>CAWUFW010011780.1:0-589690 GCA_963921515.1 Calotriton arnoldi | reverse complement strand
CCAGCCCCCCATGAGTGGGGATGGTAGTAGTGGCAGCCATCCATCCACCCATGAGTGGGGATGGCAGTAGTGACAGGCATCCAGCCCCCCATGAGTGGGGGTGGTAGTAGTGGTAGGCATCCAGCCCCCCATGTGTGGGGATGGTAGTAGTGTTAGGCATCCAGCCCCCTATGGGTGGGGATGGCAGTAGTGGTAGGCATCCAGCCCCCCATGAGTGGGGATGGTAGTAGTGGCAGCCATCCAGCCCCCCATGAGTGGGGAGGGGTGGCAGGCATCTAGCCACCCATGAGTGGGGATGGTAGTAGTGGTAGGCATCCAGCCCCCTATGGGTGGGGATGGCAGTAGTGGTAGGCATCCAGCCCCCTATGGGTGGGGATGGCAGTAGTGGTAGGCATCCAGCCCCCCCATGAGTGGGGTTGGCAGTAGTGACAGGCATCCAGCCCCCCATGAGTGGGGGTGGTAGTAGTGGTAGGCATCCAGCCACCCATGAGTGGGGATGGTAGTAGTGGTAGGCATCCAGCCCCCTATGGGTGGGGATGGCAGTAGTGGTAGGCATCCAGCCCCCATGAGTGGGGATGGTAGTAGTGGCAGCCATCCAGCCCCCATGAGTGGGGATGGCAGTAGTGACAGGCATCCAGCCCCCCATGAGTGGGGGGTGGCAGGCATCTAGCCACCCATGAGTGGGGATGGTAGTAGTGGTAGGCATCCAGCCCCTATGGGTGGGGATGGCAGTAGTGGTAGGCATCCAGCCCCCTATGGGTGGGGATGGCAGTTGTGGTAGGCATCCAGCCCCCCATGAGTGGGGGGGGGGTGGCAGGCATCTAGCCACCCATGAGTAGGGATAGTTGTAGGGTGGTGTTGGTGGTAGGCATCCATCCCCCTATGGGTGTGTATGGCATTGGTGTTGGCCATCCCACCCCTATGGTTCTGCTGTTGCTTGTGTACGTCATTTGTGCATCCCTATGTGTGTGTGACATATTTCGGGTACGTGTCGTTTGTTTGTGTTGTGGGTGTTTGACTTACCGTCTGCGCCGTATGCGTCCGTGCCGGTCCCGGTAATAGATGTAGAGTATTGGTAGGACCTGCGCGATGGGATTCATGGTTGGTTCGTCTCGTTCGGGTTTCTCGTGTCTTCGACTCGTACTCGTCGCTGGCTTGTTCGTCTCGTCACCGTGGATCGTCTTGTGGCGCGAATCGGAGCTTATGTGCAGCTCTCCCGGATGCTCAAACGTGCCGTACGTAGCGACGAGTTCGGCGCGTACGGGAGACGCATCATACTAGTCCGGCCGGAAGGTGCTGTGTATTTGGTTCCGTGCGACTCGATTCGGCGTTTACGGATCCGGCTCGGCCGGGGAACAGGAGCTGGAATGGGTAAGTACGGCTCGCTCGGAATCTGTGTTCGAGTCGGTCGGAAAACACGCGTTCCACTCGTATTTTTTCCGGCGAATACTGTTAGGTGCGCTTCCGGCCGACATCGGAATCGACCCCTAAGTGTAATTCAAGGAGAGATCGAGATCTTCTGGGAGGGGTTGCTAGGATCTAAGATCGACCTATCCCCTACCCTAATGTTAATGGGGCATGATAGTAGCCTGGGCCTCAGTAAGGAAGATGAATCCCTTGTTTTTATATGTGTAGCAGTTCTCAGGATACTCCTAGCAGCAGGATGGAAGGACCCAATTCCCCCCACTTTTCAAATGTGGCTTGCACGCCTCTTGGGGATATACAACCTGGAATCCTCCCTCTATATAAGGAGAGGTAGGAAGATGAGAGAGCTGGGCTCGAGAATTTGGGCCCCCATCAAGAGATGGAGAGATAATGTGCAACGCCCTCTGACTATTGAGAGCGAGGGAGTGGGCTAGGTTACTGCCCAGATACGATATGATAAATCTCTAGGGTAAAAGGTGAATTACGGTAGTCAGAGAAAGTCTAGTGTAATTGTATTTCTTGTCTGATGGCACATATGTCTCTGATTGAAGGAAGCCCCCCCCCTATGTCGATGGGTTGCTTTCACTATTGATTGAACTGCAAGACAATTTATTCCTATCTATGTTTTCTCCCCATGTTTTATCTTTTATTAATCATATTAACTGTTTAATTAATCTACTGGTTTTATGTATACGCAGGATTTTATATTTTATACTATACAGTACAAAATGAATTGTAAAATGTATCTATTATTGGTATGCCGGGTATTTAATAAAATTAAAAAAATAAAATAAAATAGAGAACAAACTCTACAGACACTTCTCATGTGAAAGCCAAATACTAAAGTACTTGCAAAACGACTACGCCATGTGAATTTCGTGCGCTACAGCTGCATGATGGAAGCCGGGCTCATGCCAGTCGACAATGCCCATGACGGCCAGATGACAGCCTCCCCGTTGCTCAGGTCTGTGGTACCAAGCGAAACAGACCGCAGAGGTCAGCAGAGTCAAAGCAAATGAAGATAGGGCAAAAGTCAGAGAGCTGAATGACAATTCCTGTTAGTAGGCGTGAAAAAGTTAAAAGGACATTGAATTAGTCACCAACAGTTCCTGTTGCTGTTAAGTAGTTACGAATCCAAGAAGGCACAGGTAGCCTCGAAGGCAATCAGTTCCAAAAGACGATCCAAATCATCTCCAGCAAAAATTGACCACCATCCAATCCAGCAGTATGAAGGAACAGATGTGCTCCTTGCACTACGAGGATGAAAGGAGCATCCCATGGCACATGGGGGGAGGTTCGATGTAGGCATGGCACAGGAGCCTTTGCGCAAACGCACAGGCGCAGCTGTCAACCTTTCTGACACATTGGAAGGCATCCCACAAACGTGTATCACGGGAGCAGTACTGATCATGGACCAACAAAGGACTCACCCACAGCTCAAGATACAGGGCAGCAAGGTATGTGTTGGAAAGGCAGACATCCAGGGGCCACTGAAAGGGACATCTTCGGCAGTAGAACACAGGCTGCACGCAGTTAAAATAGGCATAGCGGAAGGTTAGCCTATAACTGATGCGTAGCACAGCTAATGGGACACATCCAAAGAGGAGCTGCATGCGGTCACAGTACAGTTTCAACTGACCGGGGTTCGCCTGGACCACAGGACAGGCAGACATGGCGTGAGAGCACTCTTAGAACCAGCGCTCAGCTGTACAGCCACGAGTAGTGATATCAAACCGCTAAATGCAGTCGGGAAATTGGAGGAATGACACCTGGTAGAACTCCAGAAATCGCATGAAACAAAGGGACAAGGCCAGAGCCCACATGTTTTAAAAAAGTGTGCAACGGCCTTCAGTATCAGAGGCTTTTGATGATTCTTGTGTCAGTCCCCCAGAAAAAAGTCGGAGTGCCGTGTTCAGCAGTGACTGAGTCGCACGGGACGGTCAAGGCACCTGGAATTCGAAGGTCCCAGGGCTGATGTGGGAGCTGATGTGGGAGCGACTACTTGTCTAAACAGAGGCCCATTGTGCATGCACACTTATTGAAGTATGCTTTCGCTGTGGGAATGTGAGGCCACAAATGGATATCCACAATCACATATGGGGGAGTGAGGAGGACATTGCTACAGCAAGGAACACGGCGTGCAGCAGTTCCTATATACGCGATGCCTGCCCTGTGACCGCAGCACTTGCCCATTCAGGAGAAGATAACTTCGTTTGTAAAACAGATTTAGCGTGGGTATGTTGTCAGGGAATGGTGTACATGTGGGTAAACATGCATAGACCGTACATGTCACTTGAAAATCCCTGTGCAACAGTACTTGAGTGTGTGAATGCGACAATGTCACCATCGTCCACATGACAGGATGTGTTGTGATGCTGGCTCTTGTGGGCACACTGCTAAGGATTTCATTGTTCTGCGCTGTGTGACCTGTGACAACTTCCATCATGTCCATGATGATGTCATTAGGGGGATGGGAGCACACTGCTTCACCTCCCAGCACAGTTCACCCCTTGGCATTCTGGTAAATGCAGTTCAGTCGTGATGCTTACTTGTCATGTGACTGAGGTGTTTCACCTGAGTTGGGCAGGGAGAGGTACAGAGACCCGAGTAGAATCTGGCAGCTTCCTCAGCAGACACCGATCACAATGTATCTTACCCCTACTGATGAGGGAGGATAATGCGACACACATGTGTCTAGAGATTCACAGCACTGACCTGCACCAACCTAGGTGACACACGACAACGATAACATAAGTAAGCTTTTCAACTGGACTGCATTCACCAGGATGCTAAGGGCGAAACTGTGTTGGGAGGTGCAGTCGGGTGCTCCAGTCCCCCTGCTGTCCATGTTGATGGTGTTTGCCGGTGTTGTCTGTAATGCATATTGTACAGTGTTGCCTTGTGGTGTGCTTTTGCGGTTATTGCATAATATGGCAACGCACTGTTGTTTCCTTGTGTCTTTCCAGCTGCCTCCACTCTCTCAATGGATTTTCGCTTTTACATATTCGGATACATTGCAATGTGAGTCAACATGCCACTTACTGAGTTGAGAATGCTCTTGACACGAAGGCATACTGTTGTGAGTTGTGTTTATTTTGTGATGTGTGACAGGTGAGGGGTGAAGTAGGAGGTGATGGTACACGGATAGTTAGGGTAGGACACACAATGGTAGAGTTCAAAAGTCCAAGCGAACACTCCCATCCTTGTGGCAATGTGGTTTGGTATTTACAACGACAGTCAATGCTCGGTGTTACAGTGGTGACATCAGCGGTTGCTCCGAGAACTGGTACGGCACGGTGCTGTGGCACGTGATCCTGACGGGGTCTTTTTCGGACGCCCCTTCTGCCGTTTGGCGGGGGAACCTACTGCATGCTCAGAGGTGTCCAAAGATTCGCAGTGGTGTGACTCACCCCTCCCTGTAGCCGCTGCTTGACCCGGCACTTGAGGTCACCCCACCGCTTCCTGATGTCACGCACAGTGCGTAGGGTGGTCCCCGCAGCATTGAGTTTGCTGTGGATCCTTGCACACATCTGAGTCTTGTGCGCAAGTAGGGTGTGTTGGACCAGGTGCCCAGACAAATGTGGTTCTACCCTGATTGTCTCATCTACCGTCACTCTCAACTCTGAGTCGGTGGATTTGGGCATTGTCTTGGGGGCATGGTGCAATTGAATGAGGGGTGCAGGGTGCAAGGTAGTGGTGGAGATATGTTAAGTGTGTGAGGTGGGTCCTGTCTCTCTGTCTCGGCTTGTGGTGTGCAAAGGATGCTGGTCCAGAAAGGGGTTGGTTTCATACTGTGGTATGTGGGTGTGTCCACATGAGTGATGACCTCCAGATGTCTCTTCCATGCTGCGCATGGCTTTCCTTATCAGGAGCAAGTTGGGGTGTATCATTGTGGCGTGTGTGTTGTGATTGAGGGTGGCAGGGAGTACAGGCACACTTCGGGCATTGTTGTGAAGTTCGTTCTGCCTGCCATTCATTTGGCCTATGTGCGTGCGTGGTGGTCGGACGCTGTGCTCGGTCCGCCAGCTCCGCATTCTCATCGTAATTAGCCGTGCGGTCATGCCGCGGCAGGAGAGGCCTTTTCAAGCCGTTGACCAGCTTTCTCCGTCCGCCGCGGTCGGATTTGCAGCTTTTCCGACCGTGGTGGACGGTCTTTTGTGACATTCGTCCGCCGCGGTGTGATTTTGCGTACATTGCATCGTAATTTGGCTGACGGAACTGCCGCGGTCATGCGGGAGGTATTTTTATGACACCATGGAGGACGGAAGGCTTTTCCATCCGGCATCGTAATGTACCCCTAAATAAGTATATAAATTAACCAACAAATAAAGCAAACTAATAAAAACCAATAAAATAAATTAAAAAACAAATATAACTAACAAATACTTTTCTCTTCACAGCTTCTACAAACTTCAACATACAACAATACCAACGAAACAAACTTCATCAACTAAAAATAGTAAGTATTTTTTTTCTCAACTAAATAAAAGTAGAAACTAAATAAACGAAATAATAAAATTAAATGTAACACTTTAATAAAAATAACATTTTGCTTTTAAACCAACAGAAAAAAAACGAGTGAATAAACAACGACCATCGATAAAATATCCATCAAGAAAATTAAAGCAAGACAAATGTATTTTCAAATATAATAATTATACAAGCATGTTTACTGTTCAAAATTGTATAATTAATATATATATATATATATATATCCCTGCTCCAAAAATCTCTTGTTTAAGAAATTATAGCACTCACGGGGTCGGCAGTCAGTTGATTTTATTTTCTCAACAAACAAACGCGTGATGAAAGACTGGTTCCGAAACGCGTTTGTTTGTTGAGAAAATAAAATCAACTGACTGCCGACCCCGTGAGTGCTATAATTTCTTAAACAAGAGATTTTTGGAGCAGGGATATTTAACTACGAGGCACCACCGTGGTTTGAAAAGCACCCGCCCCTTGAGTGACCCGCAAGTGGGGTGCATTGGAGCTGGATATATATATATATATATATATATATATTCACAGAGAGGAAAAAAATGGCAGAAGGAGCAAAATTAATAACTTCACAAAAGGGAAAACTACTTCTGTGCTACGTGGGCTACACTTATACGCAAGAAAAAGTAACTGGAAATAAAACCCATTAGAAATGTAGTAAATATTACTCCAATTCATGCTATGGGAGAGCCACTACAGTAGAAACAAATGTAGTCAATGTCAGAGAACACAACCATCCCCCCAATGTGACTGAAATCGAGATCAGAGATGCTCTAGAAACAATCAGAGAAGCAAGTACCAGCTCCCAACAGACCAGTACCCAAATACTAAAAAACGTGTGGTTAGGGTTCCTGAACATGTCACAGGACAACTACCATCCATCCCCACTTTAAAAAGATTAATTGCCAGAACTAAAAGAGCTACAGCTCAAACACCACCCACCCCCCAAACTTTTACAGAAATTGAAATGTTACCGGAATACACCATCACACACAAAGATGGGAAATTCCTTCTTCATGACAATAACAGTCATGAAAAACTAATTATCATCTTTGCAACCAACAACAACTTACTCAAACTTAAAAACTGCAAAATGTGGATGATGGATGGCACATTCAAAGTTTGCCCCAAGCCTTTTTACTAACTATATACCATCCACAGCGAATATGAAAACACTAATATCCCCTTCATATACGCACTACTCCCTAATAAGCAAAACACCACCTACATAGAGCTCCTTACAATACTAAAACAAATCACCGACAACTGCTTGCCACAAAAAATAATCATTGACTTGAAGAAGCAATGATTCAGTCAATTTTAAAAATATACCCACACACTGCAATACAAGGTTGCTATTACCACTTCAACCAAACTATCTGGAGACACCTACAAAAATCTACTCTAAGGGCCCGATTCCGATCTCGGTTTGAAAGCAAACCGAATGACTCGTGTTCGGAATGCTTTCGGTACAACTCGTGTCAGGGGAGTCTGACCGAACAGGTACGATGCATTTGAATGCATCCGGATACGATTCGGTCGGACACCCGTTGACTTCAAAGGGAGCCTGTGTACCGAACACGTACACAGGCTTGCAATGAAGAAAGGGGTGACTGGGGAAAATTGTGCACCCTGCAGCGGGCACCCCTTGGTGCCTGCCACACTGTGCATGGTCTGAAAGGGGGGACCAATGGGTACCCCCATGGGCACGATTCCAAAGGCCCCGGGTGAAGGGCGGCTTGCTATGGGCCCCCAAAGACCGATTCTGGCAGCCTTTTCGATCCGGGCAAATGATTCGTAAAGGCTGTCCGAATCGTTCATCGTACTTGCTTGCTTGGAAAACCTACTCTATAGAGCTGTACGATTCGGCTCCGGAGGGCTCTATCTCTCCGTATGCCTTCCGGAACCGATTCGGTCAGCGCTAAGGGTTTCCAGGAATCGTACTTAGTCGTTCAGAATTGGCAACGATTCGGTTGGAAACAAGGGCTCAGGATCGGTTTAGGAAAAACCAAATCCGATTTGGAGCCCTTCCAACCGAGATCGGAATCGGGCCTAAGTATAGATTATGCCACCAGTAGCAACTTTGCCTACCGAATTAAAAAATGTATAGCCCTGGCCTACGTACCAACTGAAGTAACCAACCATTATAATATACTTCTTGAAAGCCCTTTCTATCAAGCAAACGAAACTAAACTAACTCCCTTCCTAGACTACTATGAAGACACTTGGGCGGAAAGGCTACATAGGTCAGGGCACTCTAGACAACCAAAGTTCCAAATACCCTGGTGGAACGTCTACGATAGCACTCTAGCTCAAAAAGCTAAAACTAGCAACGTGGTGGAAGGATGGCATAATGCCTTCCAAGCCACAATAGGAAGAAGACAACCAACCCTACACAAATTAATGGAAGCTATCAACAAAGATCAGAGCTATCAAGAGCTAAGGCTAGAACAATCCCTAACTAAGGGGCTCATTATGATGGCGGAACGATCGCCACCGCCGGGCCGGAGGTGGCGATCGTTCCGCCATCAAACTGAGATTTACCCACCGCCATATTAGGATGGCGGTGGGTATCGCGGCGGATGGAAAGTCCGTCCGCCGCTTTTCCACCGGTGGCAATCGCACCGATTACCTGGCGGGTGGAGCAGGGCCACTAATATGGTGGCGGTGCCTAGCAGGCACCGTCCGCCATATTAGGATGTGGGTTTTAGGAGACCGTTCCATGGCGGTGATGCCGCCATGGAAAGGCTGGCGGGGATTGGGTTTGGGGCCCGTTGCAGGCCCCCCTTGTGTTGGGGGGAGGTGTGGGTGCACTGGGGGGTACCCATGGTACCCCTGCATTTCACTGCACCATGTGGCAGGCACTGTGTAGTGCCTGCCACGTAGTGCAGTGAAATGCACAACATGCTTTTTTAGACATCGCGGCGGTGCGCTGTCAGCAGCCACCGCTGCAATGTTAACGGTGCGGAATTAGACCTCAGCGGTTGCGGTCCCATCCTAATCGGGTAGGCGGGACCGCCACATGCAAGGCGGTCGGTTCCAAACACCGCTATGATGGCAGGCGGATCAAGTCCGCCCACCATCGTAATCAGCCCCTAAAATCGGCCCTAAACTCAGTAAACAAACAAAAACAATGTATGAATACCTACAACACAAAACTCGACTATTTCCAATCACTAAAGGACTAGAATACCTAGACATGATTGCTAAATCTATACTTTTAACAAAAAACAATGCTAAACATTATGAGCATTTTAAAATCACAAAACATTCAAACAAAATAATTCTACACTTTTTTAAATTAATAATTATAATTATGTCATTTAAAATTTAAAAACGAACACAAAAATATATGACATAATATAATTATTAAAAGAAACAAACAAACCAATTTAACCAAAAACATTTCCCACCCATAATAATAAAAAATAACTTACAGTTGTGTCGCAGTGGACGATCCTCAAAAATGAAAAAATCCATAGAATCAATCAATCAATCACAGAATTTGTAGAGCGCACTACTTACCCGCGAGGGTCTCAAGGCGCTGGGGAGAAAAAAGGGGGGGGGTGCTGCTACTGGTCGAACAACCAGGTCTTGAGTAGCCTCCTGAAGGTCAGCAGGTCTTGGGTCTGTCGTAGGCTTAGTGGAAGGGTGTTCCAGGTCTTGGCGGCGAGGTGGGAGAAGGATCTGCCGCCGGTGGTAGTTCTTCGAATGCGAGGGGCGGTGGCGAGGGAGAGGTCGGCGGAGCGGAGCTTGCGGTTGGGGACGTAGAAGAGGATTCGTCTGTTGAGGTAGGCTGGGCCAGTCTTGTGGAGTGCCTTGTGTGCGTGGATGAGGAGTTTGAAGGAGATTCTCCTGTCGACGGGGAGCCAGTGCAGGTTTCTCAGGTGGGGGGTGATGTGGCTGTGGCGTGGTACATCGAGGATCAGGCGTGCGGAGGCATTTTGTATGCGTTGCAGTCGCTTGATGAGCTTGGCCGGGGCTCCCGCGTAGAGGGCGTTCCCATAGTCAAGTCTGCTACTGACGAGGGCCTGGGTGACTGTTCTTCTTGTATCTGTCGGGATCCACCTGTAGATCTTGCGAAGCATGCGGAGGGTGTTGAAGCAGGAGGAGGAGACTGCGTTGACTTGCTTGGCCATGGAGAGCGTTGAGTCGAGGATGACTCCCAGGTTGCGTGCGTGGTCGGTGGGTGTCGGGGCTGCTCCTAGTGTCGTTGGCCACCAGGAGTCGTCCCAGGCTGAGGGGTTGGAGCCCAGGATGAGGACCTCTGTCTTGTCCGTGTTCAGTCTTAGTCGGCTGATCTTCATCCAATCGGCGACGGCCTTCATTCCTTCATGGAGGTTGGATTTGGCAGCGAGGGGGTCCTTGGTGAGGGAGAGGATCAGTTGAGTGTCGTCGGCGTAGGAGATTATGTTGAGGTCGTGCTGTCTGGCGATGCGTTCGAGCGGGGCCATGTAGATGTTGAACAGTGTTGGGCTGAGGGATGATCCCTGGGGTACGCCGCAGATGATCTCGGAGGCTTCGGATCGGAATGGTGGGAGGCGGACTCTCTGGGTTCTGCCGGCGAGGAAGGAGGTGGCCCATTCCAGGGCCTTGTCTCGGATCCCTGCGTCGTGGAGGCGTGCGCGTAGAGTGCGGTGGCAGACAGTGTCGAAGGCGGCGGAGAAGATAAATCGAAAGACAAATCCATTTGAAAAGAAAGCCCAAAAAGAAATGCAAAAATACAACTGTAGAAAAAAAGGCTCCAAGGGCGCAATCCTTTCAATAACGAAGCCCTCAAAAACCCAAAAATTAGTTTTAAAAAAAAACGCAATAATTGAACGGTTGAAAAACGGCTCCAACAATGTAATCCTCTCAATAACGAAACCCTCATAGACCCGAAAAGTAGCTTAAAAATACGCTCCAACAAACACGAAAAATAAAAGGTTACTTTAACTTGTTTTAAAAAAACAAAATACATTTTCATTTTTAAAAAAAATAAACGCATCGTTAGCACCTTCCATTCACAAAACGGAAAACCTGTAAAGAAAAATAAAGAACACCCTCCCACAATAACATGTACAAAACCACACACATTAATATCAACATTAAATACAAGATAACAGAATTAAACAACACATAACTAACACTGCATATCACTCTACTTTTATCCAAACACTACGTCAAACACATAAAACACTAAACTACCAAAATAACATCTAACTACACCATAAATGAATTAATAACACCCTAACAAATCTAATTACACTACTGCTACCTCGCCCCTACCCTAAAACTACCTTAAAAGTAAATTAAATTAACTTACCTTAACCAACGAAACACAGCTCCTAACCGCGAGGTTCCGTCTTCCAAAATGACCTAAAAACAAAACAGATAGACCATGTGGCCACATAACAAAATTGAAAAAAGACTGACGCCTCATAGACAAGAATGGAGAAATAATAATAAAAGACAAAAAATTAAATGTATATTTTTATTTATTATGAAAAAAATACAAATGTTCAACAAATATACAAAAATGTGTAAAATATACATTAAATATTGTATTATCAAAAATCAAAAAACATAATATTCAATATATATTAAAATGTATGTTTGTTTCACATACTGTAAATGTGCAACCAATATGAAAATGTTTAATTAAAAAATATATGTTAAAAAAATATATTTGTAAAAAAATTGTAAATGATTTAAAATATATTTTATATTATTTTATTAAAAATAATATGCAATATACTAAATAATAAAATGTACAAAACATACATTTGTAAAATACATATTACATAATTTTACAATTTTTTTTATATAAAATGTATTAAAAAATGTCAAAAGAAATGTATACAAATGTTTACTTTTTGTCATAAAAAATGATAAACAATAAAAATAAAACTGTTTATAATTAAAGAACTAAAAATATATTTACCTTACTATTACATGACTATACTTCAAAAAAATGTACCATTTCTCAAAACTGTTAAAAAATATGAATGTAAAAATATATTTTTAATTTTGCAATTGTACATGAAATATGTATGTTAAAAATATATTATACTTTATAACAAATTCTGAATAACATCACAATTTCTGAATCATGTTTTTAATATTGTGAAAACTTGTATAACAAAACCAAATGAAAACAATTTAATTGTGAACCAAAAAAAAACACGTGTTTGCAAATAAAAATAATCACAATAAAAACTAGCATACGTTTCCTTTCTTATTTCAATGTACATATAAACTCTAAAAAAAAATACACAACAAACAATAAAAAATTACTAATCCTAACTCATTAACCAACTAAACTCAAGGAAAGTGCTAAATAATAAACTCCCAAAAATTACTATTCCAACACCAAAACCAACTAAACTCAGGGAAAGTTGTAAAGATGATGGACACCGAGTAGTGAGTAAATCTTGAGGTTTATTGGAGCAGAGGCACAGTACGTGTAGCAATTATAAAATCTAACAGTAACTGAAAAACTCAATGCTCTGGAACATGGAACCAGGAATGTACACGCAGGTACATGGTTCCATATTCCAAGCAGGGAAAAGAGCACGGGGGGAAAAGGGAAGGGAGAGGAGGAGATGTAACACATCTCACCCCTAACAATGAAAGAACAAGGGGAAGAGAAAAGAAGGAACAAAATAAATAGTAGAAAAATCAAGACAAGTATCTAGTAGGTAAGAACCTGGGTCTGTTATTTCCTTTTACTCTGGATGCTACAGAATGGGCAGGATGAGAGGAGTTACTATTGGAATTGGGAGACACACTCAACGGTAAAGCTTCTTCACTGTCTGTGCTAAATCCTAGAGACCTACATTTCGCAACTCTCCTAACATTCCACACTCTTCCATCCTGGGTAATGATACTATTCTTGCAAACCTTAACGATCTTGATGGGATGACTAAACTTGGAAGCCCCCTTTGTCAAGAAACCAGGTTTTTTAATCCTGACCCACTCTCCTACATTAAAATCAGGTACCTTCACATTCATTTTAGAGTCAAACAAGGATTTCATCTTGTCTTGCCTTTCTTCCACACGCTTAGCGACCAGATTAACAGCGATGGCGTCATCAGCCTTGTTAACCTTCTTAATCCACCAAGGGCAAATATCTGAAGTAGGTTCTCTGCCCTTCAAAAGTCTGAAAGGACTCACTCCCGTCACAGAGTGGGGAGTGATACGGTACATCCAGAACCTCTTTCTTACCACATCTCTCCATGGTTCACTGGACATGCAAGCAGATTGAATACCATCCTTAAGAACACGGTTAAACCGCTCCACTTGGCCATTCTCCCTCGGTTCGTACAGAGAAGTGGTCACATGCTTAATGCTACACATGTGGAGGAAACTCTCCATCTCCTGAGATGTGAGTTGTACCCCATTGTCTGTCACTAGAACTTCGGGGAATCCCTCACGCGCAAAAACTTCTTTAAAAAAATTAATGATGACCTGAGTGGAGGCGCTAGCCACAAACTTTACTTCCGGCCACTTGGAATGGTAGTCTATCATGACAAGGGCGAAACGGGCATTAGAAGGCAAATGTCTAAAAGGACCCGAAACATCAAAAGCTACCTTTTGCCAAGGACACTCAGGCCAAGAGACAGGCCTGAGAGGGGCAGAGGAAACCTGGAGCATCTTGTCACTACTGATGCAGTCGGGACATTCTCTCACAGCCCTATCAACCATTTTGTCAAGACCAGGCCACCAAAAATTGGCCCGGATAAGGCGTTTCATGGAGGACATACCTAGGTGTCCCTGATGAGCAAGTGATAAAATCTTCTTTTGCATGGAAACAGGAGGAATGATCTTTCCTCCTTTGAAGAGCAATCCACCATCCTCTTCAATCTCATTAGAGACATGGCAAAAGGAGCAATTTCAGCAGTGGCAGATTTTTCTTTGGGCCAACCCTTTTTCACACACTCAATAACTAGCTGACACATTACATCATTATTCATTTCTGTGACCCACTCAGATTCTGGCAAACACAGAAATTCATGAGAAACGAAATCCTTGATAGTGGCAACTATATCCACTTCTTGTTCATCAAAGGAAACACCAACCTCAGAACAGGGTAATCTGGATAAAAAATCGGCAGTAACATTGCTCTTGCCGGGGACATAAACAACCTCAAAATCATATTCTTGTAACCTGGAAGTGAGACGAGCAATGCGAGCTGTAGAGTTCCAACCCCCACCAGGAGATAAGATTCCAACAAGGGGCTTATGATCAGTCCTAAGTGTAAATCTGTTTCCCCACACATAGTTGCGGAAATGTTCGATGGCCCAAATGCATGCTAACAATTCTCTCTCGATGACAGCATACCTTCTCTCAGTAACAGAAAGGGTCCTAGAAGCAAAAGCTACACACCACTCTTCTTTTCCGGAGCACTGGCTAAGTACACCTCCTAAACCGTAAAGGCTAGCATCAACAGTAATGATACATCTTTTATTAAGGCAAAAAGACTTCAGGGTGGGAGCTTTGACAATCTCGTTTTTGATTTGTTTGAAGGCCGTCTCTTGTCTCTCGGACCAGAAAAACTCAGTGGATTTCCTGGTCAACTCTCTGAGGGGCTCCATCTTAGTGGCAAAGTTTTGTATGAATTTGCTGTAATATTCACACAAGCCCGCAAAAGAGAGAAGTTTCTCTCTATTGTCGGGAGAGGGTGCATTAATGATGGCATCTACTAAATACTTTTTGGGCACTACACCATCTCCTGAGAGAGTATGACCAAGGTATTCCACAGATTTGCAGAAAAATTTACACTTACAAGCCTTAAGTGTCAAACCACACCTTTTCAACCTCTGGCAAACTTCCTTCATGTGTTGAGAATGATCCTCTTCATTTTTAGAAAAGATGAGGATATCGTCCTGGAAACATTTTACAAAATTGCTGACATCCTTAAAAATATGATACATGGCCCTCTGAAATACAGATGCCGCTGACGCCAGGCCAAAAGGCATCCTCTTGAACTGAAATAGCCCATGAGGTGTGATAAAAGCGGTATAATGTTTAGAATCTCCTGTAAGTTCAATTTGGTGGTACGCAGACCGAAGGTCGAGTGTAGAAAAAATGCAGGCACCATCCAACATGCACACCATTTCGTTAATATTGGGAAGAGGATGGCAATCAGCCACTAGATTGGCATTCAATGCTCTCATATCAACACACAACCTAATACTTTTGTCAGGTTTTTGGGCTAAAACTATAGGAGAAACCCATTCGGATGACTCAATTTCTTCAATGATGCCACCCAGGACCATGTCATCCAACATCTTCTTCAATTCATCTCTATTGCTGATGGGTACCCCGCTTAGTTTCTGTTTGATAGGAATAGATCCCTCTCTCACTTTGATCCTGTGGCTGAAACCAATAAGTTTGCCAAGTTTTTCAGAGAACACATCAGGGAATAATTTAGTAAAATCAGGACCAGCAGAGGTTAACTCTTTTGTAATCTCAGGACCAGCAGAGGTTAACGCTAGTACAGACACGGGCTCCCTGTCTCTGGGGTTCAACACAATACCCAGCTTGGCTTGGTCCCGCCACCCTAAAACATTAACACCTTTAAACGCTACATAAAGTTTGATTATAGCAGTGTTCTCTTTAAATTCAATAAGCACTTCCTTGAAACCTATGAAATCGATGTTGGAACCGTCAAAGTTCTGTGCCACAATATCAGGTTTGCACAAAGAGCTTAGGTCAAACAGATCCCCAAAGGATTCTAAGCAATAATTTTTAGTGATAATGGTCCAAGGTGACCCAGAGTCTGCCATTAACTCCAATTCTCTTCCAAGAACATGTACAAGACATTTGGGGGGGCAAATCTTGTCGACTTCAGAAAGGTCAAATGAATCTTGAATGGAAACCACAATACCAGACTCTAAATTGTCCTGGACCTGGTCACAACTTGAAATATCGCAAGACACACAAGAAACTTTCCCTTTGGAAGAGGATGGAAAACTCCTCTTTGTGTCCGGGACACTCTTCCTGGTATCTCTGCACATCTTGGAAAAGTGGCCTGAACGTCCACACTTACTGCATTCTTTACCTATAGCAGGACAACGAGGAAAAGATGCTAAGTGCCCCAGATTTCCACACCTGTAACAGTAGAATTTTTTTGGGTTAGGATTACTCTTATAGTTGGGTAAATCTTTTGAAGTGGCAGGATTGACACTGTTAACTTCACTGGAAGTAAGATTTTTAGTCTCTTTGTTAAGAGACTTCATCCACTTCTCAGATTGCTCCAATGCTTTGGCTGTACTGATGGCAGCCTCTAAATTGGGGTCACCCATTATCCAAAGTTGCTCCTGAACTTTTTTGCTTCTTACGTGGACAATGATTTGGTCTCTGATCATTTCGTCAGTTATTAAACCAAAGT
Organism: Calotriton arnoldi; assembly: GCA_963921515.1. Lineage (NCBI taxonomy): Eukaryota > Metazoa > Chordata > Amphibia > Caudata > Salamandridae > Calotriton > Calotriton arnoldi. Next base: position 573,393 of record CAWUFW010011780.1, on the reverse strand, counting down.
TGCAGTGTAAAGATAGAGCACGGAGAGCAGTTAAGAATTCGTCAAAGCTCTCGCCCTCTTCTTGGGCTCTGGTATAAAATTTAAATCTGTTTAGAGCAAGACTAGTGGTTGGTTTAAACCTGTTCTCAATACGCAAAATGGCCTCATCGTATACATTGTGATCACCACTAGATCTAATAGGAGGGAGAGTTCTATAGACTACCTGTCCTTCAGATCCTAAACAGTGGAGGAAAATGTTCTTCTTCCTCTCGGCAGACATGCGTTCACCATCAATAGCTTTTAAATAAGTGATGAATTCTTCCTTCCATCTTGTCCATGGGATGGGTGGTTCTCCCTTGACTTGTAGAAACTTTGAAGGTGGATCAAACTGCATTGTAATGATATGGAGGTAATATCAACAGAGTATGAACATATAACACTGTTCAAGTCCGTGAAAATGAGCACATTAATAATATAAACACAACATGAATAAATGCATTGTACCATTAAAATAGAAATAAAGAAGAAAAGTAAACTGAACTTGTCACCGTTATACAATACTGTACATTACTGAAGGTGTGCCAGTCACCGCAGACAAGCAGATGGTGAAAGGTAGAAATGTGTCAAATGTGCCTGTCACTGAGCCGGTAAGTAGCGGAGCAAGAGAAATAAATTGTAAATTCAAGGTGTGCCTGTCACCGATGAAGAACAGGCTTTCCTACCTCTGTACACAAAGAAGGTGTGCTCATCACCGTGTAAAGGAGGAACACGAGAGAGCTCCTAACAAGGTGAGCTCATTGTCGAGTGAAAAATGGCAATGCTCATCGTAGAGTGGAAAATGAACTGGTTACCAAACGGGCAGTTGCAGAAGTTAAGCCTTCCGATATGCGCACACTGACTGACTGGCGGTCTCCGATATGCGCTGACAGCCAAATAGGAAGTTGGTAAAGTCTTGTTGATCCCCTTGAAAAGTATCAAGGAATCCTGCTCCAAAATGGCCGCCGGCATGACGACGCACGGCCAAACGTAAGGAGCGTACAGCAGAGGCGTACGGCAGAGGAGACACGGCAGCTAAGCAACTGTAGGCAAGTGTGACGCGTACAAACACGTCACAATGGGCAAACAGGCAACGCAGAGAACGCAAGACGGTCTGAGTAGTAATGACCGTTGCTCCATAAAATGTGGCAAAAAGGTTAAAATTGTGCCAAACAAGCGTTGAAGGGCTAACAAACTCACGGTTTGGATAACAGTGCCCTTAAGAGTCATGCGGATGAAGCGGAGCGGCACAGAAGGACTGGAAACAGCAGGAACATGAAAACGGGTCCGGAAAGACTTCGCAGCACCTGTGCCTCTGGAAGGAAGTAGCCAACGAAGTCCTCAGTAGATCGTCGCCAATTGTAAAGATGATGGACACCGAGTAGTGAGTAAATCTTGAGGTTTATTGGAGCAGAGGCACAGTACGTGTAGCAATTATAAAATCTAACAGTAACTGAAAAACTCAATGCTCTTGAACATGGAACCAGGAATGTACACGCAGGTACATGGTTCCATATTCCAAGCAGGGAAAAGAGCACGGGGGAAAAAGGGAAGGGAGAGGAGGAGATGTAACAAAAGTGCTGGATAATAAACCATAATAAATTACAATTCCAACTCCAAAACCAACTAAACTCAGAGAAAGTGCTGGATAATAAACCATAATAAATTACTATTCCATCTCCGAAACCAACTAAACTCAGGGAAAGTACTGGATAATAAACACCAAATAATTACTATTCCAACTCCAAAACCAAGTAAACTCAGCAAAAGGGCTGGATAATAAACCCCCAAAAATTACTATTCCAACTCCAAAACCAACTAAACTCAGGGAAAGTGCTGGATAATAAACCATAATAAATTACAATTCCATAACCAACTAAACTCAGGGAAAGTGCTGGATAATAAACCATAATAAATTACTATTCCAATTCCAAAACCAACTAAACTCAGGGCAAGTGCTGAATAATAAACCATAATAAATTACTATTCCTACTCCAAAACCAACTAAACTCAGGGAAAGTGCTGGATAATAAACCGTAATAAATTACTATTTCAACTCCAAAACCAACTAAATACAGGGAAAGTGCTGGATAATAGACACTAAAAAATTACTATTCCAATTCCAAAACCAACTAAACTCATGGAAAGTGCTGGATAATAAACCCCCAAAAATGTCCTATTCCTAACGTCCCAAAAAAAAAAAAAAAAAAATACTACTTAATAAAAAAAATTACAAATATAGTAAAATAAAAAAGAATTTTAAAACAAAAAAATGTACATTTCTTTAACAAAATTAAAAATTTAACACAATTAGGGGCCCATTACGATACCCGGCGTAAATAAATCCGCCAGGCATGGAAGCGGCAAAAATCCACCCGCATACACCGTCTGAACACCGACCACGCCATTACGATTACACAAACCGAAAACCGCCATCGGCGGAAAAATCACACAAAATACCGCCCGCCATCGTCCGAGTCGGAGTCAAACCGCCCGCCACGGACGGAAACACGCCCGACAACACAAAACCGCCCGCCCTCACGGCCGACACACCGCACGTGAAATTACGATCGCACCGCCATGAGCGCGGGAAAACCACAAATATACCGCCCGCCAGCGCAAACAACGCCGATGCCAATCGACACGGCAGAAACCATGGCGCCCACGTCCCTGCACAGAAACCATCCGCTCACAAAACCAATAGCACACAACATGGCCAATAAGTCCACACAGCAAGGCACGCACAAATAGACAAGCACAGTACACATCCCGAAAACACCCCCCGGACAAACAAAAACTACAAAGGCCAGAACCCCAGACACAACACACCTGAAAACAACAGACCATGAGGACACACCCACATAGGTAAGTACAAAAGCAGCACTCCCACAGACCACAACCCCTTGCAACATTGCAAACCAGAGAGGAGAGGAGAGGACACAGTGACACAGCAAGGACAGCAGCACACCACAGAAACGCACACATCACAACCACCACCACCACCACCACCAAACACCACCAAACACCGGCACCACAAACCCCCTGCACATTACACAACACACACCGCACCAGCACCACAAACACCATGGCACCACAAAGAATGCCCAAGTTCACGCCCATGGAGCTGACGGTCATGGTCGACGAGATCATCAAGGTGCACCCACAAATCTATGGGAACATGGTCCAACACACACCACTAGCCACCAGAAACAGAATGTGGAACCGGTTCGTAGACCAGGTCAATGCAGTCGGGACCCTGCCCAGGAACAGAGTCGAAATTAACAAACGGTGGAATGACGTCAAGAGCCTGGTCAAGAAGAAGGAGGGCAAAAACAGAGAGCTGGCTGCCGTCACTGGCGGAGGGAATCCCGCGCTCTTCAAGACCTTCAAAGCGTGGGAGGAGAAGGTGCGAGTCATCATACATCCCGAGATCCTCGCCGGATTAGCAGGGGGAGTGGAGGCTGGTAAGTACAAACTAATGTATACCAGCACACCGCTATGTACTCACATGCACTACCACCATGCCACAGCTCCCAGGGACAAACACCCCCATGTCCAGCACACAATACACAACACATCACACACACATGCAACAGACACCACCACACACAGCCCAAACCGAACAACTGTAAGATGCGTGGGGACATGTGTACATTCAGCCAGCCACGTAACCACCAACAGGTCCCCAAATATGCCAGAAGCGCCACAACGAGCACCCACCACACCCATGTGTCCGCCACAGCTGCACAAACCGACAAGTAACTGGTAAGTGGCAGGAACACAAAGTGCAGTGGGTGGGACGGTGGACAGCCCAAGTACAACACACACCAGGCCCCTAGTCCCACAGCACAGCAAGGAGGAGCATCCCCCACACCCCACAGCCACGTGTCAGCCACCGCAGTGCACAACGACAGCCGAAAGGCAGACATCACGGTCCACAGCAATCAGTGTCAGTGGGTGTCCAGCCACCCCCACGACCCACAACACCCCCCCACCCCCACAGACCTGCAACATGGAGCACCCCCGCTTAGAGCCATGTGGCATCCAGTACAGTGCACGCACGAACAACCTGCAGGTGGGAAACTGGACAGGGCTGGATTACTGGAGGTATGAGGACCGGCACACGACCAACACATGGGACATGTCACGTAGCAGACGAAAACGCAGCACCGCCCACCGTCACGAACAAGTGAACAATGTGCACACGGACATGAACAACAGACTCACACCCCACATGACCCATCACAGACATAGCAACACCCAAGGAGCCACGTCTGCATACACAAGCCACACTGAAAATAGTACCACACGGCAGCCACTGTGCAACTCATCACACACAACCGAAACACCATTGAAGTCCTGTCCATGTAGCCCCTACTGCCTGTCAACCACACACCCCACAACTACGCCTATGTAAGACAAACAACACTAGACGCAACAGAGCGGAACAACAGAAATGCACACGAACACCACTGAACCCATCAAACACACAGACACACCATGCACATACAACATACCATCCATCCCATCCGTCAGCCCCAGTCTCATGAAAGGCATGTCATCCGCACAGCTGCCACACATACAGCAGTCACGCTAAGATACATGCCCATGACCAACCATGTGCCAGAAGTCAATGAAGCGCACGACACACTGTGAGCAACAACACACAACATGGGCCACACCCCCCCACGAGCACTGCAGTGATGCACATGGCACAGGGCAGCACGCACACCAAGGAGATGGGACAACTGCAATACGTTGGCTTTCACACACAACCATCACTCACTCATAACGATGCGTCCAATGCCATGTCCAGTAATCACAACAGACAGCAAATATGCAGGCCATGTCAAGCATGCACACACCTCAAACCATGCACTGTCATGCTGCCACAACACATGTCACGTTCGGCACCCATGGCTCACAGCATGTACCCCAAAAGCATCTTCCCTCCCAAATGCGAATCTGGGGCATGGCCCCCATGTTGCCATATGCGTTCCTAAGCGTTCCATTTGAACCCCAAAAGCATCTTCCCTCCCAAATGTGAATCTGGGGCATGGCCCCCATGTTGCCATATGCGTTCCTAAGCGTTCCATTTGAACCCCAAAAGCATCTTCCCTCCCAAATGCGAATCTGGGGCATGGCCCCCATGTTGCCATATGCGTTCCTAAGCGTTCCATATGAACCCCAAAAGCAAAGTACAAACCAGACCCAGGATGGGCCAGGAGCCCGCATACACCAGAGTCACAATGAGTAGGGGCACAGCAACACACCCATCGGCATGGCCAATCCGTCCCATGCCACATGTGCACAGCACACAGTCCCATTGCCAAGCACACACAACTACAAATGCCACAGCCACACACTCGCCTCCGGGAAACCCATGTACGAGAATGCACGAACTGCCAATGTCAGACGACAAATACATACTTCGCCAGGTGCAACACAATAACAAATCTCATTCTCTCCACAGGTGACGAACTGCCGGATGCTGGGGATGGAGACAGCAGCCAGCACAGCCAGCCTACAAGCCCCCAACGAGGACACACGGATGTGGAGGATCTGTCCTCCTCTTCGGACACGGACCACCAAGCAGGCCCATCTGGTGTGGCAGGGCCCAGCCGCTCCCCAGGACCCCTCCTACCCACCAACCCATCATCCAGGGCTGCTGAACAGTCCCAGCCCCCTGCTGCCACTGTCGTTGCGGCCACACCCACGGTCATTGCGGCCACACCCACGGTCATTGCGGCCACTACCACTGCCGCAACCGCCACCATCGCCGCACCGACCACCACCGCCGCCACCACCACCACGTCTTCGCTGGCACCAGCCCCAGCGCAGGTGGTGGCCCGGCCGACTGGATCCACCCTGGGAGCCACAGCGAGGACCGTGGTGAGCAATGTGGCTAGTGGGCAGGCCGGTGGCAGCAGGACTGGTAGGAGGAGCAGGGTCAGGGAAACGCCAGCCTCCCCTGGGAGCCATGCCCTGCCTCAAATGGCCAGAGTCCTTGGGGCCTATGAGGAGGCCCAAGAACAATGGGTCAGGTCTGCTTCAGACACGCAGGAGGTGCTGGGGGTGCTGAGGTCCATGGACGCCCGTATAGGTCAACTCGTGGACCTCATGGGCCAGCTGGTGGTGGCGGTGAGGACACGGCCAGGGATAGCAGCTCCCCTCCGCCACCACCTGCCGGGGCGCAGGGTCGAGCAGCAGTGTCCAGTTCCCCTGCGTCCACAGCCAGTGAGCACACCTCAACCACCAGCATGTCGCAAGCAGGCACCCCCTCGCAAACGTGGAAGGGGCCGTCCGAAGAGGAAACAGATCTCCCGGGAGGACTTTGCACGCTCCAGTCGCAAGTGAGGCAGCCAGCCAGCCTTCCGCCAGCCTTCCTTGACCAGCCACTGCATTGACTTGCTCTACGATCCCACTCCACACAGCCAGCTGGATGGCATGTGTGTGTTGGACTATGGACATAGAACCAGTGGGTACACCCTGAGCATCACGCAGCCATGACCGACAGCTCATTGTCACTGCACGCACCACTTTTGTCATCACCTTACACACAATCACATGTCACAGTTTGGAATAAATGCACCTTTTTCACTAACTGCTGTTTGTGCCCTGTGTTTTATTTGTACGGAATACAACGGCCACCTTGGGCGGAAAGGCACCTGATGCGTGGCATGGCAATGGAATCCGGAGGGCCTGTAGGGACCTAGGGGTGGGAGACAGAACAGGAGCACATTCAATGAGTGTGTCACACACCCATCACACAGTACATGTCAACAACTACAAGCAATGTACACACATCGCACAGAGCAATAGGGCACAATGCCACAGTCACCAACAGTGGCATACTACCCTGGCCATGGAGCGTTGACACACAGCACGTAGTGAACAAACGGCCACCCTGACACAGCACACACACACCTGCACAGATACAGCCACATCAGCCGTCGTACATGGACACTCACCGTCCAGTGAAGTAGCGGGCGATGAGCTGCTGCCGCACATTCCCAGCTTCCTCCTCTCCGCTGTCCTCCTCACTCGAGCTGTCCTGGTCTGCGGGCTGGGGCCCTGGTTGATCTCCGTCATCCACAATGAGGGGGATCTGCTTACGAATGGCCAGATTGTGCAGCATGCAGCACGCCACCACTATCTGGCACACCTTCTGTGGGGAGTACGCCAGTGCACCCTCGGTGCGGTCCAGGCACCTGAACCTGGACTTGAGGAGGCCAAAGGTACGCTCGACCACACGTCTGGTCCTCCCATGTGCCTCATTGTATCGATCGTCTGCTGGGGTGCGAGGATTCCTCAATGGACTGAGCAGCCATGCCCCATTCGGATACGCAGAGTCACCTGGGTGTGAGGGACACAGAGAACCGTTGCTATTCCAACTGGACAGGGGACAGCATCGCACAACCAGCACGCTACACCACTCCACATACTCACCGACAATACAGCCACGATCCTGTTGCAGATTGGCCATCAGTCGTGGCAAGATGTTGTTGCGCATTATGTGTGCGTCATGTGCCGAGCCTGGAAACTTGGCACACACGTGGGTGATCACCATGTCCGCAAGGCACACCACTTGCACATTCAGGGAGTGCGTGTGCTTCCTGTTGCGGTACAGGTGCTCAGTGGCCTGTGGTGGAACAAGGCCAACATGTGTGCAGTCAATGGCTCCAACGACGTGTGGGATTCTGCCAAGGGCATAGAATGCACCCTTCACTGCCGCCAACTCACGAGCCCTGGGGAAGCGGATGTACCTGTTTCGGTACAGCATCATGGCTGCCAGTACATCCCTCAGCACCTTGCTGAACATGGGCTGGGACATCCCTCCTCCACTGCCCACCGTGTGCTGGAATGACCCAGTGGCGAAGAAATGCATGGCGGCCATCACCTTAGCCGTGGGGGTGACAGCAGTCGGATACACCCTGCGGGGACGGAGATGGGGCTCTAACATGGCACACAGTCGATGCAGGGTTGGCCTGTCCAGCCGAAACTTCCTAATAACCTCTGTATCATCCATGTCCGCCAGCAATTGGTATGGGCGGTCAATGTTCGGTCTCCGCCTGGGGAAAATGGCAGAGGACACATGTCAAAGCAACACAACACATAGCAATTTCGCATACACATCACTGACATGACTGAGCAAGCACATGAGCCACAGCCCAGCTGTCAAGCTGGGACGGCACGGCCACAATACACTTACACAGGTCTCCCAACAATGGCAATGGCAAGTGAGACATACCACTGCCATGTGCATGCACATGGGGATCTAGGCCCCAATGACTTGCGTGGCGTGCTGATGGGGACTGACTGCATATTCGTCAAGCGGCAACGCCACGGCAACATGAGTGTCTGCTGAGCATGGAACTGCTTCCGAGGCTGGATGAGTATGGCACACGACGACGACGATGTGGGCACAGGCTGAGCGGTCAATACAAGTGGGACCTGTGGCACGAGGGGATATGAGACAGTAGTAGGTGTCAGCACTGCACCCTATGTACAGCACTGTACGGATCACACCTCCCGAAACATTGACAGGTGTCCACATTGACAGCCCCATGCCAAGACGGCTGTGTGCTTGCAGTCACACGTCACAGGTGAGAGGTTACATTGCACGTGCCAGGTGGCAGACGTACATAGTGGGAGCTGGCATGTGTGTGCATGTGTCTCCTGTTCAGGATCCACCAGATGGGCGCTGACTCTGTACTGAGCATTGGACACAGCATGTTCCGTGGAAGGCTTGTGTGTGTGGGATGGTGGCACTGGATGTGCCTCCGTTGGGTGGGGGGCCATGCACAGGGCGGGTACGTAGATGATTGCGCATTGTTGGTCACGGTGGGTGCACCAACTAACATGTGTTGCCCTGTGTTCAATTCCTATGTCCGCATGATGATGGACTGTGGATGTGGGCAGACTACACATTGGTCGATGTGCTGTCTATATGCATGTGCCTTCACACCAGGCACAGCTGCCCCTGCACATGTGACCCCTGCTGGACTCGCTGCTGGGTCTGTGGAGCTGATGCACCGTCTGTGCGTGGGGCGGACAGCTCTCCTCACTTCCCTCATTGCGCATGTCATGTCTTTGCCGCAGGTGACATGGATCATGGAGGGCCCACATGTACGCGTGGGTAGGCTACACATGATTGTTCACTGGTCGCCACCCCCAGTCAGTGTTTCGAATGGGAAGGTTGTCGTGCTGGTGGTATGTTCGATGTGGCGGATGGGCGAGCCTAGGTGCGGGCTTACATTCCGGACATGGGGGTAGTTGGATTGGCGACTAGTTGCAGTACACACGGAACACGTCTCTTCCTTTCCACATCTGGGTCATCCCTTGTACTAACTGACAGTGATATAGTCATCTTCACCCCAGCCCTCATGTCCTCCCCTCGCCCCCCAATATGCATGCTCACCTGCGAGGCTAGCGCTTGCACAGGCAGCCCCAAGCTCGCACCAGAGAGGGCAAGGAGTGTATGTGTGGGTCCAGTTGCACGAGTGGGCTGTCTCAGGGTATGATGTGTGGCGGGACGCCGTCCACCTGCGTGGTGCCCCAAATGGAGACCCGGCCTGCATGGACTATGCATCACAGTCTTCGCCTTCCGGATCCGCCACCTGCGACACCCAGTGGCTGTGGCTGCCCTTGCGGCCATGCCGCGTCCGTCTGTGGCTGATGGCCCACACATTCACTCTTTGGCCTCTCTGGGGAGGGCTCGGGGGTGGTGGCGCACGCGCTTGCACTTAGTCGCAATGGCATGTGGCGTGGTTGGTATGATGGGCAATGGATGGGATGGTGCGAGCCACCTCCCGTGACGTCAGTGCTGCTCGTGCTGTGGTGCGTCCCCCTACACTTCCATTTGACTTTTTGCCATGCTAGACGTTGAGGTTCTATTGCCTGCGTGATATGACCAGGAGGAGCGCGAGGAGACCTCTCACACACCATGCTCCACTGCCATCCCGTGCCCTGTATCGCCTGTGCGGATTGACTATGTTGGGGTTACACCTGGTCGACTGGGGCTGTGTGTGCCTTGTCAAGGGGCATAGCGGGCGCACAACAGGATCCAGCTTGTCCACAGAGGGTGGGCTGAGGTGCGCCTGGTACCGCTATGTACGTGTGCCCGGCTGCTCTGCACACACGTGTTCACTCCCCCCCCGACAGGTGTCCTCTCACAATGCCCAGGGAAGCGGTGGTGTACTGTTCATGACCCCTCCCAACACGGCGTGCTCCAACTTGGCATGTGCGCATCTACCCGTCACACCCACCCACCTGTGCACTGCGTCCATACGACTTCACACGACACATGTGTGTCTTCCACAGTTGTGCTACTCATTTGCGTTGACATCCAATACCAGTGGACTACATGGTCATGTCACGACTGCCGTGTACTTCACATACTCTCATCCTCTCTCATTCGTACATGTGAAATGAGTCAGCGGAGACAGTTTTGGTTTCAAACATTATAATGAGTCTTCTGTCCTCTGTGATGCAGTATAGTGGACACTACTGGCAGCGGAATACATGTTGAGGATATACTGAGCATGATTGCAAATGGGATAGGGTGTGGGGTTACATGTGATTGGCTGTTGCATGTGGGATGTGGGCTTCAGAGTGACATCTGCTTGGCCAAGGCTGTGCTAATGTACATTTACGTATAGCTGCGGAGCTGCGGACTTTGACACAGACGGTATACATGTAGCCTACCAGACCGCTTGGCATCATGGGCACAGTCCATCTCAGTTCCATGTGACAGGTTTGCTGCGGTTGTTCCTCATGCACGCGTGCATGTGAGATGACATCAGGGCATGTGCTTGCGTGCATGCAGCGGCGTGCCACTTGTTGTTGCACTGTGGTGGTTACTGGACATGTCACAGTCACTGGGGTCGTGTTGTTGTTGTATGCACTTGTTGTCCATGCATAGGTCCTGGTATGGGATTCCCGGGGCGGGGGTGGGAGGGGTGCAGCACCCACAGACTCCAGGCGACCTATTCATGTCCACTGAGCGGTGTGTGTGTCCATGTGCGCTGGATCCATGTCGTGTCCTGGTTGTTCGTGCAGTTCCGTCCATGTGGGTGCGATACACAGAGCCCATGCCACTGCCTCCCACGATGCATGCGGTGTTCCTGGATGTGATGGGGAACAGTGTGCATGTCCCGGTCATATCCGATGTCATGGCGATGTCGTTGATGGTGTGGTTTGGTATGGCTGTTGTGGTGGTGACTGGCCAGTCCGTGCGGAAGCTAAGCATGGGTGCGGGGTTGGACATCATAGGTCACTCGGGGAACCTGCGTTGTGGTCCGACGTATTTACAGGTTGTCAGGTATGCGATGCCGTCCAGCAGGGCTTCCATGTCATTGGTGGTGTACATGTTTGCCAGCCAATGTAGCGGATGGTGGCTGTCAAGGTGTTGTTCGTAAGTTGTCCCTTGGAGGACCATGATGGGGCATGCTGGGTGACATTCGATGTAGCTGTTCTCGATGATCCGTCGTGTGGAGGCACAGTGGTCCCATTTCAGTGCGGGTGCGATGTTGGCCACATACGCCATGCCCCCATAGGCAGAGCAGGCCCTGTCGTGTGCGTCCAGAGGGAGGAGTAGTGGTAGCAGGTCCGCCTTCAGACATGCCGGGTTGGAGAGGCATATCTCGACGGGATGCTGGTAGGGACACCTCCGACAGTAGAAGACGGGCATGACGCAGCTGAACAATGTGATGCGGTAAGTCAGTCGGTAACTTACGTTCAGCAGGGACAGGAGATCACATCCCAATGTATGTAACAGGTTGGTTTTGTACAGCTTGAGCTGTTCGGCGTAGTTGGGTAGGTGTGTTGCGGTTGCCATTTCGCAGCGGTGCATTGTGGTGGCGTGCTCCGGCTGTGTGTGCAGTCTGCAATGTGCACGCTCCGAGGTTGCTGTGAGCTCTGTGTAGTCGTAGGGAGACAGGACTTGTGTTCTGTTTGCTTGTTTGGAGGACACGGGCCCTCTTCCCACATGCTTCTCAGACAGTTCAAGGTCAGTGATGTGTGACTCCTTCCAATTAACTTGCATGTGGCCGACATGGGGGAGTGTTTTCTTCTTTCTTCCCCGTCCGTTGTGTGCTTCTGTGATATGCGCTATCTGCCCTGTGGTCGGTCTCCTCGGCATGCCTGTGTTGGTCTATTCTTGGACAATGGCTGTATTCACCGGCTTCTGTCGTAGGGCTGTGGTTTCGGAGTTGGAATGGAAGGTCATTCAGTGCTGTCTGCTCTCCCTTGTGTGGGCGGCAGGCTGCCTTTCCGCTCTGCGTTGGGCCTTGTGTGTGAATGTTATTCTTGGGCCACCTGTTGTCGGTCCCCGTGCTCTTTGGTGTTCCGTTTTATATGTCTTGTTCATATGTGCAGGGTGGTATGGGTTTTTCAGTGTGGTACTGGCGTTCCTCTTCCCGAAGGGGCCCTGCTTCTCCTAGTTGGTGTTGCCGCCGCTGTGTGCTACGCCATGTTTGTTACACTGGGGTGTGTCCTGCTGTTGCGTGACTTCACTGACATGTGTGCGTCGGTTGTGTGGCGTTGGGTGTTGTCCGTGATTTGGGCGTTGGGGACATGTCTGTGGCAGGCCTGTCACGTGTCATGTGCGTTCGGGGTGGGGCTGATGTGTGTGCTGCTTGGTTGTGTCCCTGTGTCTGTGTGCGACGCATGCATGGCGCTGCGGTTGGCCTCTGCGTTGTGCGCATGTGTGGCGGCGTCATCGCCGCTTTGGGGCCGTGACGGGGTGGTTGGTTCCTAGTCCCAGGTGGTGTGTACACATGTGTTCCGCGATGTTAGGATTTGGCCTGTGTGTCATATGTGGATGCAATGGTGGATGTGTAGTGTACACGCACTGGTGGGGGATTGTCCGCTTTTTCCGCCCTTGCACTGTGTGCGCTGTTTGCGTGCACTTGTTGTGTGTGTGCCTACCTGCATCTCCGCGGTACGTTGCGTCCTTGGTGGTGCATCAGCAGAAGCATGGGAAGGGCCTGCAGTGCTGGATTCATGCTCGGGGTGCCGCTTCTTCGTTGTCCGTGCTCTGCGTCCGTGTTACCGCCTCTCTTTCACGTGCGGTGTCTCTTAGCCGTGGGAGCCGTTTGTTTGCGGCATCGTAATTTATACGCCGGGCGGGACGTGTTTCGTCGGACGGTGTGTGTCAGTTGGGCTGCGCCGCTACGTGTACGGGCGCACTTTGATGGCGGACGGTGTTGCTGGCTTGCCGGCGGTGTTTGGCCTACTTTTCGCATCGTAATTGGACGGGCGTGTGGACTGCTGCGTGCCGGCGGTAACTGGTGGTTTTTGCATCCGCCAGCACGGCGGTTGTGCTTCCGCCCGCCATCGTAATGAGCCCCTTATTTTTTAATTTGTCACAAAAAATGTAAAATAATAAATATTTAAATAAAAAATTATTATAAATTATAATTATTTTAAGAATTATAATAAAACATTTGAGCCACCCCTTCTTCCAAAAATAAAAAAATATTAAATTACAAAAACATTTAACTATTTAAAAATTCAAAATCATCCAATTTTTTTACTTTTTCTAAACTAAAAATAATTAGAATAAAATAAAATATTATTTTTTAAATTAGATTTTAAAATAATAAACTAATCATATATTTTTTTAATTCATTTGTAAAAATATTTCTAAAATATTTCACACAATTTAAATGAAATATTAACACCCAAAAAAATTCTAATTTTTTAAACATTTTGCAATTTACATTTGTTTTTTTAAAATTATTTATATATTTAAAAAAAGATTATTAAAAATGTATTTTTAACCAACATTCTTAAATTACTCCCCACCCTTATCCCCTATAAACCCAACATCCCACTACTAAATTTTTACATAAAATAGATAAATATAAAAACATTTAAATAAATATTTTTAAATTACTCCCCACCCTTATACCCTATAAACCCAACATCACACTTTAAAATTTTACAAAAATTTGAAAAGTATTTACATTTTACACAATTTTTTTTAAAAGACTCCCCACCCTTATCCCCTATAAACCCAACATCCCGCTCCTAAACAGTAATTAAAAAACATTAAAAACTAAGGGGGTCATTACGGGGAGGTTTTCCGACCGCCATGGTAGCGGGAAAAGACCGCCCGCATGGTCCGCGGCATCACCGCCGGTCGAATTACGATGACCTGCGCTCGAAATCCGACCGCGACAGTCGGATCGGGGGCCTTAACATTGCGGCGGTTGCTGCTACCCGCAGCACCGCTGCGATGTACAAATGGGCATGTCCAGTATTTCCCTGCACTACGTGGCAGTCACTGCACAGTGCCTGTCACCTGGTACAGGGGAATTTCGGGGGGGGCCATGGGTACCCCCCCAGTGCACCCTCACCCCCCCAACATCGGGGGCCTGCCACTGGCCCCTGGAAGACAATCTCTGCATGCCTTTCCATGGCGGTCTGACCGCTGCGGAAAGGCTGACTACCGCCGGCATCATAATCGTGCCGGCGGAGCCTGCTCTGCACTGCCACCATTATCCCGGTCCTTTTCCGCCCGCCAGGCAGGAGTGCGGATGGCGAGCAGCGGAAAAGCGGCGGTCGGAATTTCCCACCGCCGCGGTCGCCACCGCCATCCTAATCGGACCAGCGGTTTTCTGGCTTGCGGTGCGGGCGGATCTCCACCGCCGGTCCGGCGGGCACCGCCGCCGGCCGGGCGGTCGACATCCGACCGCCATCGTAATAGGCCCCTAACATTTTAACATACAAAAATAAATTAAAAAATATAAACTAATATCATATTAATTTTAATAAAATACATTAAACAAAAACAACAACAAATTAATATTGTTTACAACTATATATTTGACATCGATATTTACAAAATCGATATTTCTACATTACACAAAAATCGATATTTTTAACAACGAAAAAACTAAAAAACTTACCTCAATATTTTACACCATCGATATTCTTGACTCGATATTCATGCAATTCGATATTTCGGCATCGATATTCTGTTTCTGCACCACTTTGACAATATCACCAACACGCAAACACACCTACTTAGCTCCATGGGACTGGTCATACCTGTTTTTATACTTGGCCTGACTAATCGCAAGGGAATCTCTCACTTTCTTGGCAGACCATGAGACAGTTTTTGTGCCATTCAACCACCCCATATTGTCCTTAGTACATGGGGATCTCCCTCTCATCAACTCAAAAGGAGAATGTCCAGTAGATTCACATCGTGTAACCCTGTATGCACTCACAGTTTTCCTTAGCTCATCCTCCCAATCCATGTGATTGCTGATAGCCAACTCAATAATGCCCTTTATGACTCTGTTAAAGCGTTCAACGCTTCCATTCCCTTCTGGGTGATGAAGGGAAGTAGTTCTACGAACTATCCCTACTTCCTTAATTAACTTTTTATAAATATCTGTTAGAAATGGGATTTCTGGTTGGCTTGGGCATGTGCCAAAGCCAGGCAGAAACCACCACTCTAGTCAGGGCAAGGCAGTTACACACTAAAGATAACCCCTGCTCACCCCCTTGGTAGCTTGGCAGAGCAGTCAGGCTTATCCCTGAGGCAATGTGTAAAGCGTTTGTGCAACACACTCACACAGCAGCGACACACTAGGCACACCACAAAAGAAACTCCACACAAGGTTATATAAAAAATAGCCTTTGTATTATCCATAAAAACACATTAGAACACATTACATATATGCGCTGTGCCACCAGACACTTGTCATGACCACAGGGATTGCTTAAATCACTAGGCCAGTCGGGCCACTGTCATAGACTCATTACAGTTAGGGCGACCAGTAAACACTTGCACCAGGCACATATCATAACCACATCATGCCCTCCTTAGGCAACTGCAGGTCACCATTACGGTACCTAGGGTGCAGCCCAGACAAGGTAATAGCAGTTACATAAGATCCTCAATGGGAATGTACCTTCGCAACCCAAGTAATGCAGAAGTCACTGTGCCCCTAGGCACTTATTACTCACAACTAGTGGTGCTCCTAAATCATACCATGTTGTTCCTGACTCCCGCTGCCAAGTAGGCAGACACAGCTTCACTCCCCGTGAAGCAGCTGTAGTGTCTTTCCAGAATGCGGCAATTCTAGCCAGGGGGGCCCTCTGTCGAGGTCTCAACCCCGTTGCCGAGTTCGGGTGGGAAACCCTCACAGGGTTCCATACCTAGCACACATCAGATGGCGGCGGCCCATGAACCTGTGGCGCAGCTGCCGCAACCAGGCTGTATCGGTTATCGGGCCGCCAGCCCAATAAAAGTGCGGCCAACAACAGGAATCCAGCGGGAGGTCCCGTTCGGGCTCTCCCTCAATGGCGTCAGCCCGGTAGTGGGACAGCTGCTTATGACTGAAGCTCCTCTGGCCCTACCGAGCCTCGTACCAGGCCCAGAACTGAGGAGCATTGTCCAGCGGTCCTCTTCAAGCTCAGTCCTCAAGCCACCCTGATTGACCACCACAGTTCTCTGCAGGGCAGGAGCGGGACCCGGAGTGAAGTCTCCGTCGGTCCCGCGTCGGGTTGGGAACTTTTTCTCACTGTCGGGCCCCGCCAACAACCAGGCTCAGCCTCTGCCTGACTTCTGGCGGCTTCTCCTCACGGTGCAAACACACTCTGCACCCACCAAATTGTTGGGGGTTGAGCCCACTTATCTGGCTCCTAGAAACCAAATTGAGAGCACCCTCCACGCGCTCCTGTGGTGCAGACACAGCCGGAGTAGCACCGCAAAGGTGGAGTGCTCATGGGGAAAAATAAAGCGCTCAGCTTGTCTCCACCATAGAGACACGAACCAGGGAACAGGCAGCGCTCACCAGCACTTGGTGTAAAACAAATAAAGAGCTCGCCCGGCGCTAAGTTCTCCCGCCCTCAGGGCAGGTCATCAAGTCTTAAGAGATCACTGGGGTCAGAGAACAGGGCACAGGCAGGCCAGCACACAGGGGGCCAGATGTACGACTGTTTATTGCAGTCGTAAAGGGGCATTTGTCCCATTTGCGACCGCAAAAACGGATGCACAATGCACTAACCCTATTTTGCGAGTAGCTAATCTATTAGCGACTCGCAAAATAGGGTTAGCGACTCACTATTAGGAAGGGGCATGCCAAGGGCCTCCCTTCCTAATAGCGAGTGCAAATGCCATGTATGAGTGTTTTGTGACCGCATTTGCGGTCGCAAAAAACTCGCAATTTCCCTCCTACTTCACGTAGGTGGTAAACCATTCGCAAACGGGAAGGGGCCCCCAGGGGACCCCTTCCCCTTTGTGAATGGGTGCGCAAATATTTTTCAAGAGCAAGTGGTCCCAGGGACCACTGCCTGCCCTTAAAAAATTAAACTGAAAAGTTTCATTATTCTTTTTTAAATGCATCCCGTTGTCCTTTCAGGAAAACGGGCTGCATTTAAAAAAAAATCTGCTTTATTGACAAAGCAGTCCCAGACGTGGTGGTCTGCTGACCCCAGCAGGCCACCATCCCTGGGAGTGCTAGCCATTCCTAATGGGTTTGCAAATTGCGATAGCCTCATTAATATTCATGAGGCATGCAATTTGCAACCCCATTGGGAATCACAAACAGTGTCTGAGACACTGTTGTACATTGAATTTTGCGACTTGCAAATTGTGACTCGCAGTTTTTTCACAATTTGCGAGCCGCAAAATTCAATGGTCGTACATCTGGCCCACGGTCCCTTAACAGAGTGATAGTCACTTCAGCTGCCCAACAGGCAACAGGTTCAGTCCCACAAGTAGGTAGTCCAGATGGCGGTTCCTCCTGCCACGCAGCAGTCCTCTGGTCCCACGCAGTGTCTTCTTCCCAAGTTCCAGTTTGTTCCCCCGAATGGGGTCACAGCCCCAGTACTTATAGTACTACAGTCTTTCTCCCCCTGGCACAGGCTCTGAGCCCAGTCCAACCAGTTCTGGGGGGCACTTGGCAAGTGCACAACACTCCCCATTGTAAGTGTAGGCCCTGGCCCCAGATACACCACAGGGGGGCGGAGCCATCATTGTGGAAGGCAGGCACAGCCCTGTTCAGGTGCAGGTGCTACTCCTCCCACCACTCCAAATGCAGAGCAGGCCTATTCAGCATAGCGCTGACTCATCCAGACTCTCTGGAGCCACTGCACCTCCCCAGCCCCTGTCACTCCAAGGCCAGACAGTCAATACACAAAAGGCACTCACAAAGACACATTGCACACAGAAATGCCTACTTCTAAAAGTGGCATCTAAAAGTGGCATTTCAAAAATCGCGAAAATAAATCCGGGAATACCAATACACAGCATTTATCACCACGATTCCAAACATACCAAACTTGATCAAGCTACCCCTCTCATGTCAGGAATTACCACTGAAGCACATATCAGGGAATCCCCATTGCATCCTTATGAGAGGGCAGCCTCACAGCCGTGAGAAACCAAATAGGCTGCTTGTCACTACCAGGACATGTCACATAGTTAAGGCACATGTCCTACATTTTACCTACACTGCACACTGCCCATAGGGCTAGCTAGGGCCTACCTTAGGCGTGACTGATATGTAGTAAAAGGGGAGTCCCAGACGTGGCAACCACTTTATGTGCCACATCACAGCAGCAGTAAACACTGCCCGCAGGCCCAGCAGTGGTAGAGGCCTGAGACAGGTTTGAAAGGCTACTTTGGTGGGTGGCAAAAGCAGCTCTTCAAGTCCACCAGTAGCATTTAATTTACTGGCCCTGGAAATATGAGATACCACTGTACAAGGGTCTGATAGGTAAAATAAATATGCCAAACAAGTGTAGACCAATCTTACCAAGTTTACCATAGAGAGCACATGCACTTTAGCACTGATCAGCAGTGACAAACTGCCCAGAGTCATAAAAACTAACAACAGGTCAGAAAAAATACAGGAGGAAGGCAAAAAGTTCTGGGATGACACTACAAAAAGAGTAAGTCCAACAATATTGCTAACAAATTGTCCTCCATTGTCTGAAATCAGATCCTTAGGTAAGCCTTCGCATCCAAAAGCCTCAGCTAAGAAATGCAACACATTTTCCTTATCAGCCCTCTCAACAACCTTGACTTCTGGCCACTTAGAGAAGTTATCAACTAAGACCAGAATGTACTTCTGTAAACCATTGATATCTCTCACAGGGTCAAAGATATCAATTCCCACTCTCTCCCACAGCATGCCAGGGATGACAATGGGTGTAAGGGTGATCTGTGAGTGACTAAACTCTTATCAGAATTGGCACACTCCACACAATCCCCGACAACTCTTTCGATGTCCTTGTCCATGCCAGGCCACCAGTAAGACTGCTTGATTCTGCTTTTACTTTTCACAATGCCCAGGTGACCCTTGTGGCAAAGATTGATTACCTTGTCCCGGAAATCCAGGGGTGGGATCAACCTGCCACTCCTGAGTAGAAGACCATCTTCAACAGACAATTTGTTCCTGACCTCCCAAAAAGGAAGCAAAGCACTATTTAAATGAGCTTTCTCTGGCCACCCCACATATGTAGTCAATGACAGTAACTAAATTCTCATCTTAAGAAAGACACTTGATCCACTCATCGTGAGAAATACAATGTAATTATTCGCCAAAAATTGTAGCCACAAGCCAATCATCCCATTCATTCTTAGCTTCATCGATGACTGGTAATGGACACCTGCTCAGGAAATCAGCAATTCTATTATGAACACCGGGCACATACTTGATCTCGTACACAAAGTCCAAAAGATGCACAGACATGCGTGAAATCCTAGGAGACACATTGCTAAGCCCCTTGGATGTGAGCACTTATGTGAGAGGCTTATGGTCTGTTCTTACATTGACACATGTGCCCCATACGTACTGTTTAAAATGTTTGAGTCACCAAACACACCCCAGAGCCTCCCTCTCAATAACAGAGTACTTTTCCTCCATGGAGTGAGGGCTCTGCAAGCAACTGCAACCACACACTCCGTGCCATCCTCCTGCGCTGGGGATAAGACTGTATCTAGACCCCTCCCGCTAGCGTTCCTGGTGATGAAACTCTTAAGACTAGGTTCAAAGCCTTTGAGTGCTGGAGCTGAGCAAATATCTTTCTTGATGCCATCAAAACTGAGTTGGCATTCCTCAGTCCAAACAAATTTGCAACCTTTTTTTAGCAGCTGTCTAATGCAAGACATTTTGTAGAAGAAATTGTAGACGAACTTAGAATACAATTCGGTCAGACCTAAGAAGGATCTGACCTCCTCTTTGTTCTGAGGAACAGGTGCTTTTCTGATGGCATCCAACAATTCAGACTTTGGACAAATCCCTAACGAACTTATCTCATGCCCCAAGTACTTTATGCTCTTCCTTGCAAACTTGCATTTTGATTCCTCTGCAGTCAAACCATTCAGCTCCAGAGTCTGAAGCACCTCAAAAAGAACCTTGTCATGCTCAGCCCTATTTGACCCCATGACAAGAATGTCATCCTGGACGAAGACAACATTCTTCATGTCCTTAGAAATTAGGTGCATGAGGCGTTGGAACATGACGGCGGCAGATGCCAACCCAAACGGGACCCGTTTGAACTGGAAGATGCCAATGGGGTGACAAAATCAGTTAGGTATCTGCTGCTCTTATGCAGAGGCACCTGATGGTAAGCAGAGGTCATGTCTATCGTAGAGAACCATTGCATGTTCCTTGTAACAGACAACAATTCTGAGATCCTGGGAAGAGGGAATACATCTGCAAAGATGTTTTTATTCAGCTCTCTCAAGTCCACACATAAATGGATCCAGCCGTTAGCCTTGCGGGCGACTACAAGGGGAGCGACCCAATCTGAGGACTCAACACGCTCAATTAGCTCATTGTCCACCAATTTCTGAATTTCACCAATCACCTCTTCCTTGACACCCATAGGAATATTTCTCACCTTGTGGATACAAGGACAAGCGTCCTTTTTCAGAATTATCTTGTGTGAGAAACCTTTCAGCTCATCCACACACCCAGAAAATACCTTGGAAAACCTAGTTACCACCTCACCACATGCATCCTCCTTCCTTTCTCTCACGCTTAGAACAGGATCGGGGCTGTTGGGATCAAGTAGAATATCCAACTCTCCTTGGTCCTACCAAACCAGGACACATGGTCCTGAAGCAGACACGTAAAGTTTGCATTCTGCGCGCCTCCCTTTAAATTCAAAAGGAAGCTTGCAAAAACCCAAAAAATCAATAGGATCGCCCGTGTAGGTCACAGGATGCACATCAGGGGTTTCTACCTTCTTACCAATTTTCTCCTTTAAGGAATCAACCCAGGTATTATTATTGATGATGGTGTCAGCCATAAGGGTTACCAACACGCGACCCACAACAATCTTGCATACAGGCTTTTTCCTTTGTCTGCCCTCTGCTCCGTAAGACCCCTCATGTAAACACAGAACATGTGAGTCTTCGACATCAGAATCCAAGCTCTCCTCCCCCTGCTCCAGCTCATCCACCACACATTTCACAGACTGGGTTTTACGACAAACATGTGCATAATGTCCAGTTAACTTGCACTTGGCACACTTCTGCCCTAACGCAGGGCACCTTTTATCATGTGCCAAATGTGACGAGCTACCACACCTTTAACATTTGCCTTTTAAGTCAGAAAACTTGTCTTTCTGGCTTTGTTTGTACCCCCCTCCCCTTTCTCCTTTACAAGCTCCTTTTAATTTTTCTTCTTCGCCTGTTTGCTGACGCGTGAATAGCTCCCATTTACTAATCTGACCATCTTGTCGCTATTATCAACTTTGCTGGAAGTCACAACAGCCTTGGCACACCTAGAAGTAAGTTCAGCTCTGGTGATGATAGCAGTAATTTCATATAGACTTGCATCCCCATTTATCCAAAGTTTGTCCTGAACATGAGGGTTGTTACAATGCATAACTACCTGGTCACAGATTAACTCCTCTTCTATAACTGCAAACTTAGAGGATAAAGCTAATTTCCTTAAGGCAGCCACATAATCCTCTATCTTCTCGCTAGGACCTTGTTTATGGTAGTAAAAATTAAAGGGATACACTGCTGTGCAGACAGTGGGCGCAAAATAAGCATCTAAATCTGCTATGGCCTGTGTAAAAACATTGCCATCATCACCTGCCCTAGGCCTCTTTTCAATGCGATTGTAAACCCGTAATCCACCTGGACTCAAACAATGCAAGAGTATTTTTTTCTTCCTTTCAAGAGAGTTCTTTACTTTCAAAAGTGTCAATAAAATTAATAAGGTAATCTTTCCACTCTTCCCATTTAAGGCTACTAACTTCACCGTCCTTCACCATAAAGGGTTGTGGAGCAGGAAGATTCATTCATTGTGGCCATAGCTACCAACTACAAGAGAACTGAAGAAAGTATGAGGAAGGTATGCCGCCCTATCAGAACAGACAGATATGCTTACTGGGGAAAAAAAGCACATATAAGAAAGATGAAAGCACCTTCTATCAGTGCACCCCAGCACTTCAAGTGAAACACGTAGCTAGTGTCTGTAAAAAAAAAATGCTCAGGAAATTCGTGTGACTGTTGTGATGTAACTTACCTTTTTCTTCTCTTGCAGTTTGTCCTTCTATATTGTTTATCTTACCTTGTTATGGAGCGCTCGTATCCCAGTGTTCTTTAGAATGTCAGGCTGACGGCACTCAACGGTTGCCAGTTGCTGCTGGATCGTCAAGGTGGTCGGATGCCAGGTTGTGTTCCTGAATAAATCTTCTCTTCTAACTTACCTGGTCTTCAAGAAGTTTATTCCACTTTTCATCTCAACAATTTTGGCGACGATCTTGTGTCTTCCACGGCGCTCCTGAATACAACCTGGTGATCCCTGGATTTGCTGTCCTCTTTTCGCCTTTGCTGGAGGCTGTTGCTTCGTTGTTTCCTGGGAATCTCCGCTGGATCTTCACATCGTCTGTTTTTTTTAAGGTACTGTACATATTTACTCAAAATATTGTTTTTGCGCTGCCGTTTGAGGCGCGCGCACCTTCACGAGCCCAACGACTTTCATCTCACGTCATCGATCATCACGTCACCGATCATCTGGAACGCACGGCGTAACCCACGCTTACTCTTGAGTGCGTGCTCAACGTACACCATGCGCAACGTCATTCAAGTGACGTACGTGCCGCCATTTTTTTTTTTACTAAAAGTTGTTTCGCTCTTTATTTTCAGTCAGCGTTTTATCGGCAGCACTGCAGGGGTTTGCCTTATTTCGCCGCTACATTGCTGGTGAGTTTCCGGTTACACATACCCTGAGTGCAGGTGCTGTCCAACCTTACTGCAGTGATCTGCACACCCTGTTGTGTTTGTTGGGCTCTAGTTCAAGTCGCTGGTGAGTTCACTTCGTTTTTGTTATCCAGCGCATCGATTTATCTCTTCATTCCAGTGCAGTCATACTTCGGTGATCTGCACACCCTTGTGTATCTTATTTGTGACTTTCTACAATTTGATCGCTTACGTACTTTCTGGACTATTTTTCACTCACATCTACTTGTGAACATTTGTTGACTGATTTTTCCACATATTTTTTCTATTAGTCATGTGTGAGTCACACCCTAATGTGATAATGCCACCTTTGTTTCTACCTTTGCCTGGCACTCCCACCATTATATGGGAAGATTGGCTTGAAATGTTAGAAAACTATATTACAGCACTAGATGGTATTAATTTTTCACCTGCTAGAAAGAAGGCCTTATTACTTAGCGCTTTAGGCAGTGAGGGTCAGCGTGTTTTCAAATATCTTCCGGTTGCCATGGGTGCAAATGGTCAACCCATGGATGATGTTTATAAGGAAGCCATCAAACGTCTTGAAACAAGGTTTGCTAAACAAGTAAATTTAGTCATGGCAAGATATAAATTTTACACTCAACCTCAATCTGAGGGTGAAAGTATTGATGACTTTGTAGCTAGGTTACGAGAACTTTCAGTAAAGTGTCGCTTTGGGACAATGACCGAAGAATTAATTTGTGACCAACTCATTGTTCAATGTCGAGATAGAAAGATTCAAGAGAGACTTTGGGCCGCTAAAGATCCTTCACTTAAAGAGGCCATTGATTTAGCTAAGGTGATTGAAGAATCCCAGAAATGTATTAAAGGGTTGAGCAGCCGAGACAAAGTTGTAACTGAAATTGCAAATGTAGAAAGTATTTGTAAAGATGAAGATGTGGATGTTAATGCAGTTTCAAAAAAAGTTGTGAAGAATGTGACTACTTTTGGGTCTGTATCTAAACCCAAAAATAGATAGTGTTTGAGATGTGGCAGTCAATATCATTTGGCAGATTACAAAAAATGCTTCGCTTTAGACCAAGTATGTAGGAAATGTGGTCGGAAAGGACACTATGCACGTATGTGCAAATCATTTGACACTTCTGACAAGTATAAATCCAAAGTTAATGTTGTTCAACAGGGCTCTGTTCTTAGACAAACACTCAACAGAGTGTTGGTTTTAGAAGAGGGCACTGATTGCTTTTGTGGTGAAGTCAATCAAGACTTACGCAGATTAACCAGACCTTCTGCTGAATTCAGTGTCTGTGGAAAAAATGTTACTCTCATGGTGGACTCAGGCTCTATGTTCACCATTATTCCTGAGTCTCTTTTTCAAACATGTTGGAAGGGTGTTTCTTTATCTAATAAGGATATCAACCCTGTTAGTTATCAGGGGGAGGCAATTGACATATTGGGTTATATGTATGGTTCTATTAAATTTGGCTTGAGGAGTACTCAAGGTAAAATTTACATTGCAAAGGATGGTCCACCAATTCTTGGTTGGATGCACCAATATGACTTACATATAGTCATTAACCCAAGGTCCCCCAACCAAATTGTGGTGGTTGAAGATGACATGTAAACCTAGAGTGGTATCAGTTCCTAAGTGAATAGAGGTAAGAGGAAAGAATAATAGCCCGATGATGATGCTTTACACTCGTAAGGGTGTGTGAGGGCACAAGAACAGAAAGGAGATTTCTCCCCCACTCACGAGCACTTTACTCTCTTTTGGAGACAAACTTTAGTTTAACCATTCCCCTAATTGGATGGCCAATTATTCTTTCCTCTTACCTCTATTCACTTAGGAACTGATACCACTCTAGGTTTACAAGTTGTTCTCGGGAGCATTGGTACAGGACCTACACTTCTTTCTAATTAGCTCCCAGTCCCTCCTCTTTATTGTGTTGGGGTTGAAGATGACATACAGATTGATAATATTTTACAAGATGCACATAAGGTATTTGAGGACAGACTTGGCTGTGTGCAGGGCTACCTTCATAAAATCATACTGAAACCTGATGCTTGTCCAGTACAACACAAACTGAGAAAAGTACCACTGTCGGTGAAGCAAGGTCTTAAAGATCTTCTGCAAGAGTTGCTAAAGTCTGGTGTCATTGAACCTGTAGAGGCATCATCATGGATTTCTCCAGTGGTTCTGACTTTTAAATCTGATGGTCGTTTGAGATTCTGCATTGACCTTAGATCGCTCAACCGAGACATTGTCATTGATACCTTTCCTTTGCCCAACATTAATGAGTTGTTGGTGGTGGTAAGTATTTCTCTAAAATAGATTTGAGAAGTGCTTATCACCAAATTAGGTTACACCCTGACTCCAAGTCACTCACTGCTTTCATTACGACTGAGGGCACTTTTCAATTCACTCGCATGCCGTTCGGTTTGGCGTCGGCTGCAAGTGTTTTTCAGAGCATGATGTCCAACATGTTTAAAGAGCTGGTTGGGGTGGTATACTTTCAAGATGACATTCTTGTTTCAGGGAAATCAGTTGAGGAGCATAACGCTCTGCTTAGACAAGTACTATGGAAACTTGAACAGGCAGGTTTAACGGTCAATAAAGAGAAATTTAAGTTTTTAACCGAACAAGTTGAATACCTTGGGTACACCATTTCTAGGGGTGGAATAGCTCACAAACGGAATTTGTTGGATGCTATAAAAAATGCCCTGTGTCCTAAAGACAAAGATCAACTCAGGTCTTTTCTAGGCCTTGTGGAATATTATTCCAAATTTGTGAGATGCTTTGCTGACATTTCTGAACCTTTGAGGAGTCATTTACGAAAAGGAACCAAATACATGTGGGGTAAGGAACAACAAGAAGCATTCTCGAATATTAAAAATGAGAATTGTAATGCTGGTATCTTGTCTCCCTTTGGGGGGCGTGGCTGACTTCATGGCCGCCTAGACGTGTTTTAGGCAAGCTCCGCGCGGCAGCCCGATCAAAATTAAAATCCTGCATGATCCTTGGCCCAATGTGAGCCGGGTCCGTTCCTAAAACGCTGCAGACCCCCAAACAACCACCGAGGAGGTCGACGAGGGGGGAGTAACGCTGGTGTGGCCGGAGCAGCGGTATCGGGCGTACTGCGTGGCGGAGTCATCTTCACCCGCGTGGTACTGAGCCGCGGGTTTGCTGAAGAGTTTGAGTGCCTGAATATCCAGATGCTTCTCTCCAGGTTCCGCCGGAGCGGAGAAAGCAAGTCCGGGGATTCGCGGGGGCAATCCTGAGTCCCGGACGGAGTGCAAGCGGAGGCTGTGGAGCCGGAGGGCTGCTGCGACGCAGCGGGGGAGCCCTGCACTGAAATACGAGACAGACTCCCTGCTCCCATCCCTGTAAGGAACCGTTGGGTGCAGCGCTGTTTCACCGGCGCGGAAAAAGAGTGCTCGGGGATTCACAGTGGCGATTCTGAATCCCGGAGGTGCGCAGGAGGAGGCTGTGGTGAAGGAGAGCTGCTGCGACGCAGCGGAGGAGCCCTGCACTGCGGTACGAGAGAGCCTCCCTGCTCCCGCCTCTGTAGGAAGCCGCTGGGTGCAGCGCCGTCTCAGGAGCTAATGCCTGCGGAGTGGCCTGCTCCTGACCAGCAGTCGGTGAGAGCCCCCTGCCTGTGCGCTTGGTTGGTGGTGTGACCCCGCACCTGGGTAGGGGAGTGACGCTGCCCGGGCCTTGGGCACGATTGGCCTATAGGCGATATCTTGAGCAGAGGTTGAGGTGCCAAGGGGACAGTGGTTGGCGCTTGGGTCCTACCGGCCCTCGCGAAATTGGTCTTACAGCGCAGCACCAGATACCAGTACTTAAACAGCCCCAGGAAATACCCGTTGTGGACCTTGCCAGACTGTGCTGTGGGATTGTAGCCATAAAATAGTACCTACGCTGACTCCCATTACCTTGGCAATGCTTAGTGTGGTACAGTAAACCTGCAATGGTAGAGACATGTTGCGCATGGCATGGGGCGAGACCCCTGCGCGGGACAGACATATTCTGATTTGCACAGAATGATAGGGGTACCCAACAATGGATGCAACCTGGGATGAGAATTGTATGGTGTAGTCTGGAGAACAGAGGACTCCTAGTGCAGCGAGTTCCCAGGATATGACATAGCCGCAATGCTAAGGTAATTGAGAGGAGGGCAGCCTAAATCCTGAGTTGTCTGGAAGTGTCTGGCAGAAGAGAGCCTGGACAAAGAAGGTGACGATTTGTGGCCCCACCCCTGTGGCCTGGAAGCGAGAAGAAGCAGTCTGGAGAGGTTCCCTGAGAGAACCATATGCAGGTGGGTGCGGAGGGTCTGAAAGGACTCACCACCTTAGACGATGACGAAACGGTAAGGTGGCTAGGGGAGCTCCTACTCCGGAACCAAGGATAGGGGGCCTGCTGGCTTATGACTGGTGTACTGGCTACCCATGATAAGGAGAGAGGTACCTTGAGCAAGGAAGAATAAGACCTTTCGTGAAGTACGAATTAGTGGGTAGAGTTGCAGACAGACTGCACCTCCCCGCGGAAAGTGCCATCTACACAAACTCGCTGCAACTCGAGGACAGTATGGGGAAGGATAAAACAGCAAAATCGCAATCCACTAAGATTTCCAATTACGCTCAGCCTATATCCCATAGTCAGGAGAACAGAGGCGAGGACCCTACCACGGAAAAAGGGATGATGGAAGAGGCTGCTGAAGACACCCCGACACTGATGGATGTTATCCGGGCTATCCAATCTACCAGAGACGATATGATAAAAACGATTGATGCTGTGGCCATTGATGTAAATCTACTACGGTGCGACCTCAGGAAAGTCTCTGACAGAGTGACGACGACTGAGAAAGACACGGAGGCCCTCAAGAAAGAGGTAAAGAACCTTAGCGAGACAGTGGTGGAGTTGAAGCGGCAGATGATCAAGCTCGATGACCGGGCAGAGGATTCCGAAGGTCGCTTTAGAAGAGGGAACCTGAGATTTGTGGGGTTTCCTGAGAAAGTGGAAGGGCCAGATGTGGGTCTGTTCCTGGAGGATTGGATAGTTCGAGAAATGGCTCCTAAACACTTGTCGAAGATTTTTAGTGTGGAGCGGGCACATAGAGCGCTGGCTGTGCCCCCTAGACCCGGAGCACCTCCCCGTGCCATAATTGCAATATTATTAAACTTTCGGGACAGGGATCTTCTGCTTCAGCTTTCCCGTGGTGGCAAATGATATTTCTTTGATGGACACTCCATCGCAATATTCCCAGAGTACACCCAGAGGGTCCAGGAACAACGGAAAACCTTCATTACAGTGAAAAGGAGATTACAGGACTTGAACTTAAAATACAGCCTCATGTTCCCGGCGAAACTCAGAGTGGAAAGTGAGGGGCGAGCGTTGTTCTTTTTCTCGGCAGGAGAGGCGAGTGACTGGTTAGATACCAGAGCCCCGGATGGGAGACGTCTGGTCCCTTCTACGGGTTCCATGGGGTCACCGTCCTCGTTGACGTCCTCGAGGGGCCGGAGACAACCTACGCGTCAGAAACCACAAAAAAGGACGATGAGCCTGGGTCGTATCACAGTTAGACATGATGGCACGTTGCAGGCGTCCGATTCGGAGGTGGTTCCAGATACCGCAGACACGACTCCAGACATCGACCGAAGGGCCGACGGACCCAGTGGTGGCCGTGAATGAACTCCATGCACTGAACATTACCTGCTGTACTGTAGAGATAAGTTCTGCTGGTATTATTGGTAGGATGGTACTTTGATGTATCTGATTGGAAATGTTACATTTAGGGCCCGATTCTGATGTGGGTTGGAAAAGCTTCCCGACCGAGGGCCTGATTCTGATGCGGTTAGGAAGGCCTCCTAACGGCATTTGCTCCTTCCAAATCGGATCGGGAACGTGTCTTCCCGACCGAGGGCCCAATTCTGATGCGGTTAGGAACAAATGTTCCCATTGAAGTCAATGGGAGTTCAACCAAATCGTATCTGGAAGCATCCGGATGCATCCTACTCCGCCGGTCGGACTTTCCCGATCCGAGTGGGTCGGACACCATTTCCCAACCGATTCGGTCGGGAAGCTTTTCCAACCCGCATCAGAATCGGCCCCTAGGGGTCCATGGGGGGTCTCTGATTTCCTGATCAGGGGAGCGATGCCGCTGGCCGCTCCGGTGGGTTTCTCCTGTGTGGCCTCTCTTTCCTTTTTGTTAGATATAGGTTGGGGGTCTAATGATGCGGTTGGTCTGCTGGGAACACGGGCGGCTGCGGGAGCAGCGACGCCCCCACTAGAGACCAGGAAAGTCGGGGAAGCTTGAGAGAAATCTCGCGCCCCGGCGTCACCAGCTCTCTTGCACAGCATTTAGGAGACGCAATTATTGCTATATCAGATAGTGGGGCTTAAGCCAATGCCTTAAGCAGAATATATTGATCTTGGAATGTTTACGGGTGGAAGGGGTGGAGGGAGGTTTGGGGCGGTATGTATTGTTTGCTGTAGGGAACGGGGGATGCAAATACCAATTTATACTACTGCCCAGGGGTGGGGGTGAGGGGTGGGGGGGTAAGGGTTTGTTCATTTCTTCTACGATGTTTTTGTTATAAGGGAACCAATAGATTCACACGGGACTATACTTAGATATACAGGTTGGGGAACCAACCAGATGGGTGCGCTGACCTCGGGGGCACATATGACAGATGCTCACTGTCCTATTGTCATGGCAACTCAAATATTGAAGGTCCTTAACTGGAATGTTCGGGGCATGGCAGGCCTAGATAAGCGCCGAAGGATACACGCCTTCCTGAAGAGATATAGGATAGCAATAGCGGGATTGCAAGAAACACATGTATGGGGGAACACGCTATTGAGCCTACGGAAGAGATGGAGAGGGCAGATTTATGCCACATCGTATTCTGGTTTTGCAAGAGGGGCACTTATATGGGTGGCGCCAGGGGTCCCGTTCCAACACCTTCACCATGTCCTAGACCCTGACGGACGGTATGTTATCCTGTTTGGGAGGTGGGAGGGGAGGGAAATATGTATTATCAATGTTTATGCCCCCAACTTGGACTGCCCTGAGTTCTTCCCCACGGTTCTAAAGGCGGCTACCCCGTACTTAGGGGCTGAAGTCTTCTTTTTGGGGATTTTAATTGTATATTTGATGGGGCTCTGGATAGGCAACCCCCTAGAGATCCTGCCAAACCTCGCATGCTGCGATCCCTCTCGGGTATCCTTCATGGTATGCAACTTCGGGACGAATGGAGAGCGCGTAATCCCACAAAAAGGGAGTTCTCTTGTTATAACCCCGCAGCTCATACCTTCTCCCGCATTGATCACTGTTGGCTTTCTGCGGGCCTGTCCACTGCCACGCAGGCTATTTCCTACTTGCCGAGATATCTTTCTGACCATGCGCCATTACTATTGACGCTGTCCAGCGGACCGGGATGTCCACCTATCCCGTTATGGCGACTTTGGGCTGAGGCTCTTACGGACCCCCCATATGTGCAAACCGTAATAGAGGCACTTAGTCATTACTTTGGGTAAAATTGGGGCTCCACAGCCAGTAGGTCTACAGAGTGGGAGGCAATGAAGGTTGTTATTAGGGGGGTTTGCATGAGGACTACATATGGGGTTCGACAGCAACTCAGTGCTGATATTGACACTTTAGAAAAACGTCTACAGACCCTAGAGCATATACTATATAAGACTCCAGAGGACATGACAGAGTGGACACGACTTCAGGGTGACCTCCTTAAGGCTTGGTCACGATTAGAGAAACATAATTACACCACTTATAGACAACAATTGTATATGGAGGGGGACAGATCAGGAGCGCTCTTGGCACGACTTATCCGCACGGAGACGGTACAGACCCCGGTATTGAAGCTTCGCAATAATGTGAGAGACGAGGTATATACCCAGGGTGTGATTCTACAGGAATTTGCTACCCATTTACGTCAGACATGCTCGAGTGTGACAGGGACTCGGCTGCAAACATTGCAGGATTTTTGGGGGGACATACCATTTCCCACACTTGGGGATGAAGATGCTGAATTGCTAGGGGCGCCACTCACTAAGGGAGAAATATTAGCAGTAATTAAAACATTGAAGCCAGAGAAGTGCCCAGGGAGTGACGGTCTCCCTACTGAATTTTATAAAAAGTTTGCCCCACAACTAGTGGATCATTTGCTGGCGGTGTATACTGCGGCTCTAGACACGGGGACCCTCCCTACCACCATGATGGAAGCGCTAGTGACCATGATTCTGAAGCAGGATAGAGATCCCCTCTCCCCGGGCTCCTACAGGCCCATCTCTCTGTTAAATATTGATGAGAAAACTTTGAGTGGTGTGTTAGCGGCACGGCTTCTGCCGTACATGACCCGATTGGTCCACTCAGACCAGGCTGGGTTTGTTCCCGGTCGGAATACAACACATAACCTACGCAGACTCGCACATGTTTGGCATGCGCCGCACTTACAGGGGGAGGACTGGGCTCTATGTCTCCTGGATATACGTCAGGCCTTTGACTCTGTTGAATGGGATTATATGTGGATGGTGCTTGGAGGGATGGGACTGGGAGATGGCTATCTGAGATGGTTAAAAATGTTATATAATAAGCCAACGGCCCGGATCCACCTTCGTAACCAGGTATCTGATAGCTTCGAACTCCAGAGAGGTACTCGACAGGGTTGCCCCCTGTCACCGCTCCTTTTCGCGCTTGAGATGGAGACCTTGGCGGCCTCCCTTCGTTGCAAGATGGCACACCGGGGGATTCGGTTGGGAGCGACGGTTCATGTGGTGTCAATGTATGCCGATGATACCTTGGTATTCCTTAGGCGCCCGGAGGAAGCAGTCCCAGAGCTCCTTACGGAGCTGAAAGGCTTTTGCAAATTGTCAGGGCTCTGTCTTAACCCACTGAAGTCCAAACTTTTCCCGATGGGGAGTCTGGTGGGCAAGGAGGAGAGTGAGTTACCCATGGTGGGGATGACCTGGATTAGAGACTCGACACGCTACCTTGGGATTACACTGTCGCACACACAGGAGTCTTACCTGGAACGTAATATGGGGAAGTGTGTGGAGGGTATCTGTAAATCGATTGAATTTTGGAAGGATTTACCCTTGTCCCTGATGGGACGAGTTGCCTTAATCAAAATGGTGATTCTCCCGCGTTGCTTATATACTATGCAAAACTCCCTTTACCATATCCCATGGACGTACTTCCATAAGCTAGATCGCCTATTGTTCGAGCTTTTGTGGGGGTCTAAGCGGAGGAGGGTGAAACTATATACATTACAGAGGACATGGGAGCGGGGAGGATTGGAGGTTCCTCGGTTGGGCTTTTATTATATGGCGACACAGTTGCAACACGCCGTCCAGTGGCTAGATGAGAATGACAACTGGGAGAGGCGGTTGTTGGAGGGTACTCACGGGGAGACCCCTCTCCCAGATCTTCTTATGATGGGATCCCGAGTACCAGAGAACCTCCCATATATTATTAGACATGTGGCCGTAATCTGGGAACTCGCAATTAAAACTGCGGTAAAAAGAACACCATACGCCCCGGACGCCCCGCTGTGGGCAGTGGTGCCGTTTAAACAAATAAGTCAAACCATGTCTACTCTCAGATGGACGGAGGGAGGTTGCCGCACAATGGGGGATTTATATCTGGGACAACAGTTCATTACCAGAGAGGAGGCGGAATCCAGGTTCGAGCTAGGCAGGGGGCAGTATCTTCAGTATGCCAAAATGTCAGCAGTCGCTCGAGAGGTGTGGCCGACGTTCCCGGAGGAGCCATCCACTACTGCTGTGCTCCAGGCTCTCATGACCTTGGCGGGGGGTCGTAGGCTGGTATCACACATTTATAGGGCATTGAGAGGGGATCTGACAATGCACCCGCTCCCTATCCAAGCTAAGTGGGACGCGACGCTGGGAGAGCCTCTGACAGACTCAGAATGGCAAAAGGTACATGAAGGGGTTAAAGGTATAAGCTCAAATACTAGATTTAAACTCACACAATTTAATATAGTACATCAAACTTACCTGACACCTAGCGTACTCCATAAAATATACCCGGATCGCCCGGATGGATGTCCCAGGTGCGGGCATGGTGGCGCCCCGTTCTTACATATGATATGGGATTGTCCAGAGCTGGGCCTCTTCTGGGGATCTACATTAGAGACTCTACGGCGGGTGACGGGTGGACTCTACCCCAAGCAATTAAAGAAGTGCTGTTGGGATTACTCCCTCGACCTAAAGGGAAAAAGCTTACACGTAGATTCCTTCAGTTGGGACTGGTCTTGGCTAAGAGAAGGATAGCAATTAGTTGGTTGAGTCCGAGGCCCCCCACGATAGAGCAGTGGACTGGGGATCTGCAGGAATGGGCGACGGCAGAACTAATCCGGATGAGGCGGGTCCGTAGGGATGATAAACTGGAACAAGACGCGACGGCCTGGTATGGCATGATCATGGAGATTCACACGGGGGAGGACCTTATATCACAAGGGGCTGTGGAACAAGGCAGTAGTGGTGACGATCCCGACAAGACGACGAGTCCGCGGGCCTCTCATGCCCTGAGAGCAGTGTAGATTTGCCTGCATACATTCACCATCTGGCCTGTATTACAAGTTCCTGGATAGACCTTTCCTTATGTGACTCAGGGGGTGGGGGAGGGGCATGTTAAAGTTACGATGATATGTTCCTTTTTTCTTTTTCTCGATAACACTGTTCTATTATGATTCACCACAATACTGTATGTCCCGATGTCAATTCTATAGATGCGTATTCATCTCCTGACAGATTGGTATTATATCCCTGTGTGGTTACCTCTTCTATATATTTTGATTACGAAATGTAACGCTGATTCAAGTATTGTGGTATGTTACATGACTATAAATCAATAAACACATATTAAAAAAAAAAAAAAAAATCTTGTCTCCCTTTAAGTCAGAGTGCAAATCCTTTCTCACAGTTGATGCCAGTCTTACAGGTATTGGTGTCGTCCTTTCTCAAAACCAACGTGGAGTGGAAAGAACAATTGCCTTTGCATCTAGGACTCTAACGCAAGCAGAAAGGAACTATTCCGTAATTGAGAGGGAAGCACTTGCTGCAGCCTGGGGCGTGGAGTACTTTAGGGTATACTTGTGGGGCTCAAGATTTGTATTGAGGACAGATCACAAGCCTCTGATGAAAATTTTATCTGCCGGGGGTGCTGGAAAAGGCTCAGCTCGTTTGGCCAGATTTGCTGCCAGGTTGCAGGAATACTCGTATGATATTGAATTTATTCATGGATAGAGGAATTTGCAAGCTGATTGTTTGTCTCGCATGTCTTTAGACTGGGAAGTTGTTGATGAAGATGTTGTCAAGAAGCTTGAATCCGAGGAAGCTGTGGCTTTGGTGAGTGAGGTTTGTGAATGCAGCTTGGGAGCTTTTTCCAAAGCACAGTGGTTGGAAGAAATGCATTTGGATACCACTTTGAAGGAAGTTATTACTCTAATTAAGAAAGGTGCCCCCCGTGAGAATATGGTACCGTTTGCTATCAGACCTTATTGGAAACTCTTAGATGAGTTATCTGTAAATGGATCTGATGTTGTCATGAGAGGTGACAGGTTTGTGCCTCCTTGTGGACTTCGTTTGCACATCTTTAAGCTAGCTCATGAAGGTCATCTGGGCCAGGGCATGACTATCAGGAGAATTAAACAAGAATTTTGGTGGCCTGGGATGGATGACCAGATTTGCAAGTGGGTTGAAACCTGCATTTTGTGTAAGGAGAGCGAAAAAAGACTCAAGGTCAGCAATCAGAGTAGTATGGGTCATATTACCGATCCTGGGAAGGCTTGGTACACTATCTGTTTAGATTTTATTGGTCCACTTTCTGAATTATCTTTGGATAAGCGTTTTGCAGTTGTTATAATAGATGTTCACTCAAGATGGCTTGTTGTAAAATTCGTGAGGGATGTCACTATTCAGTCCACTATTGAATTGTTAGAAAAGTTATTTTTAGAAGAAGGTGTGCCGCATATGTTGTTGACTGACAACGGTACACAATTGACTTCTGGTGACATGCAGTGTTTTTTAGAGAAATGTGGAGTCAAACATTTATGCACCTCTCTTTACAACCCCATGGACAATGGAATGGTAGAAAGGGCCAACAGATTAGTAAAAGGCACCATTCAACTAGCGTTGGCAAATGGACAAGCTCCTACGCGTCTTATTGAAGAAATGCTTTGGGCCTATCGTACCACCGAGCTTAGTGTCACTCATTTGTCACCTTTTCAAGTTATGAGAGGACGTGTACCTGGTTCTCGTCTTGTTCCTGCGTGGCTGAAGGATTGGGTGTTGTCCGGAGGTGAACAGCTTCAAGACTTTGTCTCCTCCAAGTTCATGGTTGGTGACTGGGTCAAATTGAAGTGTGGCAGAGTGAAAGCTGGTTTAAGCAAATTTGTGGGACCCTGTCGTGTTGTCAGTGTTGCCAAACACTTTGTTGTTGTTGAAGGTGGGCAGAAATGGAACTTGCGAAGAGTGGCTCTTTACCAGAGGCGTGGATCTATTGTCAAGCAATCTGGTGATGATGAAGGATGTTCTGGCACTATGTTTTTACCAGATGTTCCTTCTGATTCTTGCTCTCAGAATACCAATTCATCTCTGGTCTTTCCTCCACAGAGGATGGGTCATGATGTTGTCAATCACAATGTAAATTCTGGAGATCTTGTGGATATTCATGATGTAAGTTCAGACAATCAGGTTGGTCTTGGTGTTAGAATTCGCAGACCTCCTTTGTATCTGCAAGACTATGTTACTGTTTGATTTCTTTATTTTCTTTATTTTGGAGTCCTTTCTGTTTTTTGTTTTGATTCAGGTCTAGTTTTATTAAGGAGGAGGATGTGTTGTGATGTAACTTACCTTTTTCTTCTCTTGCAGTTTGTCCTTCTATATTGTTTATCTTACCTTGTTATGGAGCGCTCGTATCCAAGTGTTCTTTAGAATGTCAGGCTGACGGCACTCGACGGTTGCCAGTTGCTGCTGGATAGTCGAGGTGGTCGGATGCCAATTTGTGTTCCTGAATAAATCTTCTCTTCTAACTTACCTGGTCTTCAAGAAGTTTATTCCACTTTTCATCTCAACAGTGACACACAAGGTGTGTGGTCACTGTGTCAACAAGAACTCGTCCCTCCTTAAACCTCCACCGGAGGTGCAATCATCATGTGACTTGCAGGGTGTGTGTATCACTGTGACAGAAAACGTGCTGGTACCTTTTAAACCTTTGCCGGAGGTGTAAATATGCGACACACAAGGTGTGCACGTCACCGTGACCGGAAGTGAGAACAGCTTCCTTTGTGCCTCCGCTGGCACCTCCGCCAGAGGTGTAAATACGTGACACGCAAGGTGTGCACGTCACCATGACCGGAAGCGAGGACAGCTTCCCTTGTGCCTCTGCCGGCTTCTCCTCAGGCTCAGCATCCTTCGTTGTAGATGCATGCACAGGCTTGCGGGGTATACTTCAATCACCCCACTCAAGATGGTCACCTCGACGTCCACGTTGCGTGCGTAGCGTGCGTGAAGATGTCGCACGTTCTAGGTGTCATCAGGAAGGGAGCCGTGCAGTTCGTCGTTCTTCTGCAGCACGAAAACTTCACACCGGGTATGATGAAGGGGGACCACCAGAAGTTCTTCATGAGCCCAACGGTCAACGGACCATTAGTAAAGGAAATAATTTAAGGTACTTTGATCACGCACCTTTACTTTTAAGTCCCAATGCACAGAGAAGTTCCCAAAGTTCGTAGGCTTTTGATTTCTCCTCACGCTGTCACGAAAAAAATTCCTTAAATTCCTGCAGTGGGAATCAACAACGGCAGTAACTGACGGGTGGGTACTTCAGGGTTCAAGTCCCTCGTCGCCATTGTCGTGAAGCAATACTCAGAGACGGGAGTATTTTAGGTTCACTTTATTAAAGACTTGAACCCAGAAACAGCGTTGAGGAGACACGTACAGAGACCTCCTCACAGCCCGGTGCTCTCTCCTCTGGTGACCTCCTAGCATTCCACAGCCCAAGGGAGAACTGAGCCTTGGAACCCCCATGAGCTCACCAGCAGGCTCGAGCTCACAAACACAACACAATGTAGCTGCTTCCTTGCAGTTCATCGGGTGCGCGCACTAGTAGTTTGGGCCTTTGTTCAGTTGCTAGGCAATGCATCTTGCACACTGTGTGCGCACTAGTGGTTCGGGGTCTTTGTTCAGTTGCTAGGCAATATGTCCTGCACACAAAATGTGTGCCACAGTTTACACACACCAGCACAAGAGCTGCATCGCTGGATTAACTGAATCAGCTCGCGCTTATATGTGCTTGCCCCCAAAATTATAGTTTCTCGTGGTCCAGTGAGGCCAAGGGAACTGCATTCTGGATCTTCAACCAATGGCCTGGTCATCTGTGACCTTCAAACACCAAAGGTTCTTCCCATTGTTTTTTTTCTCGCTGCCTGCTCCACACGGATGCTTTCCTCTTTGCCTCCTCCTGGTCACCAGTGAAACGAACTACAGCACACGTTGGTAGATGAAAGAAGGTATGTTTATTTAAGTTGCAATGAACAAAGAGGGAGCCGCCGGCATCGCCCAACTGCCATTGCTTTCTTCCACCTCTCTCCCCCGAGCCAGAGAATGTTGCCAAAATAGTCCCTAGAGAATGTTGAACAGCATTCTCTTGCACGTAAAATAGAACACAGGAATAATCCAATTGTCACATTTGCAGGAATGTGACTAAAACTGCACTGGCATTTGGCAGCCAGGCAGGGACAGTGGGAGGTGAAAGCTGCAGAGGCTCTCTGAGAACAATCATGGGCCCTGGCACTTTTTTTTTTTAACAAATTAAGCCCTATAGGTAAAGGATAGCTAAACAACAATAGGTGCTTCAAAATGCAGCCACCTGCCAGAGCTGACATTTAAGACTTGGCACTAACTTTACCAGAGCCCTTTGCTAGCTGTAAGTAAAAGAGAAGAGTTTAGGCCCTGCGCGACATTCTCAAACTTTTCAGGCGAGGACACCTCTTTTGTCCACAAGATGTTTCTTGGAGGACTGTGTGCTGATTCTTAGGCTTGTTTGCTCTAGCAGTCCATCATGACATCTGGTACTGTGGTGTTGGTATGCTATTGAGATTTATACAGCGCACAGCTACTCCACAGAATGTCCCGGCGCTAATACTTGATGTATTCTTGGTTTTGAGGTCACCCTCTGGAATTCTGTTTATTTACCTTTACAAAGTGAAGGCCACATTGAGAAGTCAGCATTACATAATTAAACTCACCATGCTGTAACCACGGAGCCTGCGATGTAGTGTTTAAAATGCATAATGTGGTTGGAGTCTTGCCCTTTAGCACAGTTTTTTTAATGTCAGCCCTCTGAAGCGACTAGGGTGACGTCAAAAATCTCCGCATACATAAATAAATATGATGGTTCTAACGGTTGTTCATTTTCCAATAAACACTGTTTACAAACCTCCTCACTGGACTGCCTGGTTTCATAAAGCTGTTTATATGCATAATCTTACAAGGATCTCAAACAGGATAGGAAACAGAAAGGTAAATAGGGCTGCTTTCACAGGCTTGCTTACTTAGGTATGTAAAAGCTGCCCCATGAGTCCTGCCTGACTTAGCAAGTGATGCGTGAGGTCACGCTGCCTCGTTTTCTCGGTACAGTCCTCTGCTGACCTGCTTACGTGAAAATGGCGCGCATAGAGGTCAGTGACAGTAAATTAACTGTCTATTTACTGGCTTGCAAGAGGTTCGCCTACCGTTCACGCCTACGATTAATTACTCTTTTGGTATTATTTCAGAATTCAAGATAAGGAGACAAGTGAATCTAACAAGGGATGTGTTACTGTTGTGCTCTGCTGGTGCAGGAGAACTTATAATAGATGAAAAACTGGAATATCTTGATGAAAACATGTGACTCATTGCGTTGGAAGTGGCTGGTTGTGACATCACTGCTCCACTGCATAGATGCCAACATTTTAGAAGAGCAAAGTGGGAGATTTAAAAAACATAATCGGGAGAATGTATTTCTCCCATTGACATCTAATGCAAGAGAAACAACTTCAGACGGGATATAGCCAAAATAAAGCCATTTTTTGCATCAAAAATAGGAAGTCTCCCGTCTGTATCGGGTCTATTGGCACGTATTTCCATTGTGGCAATGTCACAGAGGCTACGAGAAAAGCAGCGAAGTAAAGACAATTACAACTACCGCTTAAATAATTAAAGACTTTCCAGCTATTCAACTTGCTTTCATCTCAATTGTAAATACCCAAAAATTGAGCTAACATTATATATGAAGGTAGTTGCACAAGCACAGACAGATTCACAGACACTCTCTGTCTCTATCTCTCTCAACCCTCTACTTTCTCCAACTGACCATTGCTATTTTCAAACCTTTGTCTGATATTCCTTTGTTAGACCTGACATCCTTGTGTAGTATTGTGCTTAATGGGTAAGTCTCTACTAGTGTTAGAACTATATTAACAATCTAGAATTGTAGAATAGTATGATGTAGTTAGAATTCCCTGTGGTCATTTACTGCTGGGACTCTGTTCGTGTTGGATGTCCTCTCATGCGGGGGTTGGAATAAAGAACCTAATCTGAAATCTACAATACCGGATCTGTGTCATCTGTGAGATACTACATTTAATTGGTGACGATCGATGGTCCAACCCCTGCCAACTACTTGCTACAAAATCTTCCACACCGAAGATTCTTCGTTCCGTTTTTCGTTCAACGTGTGTGTGAAATTGAAATCTACACGCAAGTAACAGAAAAGGAACCTTTCTACAAAGAAACAGAAGAGGAATTTGGCTGATACTCTGCTCTTCGTGAGTTTCACATTTTATTTTACCCCTCTTCTGCAACTGTAATCGCGACGCTGCTTACTTTTAAATAGCGCCCAACCGACATTCCATGTGCAGCCTTCCCAAGCGCGAGGACATTCACACGCTGCTTTCTAGGACGCGAGGAAGTGTTCTGATCCTTCCGCGTTCCACCGATTGTTTCTTTTGGATTATTCTATGCTACGTCAATACGCTCAATTACGAGGTCATGTTGCGTGACCTCAGCGGCCATCTTGTGTTTCTGTTCGGAGAAAAATACCGAGTACTACATTTTAACCTTACCGTTTTTTTTGTTTTTTTTCTCTGCTTTATTAAAAAAATTCAGCGTTCGGTACGAGCAGTTTACACACTATCCAGACATTACAGTAAGATTTTAATTTACTCATATTCTTTTGCTTTGTTTCATTATTGTACAACTCTTAGATACCAATGGAAGGTAATTCTAATACAAGGTCTGCTACAACTTCTACAGCAACCGACTCTACACAAAGTGTCAGTATTAATCTTAATAATCCAAAAGAATTCTTAACTAGCCCAGGAGAACCTAATGTTAAATGGCAAGAGTGGAAAGAATATTTTGTTAATTATATTGCCACCCTTGAAGACAATGGAAGTGTCATGTCTCCTGAAAGGGAAAAAAGAATTTTAATGCATTGTTTGGGACCTGAAGGTCTTAGGGTTTACAATCAAATGCAGAAAATAGAAAGAAGTGGTGATTTAGATGTTTTCAAATGTGCTATTGCAGATCTTGATGACCATTATTCACCAGTGGTGTGCGTGGCGGTATCTAGACGCACATTTTATAAACGAAAACAGGACTCAAATTAGTCAATTGAAGATTATGTATCTGCGTTGAAGAATTTAGCTATTAAATGCAAATTCGGTGCTTTACACGATGACATGATCAGGGATCAAGTGGTTATGTGCACTAAAAACAAAAATATCCAAGACAAACTACGGATTGAAGGTGAAGCCAACCTCAAGGATATCATTACTTTAGTTAAAAAGGCGGAACTTTCTGAGAGATGTGCTAAAGCAGTAACTCTGTCCAATGAAGCTGTATCTGTAAACAAGATCAGTGACAATAGAAAAGAAAAATCTTCCACTTACAAACAGCAAAAGCCATATCAAACTACCAACATGAGATCATATCAAAACACTAACTTTAGAAAGGAAGAGAATATTTCTCAATCTGGTTTTGTATGTTATAGATGTAGAAGCACATCTCATACCGCAAGATTTGACAGATGTCCTGCTAAATCAGCTAAATGCCTTGAATGTGGATTAATAGGTCATTTCTCTAAGGTTTGCAGAAGGAAACGTTCCAAAAAACCTTGTGTTACCTGCATTACTAACAATGGTTCAGACTTATCGGATAACAATGATGATGATGAATCTCCAGAAAACTCTAATAATACTTTCGCTGGTACTGTAAGACATGTTGTTGTAAATATCACAGGTGGTGATAGCAACAAACCTTTATGCATGATATCTTTTGGTGGTATAATTTTGCAGGTTGCAGCTGATTCAGGATCTCCTTTCACCATCATTGCTCGATCCATTTGGGATGAAAAATTTGCTCACACTATTGGTTCTTATTTACAGCCTACTGATGTGAATCCTGAAAGTTTTACTGGACAGAAAATTGATATGCTAGGTTTTAGGTCTCTTATGTTTGAATGTAAAGGTAGAAGAGCGTTGTGCAAATTGTATGTAGCTACTGATGGACCTTCTGTTCTAGGGTGGAAAGATCAACGTTCACTCAATATTATCTTAGATCCTAACAGTCCTGAACAAGTTTTAGTAATGTGTGATGCTGAAAATACAAAAAAGTGGGTTATGGAAGAATTTCCTAAAGTTTTTGCTGGTGGCATTGGGAAACTTGATGGTTTTTCACACAAAATTCGAATCAAACCCAATGCTATTTCCAAAATTCACAAAGTACGTCATATCCCTTTAATTGTACGAGATGAAGTTAAAAAGGAACTCAAAAAATTACAGGATGCTGGTATAATTGAACCAGTAGAAGCTTCTGACTGGATTTCTCCCATTGTGATAGCAAGACGTGCCAATGGGAAAATTCGCATGTGTATTGACTTAAGATACTTAAATGATAACATCATTATTGATCAGTTCCCTCTTCCAAGAATTGATGAAATGCTTTCATTAACCAAAGGTGCTAAATGGTTTTCAACCATTGACCTTTCCAGTGCATATCACCAGATCTCTTTGCATCCCATGAGTCAACATTTTACAGCTTTTTGTACCCCTTTTGGTTGTTTTCAGTTTTGCCGCATGCCATTTGGGTTGGCATCCGCAGCCGCGGTATTCCAACGACTCATGTACGATTTGTTTGGTGATATGCAAGGAGTAGTGTTTTTCCAGGATGATATCCTGATTATGGGAGCCAATAAGAAAGTCCATGATGAGCGTTTAAGAAAAGTAATGAGTACATTACAATTACAAGACAGGGATGTAACAGCAGAACTTTCTAAATGCAAATTTGCTGAAAATAAAGTTACTTACTTAGGTCATGAAGTCAGTGCTTTGGGTATCAGACCGAAATCCAGTTTGGTAAGTGTTATTATAGATGCTCCTGCACCAAAATCCAAAGAAGATCTCAGATCTTTCTTGGGACTTGCGGAATTTTACTCTAAGTTTGTGGACAAGTTTTCAGAAAAGACTCATGTCATGAGATCTTTACTTAAGACTAAGGTACAAGAGTGGTGTGCTTCTTGTCAACAATCCTTTGAAGAGATAAAGAAAGCTATTGCCAATGCACCTAATGTTCAGGGTTTTGATCCTTTTGCAAATACTATTGTTACTACTGACGCTAGTAGCAAAGGCTTAGGAGGTGTTTTGACTCAACTGGATGACAATCAGAAGGAGGTTATTATCGCCTTTGCATCACGTTCTCTAACTCCCACTGAAGAACGCTATTCTGTAATAGAACGTGAGACTCTGGCTTGTGTATGGACCCTAGAACATTTCAGGAACTTTTTATGGGGCAGGAAATTTGTTTTACGTTGTGACCATAAACCCCTTACTAAGCTGCTTACCACTGAGGGTTTAACTAATGCCACTGCTAGAATCACTAGACTCTCTATGAATTACAAGATTTCATGTATGATATACAATATGTACCTGGTGTCAAAAACTTTACTGCTGATTTTTTAAGCTGTATGTCTCTTCCATTAACTGAAGTGGATAATAATTCCTGGAATGATTTTTCTGTTGCCTCTATTTCAGTTGATAATACACGGAGTAGTTTTAGTAAAGAAGAATGGCTTGAAGCTGAGAATTCTGATCAAATTCTAATGGTACTCAAGCAACTGATTGTGAAAGGTTGAAATGGTGTGGACAAAAAATTTGTCAATGATGAGCTTAGAGGTTTCTGGGAGGTGCGCAATGAACTCAGTTTAAGTGATTCATTAGTCTTACGAGGTGATAAGGTAATTCCACCGAAGGTTTTAAGAAACAGAATACTTGATTTATGTCATGAAGGT
Organism: Calotriton arnoldi; assembly: GCA_963921515.1. Classification (NCBI taxonomy): domain Eukaryota; kingdom Metazoa; phylum Chordata; class Amphibia; order Caudata; family Salamandridae; genus Calotriton; species Calotriton arnoldi. The sequence continues at coordinate 529,821 of CAWUFW010011780.1, read as the reverse complement.
CATTCTGGTATTACACAGACCAGATTCCGCCTAAAAGAGCTGTATTGGTGGCCTAGAATTGATATTGATGTAGAGAGATGTGTGAGATCATGCATCAAATGTGAAATGTCTGACAAAACTCTTAAAACGTTCAATCCACCTTTGGCTTCTCCTCATTGCCCAAAATGTCCCTGGGAAGTAGTTGCCATTGACTTCATGGGACCAGTCTTATGGCAAGATGGTTCTCAGAAGTACATTTTAGTTCTTGTAGACACATTTTCTAGGTGGTTAGAAGTATGTGTAGTGGATGTTATTAATACCAAAACTGTAATTTCATTCTTAGATGATATTTTCTTGAGAGAAGGGTTTCCTAAATTCATATTATCTGATAATGGTGTACAATTTAAATCTTTTGAAATGAAGAATTACTTAGCCGCTTCTGGCATTCAATAAAAGTTCACTGCTTTATATCATCCCAGCGGAAATGGTATTGTCAAAAGGGCCAACCGTAGTATTAAGGGGGTTCTTCAACTTGCCAATAAAAGCTATTTGCCTTGGGAGGAAGAGTTGAAAAAGTTACTTTGGGCATACAGAAGCACCATCCATAGTACCATTGGCAAAAGTCCCTTCACTTTAATGAGAGGCAGGATTCCTCATTCTAAAATTAATCCTGGTTGGTTGGATAGCGATGGAATGATTCAGTGTGATATACCGACTGTGAGAGAATGTATCAAGGAATCCCAAATGAAAAACAAAATTTATTATGACCAAAAGCATGGTAACAAACAAGTAAATTTGTGTGAGGGTCAATGGGTCCGTGTAAAGTATGCTAAAAAAGTTCCCAAAGGAGAAAGTAAATTTAGCGACCCTAAACTTGTTGTAAAGGTCATGAATAACACTGCTTTGTTACAGAATGGTGAAGTTTGGCATTTTAGCCGCCTGGCACCAGTTACATCTAATAGTAAAATGGAAAATGTGGGTATTAAAAAAAACTTTTGGTGGTTGGATACTTTAGACTCCACTCAGAATAGTGAAAACTCAAATATTACTGATGTTGTTCCTGAAATTGTTGACATGCATGATATTGTTTCCAATGACATGCAGGATATTGCTTCCAATTTTGAACCTGTGTCAGATGAAAATTTACAATGTCCTCCAAACTCTGTTATATCCTCTAGTGATAAAAGTGTTATCAAAACTTCGAGTGGGAGAGCTATCATGAAACCAAAATATCTTGAAATGTTTGATTGCAGTTAATGTTTTTTTTTTGTGTGTTTTTTTTTTTGGTTTCATTTTTAAGGGGGGGATTGTGTAGTATTGTGCTTAATGGGTAAGTCTCTACTAGTGTTAGAACTATATTAACAATCTAGAATTGTAGAATAGTATGATGTAGTTAGAATTCCCTGTGGTCATTAACTGCTGGGACTCTGTTCGTGTTGGATGTCCTCTCATGCGGGGGTTGGAATAAAGAACCTAATCTGAAATCTACAATACCGGATCTGTGTCATCTGTGAGATACTACACCTTGGTGTAGTCTTCCCCCAAACGTTTTGCCCAAACAAGAATAGTGGGGAATTAGTATAAGGGAACTTGAAATTAATTTGAGCGGTGGACATGTTAGTCTGTTAGTTGGATTGAAAAGCATTGTGGAGGGATAGAAGAGGGAAGGGTTTAGAAAGTTTTTTTTTTGGAGCTCATAGCAGTAGGAGGAGGTTTGGGATGAGTAAAAGGGGAGGTGGATGGGGGAAGAGTCAGAGGGAAAGGTTTAGAAACGCTTATTTGGGAGATCTGAACAGTAAGGAGGTATGAGATAATGTAAGGAGGGTTAGAGGAGGGAAGAGTTTGGAAAGGGTTATTTTGTGGCTCATAGTAGTAGAATGGGGTTTGGGATGGGTCAGAGAGTGGAGGTATAGGATATATTGAGAGAGGTATACAGTCGTGGTCGGCATGACTCGTGGGTGGGGGGGTGGGGGGTTGCGCAGGGATGGAGGGGGAGTTAATTTAAAAAAAAATAATAATTGAAAACTTACCTCCGGTCCCGTGTTGTGTTTCCTCTCTCTGCTCCTCACAGGAAGCAGGCAGCCTACCTCTCCTCCCCTAAGCCTATTGGCTGGGACGCCGACTGCACAGGCGTCTATGGGGAGGCCGTTTTCTCCATTCAGGCTGCATGCAGCCTATATGGAGAAAACGGGGGAGTGCCTATGACTGGTTTGGTCGGCCCTGGGGCTGACCAAACAGTCAGCGCCCACAACAGTGGCAAGCCACTCCTCCCCTGCCTGGAGCAGGACCGGCCACCCGCCTGCCCCCAACCAAACCTTTCTGCTTTCTCACAGTGTGAGAAGCAGAAACATAAAATGGCATTCATAATACCATTTTATGTTTCTGCTTCTCGCACTGCGAGAAAGCAGTGGGGCGACGCTCCTCCGCCCACGTGGAGGAGCCGCCCCTGATGTCATCCCTAGGGTAGGCCCTAAACAGCCCACAGGGCTGGGTGTAATTTATTTAAAACATAGGATAGGTCATTTTAAGATTTACATGTCCCGATAGTGAAAAACTCTTAAATTAATTTTCCACTATTGCAAAGCCTACCTCTCCCATAGGATAACGTTGGAGTACCTTAATACATTTAATAAGCTGTAACTTCCAAATGGGAACAGGTAAGCAGTTCATGTTTGGGTGTCTTTGGAATTGTAATGAAAAATCCACTTTTATGGTAAAATCAGATTTTGAAAATGCCATTTTTAGAAAGTTGGCATTTTCCTGCCTTATCCATGTAATGCCTGCAGCCTGTCTCTGGGTCACATGACTGGATGTAGTTGGCAGTCAGTCTTGTGTATTCCTCCTAGACAGCCTCCTAGACAGGGAGCTTAGGTGTGCCTGGATGGGCAAACACTGGCAGGATGGGAGGGCGGAGTTAGGCACAGCCCCACTTACACCTGAATAGGCTGTATCCTTCCTTCACACAAAGGATTGCATAACCCCTGTAGTTAGTCTGAAGCCAGGGCAGGGGAGGCAGGAAACCGGTGCACTTTAAAGGGAAACCTCTAGAAGCTTGTCCCACTTCAACTGAGGCACAAGGTATAAATATTGGATCTCATACGCCAACTCTTCAGTGCACTTTTGGACCACTGGAAGACTCTTCCAGGAAGAAGAACTGTGGTGCTGCTGAAAGGACTACCACTCTGCTGGACTGCTGACCTGAAGGACTGCTACCTGCTGTGCTGACGTGCTGCCGGCTGCCCTCTTGCCTGGGTGAGAATGACCGGACCTGCAATTTGTACCCAGGACCACCAGAGAAACTCCAAGGGCTAGTCTCTTGTAACCAGCACTTGGACTCTGCAACTGAGAGTTCTACCCTGCCAAGTGGTGCCACTCCAGTCCTGGACCCTTGAAAGTGGGCCTGAAGGTGCTCTGTCAACCCATCTGTGGGCTCAGCAGAACCGACACATCTTCTCTGCTGCGCGTTGCAACCCCGAGCAGAACTGACGTTTGCCTCTGCTGCGACCATTCTTCCAGGGCAAGGATTCTGAACTGACCTCGCGGCCACAGCCTCATCGGAACTGCTGTTGTGCAATGCATCCTGGACACGGGCCCTCGCATTGGAAGCCCCTCGCCAATGGTGGCTACGACCATGACACATAATTTTGCTTTGCAATCCCTGCAGTCTCTCTGGAACCAGTCATGGCCAACACATCCTCGATGCGGGACTTTGCATCGCAAGCTTCCCTCATCGACGGCCTCCTCGATGACGATGAAGGGCCTCACATCGCAGTCTTGCAGCTCCCCAGAACTGATTCTAGGCAATGCATCTCTGAACCGGACCTTGCATTGCCTCGGCTGTGCAATGTATCCTTGATGCGAGACCTTGCAATGCTCGGCAACAAGGATTTAAGTACTCTTCTTCAGCGGATCTAACTGGGCCCTGTAGCCAACCCACACTCCATCACAGTTGGCCTGAATTTGTGACTTTGTCCCAGTCTGGCACATCCAGATAACCACTGTTGGACTTGGCCCTTTTTGGCTAAAGTTCCCTAAACTTTTTGCCTTCCCCCTAGACCTTTTTTCTGACATGGTGTTGCCAACTTCGATGCTTTGGACACTTTGCCACTGCTGATCAGTGTCAAAGTGCAAGTGCTCCCTGTGTAAAGTGTAATGGTAATTGGTTGTCCATAATTGGCATGTTTGTCTTACTAGTAAAGTCCCTAGTAAAGTGCACTATGTGTGCCAGGGCTAGTAATACAAATGCTACTTGTGGGCCTGCAGCACTAATTGTGCCACCCACATAAGTTGCCCCTAAGAAGAGATCTCAGGCCTGCCAATGCAGTGCCTACGCGCAGTTTGTTAACTGCCTTGTTGTCCTGGCAAGTGCACCCACTTGCCAGGCCTTACCCTTCCCTTTTTATTCACATCAGACACCCCTATGGTATGCCCAAGGTGCCCCCTGGGCAGGGTGCAGTGTATGTGAAAGGTAGGACATGTACTAAGGTGTGTACCATGTCCTGACAGTGAAAAACTGCCAAATTCATTTTTCACTGTTGCAAGGCCATCTTGCCCATAGGACAGAATGGGGGAGGCTGTGTAATATGTTTCCAGCCTATCTTCCCATAGGTTTAAGATGGAGAGGTGAAGTTTAGTGTGCCTGAGCTCACAATTTAATAACACATCTTTTTGTGAAGGTGGTTTTTGAATTGTGTGTTTAGAAACTACGCTTTTAGAAGTGGCTGTTTTTTTGTTCTAACAATTCTGTGTGTCTCTGCCTGGTTGTGGATTGACTGTCTGGATTTGAATGTGATAGGATCTGGGAAATGTCTTGACCCAGGGGAGGAGTAGGTGAGACAGCCACGGTTGACCTGCATCTGGAGTGTAGGGGGGAGGAGTAGCCCCTGGAGGTGAAGAGGCCTGGGCTGCTGCCATAAAACAAAGGCTCCATCTCCTGCTGAGTGATTGAAGATCAAGACCCCCACTATCAAAGGAAGAAGGTGTCACTGGCAGGGAGACACCCAGAACTGGTTTGGACAGGGGTCAGTGCCCCCTGAACACAAAGACTTCAAAGACATTTAGGGGTATAACTATGAGAGCTGAAATCCCTGGACTTTAGACTGAAATCCATACTGAAAAAGGATTGAACCTACTTGGTGATCAAGAGGAACCTCTGCCAAAGAAGAACAGCTGAAGAGACTGAAGAGAAGGACTGCCCTTGCTGTGTGTTCTGGGGCTGGCCTGCAGTTTTCTGGTTTGACTAAGGAGAGGACAAGGGACTTTGCTGTGTGCTGTGTCCCCCTGCTTGTGAGGACTTTGCTGTGTGCTGTGTCCTGAAGTAGTGTGTCTCCAAGGGCCCGAGGAGAGCTGGCTCCCTGTTGTGGAAACTCAGGAACATAAAAGTTTCCAAGTGTGTCTCAGCGACGCTGTGTGCGTGTGCTTTTTGCAGCCTGAGACCTTCGTAAGAACTGCCCCGTGATCGTGTGCACCCGGAGTCCAAGTGAGTCTCAGCGACGCTGTGTGCGTGTGCTTCGTGCAGCCTGAGACCTTCGTGAGGATTGCCCTGTGATCGTGTGCACCCGGAGTCCAAGTGAGTCTCAGCGACGCTGTGTGCGTGTTCTTCGTGCAGCCTGAGACCTTCGGGAGGATTGTCCTGTGATTGTGGTCACCCGGAGCTCAAGTGAGTCTCAGCGACGCTGTGTGTGTGTGCCCTTTTGCAGCCTGAGACCTTCGTGAGAAATTGCCCCGTCACTGTGTGTCCCGGATCCGTCTTGTTCTCTGCTTCGATCGACAGCGTGGCCAGAACTGCTGCGATCGTCATTGCCATCGGCCCGGACCGGCATCCCCAGAGGAGCTGTGAGAATTCACCGCCGCCGGCCCGAGCCTGCCTTTGCCAAGGAGAGACCTCGAACCATCACCGTCGGAGGTCCGAGTTCCACTGCCCAAGATCAACGAAGTTGCACCAGATGCCCAAGCCGCGAGGAGAGGAGAGTGAGATCGCACCCCCCAGGTAACGCTCAGTGACAGTGCGTGTGTCGCCGCCTGGGGCGGGGTGCGGGCTACAAGAGAAACGCTCCTGGCCTTTCCCATCTTTGCAGCGCGAGCCCCCGCTCAAGTCCGTATCGAGGCCCGTACTTGCCGAGGAGTGGCAGTACCGGGGCCGGAGTGTGGAGCTGCACTTTGTTTTCCATCATAACAGTGTTGGGGGCATATTTTGGCAGTAGCTGACCGCGAGTTAGTAAGAGTGGCATAGAGACCGTCCAGAGCACCGCGATCAGTGCCGAAGTACATTATTTTTGCATTACGAACTGCCTGATTGTTGCATTACGAATTGCATTGTTTTTGCATTATGAACTGCCTGATTGTTGCATTACGAACTGCATAGTATTGCATTAGGACTGCATTGGATCATCGAGAATTGCTCATTAATACTGCAAGAACCTACTAGTGCGTGCTGGCCTAATAACCGGCAAGGTGAAATATTACAAATACGCATATGGTGGATTTTTATCGTGTGGTCTCATCGTATATCTTTTTTTTATAAACATATAATTGTTTTTTTATGAAACTCGTGTGGAGTCCATTTGTGGTGTTATCACTGTCACTGAGAGCGTTGTTGCAAATACTTTACACATTTGCCTTGGAGATAAGCCTGGCTGCTCGTGCCAAGCTACCGAGTGGGTGAGCAGGGGCTATCTGAGAAGGTGTCCTTCCTTTCCCTGACTTAGAAGCAAGGGCCCCTATTTGGACTAAGGTACCTACCTCAGCCAACTAGAGACCCCCAGTTCTAACAACCACAGTTGGAGCTTTGTGCTTTTTGGTGCTATTTTCATTTAAATATTTCAAATTGCATATCTCTGGTTCTACTGATTGGATTCTTGGCATTCTGGTCTTGTTTTATTTATTAAAAATTACTCTATATCTCTCATTTGGTGTGGATCCTTCTTATGTGGTGTTTTATTTTATTACTGTTTGAAGTGTTGCACACATACTTTACACATAGCCGCTAAGTTAAGCCTGACTGCGCTGTGCCAAGCTACCCGAGGGTTGAGAACAGGTTAATTTGAGATTTACTTGCAACTTCACCTTGATAAGAACTGTGGCTCCTGCTTGAGTAGGGCTTCACTGCCCTGAACCAGTATCCCACTTTCTTACTTACATTATACTTATGGTTATATTATTCTATGTTTAACATGTATATAGGTGACTGCATAAATAAGTAAATCTTTTATCATAACTATTTATTGACAATTGCTTCACTATTGAATTACAACAAAAATATAAACAAATAAACTTAAAGTACAGCAATACTTGAAAGTCTGAGTTTATTAAATATAACTTAAATCTGCATATATTACCTTCCTTACACACATATACCTTCCATGTACTTATGTGTCTTTATATTTATACTTTACTTCTAATTCAGCATCTCCAATGCACTACCCCATATCTCACCCTACACCTCTCTCATTATATACTCTAACTCCACTCTCTGATTCATCCCAAACCTCATTCTACTACTCTCTCCAATGCACTACCCTATTTCGCACCCTATACCTCCAAGGGCGGCTCCTCCACGTGGGCGGAGGAGCGTCGCCCCACTGCTTTCTCACAGTGCGAGAAGCATAAACATAAAATGATATTATGAATACCATTTTATGTTTCTGCTTCTCCCACTGCGAGAAAGCAGAAGGGTTTGGTTGGGGGCGGGCAGGTGGACGGTCCTGCTCCAGGCAGGGGAGGAGTGGCTTGCCCACTGTTGTGGGCGCTGACTCTAAACCAGTCATAGGTACTCACCTGTTTTCTCCATGTAGGCTGCATGCAGCCTGCATGGAGAAAACGGCCTCCCCATAGACGCCTGTGCGGTCGGCATCCCAGCCCATCACAACGCTGCCATTGCAGCAATGTGATTGGCTTAGGGGAGGAGAGGGAGGCTGCCTGCTTCCTGTGAGGAACAGAGAGAGAAGACGCAACGCGGGACTGGAAGTAAGTTTTAAAAAAAAAAATTTTTAAATTAACTCCCCCCTCCCTCCCTGTGCGACTCCCCACCCGTGAGTAATGCCGGCCGCGCCTGGATGACATATGTATTAAAAAGGAAAGTCTGGCCTGGCAAAAGGAATGTTTTGCCATGTCAAAATGGCAGTTTAAAACGGTACACACAGGCTGCAATGGCAGTCAGGAGACATGTTTGCAGAGCTGTGTAAGTGGGCGGCGCAACCAGTGTTGCAGGCCCACTACGAGAATTTGCCATTTTCCTGCCCTATCTGTATGTGGTTCTACTGTAGGCAGGATGGGCTACTTGCCTGGATTGCTGGGGACAGAGCAGTTCCATGTCCCACTTACAGTTCAAAGCGCTGCCTTCAGTACAAAGAACCTGACAATAGTCTTTTGTCACCCCGACTTCTTGGAACCTTGACAGGAAAAGGGAAGAACTTTCCAAAAACAGATGTGAGGGTAGCCTAGAAGATTCCCCACTTGAAAGGCTGGCACCAGGTATAAATATTGGACCTTCAGAACACCACTTCAGTACACTCCTGGATCTGTGGAAGACGTCAGAAAGACTGCCTGGAACACCAGGGACTGCCCTGGTACTAGCAGAGGAGTGCCCTATGGCTTGAGGCCTGCCTTGCTCCTCAGAGGACTGCCCTGCTGCTTGAGGCCTACCTTGCTGCTTTAACCCAGGACTACCGGAGTGACTCCAAGGGTTAGTTGGCTGGCCTCCTGTGTCAGCTACAGATACATAACAAGCCCAAGAGTCCTTGAACCCTATACCTGCCCTGTGCAGGAGTGAGTCCTAAACCCCCAAGCAGTGCCCCCATGTCCTGGACCCTCGGAAGTGGTGCTACTTTTGCCTAACTCTAAAAGTAGACCAATCCCAAGTTGCATTGCTGGTCAGCCTGATTCCACAATAGCTCCCGCTATGTTCTTCTCCACAGCAGCAAAACCTGTATCAGCAGGACCTCTCAGAAAAGGCATCCAGCCTCGTGGAGTTCTCATCAGCCACAGCCTGCAGCTTCGTCCCACTGGAGATTTTTGACTTCTAAAAAAAGTGACATAGTCTGAAGGTAGAAAGTTGACCGCAGCTCTGTACAGTGATGTCTCGTCCTCGGAACCAGCTTGCTGCCTTGCCCTCTGAACTTAACCTTCTCAGGAACTTTTCTTGAAAATGTTTTCTAAGTCCGAAAAGAAGCCGAGACCGGGTCCAATCCACCTCATGCATCCAACCCGCGCTCCATCGCAGTCCGCCTTAACTTTTGACTTTGCCCCGGTCTCACATGACGAGATAACAGTGGTTGGTGCTTTGATCTTTTAAGCACTATTTTGCACAACATTTTTCAAAAAATCATAACTCCACTAATTGGATTTGATTCATTTTGGTGTTATTCTATTCATTAAAATGTCCTTTATTTTTCTAAATGAGTTTGGGATTTTTCTTGTGTTATTACTTTGTGTATTAACACAAGAAAAATTCCAAACTAATTTGTGTGTAGCTCATGGCCGGTCCCAAGCCCAGGTATGAAAGGAAGAGGGTTCTTCGTAGGGCAAGCTACCCCACCATGTAAAAAAATCCTTGGCATTGGAGAGAGAGGAATCTCCTTCACAGAAAGCTATTATGCCTTGTGGTGAAAGCCAGAAAATCATGGAAGCCACAAAGCTGATCCACCTGCTTTCGACCAAGGCCATCACCATCGGGACATGGTACGTAAGGACAAAGTACGAGACAGGCAAGACAGCCTAAGTGGCAGCTGAGATGAAAAAATACAACCTTGTCCTGATTGGCATCAGAGAGACCAGATGGACAAAGTCTGGACAGAAAAGACTGGCTCCAGGAGGAAGGCTGCTGTATTCTGGACACGAGGAAGAGAACACCTCACATACTAAAGGAGCAGCTGTCAAGATCCACTCACCTGAACACCCAGGCTCTGCAAGAGTGAAGATAGTCCACCCAATCCCCCATTGATTGACTCTCAACACTTGCATAAACAAATGAGTGCTGGTGCTTGACCCTCCAGGGGAAGAGGGGTTAGAAAAAACAAACAGAGAGGTCCGTCTCAAACTCTAACTTCCTTGAGGTATTTCTCTCAGAGACGTCACCCAGGTCAGTGTGGTTCTCAGCCATCTGGCTTGCTGGTTCGGTTTTCCCATACACTGCATAAGCATAAAGAGACTCTGAGCTTATTTGTCCAAGGATATACAGTATTTGTTTTAAAAGACAGTTGTTATGAAAGGTATTAACAATAGTACGCACTCACCCAAACACTTCAAGGGAATTGTCTCAAAGAATCGTCCTTCCATGAAGCGAAGTTACATTCACCGTCTTTAGGAAAAGTAAAGGAGCCCTGACAACCTCTCAAGGATCCATTGCAAAAGTTTAAATTTCCTTTGTGCCCAAATTAATTCCTTCAAATCAGAAAGCACCTCGAATAAAGTTTGTAAATATCTTGTAGACCCTTCCTAACGGGCGCAATGTTTGTTGAGTGCCCTTTTGGTTCAGTGCACTGACCGTATTGCTTGTTGTGTGATGCTGCTGATCCAAGACTCAGGACACGTGATCACAAGCTGTCCACTCTCCGCAGGTAAAGAGGCATGGTATGCCAGGAACCGAAGAGGAAGGACTTCCTTCCTAGGAGCCAAGGTCGGATCCAAAGAGCTGTCAGGAAAACAGGAAGGGAAATTGGTAGCAGGGAGGGCATGACCAGGATTGGGAGAGGGAGCAGGCTTTGGGAGTCAGATGGGTAGGGAAGCGGGATCAAGCTTGGGACTCAGATGGGTATAGTTCGTACTGACACGGAGGAATGCCAAGCAGTATTTAACCCCTTCCGTGCTTCCGTCGGCCAACGGCCGTCGCGAGCACTACCTCGCTAGTGCTGCGCACGTCCGTTGGCCGACGCGGCCCCGCCCACTCTTTTAAACTGCCGCACCGCGGCGGAATTCGCGCCGCGGTTAAAGGGTTAAAAGGATGGGTGCGCTCTTTGTAGACCGTCCCCAAAGATGACCACCAATTTTCGCAGCTGCTCGAGATCTCGAGCTAGGCCCGAAATAAAGGTTAAAAGAAGGCCAAGCCCACTTAGATGGTTACAGAGTGGAAACTCTACCTTGTTAGACAAACGCTGACACTGGCACGATTATCGTGAAACAGGGAATATAGAAAACAAAACACATACTTGTTTGGCATTGTGTAGGTATTTTATGAGGATTCTCTTGATTGTATAAAACATACTGCACATGCTGGGTGATGCTAACAGCAGCACTGATGCTAACGCTAACACCAGCAAACGATAGCGCTCTGACTGGATGGGAAGCCCACAGTCCCAGAATCAACTCAGTGACCTTCTGCACAAAGAAAAAGAGGATCAACATGAATTTTATCCAGTGCTATGCACTTAAAAATGACAGCAAAGAAGAGGAAAAAGAACATTTTTAAAACAGACTCCAGTCCATCCTAGAGAAATGCCTTGAGAGAGACATAAACATACTGATGGGTAATGAAGGCCAACCACGAAGATGGGTGGAGCAGTCTGTGCTGCAATATCCACTAGACATACAGCCAGCTGACAAAGACTTGCTAATCGACTGCAGCAGACCAACCAAGGATGAAATATACAGGCCATTAAACATCTGAGAAATGGGAATGCAGCAGGACCTAACAGCATTCCTGCAGAGGCACTGAAGGCAAACATTGAAACATCAATAGACATGCTCTACTCCATGTTTGAAAGGATCTGGGAAGAGACTGGAATGAGGGATATCTCATCAACATCCCCAAGAAAAATGGCCTGAGTAAGTGCACAAACTACAGCGGGATAGCTCTTCTATCAACCCCAGGCAAAGTTCAAGAGACTTTTTTGTTATTTCAATACTGGACGGACATTCGTATATGTATTTTCATATGGACTCTTCTGTAAAGTGGTGCAACCTGCAGTTGTTATAATTGTATTTTTGGTTTTTCTAACCGCCCCTAGAGGAACGGCAGGGGTAGCAGAGTTGCACACAATGCGAGTATAAGGCTCTGTGTTTGATTTTAACTATTGGGAAGGAGATATAGGGTGGATGGTGCATCACAAAAACCGGGGAGTTTTTTGTATAGGTTGGCTGTTTCCTTGTTGCTTTAGAAAGTTCAAGTTCAAGAGTCATCTTGAACAGAATGAAGGAACAAGTCGGCGCTCAGTTGCGAGATCAGCAAGCTGGCTTCTTCAAATATAGATCCTGTATATACCAGATTACAACACTGTGCAGCATCATTGAGCAGTCGATGGAATGGTACTCCCCTTCTATGTCAACTTCACTGACTATGTGAAGGCATTCAACAGCGTGGACAGAGAGACCCTTTGGAAACGTCTCCGCCACTACGGTGTGCCAGATAAGCTTTTAGGAATATTCAGGAACTTGTACGAGGGAATGAGCTGCAAGATGGCTCATGGAGGGAAACTTACAAAAGCCTTCCGGCCAGTGAGGACCGGAGTCCACCATGGTTGTTTGTTCTTGCTTTTTCTCTTCCTGCTGGTCATAGACTAGATCATGAAGACATTGAGAGCAAGGAGAAAAAGCGGGATCGATTGGACACCTTGGACGCAGCTCGGTAACCTGGACTTTGCAGATAATCTGGCCCTACTCTCTCATGCAGATGCAAGAGAAGACCGACAAGATGGCAGCCACACCAGCACAACTTGGCCTCAACATTCATAATGGAAAACCAAATCCTGAAGGCTAACATAGCTGGCAAAATTGCAGTCACTCTTGCAGGCAAAGCACTGGAAGAGGTTGAAGCCTTCACCTACCTGGGCAGTGTCATAGACAAGCAGGACGGCAGAGACACCGACATCAAGGCTAGAATCGGCAAAGCAAGGGCTACCTTCATTCAGCTAAAGAAGATCTGAAGCTCCAAGGACCAAACTCTGCAAACTAAGATCAGACTTTTTAACACCAACATAAAATCCATCCTGTATGGAGCAGAAACTTTGAGAACAGTCACAACACCTGCCTGAGAAAAATCCTCCAAATCCGCTGGCCAAACACCATCAGCAACAACAACCTATTGCAGTAGACTTTCCATCTCCCTGATTGTAAAAATCATGTAAAGACCCTGTAGCTGGATAGGTCACACCCTCCGCAAGCCTGCATCAAACACCACCAGGCATGCCCTAAACTGGAACCCTCAAGGGAAAAGGGGAAGGCCAAGAAACACCAGGCGCTGAGGCCAAAAGGCTGACTGCAAGAAGATAGGTTACATCTGGAGTCAGATTGAAAGAAAAGCCCAGAACAGAGGTGACTGGAGAGTCCTGGTTGATGGCCTATACCCCCGGGGGGTAGTAGGCATAAATATTACTGTATGTGTGCTGCATAAATATTTTACACAGTGCCTCTAAGGTAAGCCTGACAGCTTTTGTGCCAAGTTACCAGAGGGTTAAGCACAGGTTAATTAAGTGACTTTTGTGGTTCACCCTGACAAGGATAGTTGCTTGAGTAGGGTTTCTGCCTCTCTCAACCAGTAACCCAATCTCTTACATCCTTCCTCAACCATTTCTCAAATATGAAGTTAAAACCCTAAACTCCTCAAGCCTTTGCTGGATCTTGTCTTTACATTCCGACCTTGTAGACAACATATAACCTCTACATTCCAAAACAAGGAAACCATTTTCTTCTTTTATGCTCTCCCCATCTCCCCTCCTTCACAGTGACAAGTGCTACAAAGGGAAGGTACATCCCCTTAACACCTGTTTTTTTTGTTTATGTCTCATAGACTTATGAGATCTGATTTGGCTAGGGTTACCCAAACTCTTTAGCATCTTCTTCATGGCCGGGTGATTATTGCATGTACTGTGCCATTTCTTTTAACACTAACGAGGGCCCTGTTTGAGCTCTTTGAGGAAGCTAGTCTTAAGTTCATTACTTTAAATACTTTTATCTGGTGAATATCACATCTTCTAGATGTTTGGGTGAGCTGTGCTCTAGGCTACCTAGGCCACACATCTTTATGATTTCATGGCTCTTTTGTTCTATATTTGACATGCCTAAGGTGATTTTGTGTTTTCTCCTGGAGCAGGAGGTCCCTCGTCCTACCTTTACTGCAATTCAAGGCCAGAGGATTAAGAGTTGGCATTTGTTGGGTATTACTAAAGTGGAGCACACTTAACTTTTCAGCTGTTGGTTCTTTCGTTTGAGTGCTAGCTTACCTTGGTCTCTTTCATCAGGAGTGGACTGATTCTACTTCGATGCTTGATGGATAGTATGCACACAAAGTATTGAGAAGTACAAGCATATGTTTGGAACATGTGAAACTACTGCATATTTCTGCCCGGGAGTTCTGAAACGTTGAACTTGCGTCCTCTTACCCTCTCAGTATTGTGCTGGGGGACATGGTACATCTTTGAGGTTTACGTTCATGAACGTTCATGAAAGTCATGCAGCAGTGACCGCTGACATGCCCCTTGTCACCCCTGATGCTGCCTTTGCGCCACCTGGCTCAGAGGTGGGAAAGTCAGTGCCAGGAACACTGGACCATCTAGTCCTTATGGACGTTGGTTGGGGCATGGTACATCTTCGAGGTTTACATCCATGATAATCATGTAGGGCCTCGCAGCTGTGACCCCTGACTTGCCTCTTGTGACCCCTGGTGTTGCCTTTGCCACACCTGGCCTTAGAGGTGGCAAAATCAGTGCCAGTAACACAGGGACAACTCGTCCTTATGAACGTTGGTTGGGGCTCCACTTTGTTTTCTATCAATATCTATTACACTAATAGTGAATAATACTATATTATTCACTATTAGTGTTCTAAAAAAATAGAGTACAACTAGCTGGAATATGAGCCTCCCTGGCTGTCGAGGTAGGTAAAATATGCTTTTGAATATATGTTGTGTGCATGCTTATGGATGAGAGTGTGCTTATGTGAGAGTATGTGTGAATGTGTGTGCGTGTGTGTGTAAGTGTGTGTAAGTGTGTAAGGGAAAGTAGAGGTCCAATGGCATGTGGTGTCACTTCCGGCGCTAACCCGGGTATTTTGGTGAATTGCCGTCCATATTTACGCCCTTTTTCTGCCGTTTTTCCAGGTTTTAAATTGATTTGCTGAGCGGCTTGTATATCGACTTAGGTAGTTGAGGTGTGTGTGAGCTGTGCATTGAGTCCACGCAGAGGCAGGAAAGTACCCAAGCGAAGGAGCTGCAGAGTGAGAAAATGTTGAAGTACTTGCTGTTTGCACTTGTTTGACAGTTGTTATTCCCGCTCGGTTGCAGGGGGCCGGCGAGAATGAGATAAATACCAGGCGAGGTCGCCCATTATGCAAATACGGGATGTTCCGGCTTGTCAAAGGCAGAGCAGAACTTGCCCACTTAATCGCCAGCTGTGAACTATCACACGAGCTTCAATCTCGAAGACAGAACTTTGACACCAGCCCTCATCCGTCGCCACAGCTTTCCCTGGAAACATGGAAACATGCTGCTTGTGTCGTTTTTACAATCTATTTCCCAACGATTGCATCGCGGGAGGAAAACACGGGGGTATGCAAACACTTCACATTTGCTGATTTTTCCATGCTGGCATCCATCTTTTTCATTTTATTGTGAGACAAACAGAAGGAGAAATGTATTTTTGAACTCGAGAAACAAAATCCAGGGTCGGGGGTGTTACAGTGAAGGTGGAGGCAGGGTGACGAAGTAAAAGTAATTAAGTATTGTAGAACTATCATTTTTACACTTCAAAAATAGCTGTGAAGCTATTGGCCGTTCAAACCACTTTGTCGTTTCATTCACAGTGGCGGCCATGTCATTTTCTAGTTGACAATCCCTCACCTTCTGGCAGCGTCCTCGACAGGAGGCCCAGCTGGACCCGCCACTCTCCAGTCACCTGAGAGGTAGTTCGTATCATCATGAAAGATAAATCGTTTAAATATCACCCGTACTTCCGCATCCCAAACTAGCGCCTCTCAAATCATCCTATCGAAGACAAGCGCTCCCATTGTACATTAGGCAATGCCGAGACCGGCTTTTCATACCCGATCTGTTTGCTTATTTCTGCTTCAAATTAAATTATTACTGTTAATATCATTTTAAAAAAAATATCTTTATTGAGCAGCTTGTAGACAATAGAACATATAGAGCCCCAAACATAGGGCTCAGCAAGCACGTTAGCGTAGTATATCAATACAAGCTCGTTTGAAATTCAAGAAATCAACCCACATTAAACAAACCCACCACCCATTCCCCCACCCCAATCCCGGCACTGTGAATAGCAGACTAATATACCTGGGTAATCCTTCGTGGTGACACTTGACAGTACTCAATAACAGTCCCAGCTCTCCCCATACACACAATAGCGCTATAGTACAAGACATCATCGCAGGTCAGGCTTCCCAAGTAGATATCCCGTAAGGGGAGCCCAAAAGTCCCTGGGGCGAGAGGCCTCCGGTAGTTCCTCCGCGTAAATTTCCAATTGGTCCCTACAGTAAAGTAAATTCCGGATCCACTTCTTCACTGTCGGGACGGTTTTAGCCCCCCAACACTGCGCCACAGCCCGCTTAGCAAATAGAGTGGAAATAGCCACCAGCCGCCTGTTGCATGGTTTAAGCTTCTGTACCCAGCCCAGCAGACAGACTGCAGGCATACACCCCACAGGCTCCATCACAACATCCGAGAACACTTGCGTGACCTGCACCCAAAAGTTATGTATACCAACACAGTTCCATGCTAGGTGTAAAAAGTCTGCATCAGCCTGCCCACAACGCACGCAGCACGCACTGTCCCGTAAGCCAAATCAGCGCAGCTGAAGCGGGGTATAGTAGAGCTGATGTAAGTATTTGAAATGGATTATGCGGAGATTGCAGTTCGCCGTCAGCCGCCCAGTCAACACACAGCAGTGTTTCCAGTCATCAAGCGACAGCGAGGTGCCCAATACAGCCGTCCACTTAGTATATGAGGGGGACTCCGTGAGATCAGTTTCCCTAAGGGACGCGTTGAATAATTTTGTTATCAAGCCCCCACGCTCCGCCCCCACTAGCACCGCCTGCAGTGCCCGCAGCGCGCGCGGTTCGGCCGGGTACGCGGGGTAAATGTCTCGGATTGCTTGCCACACCCGCACATAGGTAAACCCCAGCATTAGACCCGCGCTGTGGCAACTCTGCAGCTCCGAAAGCGCCCGGAACTGGCCCTGATTATATAAATCCCCAAGGCGAGTAATCCCCACCGCACCTAGAGCTTTCAAAGTGGCTCGTTCCCGTGCAGCAGATGTGCCGCTAGCGGTAACATTGGGGCATAGAGATAGTCCAATTTCGCCCGTTTAGGAAGGGCATTCCATGCCGTGCAGTGAACAGGGCTAATTTCACCCCGCGGCCCCCCCCCCCCCACCCATTAGGGCAGCTGCAACCAGCGGCATCAGGAGTACAGAGTCCACCTCGACGGCCGTGTGCGGTTGAAGCCTCTGTCGATAGTACCAGAAATGCGCAAACTGCGCCTGAGCGCATAAATAATACAAGCGTAAATCAGGGGCCTCAAAACCACCTCGCTCGAACGGCTGCACCAGCACCCTCCAGCTACAACGGGGCTTCCTACCCCCCCCCAAAAAAACGTTAGCAGAGCAGACTGCAGCGTATTAAACAGTGCAATGTTCAAACGGATAGGGATGTTAACAAACAAATACAGAAGTTTGGGTAAAAATGTCATTTTTATGACCGCAATGCGATCTGCGAGTGAAAGAGGTAACCTAGCCCCGCGCGCAGCCTGATCTATAATCGTGTTGACAGCACGGCCATAATTAGCAGAGATCACCACATCAGGGTCTCTATGGAGCCATATTCCCAAGTACTTTACCGGGTCGAACGACCACTGCAAGGGAAAATCTAGCTCAATCTCCTTGGTGCCGGCCGTCAACGGAAACATGGTGGATTTAGCCCAGTTGATGCCTAGGCCTGAGAAGCGTTCAAATTGGACATACTCTCTCAGTAGTTCCAACAAGTATGTGGCGGGCTCACGTACATAGAGCATCATATCATCCGCATACAGTGACACCATTAAAGGCCACTGTCGAAACCGCAACACCGCCTGGGCATGTCGCTGATGCAGTTTACAGGCTAAGGGCTCCAATGCAAGCGCAAAGAGCATTGGCGACAGGGGGCAACCCCGCCGCGTGCCGCGTTTGATGAAGAAAGCTGCAGAGACCCAGCCATTAACGCGGATCCGTGCCACTGGTGCAGTGTACAGGAGATGGATCCATTTCAAGAAGAACGGAGGCAGGCCCATGCGCAGCAAGACGGTGAACATGTACTCCCACTGAAGGGAGTCAAACACCTTAGCGGCATCGAGCAGCATTGCCACTGCCTGAAAATCCCGCTCGAAATATTGTAATGTAGAGAAAATAGTGCAGAGGTTGTGCGCAGTGGATCTGGAGGGCACGAATCCCGACTGGTCCGGGAGAACTAAGTTAGGGACTAATGGCTGAAGCCTGGTGGCAATCATTTTAGCCAAAATTTTGGCATCTATATTAACAATAGATAGGGGTCTGTAGGAGTCACAGACGTTCGCTGCCTTGTCGGACTTCAAAAGCATTACGATTAAGGCCTCCGTAAGGGAGGGAGGCAGTGGGCCCGACTCGTACGCCTCAGCGAATACCTCCAGCAACCGCGGCGCCAGATCATCGGCATAGGCCTTATAGAACTCGCTAGGGAGGCCATCGAGACCTGCCGCTTTGCAAGTAGGGGGTGACATGATAGCCATTTTCACGTCCTCGACATCAAACGGCAGCGTAAGGTACTCTCGTTGGTTAAGGGACAGCCAGCCAAGTGCCACATCGTACAGGTAGGCGTTGATTTCAGCTAAAGGTGGCTGAGCACATTCCCCATATAGTTTAGAGTAAAAATCCATCACCACCCCGCTGATTTCTGAGTTGCCAAAGTGCGCTTCTCCCTCACCGTCTAGCAGTTCGGTAATGTAAGCCTGGATGCGAGGTGCCGCCAGCTTCTGTGCAAGCGAGCGGCTAGGCCGACCCACTCCCCGTAATAGCGAGCAATGCTCCGACGTGATCTATGTACCATCTCCTGGTCCACTGTCTCATTGTGTTCTGATACGAGCTCCCGAATTGCAGCTAATTTTTCGGTGGCAGGGTTACGAGCATAGTCACGCTCCAGAGCGACTATTTCCTCGCGAGCTTCCGAATTCTGCGGCGCAGATCTTTAAGGACCCCGGCCTGCGCCCCGATACATACCCCCCGAATTGTCACCTTAAACGCCTCCCAAAGAACCCCAGCACCATCCTCAGTGCCTGCATTTTCCCGGAAGTAATTATGAATAGCTTCGCCCACTGTATGCTTAAAAACCGGATCTGTCAAGGATGATGGTTGCAATCGCCACGAAAACGGGGGTCTCTCTCAACCTGGAACTCTCAGCTCAAGGAGTACAGGGGAGTGATCAGAAAGAGTTTTAGCCACATGTTGGACGTCTACCACCCAGGTGCATACCGCCTCAGACAAAAGCCAATAGTCCATGCGGGACCACGTACCATGGACAGTAGAGATAAAAGTACTTTCTCTGGCCCCAGGGTGCCTCAAGCGCCAGACGTCATGCAAATTCCCAGCGTCCAAGAGCCCCAAAAGTGTAACACTGGATTGCCTATGTCGCGGAGCCCCTTCCCCTCCCTATCCACATTTATGTCCAGACACGTATTGAAGTCCCACCCCAAATAAATTCAGCATTGGGGAAGGCAGAAATCCTACGCCACACATCCGCAAAGAAGGAGTGATCGTCCACATTCGGACCATAAACATTAACCAAGGGAACACTCGTGCCACCAAGCGTCCCATGCACAATAGCCAGCCGACCCTGCTCATCTATTCCAGTGAAGAAAACACAGGGAGTGACCCCACTGACCAAGAGACAGGGTACCACTGGTAAATACAAAGAGGGAACTATCTTGGACATCCGCCGAAATCTACCTACATTCAAATACACAATCAACCACAGTTATCTATTATATCATGCATACATATATACCCAACTCAATAAAAACACAGATCTGAACCCAAAAAGCAACCATATATTGCACAAAGATAAAGAGCTCAAATGTATACCATAATCAGGGTTTATTAAAAATCATTAATAAAGAATAACAAGGAGAATTTTTTTTTTACACAAATTCATACATTAAAAACATTAAAAAACATCATGAGAAACAAAGAAACATATGTGAAATGCTTAAATTCATCAGATAAAGGTTATTCCCAACCGGAATCAAGTGTATAAGACACCATCCGTCTATTCACTCATTGGTTGCATTAGACATGAGGTTGTTCCTGGATATAACCCAATATGAAAACACAGGCGTCGACGCGTTTCGGTGGTAATGGATTATTGAAGAACTACCTTCATCAGGACATGTATAGAGCTTGTCTCTCGCTCAACAGGTTAAATTTAAAATATACCTAATTAAAACAAAAAGGATATATATATACAATGAGTATCACCTATAATCTATTTTTTTTAAAACATTGATTATACATATTATTTCATTTATTGCAAACCCCTCCCACATCCTAAGAACACTATATGCCGTTTAACTATGAGATGCACATGGCTTACAATCTATTATACCTAGTAATTGAGACAACTCAAAGTTTCTTTGCTAAAAAATCCCTCCCGCATTCTATCAACTGTTTGCACAACTCAATATACAATTTAGATGTACAAATAATACTGATGTCTCAAAGGGATTTATATATAAACAAATAAAAAACCTATCACATGACCTCAGTCACAATTATCTTAAGGTCTATTATCCGCGTGTCCATACAGTTGTTTAACGGGTTCAACATTACCACACAATTATTCAAACACCCATACACATAAACAATCTCACAATAAAATACATACCACTAATTCTGTATAGAAGAGGGAAGATGATTATATAATTGATCCTTCCAGATGGATTTAAAAGAAATCTTTTTCTATGAGTACTATTAGCCTGTTATGAACAACAGCAACGGGGTAGTTCAGTGATGAGTACAAGTGTTATGAATCTTTGTGGCCCAAATATTAAAAGAACTATACAGAAAGTTGATGAGCCCATGAAGTAGGATGATAATAACAAAAGTAATATATTGTTATTTTAGGTGTGAAGCACGTGTGCCCTGTTTGAAATATAATAACGGATACCATAAATTAAGTTCCGTTTTGATTTCTGGCGGAAAGTGTGTATACACACGAAGCAACTTAGGTGAGTGGTTGACCTTAGTGTCTGATTGTAGTAACATCCAAACCCCATAGATTGGATAGGGGCAGCATTTAGATGTTCTATTATTGTTTTCTTATTAGGATCACGTCCACCAAGTAGGTGAAGATACGGTGGATTTAACCAGACCATGCGTAACTTTTAAATCCATCTGGAAGGATCGATTATATAATCATCTTCCCTCTTCTATACAGAATTAGTGGTATGTATTTTATTGTGAGATTGTTTATGTGTATGGGTGTATGAATAATTGTGTGGTAATGTTGAACCCGCTAAACAACTGTATGGACACGCGGATAATAGACCTAAAGATAATTGTGACTGAGGTCATGTGATAGGTTTTTTATTTGTTTATATATAAATCCCATGAGACATCAGTATTATTTGTACATCTAAATTGTATATTGTGTTGTGCAAACAGTTGATAGAATGCGGGAGGGATTTTTTAGCAAAGAAACTATGAGTTGTCTCAATTACTAGGTATAATAGATTGTAAGCCATGTGCATCTCATAGTTAAACCGCATATAGTGTTCTTAGGATGTGGGAGGGGTTTGCAATAAATGAAATAATATGTATAATCAATGTTTTTTGTTTTTAAAAAAAATAGATTATAGGTGATACTCATTGTATATATATATCCTTTTTGTTTTAATTAGGTATATTTTAAATTTAACCTGTTGAGCGAGAGACAAGCTCTATACATGTCCTGATGAAGGTAGTTCTTCAATAATCCATTACCACCGAAACGCGTCGACGCCTGTGTTTTCATATTGGGTTATATCCAGGAACAACCTCATGTCTAATGCAACCAATGAGTGAATAGACGGATGGTGTCTTATACACTTGATTCCGGTAGGGAATAACCTTTATCTGATTAATTTAAGCATTTCACATATGTTTCTTTGTCTCTCATGATGTTTTTTAATGTTTTTAATGTATGAATTTGTGTAAAAAAAAAATTCTCCTTGTTATTCTTTATTAATGATTTTTAATAAACCCTGATTATGGTATACATTTGAGCTCTTTATCTTTGTGCAATATATGGTTGCTTTTTGGGTTCAGATCTGTGTTTTTATTGAGTTGGGTATATATGTATGCATGATATAATAGATAACTGTGGTTGATTGTGTATTTGAATGTAGGTAGATTTCGGCGGATGTCCAAGAGAGTTCCCTCTCTGTATTCATCTATTTCAGTGCCATGGACCCGGAAGGGTGTGCCCCTCCGGATGAGGATCATCACCCCCCGGGAATAGGAGGAATAAGAACAAGCCACCCTCACTCCTGCCCACCGGGTGCCCACATTCTTCTCAGACAGCTGAGTGAGGTGCGTTTCCTGCAAAAAGGCCACCTGAACATTCAGCCTATCCAGGTACGCTAATACAGTGCAGATTTTCTTGGGACTGTTAAGGCCACGTACATTCCAAGTGAGGAATCTAAAATCACTACCCATGTGCCATGTGACCCAGCGGAAGTAAACCGATTTGAGATCTGACTTTTAGAACATGTCGCCAAGGTCCATACATAGTACAGTACACACGTGCCAACCGTGCCCAACTTACCTCCCCCCACCCACTTCAGCATGCCCAACTTGCCAAAGCCATCCCAATGTGAACAAAACAAACCCCAACAGGAAAAACCAAAAGAGTGCATGGAGTGGGGATCTCCCATACAGGGGGTACCAGAGTGCTACTGTCCTCCCACAGTGTAGGAGGTGGCTGATCAGGTCTAGTACTTGTGCGAGGATCTAGCAGTAACTACAAAATCTTAGGGCATCCAACCGAAACACATATAAGAAGTTATCCCCCTGCGAAAACCGGGAACCCAGAGGCATATAACAACAGGGGAGTCCCACCAGCCGGATGGCCAACAGAGAAAGCTTATTGACAGCCCCACTCCCAACATCATTGCTCCTCCTCTTCATGGCCAGTCGTGTCCTCACGTCGTCGCCGCTTCAATTGCTTGGCATACTCCATCACCGCCTTGGGGGAAGTGAAAATCTTGAAGTTCCCCTCCGGCCCCACGAGCAGGCGCGCAGGATACAACATCGCATAGGGGATGCTTTCAGACTGAAGGAATTTTTTAACTGTTCCGAACTCCCGGCACGCAGATTGAACAGCGACAGTGAAGTCTGGAAATAAGGACAGAGTGTTCCCCTGATGACGGATAGTGCCCTTATCCCTGGCCAACCTCAAGATGACATCCCGGTCCCGGTAATTCAAAAGCCGAGCAATTATGGGGCGAGGTGGAGCGCCCAGCACCGGTCGCGCCGCCAGAGAACGATGGGCGCGCTCGATGATAAACATGGAGGACAAATTCTCAGGACCAAATATCTCCTTGATCAGGCTTTCAACAAATGACTCCATCCTACCAGTGTTCGTGGATTCGGGAAGGCCCGTAATCCGAATATTGTTTCTACGTGACCGCGCCTCTAAATCTTCGTTCTTGGCCTGTATGAGCCCTAATACCTTTTCCATATTAAGCGTCTTGCTTGCAACCTCACTGAGACCATCCTCTGTGGTGGAAACCCTCTGCTCCACCTCCCCCATTCGTGCGTTCTGCTTTTCCAGCTGCGCAGACATATGGTCCAATCTATTAGTGATAGTTGACATGCCACCCTCTATGGACTGGAGACTTTTTTGCATGGCCAGTAACGTGGCCTCGAGCTTGGTCGGGCCCTCCCCCTGCGCATCTGCCTCAGAGTCCGACGCTGCTTTTTGCTGGGTCCTACCAGACTTTCGCGCCTCAAACGTGAGGCGAGGTTGTGACTTATCCGGCTTCCCCATAGTGGATGGTGGGGTATGCGGGTAGGAGCCAACGGATCAGGCAACACGGCAGCACTCCCAGAGGCACAAGGAACACAATTCAGGCACCAATGCTGAAGAACATCTGGGGCGCAAGGTCCAAGTAGCAGGCAAGGGAGAGGAGTGCAGCAGGACAAGAAGCCAGCAACTATGGGTGCTCCCTGCTACACTTTAGATGTATGCCTCCCAAATACGCAAGGTGTCAGAACACGAGCCCCGCAGTGTCTTTACAAGCAGCGTAGAAGTCCAGAAGAGGCGTGGAATCAGCGGTCAGCCAGTTGAGAACAGGCCCGGTATGCCAAGGTGCAAGGTACAGCTCACGAGCATTCAGGGCCAACGCCACGGCAAATCAATCTCACACGTGCTCCAACTGCCACACACCGCTCAACAGGCCGCAGCTCGCAGGACACGTCCCAGTGCTCAGGCCCGCACCCACCTACGCAGCCACTAGCCCAAGCAAGGATGCACCCCACTTACCACCTCCTGCCGCAAGTGTCGACAGTGTCCCTCAGCAACAGTCCGTGCTCTCCGGGGGCCGGGCAGCGGCGAGGCCCCGCCGCGCTTCAATCCAATCTGCAGGGCAAGTCTGCACCGATATGTGCAGCGATGCAGGCAGCAGCTCGCAGGCGGCGGCCCAGTGATCCAGCCCACACTCGCCACCTCGGTCACGGGCCCAGGCAAGGCCGCACCCCGCTCACCACCACCTGCCGCAGGTGTTCACAGCTGCCCACGGCCGCGATCCGTGCCCTCCGGAGGGAATGCAATGGCGGAACTCCGGTACTGTCAGAGCCGGGGCAAGAACTGCACCGATGCGTGCAGCGACACAAATCGTTCCAGCCCCCAACAGCCGGGATCCCCGGGTACCTCGCACGGGGGCCCGGCGCAGCTCAGGCCAGTCACTCACTACCTCCGCAGCCATGCTCGGGCTCCACAGCTCAGTACACAGCAGCGTGGGCAGCAACCACCGCCCGAAGCAGGCAACCACAGGCCGCTGTGCCCAGCTCCGGGGCCAGCGGTAGGATCAATTGGGCACAAAAGTAGGCCGGCGCACCTCCTCTGCCCCCCGGGCAACACCACCGGGCAGCCCCAGCGATCGACTTTGGGCAAGAGTCCACTCAATCACTGCTCACACTCACCGCCCTCAGCTCACAGCGCCGCGGCCGACAGGTCAGGTCAGCGCCGGGCCTAGGCAGCCGCCATTTTGCCGCCTGCCCGCCGCCACTCACTCGTCAGGTTCTGGCTGCAAATATGCCCCCAATCGCTCCGATAGTTCACCACCAGCGGCAGGGGGGTCACTCCATGCAAGGCAGTCAGCGATTGATCGACGATGCGCCGATTTTATGCGGATTCTGGTCGGATGGGGGATCAGCCGGGCGGAGGAGCACTAAAGTGCGGCCATCTTGCCTGGCGCCCTCTAGCGCCCCCAATATCATTTAATTTAAGTAGTAAAGATGTGATACCACGAGTCAATAGAAATGACAATACTGATACTATACCAGTGTTACGATGCTTATTATTATAGTTATTATGAATATTATTATTTGTAATAGTTAATTATGTCTGTCATAATCATGTATTATTATGAGTAGCATACATTATTGTTTAGTATTATCATTATTATAATTATCACTACCAGTGTCATTTTCTTATAACAATATTTGCAAACACTTATATAATAATGCATGCTAACTATATTACAAAATGTTAGAACTAATAATAGCAATCATTGTAACACTCTGCTTATATTATTATTATATAAAAAATGGATAATGAAAATAACAATAAAACCAATGATAATTTTCTTCCTTTTTTTTCTTTTCTTCTTTACTTGCTCTTCTTGATATAATTTTCAGTAGGAGTATTTATTATTATCATTATTATTGTTAGATGTTTTACTTAGCACTTTCTATTACACTTCTGACATTTTTAAGCACGTGAATGATCCATTTAATAGTGTGAGAAATGTTCCTTTTTGCCTGTTCTACCTATTTTTTCCTGTTCGATTTTCCTTACTGTAGGATTCAGTGCACTTTCCACTCCTAAACAGTAGTAAAATGCCTGTGCTTCCCCGTAAAACATGCAGTACATTGTGCATTGGAACTCCCTGTTAGGCCTATAGGAGCCTTAATTGTTCGCAGGAGGGACTTGCGAAGTTGAAACAATTTGCTCGTTGGCAAATGGTAACATGAAGTAAGGGGATGGTGAGACCAATCTATTATCGCCGCCATCGCACCACACATCCGACTGCCATCGCGCAGATCGGCCAGACCGTTTCACCGCAGATGGTCTATTCCCCAATTAACTCATTGAAAGCCCCCACCAACCAAACACCTTGCCATTGCGCAGTGCCCTCACCTCAACATTCTAATTCTTAGATACGCTTCCAATGCTGGTCGAACTGCACATTGCGGCCTACGCTCTCTCACCATCCCCTTACTTCATGTTACCATTTGCCAACGAGCAAATTGTTTCAACTTCGCAAGTCCCTCCTGCGAACAATTAAGGCTCCTTGACCTTCAGGCTTGTATTTATTTGTCCTGATGATGATACTAATATTGTTGTAAAGGATCGAAACGTCGTTGACTTGTTTGTACACCGTGTACACAATCTCAGTTGTTAATCTAGTGTAACGGTTGTCGCCTTTATTGCTTGTTCAATTTATTGCATCACAAACAAGCCTCCCTGCCCTGCCTGAATGTTTTGTTTATCTTATATGTTATGTTTTTGTCTTGTAAATGTGTAGGATGCAGGACTGTGTCCCACTTTATTGGTTCTTGTTCAATCTCTAATATCATTATATATTAAAACTGACTGTCCGGCTGGACAGTATTAATATAGTACTGAGTCTAGTCTATATTTATTGTTCGTTTACATCCGCCCCTTTTCAAGTACCATTGTTCTTATAAAATATATAAAAATAAGGCACAATACATATTGGTGTTAGTGTGTACTCACTGACAAATTAAACCCAAAAGCTATTTCACTGTGTTATCTTCTCTGGACATTTTCCTGAACAGGCCAAGATAGGATTAACATTTGTTATTTTCTATCTCCACTTGGAGAAATGCTAGAAAATTAAATTGTTTCAAAGTTATTACATAGGCAATTCTCAAGATCTGATTAAATTATAAATTCAGATGTTCGATAACTTATGAGGACAACTTTGTAAAAAAAGTTCTTTAAACTGTCTGAGCTTAAAATGAGCTCTTCCGCTGCTCATATCTCCAGAGCTAGAATATACGTTCTTGACTAGGAGAGCTAATGCAATGTCTCAGAGGAAATAACCTCCCTCTGATCCTAGGAAGAGCTGCTAACCACTTAGCAGGTATTAGCTATCTGGGACTTGACAGTAAAAGTTGTCAGAACAAAGAGCAGATTAGTACTTATTATTTTGACTTCGTATGCCAGGCAGGGCTTCTCCTGTTCATTCTCAGAACTCACCCAACAGCCAGGCTCCAATCACAATAGTGGAGAGAAACAATTTTACCCTTTTAGATGGGAGGAGAGGTCATCTAAATAGGGGACTGGCTAAGGAGCTGAAGATAGCCCTGCTTGGTGGTATTTGGGTTCTGCCATCTTAAAACATGGGTGCCTGAGCAATTGTACAGTAAGGGAAAGAGGATTTGCTTAAAAAAGAAGTTTTGGGACTGTCAGAAAATAGCTAGAATTGGATAGTAGAATTTGTCCAGTCACTGGTTAGTGCACAGAATAAAACTATCACCGCCACCTCCTAAGAAAATTCCTGGACCTGGGAAGACTCCATCTGAAGAAAAAAGCCCTGCTTGATAAAGACTGCTGGTACCTTCCTGGAAGAAGAGTATTCACTCAAGGACACAAGGACTCTTGAATAATGTTAGTATACGGGGACTGGAACTGCTTTCTAAGTGTCAAGTGGTTTGCCTCCTTTTTGCCTGGTTTAGGGACACAAACAGCAGAAGGACTTGATTACAAAAGGACATGAACCTGCAGGCAACCTGGCTGAATAGAGACCTGGTGCCTAGAAGCTTGCCCTGAGGAGCTAGGGGATGCAGGAAATACCATGAGGAACTTTTCCTGCACTTGGGAAATTTACTTGGTAAGTATTCCAACTCCAAAGGACTGGGATAAAGGTGCTGAGGTTTGCCAGGGGAGGTCAAACCCTAGGCGGGTAAGAAAACCAGGCTCTTGCCACTCAGAGATTTTTGCTGTGCAGACCACAGATTCAGTGCAACCTGACAGCAAAGATGTCTGGCCTTGTTAAGCCCTGTCCTGCTACAGCTTCCAGGATTGCCTGCCGGAGAAGGATTTTGACATTTAAAAAAGTTACTAAGTGTGAAAGTAAAATCTTGGATCATGGCGAGGCAGCACATCTATCTGACCTAGTGGCCACAAAATCCAGGTTTATCCTACTTTGAGATTTTGGCATTAAAACCAGTGACTTCAGCAAGATCTTAACAATTACATATCTAACATTGTGGGACTCTGCCTGCTGGAAGATTTTGACTTTCATTTGAGAGACTGAGTCCAGAGGTAAAAACTGATTGGGACACGTGCTTGGTGTATCCGACCCCTGTTCTGCTGGGGTCAGACTGAAATCACAGCTAGGTACTTGTTAACCACAAACAGTGCCTTTTGATTGGGACTTTTTCTTGATGTTTTTTTACCATAAAACTTAAAATAAATTATATCTTTGGTTCCCCTTAAATTGTTTGAACATACTTGGTGTGTTTTTGCTCATTAAATCTTTTCTATTTTTCTACATTTGTTTGGAATTTTTATTTTTCTGTGTCCTTTACTTTCAAAGTGTTGGAACTGCTTCACTTAACACGTTCTTCTCTTGGATTGACTTCTGCTTGTCCCATAGCTACCAGGGGTTGAGCAGAGATTGCCTTAGAACTGTGTTTTGACCTACCCAGGGTGGATTTATTAAGTTGGTAGGGGTATCCTCCTCCCAAAATAACCCATTCCTGACAAATGGTAATCAATGTGGTGTAGTGCTCTATAAAATGCAAATGAGATGCAAAACATAGGGCAGATTATAAGAGTCTCCAGTCTACTTGTCAATGAGTTATCTGATACCTAAAGACTCAAATGAAACTTTAAATGATGTTTTGAGCTCCGTTGGTTTTCACCTAATAAATGTATTTATTTGATTCATGCTATAGATTAGAGCTGACTTGTGGCCGGGTCCACTTTTGCACCACTAGAGGTAACAGATGATTAGCTAAGTAGTACATTACTTACCGGTGAGTTAATTACTTAGTATAATATTGTGGGTCAAGCTGCTGATGCAAGAAGCTCTGCATGTGCATTGGCTAGCATCATTTTGGCAAATCACTCTCAAGTTAACACGCAACAAAGGTATTTATGACAGCGGTTTCCATGGCCGGCACTCCAAGACTCACTCTTGCTTTGTGAATGGGGTGGGACTACATCCCCCAGTCACCACTCCTGAATGAGCGGCCAGAGGCCTCACGAGCGCCACTTAAGCACCACACGGATCCCACAGCGTGGGTGGCAATGAGGGAGGTTTCCCTGGCCCGCACTCAAGGCTCACTCTTGCTTTGTGACTGGGGTGGGACTATTTGTCCGAATCACCACTGCTGCAGGGGGGGCTAGAGGGCTCACACAAGCTACATAACCGCCACATGGATCACGCTGCATGGGACGCACCTGGGCTTGCACCAAAACCAAGACTGGGCTAAGATGGGCCTATCTATGCATGTCATTGCCCAGAAGAGGCCGAGCTGGGCCCACCCTTTTTCACCTGTAGCTCGCTAACCCTGCTGTTATTGGTCTGAAGTCACCTGGGCTGGTCCACCTCTCTTTGTTGCCAGTTTTGTGAGCCTAACCTCCCCCTTTTTCCAATTTATATTCGCTTGTGGTTTTCAAACATACGGGAAGAAAAATTGATAAAAGACAAAATCCAGGAGATATCCAGGAGTTATTACACCACTAATCCACTGGATGGTACAACACTGGGCTCCTTCTTGGCACGTGCGGTTAATGTTATCTTTAACAAGATAGAGCTGGCTAACAGGTGTTCTCTTGGGACTTTGGAGTGGCCCCTGGTTGCCCGTTAGTATCCCCCACAGGGCTATCTGTAGACCTTACCACCACAGTTATACCCAGCATTACAGGTCTGTCGGGTGCTGTGAGTGTGGGTCAGGTTGCTGCCCTGCTCTTTAATGCATCCTTTGTAATTCTGACACCACGCATCTCAGTGACAATGAACCTTATGCCAAAAGAAAGCGCAAAATGAAGCAAGGGGGTCATGCCAAACCATAAAATAGACACAGGCTAAGTATCGGACATAAAGAGTCTGTAGATTCTCTCATGCTGCAGACCAGGTTGGACCTGACAAACTCCATTGCTGAGAATGGTGTACCCTTACCTACTGACTGGGATGGTATTTTGGACAGATTCATGTTATTAGTGCATGCATGTATGTCCCCCTTGATGGATAAGATTTATTCCCTGGAACTTATTATTAGCTAGCTGATTTCATCTATAAATGATTTCTCATTTTGGCAGGTCCCTGTACAACCACAGTTAACTAATACTGATTGTAGAAACAACCCTCCAGTAGTTTCCTCAAGGCCACAAGATAGTGAATTGCCCTGTCTGCCACCTCAAGCTCCCGGTGATTTGTGTCCTTCACAACTGGGAGAAGGGGGGGCAGGAGGCCCAAGGGAGTTGACCTCAGGCTCAGGGGCTGTGAATAGAGTGCACCAACATGGGACCAACACCCAGGTACAATCTTCCCAATCTGAGCCACAGTCTCGACTGAATCCCCCTCCCCAACTATTGTCCTTATGTAGCTATTTAAATGGGAGTGCCCCCACCCCAGAGCTAGTGAAAAATATTATGTGCACCTCAAAAATAAGGTGTCACTGGCTGACCCGCCACATGTATTTTAACATGTACGAATATGATGTCATCCTACTTGTAAGGAGGGTGGGGTGAGTAGGTCCGTTGCCTAAGAACATCAGAGGGGACTGTGTGGTTATTAATTGTAGAAGCCCTGTCCTGGCCCGGTCCACCAGTTGAGGTGTGGTGTGATGTTAATTCCAAACTACCCCCATCAAGGCGGGGCTATCCTCGATTAAATCCCTATGCTTTGATACTACTTCTCCTGGAGTATGTACCCTTTAACTGATTTGTGATGGTCCGCCCTCTGTATCCCCTTCAGTCTTGGTGTCACACGACGTGGGTGATGCCGCCTCTTACCTGCCCAACATACCAAGATTGTTTCTTGGAACGTAGCTGGCTTAGCGTCCAGGCTTTCGTCCCCCCATTGGGGCTTGTTCATTGACTCATTTGATATCTGTTTGTTCCAAGAGACTAAGGGGGATATTCTCAAGAACGTGCGATAATCATCGCCAAAAAAGGCTAACGCACATTTTAGTATCGCCGTCTATCGCGGGAAAATAACTCTGTGTCAACGTGGTATTCCCAACACGGCGGTAACATGCAATAGTCTCCCGATAACGCGTCAAATGTCCGCGATACAACTACCCCGATGGCGATAAAGAAGGAAACCCGAATGTGAAAAAAGTTGCGATGGCCCAACCGCAATAGAAAAATCGGCGACAAGCAGTGCCAGGCTTGCAATTCCAACGTCAGGCGGGAAAAATCACTACAAAAGCAGAAAAAAAACCACAAACAAAAACAAAACAACTGCGAAGCACAATGGAGGCAGCCGGAGCAGGAACAGAGGACGAGCAGAACCCCACAAGCCCCCCGGAGGACCAGGCCGGGACCTCGGGGTCAGGGAAGGGCAAGGAGAAGAAGAAGAGGAAGACGCGGTCCAGTCCGCAGGAAAACAGGATCCTGATTACGGAGGTGATAGAACACCATCAACAACTGTTCGTCACCTCCACTGTGTCATTGGCAACAAAAAATGGAATATGGCAGTCCATCGTGGACAAGGTGAATGCAGTCGGAGTGCTGAGGAGGACAATGGATGAGGTCAAGAGGCGCTGGAATGATGTGAAGCGCAAAACCAAGCAGAAACTCGCCAACAACCAGAAGGCAGCAATGCAGACTGGAGGTGGGAGTCCAGCCCACAGGAGGAGCTGGACAAGATGGAGGAAATGGTCTCCACAGTCATCAGTGTGGAGACGGTGGCAGGAGTTGGGGGACCGGACACTGCTCGACAGGAGCCGACACAACAGCAACAGGGTGAGTAACGACCAGGGACTGAGGGTACGGGGGGAGATGGGCACAATGGCACACATGCACAATTAAGCATAGCACAGTGCACACCCACGATTACTCTGGAGCATGTCCCTGATCCCCTTGGCACACTGCAGCACACCCAGAAACTGCAAGTAGGCCCCCGTCGACTATGTGCCCAGAGGGGGACCTCCCCACACATCACTAATCTCACAACAAACCCATGCACAAGTACAAACACACATCCGTGATGTTGTCGAAATGTCCACTGTCCCTCATCAAATAGGCAGCTCCTCCCAAACAGTCACAATGTACATTGTCATGCAGTTTGTATGTAAACCTGTACAATGCGTCAACATACATGTGAAAACAATGTTAAACTGCATCTCCCTTTACATTGCAGAGGGTGAATCAACACCTCCTGCTGAGCAGACGGTACACCTCTTCACTGATGATGAAGAGGACCTCCCCTCCATGGACACCGACGCCCTCCAACGGCTCATGGACAGCTTCGGCACCCCACCTCCAGGAGTAGGGCAGCCCAGCTGCATCGAGGAAACCCCACCCCCTGCACAGACCACACAGCAGGAAGCACCCACGGCTGGCTCCCAGGACCCCCACGAACAACACATGGCCTTCCAACGCCGTGTGTTAGAGGGCCATGAGAAGCTGGCTGATCAGGTGCGGGTGGGGTTCGACCTCATGGCAGCCAAACTAGATGCCATACGTGGGTGTCTAAGTCCCATCAGGGACCACTTACAGTCCCTAACGGACACCCGCAGTCCTCTCCATGCTCTCCAACGAACCAAGGCTGACATCGCTGGAGTCCTGACTCTGAGACAAGGACAACTGTCTAGTCAGAGTGGCCCCAGCGATGTCAGCCGGGAGTTGGGACACATGCGGAGGATCATGGAGAACAGGGAGCGGATGCAGGCGGAAAGAATAGCTGCCACGGCTGCACACCAGCGTGATGTAGCTGGGATCTACCATGCCCTGCAGATCCTCGTCATGGCATTGCTGCCACAAGGCCTGGCGCAGATGAATGCTGCTGCTGCTTCGACATCCACATATCCGCCCCCTGATGTGTCAGTGCCTCACAGTGCTGCACACAATCCACCTCCGGCACCTGATGTGTCACTGCCACACAGTGCGGCAGCCAATCCACCTCCGGCCCCTGATGTGTCAGTGCCACACAGTGCTGGAGAGAAAACACCACCAGCCACATGTGAGGCACATGAGACATCAGAGGACGAAGATGCGGATGAATCTGCCTTACTGGTAGTAAGGAAACGGTAGCATTCATCTCCGCCATATGGCTTGTATCTGCTTGGTTCTGCCCTCTGCATCATCACCTTCCACTGTCCCCCAATGCACTCTGCGACACTCATCTTGGACCTCAACATGGACTGCCATATTCTGTTTGGTCACCAATGACACAGCTATCAGACTGCGGACTGAACTCTTCCTCTTCCGATGTACTTGTCATTCCCTGAGGGACTCTGGCTGGCCCTCCACGGGCCAACAATGTAAAGTGGGGTTTGCATGGCCCTGTACTGCTCCAGCCACAACACTCCACTGAATGTGCATTAAACAATCAAATTCACATGGATGTGTCATGTCTATGATCATTCAAGTATGGAAGTATGGATGAATGTAGGGTCAGTGATTCCCCCTTACGTCCATGTTGCACATGTTGTGGGACTTGAGTCACAGGGTGCAACATTACCAATTGCAGACCGGGTTGCGCCGACACCACATCAGAGACACACGCATTAGTTACCTTCTTGTCCAGCCCAGAACGGAACCACGCCCAGAGCGCCGGGGTCATCGTTCACACCCCTACGCTGGACTGGCATACGCCAGGCCAGCCCACTCCGCTTACGCTTACAGGGGGGGACGACAACGCTACATGTCCCATGTCTTCCCTGTAGTGATCTGCTGATCACAGGTCTAGTTGTCAGCATGCCACAGCCACTCCCTGAGGGCTGGTTCACACCCACACCACACCCATCCAGCACATGCGTCACAGGACATGTGACAATGCCAATGAAAGGGGCCGGGCGCACGTGCCAGAGGCCATTTCCACTATCTAGCTGAGTGTGTCTGTGTGGTTATTATTTATGCATGAGGGCCTAGGGCCCTACCACATCACATTCCCCACTGCCGGAGGTGACATGATGGAGTCCGCACGAACGGACCCAATCATAAAGGGCCCATGACTTGAGGTGCACAGAGTTGGTGCATCCGAGGCACTTAGGCCGGCACGGGCCTACAGCCACGGGACGGTGACTTGAGGTGCACAGAGTTGGTGGCATCCGAGGCACTTAGGCCGGCACAGGCCTACTGCCACGGGACGGTGACTTGAGGTGCACAGAGTTGGTGGCATCTGAGGCACTTAGGCCGGCACGGGCCTACCGCCATGTGGCGATGACTTGAGGTGCACTGAGTTAGTGGCACCAGAGCTGAGCGGGTGTGCAGCCTGCGATGATGTGTAGGCCTCGATACGCCGTCCTGGCAATCAAGATTCGATTTGAATTGTGATCCCAGCTGGACCGCAGTGTGCGCCGAGAGCAGCAAGCTGCACAGACGTGACTCTGCGGCGCGGTGCTGCAGGGTGCGCTGGGGGCCTGTGGCGCGGAATCCAGCGATTGGCTGAGGAGGTTGCACCGGCACTTGGTGGGCCCTCCTTGAGACACGCCGGTGCCGGCAGGTGAGCATTGAGGCCTGGGTTGCAGGGGCGGGCACTCATCGCTCGTTGGCAGACTGGTCTGGGGACCAGGGCTGGGTGCAGCAGGCGCACAGGATCGTGTAGGCACCACCGGTCACGGCGGCGCCTCGTGGCTGGGTGGGGGAGTGAAGGTGCAGGGGTATCAAGCTGATACAAACCGTGATGCTTACAGGTATGAGTAATCCTGCATCATGAGACCGTAACAGAAGTTAGTGTGACCGTAACCTTCCTTTTCTTTCCTACGAAGGTTACGACCACACGTACTTCTGTTACGGTCTTTTTGTGCAGGATTTGTCTTTCCTGTGAGCATTCCGGATTGTCCAAGTGCTATACACTGTACCAGATTAGGTTTGTGACTATACGGACGGTTGACCATTGTCACCATTTGTCCAACAGGTTTCTGGATACTGACTTCCGGAGTATGGAATGGTATTGGGGAGTTCCAGAGGCATATGCAGTTACTTGAATCCACACGTTGCCCTGATGAAGTTCCCCGTTGGGTGTTGGCTGTGCTTTTCGTATTGTTTATTGTTGTATTTGTAGTAAAGGACTGTTTCTCCACTACCGTTGACTGCTGGACTTCATGACCTGGGGGGGAGGGTCCGGGGGGTGGTTGCAGTGGGTGTTGTGGCCCTCTTGGGTCTCCAGGCTGCACGATCATTGTCTCCATGGCATCTGTTGGTCTTCAGATGTGGCTCTGGGCTGGGCTCCCTTTCTACTGCAGTTTGTCGTCCTGCTTAACACCAGTAAAACAAAGTGTCCAGGAAGACTAATACCATAGATTTGATGGGCACCCTAAACCATCAATTAGAGGGCGCCTCACCTTTATTCAGCTCAATTTTTTGATATTTTGTATAAAGAAACAATTACATTCAATTGTGCACGTCGTGAAATGGATAACACGTGATTAGAACAGTGACATACAATATTCATTTGAACAATTACTCAAGTACAATATATACAACACAGGAGGTTTGTGCAATAGTGACAGAAAAACATACAAATAAGAAAATTCATACAAAGAAATGTGTGAATATAATACTGTTTGACCAGTCCTATTTCTGTAAATAAGCACTAGGCGGACATTCTCTTTTATAGAGGTTACTATTATACGTCCTGCCTGTGAGCCAGAGATGGGGTTACACAAGTTTATTGGGTGTTGTCTGGCAAGGGAGAGAATTAAACTAATTCCCTTATGGCACACCCCTGATTGGAATGCCCCATACTCATAAAAGTCATGTTCAACCAGGAAGTGACCATGAAGTTCTGTTCTGACGTGTTTCTTTTGAAGTCTAATTAATTTTTCAGACACATTTTGTTGTTTGGCAGAATTGCTAAGTGTGATTGCAGAGATCAATTTTTGAATGTGATCTTCACTGAAGGACAGTGATTCCTTCTCGGACATGTCAATTTGCCTAGTGAGCCTTGTCGAGGCTGGCTAGGCAAATTGACATGTCCGAGAAGGAAACACTGTCCTTCAGTGAAGATTACATTCAAAAATTGATCTCTGACCCAACCCTGTTTTCTGCAATCACACTTAGCAATTCTGCCAAACAACAAATGTGTCTGAAAAATTAATTAGACTTCAAAAGAAACACGTCAGAACAGAACTTCATGGTCACTTCCTGGTTGAACATGACATTTATGAGTATGGGGCATTCCAATCAGGGGTGTGCAATAAGGGAATTAGTTTAATTCTCTCCCTTGCCAGACAACACCCAATAAACTTGTGTAACCCCATCTCTGGCTCACAGGCAGGACGTTTAATAGTAACCTCTATAAAAAGAGAATGTCCGCCTAGGGCTTATTTACAGAATTAGGACTGGTCAAACAGTATTATATTCACACATTTCTTTGTATGAATTTTCTTATTTGTATGTTTTTCTGTCACTATTGCACAAACCTCCTGTGTTGTATATATTGTACTTGGGTAATTGTTCAAATGAATATTGTATGTCACTGTTTTAATCACGTGTTATCCATTTCACGACGTGCACAATTGAATGTAATTGTTTCTTTATACAAAATATCAAAAAATTGAGCTGAATAAAGCTGAGGCGCCCTCTAATTGATGGTTTAGGGTGCCCATCAAATCTATGGTACTAGTCTTCCTGGACACTTTGTTTTGTTTACATATAGTATAGTGGTCCAGTCCAGGTAGTCATGGACCCAATCCTTGCTTGTTTATACTGTTAGTAGAACGGAGCGCGGTCCGTAAGGCTACTATTTCAAGAATCTAAGTACACACATTAGGTGTTCCCTAGCCAGCCTCGACAAGTCTCACTAGGCAAATTGACATGTCCGAGAAGGAAACACTGTCCTTCAGTGAAGATCACATTCAAAAATTGATCTCTGACCCAACCCTGTTTTCTGCAATCACACTTAGCAATTCTGCCAAACAACAAAATGTGTCTGAAAAATTAATTAGACTTCAAAAGAAATACGTCAGAACAGAACTTCATGGTCACTTCCTGGTTGAACATGACTTTTATGATTATGGGGCATTCCAATCAGGGGTGTGCCATAAGGGAATTAGTTTAATTCTCTCCCTTGCCAGACAACACCCAATAAACTTGGGTAACCCCATCTCTGGCTCACAGGCAGGACGTATAATAGTAACCTCTATAAAAAGAGAATGTCCGCCTAGTGCTTATTTACAGAATTAGGACTGGTCAAACAGTATTATATTCACACATTTCTTGGTATGAATTTTCTTATTTGTATGTTTTTCTGTCACTATTGCACAAACCTCCTGTGTTGTATATATTGTACTTGAGTAATTGCTCAAATGAATATTGTATGTCACTGTTTTAATCATGTGTTATCCATTTCACGATGTGCACAATTGAATGTAATTGTTTCTTTATACAAAATATCAAAAAATTGAGCTGAATAAAGCTGAGGCGCCCTCTAATTGATGGTTTAGGGTGCCCATCAAATCTATGGTATTAGTCTTCCTGGACACTTTGTTTTGTTTACATATAGTATAGTGGTCCAGTCCAGGTAGTCATGGACCCAAGCCTTGCTTGTTTATACTAACACCAGTAAAAGGCAGGTGTTAGATCCCTGCTGCTAACGCGCCTTATCGCCTGTTTTTGGATCGCAGATCTGGCTGGTCGTTGTGAATGTCGCGAAGTGGTGTTTTCGTGTGTTTTTGCACGGGAACGCCTACTCTGCATATCATTAGCGTTAGTTGTCTCTCACATCCGTGGCGATGTTTTTTGTGGCAGCTATCGCTGGAAAACTGGCGATGTGGTCAGTTTGCACCAGCTTGGGAATGGGGCGATAATTCTTTCGCCACTTTTGCTGCGCTAAAGTGCTGATAACTCGGCGATGAGTCCTTGAGAATATGCCCCTAGGTCACTTATCTCTCAATATCGTGCAGGGTTTGTCAATTTCTCCTTGGCTGCTACCACCTCAGGGAAAGGCAGACCCTTGGGGGGTTGCCAATTTAGATCATGGCCACCTTATGTTTCACGACCAAGGAAATCGATATGGGCAGCTCAGATATACAGTGTGTTTCTCTTTCTTTTCCATCTGGTGGGACATGTTTCCTATACACTGTGTACTGTAAGTGTGGGAGTAAAGTGCTGAGCTACAAGTAATCGACTCGAATGGTACTCATATGGCAGACCTGCCTGTGGATTCTCATAAATTATTGGCAGGTGATTTTAATTGTATATTTGAGCCATTGTCTGTCCTTCTTGAGAACCCCATTGGTGATGAGGACCAAGAATTGTTTGTCCCTGGTCTCACACTCCCTCCTGTTAAGAGGTGGTCTAAATGTGTTTACACTCAATCAATCAATCAATCAAAACGAGCTTTATTCGATTTTAAACATTAAAATCATAAAAGCAGGCAGTTAAAACATGTCATCACACATCATAAAAATTACATTTAAGACACGTTAGCTAAATAAAATTTCATTAAAAAAATTCATTTAGCAGTAACTATTTTTTACATCCAGGGAATAAAATGTATTATACTGTACATCATCACATAACTATGTTTCTCTCATAAATTTTACATCTGGCATTCAAATATTTAGAGATTTTCTAGCTCTATATACACTTTTCAAAAACCTACCATAGATCCAATACAATAATAATTTCCCAACATCTGCAAATACAAAAAAGCAGGGCGACATTGTCTCCATCCCCCCTGTTTTAATAACGGTAGTACCCATCTTCGCCTTTCATCGTTGTAAAATTTGCAGAATAGGATAGCGTGAATAGTCGTTTGTGATGAAATATTATCACAGGGACATCGACAAAGTTCCCTTGACCAATTATTAATATCTGGATGGCTAATCAAACGGTGGAAAGTCCCAAATCTAAAACGCGTTAGCATATACCTATCATATCCCCCCAATGTACAGGTCAAGTATGGTTGAATGTTATATATTATAATAATTAATTGATGTTCAACCACCGTAGGTTTATTCATTTCCAAAGTTAACCTATTTTCTTCCAGGTGGGTCATACAATTTTTTTAAATTCCTTCCGGTTAATACAATTCATATTTTCAGGTAGGAGAAATACTCTGGACGCCCGATATCCTGCATAAAATTTCTTACATACTTCAACCAGGGAATCTTGCTGGCGTTATCTAATTTCATTGCATCAGTTATTATTTCCCTATTTAAACCAGTGCTAGCAGAAGTCCAGATTCTGTGCCAGAGCAGCACCGGTTGCACCTTAATAAGGTCAGAAATATATGTTACTCCTAGTTCGCTATGGCAATTAAAAACTGGAGCACTGGCCGGGACTGCCAATATAAATCTTAAAAAGGCGTTTTCCACATATTGGATCGGTGTACAATCATAAAAGCCCCAAATACCTGCCCCAAAAATTGCTATGCTCACGCATTTAGCATGATAGAGTTTTAAAAGAATTTCTGGTGGCCTTTTCCCCAATTTTTTTGTAAATTTAATTAAGGCCGCGGTAGACTTCATAAACAGGAGGATCCTAGTCTTTATCGCTTGTGCCCAAGACCCAGTACGATCAAAAAGAACACCCAGGTAACAAAAGGAGTTAATAGATTCCACCCTACTTCCCCCAGCTTGAAAACTTCGGTTCTTATGTTTCCCTCTCCCACAAGTCATAATAAAGCTTTTCTTTACATTCATTTTTAGTCCAAGGTTGTCCATAAAACTTGTATAAAAAGTAAGAGCCCTCTGAAGACCAATCTGGGTACGTGCCATAAGTACAGCATCGTCGGCATAGAGGAGGGAGACTATCGGGCGTTTATTTACATATGGCGGATCCCCAGCGTTTGCCACCAACTCCTGTTCCAAAGCATTTGTATACAAAGTGAACAGCAGTGGTGCCAAAACGCAGCCTTGCCTTACTCCCTTCTCAACTTTAAACGGCACAGTACACTCTCCCTTGAGTCCGTACCGAACTTTTGCTGTAGCGCCAGAGTATAGCTCTCTTAAAAACTGAATTAAAATAGGATCAACCTTTAAATCTCTAAGAACGCCCCACAGCTTATTATGAATTACACAATCAAATGCAGCTGTGAGGTCAACAAATGCCAAATAAAATTTCCCCTTTTTTGCCTGCGTGTACTTTCCAATTAAAATGTTAAGATTAAGAACCTGCTCGTTAATACCTAGACCTGATCTAAAACCGTACTGTACATCACTCAAAATACTATTTTCTTCCGCCCATGTTTGCAACCGGTCTAAAACAATCCTGCCCGCTACCTTCATGAGTGAGTCTAACAAAGATATCGGACGGTAGCATGCAGGATTTTCCCGATCCCCCTTTTTAAAAATGGGGACGATGATTGATTCAGACCAAGTACCTATGAATCCCCTTGCGCAACATGCTTGTAAAACCCGTGTTAAAATTGGACCCCACATTTCAAAATTAAACTTAAAAAGGTCAATTGGTACCCCATCGGGGCCGGGGGCCTTACCACTCTTACTTGCCTTTATAGCCGAGGTAACATCCTGTAAAGTAATATGGAAATCGATGGGTGTAAAATTCTGATGTTCCCCCTCCGTATTTTGCCCACAGACTACTTCCCTCTCACTGGTCTTCTGTAGGGAATAAACACTTGAGAAGAAATCCACCCAAATTTTTTCCTCTATTGCTACCTCAATTGATGGTGCATCCAGTCTATTGTTAAGGAATGGGGCGTTCACAGCTGACCAAAATTGTGAACTATCCCTGCTCAATGCTGCATCACTTAAATTCTTCCAAGCCTTTTCTTTTAGTTCATTCATCCTATTTTTTTCTGGCTATGGTGTACAACTTTCTACAGATCCTAATTTCCTCTTTATCTCTTACTGACCTATGTAGAGCATTCTTTAAATTTGTATAACTTTTTGTACAGATGTTATCGAACCATCCCTTACTGGTGTTACGGGTACCTTTACTTTGCACTTGTAACGTGCTACTAACAGTCTCAGTTATACAGGAAAAGGCTTTTAAAATATTTTCATGCGTCGGGCTTTCACTTAAACAAATAGAAATTGGCACATACGCATTTGTAATTATTTCTTTACTTAGCTCCGCAGGGTCCTGGCTTGACCATCGAATTGTATACCCATTTTGTCTTCCCATTTCTATATTTTGTACCCATGCTATTTTATTACAATTTCTCCTTACTTTATTTGTTGGGGTTGCAATATCTACACTTATTGCCAAGTGATCACTCATTACGTTTTGATGAATGTTATACCCTATAACATAACTTGCATAACAATTTGGCATAATAATAAAATCTATTGTCGAAACAGCTCCTCTGCCAATAAATGTGTGACCAAACTCCACCTTAGGGGTACATAGGCAATTTGTAAAACCAAAATCATGCTTATACAAAATCTCATTAAACAAATCTCCTTTATCAGTATGAGAGAAATGAATGGGTGGGTCATCTTCCTCCAATGTTAATCCACATTTTCCTATTTCAGCCAAAGGACACAAGCCAACATTAAAATCCCCACCCCAAATAGGAATGATTTCAGTCTCCTTATCTGATTTTAAGCTAGTAACATCCTCACTGAGCTTCTTCAATATGGCACCCAGTTGCCCTTTTTCCACATTGTTATAAAAGTTAATCACAGCTAAAATACAGTTCACATCCAAGTGTATTAAAACAATTTGATAATAAATTTCAGAGCTAGTCATATTAATGTTTTGAGCCCCGAGCAGATTTGAAACATATACACAAACTCCACCCTTAGATCTTCCACTAGATGATTGGATTGCTGGCGTATGAAATGTCTTAAAACCATTAATAATTATTTCCTCGATGGCCCAGGTCTCTTGCAAACATATTATATCAAAATTATTAATAAAATCCAACCAAACTGTGTCATTCACTTTGTTCTTTAGTCCCGCAATGTTCCAAAAGAGGACTCTACAGGCTTTTACATCCTGGACCACTGTTTCAAGCACAGTTACAGGCTGATTTCTAAATTCACCCTCGGATTGCGAGATAGGATCAAAATCTCCCATACTACCCATCAATATGGAGGATCTGCTCATATAATCTGTTTCAATTAACTCCTCACATATAGGATTACTTTTCTCCTCGTCGAATAACTTAGCCTCTATTGGACTAAACCAAACTGGTGCATCTGGGGTTTCTGTACTATGATTGATTTCATTCCCTGATGAATTCAACCCATTTATTAGTCAATCATTTTCATCTAAAGTTGTTAGTGGCCCAAATCTATTTGATGTTGCTAAGTTAAAAAGTGGACCATCTGTGGGCTGTTTACATGGGCCGTGATTTTCTGGTTTTGCGGAACACGAAGGTTGATAAAAAAGCCCAAGGGGAGAACTTGTATATTTGTATAGATATGGCTAGGCTCTTGTGTTCTCATTAGGATTTCTCTTACCAAAGTAGGTGATCCTAATGAGAGGGCGATACAATCACCTTCACAAAGTTTATTATTATTTCCCACCCAATCAATTCTCCTCACCATCTTAAATTCCCTAAAAAGGGCACTAGTCAAACCCGTTCTGTTTCCCAACCAATGTATGGTTTTATTTCTTAGGGCAGGCCAGGTTTCCGTATCGGCCAATGGCAAGGGCGGGACATTTGCTAAAATAATTGTGTAAGGTGTAGCTGCCGGCGGCAAGTTTAATGTTTGCAGACTATGCATTACCACTGGTGCATAGCTGTCTATTGGGGTCATTCTTGTACTTTCCCCTCCCAGCCGACTTTCAGCTATTTTATGTT
This sequence comes from Calotriton arnoldi, assembly GCA_963921515.1. Lineage (NCBI taxonomy): Eukaryota > Metazoa > Chordata > Amphibia > Caudata > Salamandridae > Calotriton > Calotriton arnoldi. Next base: position 486,767 of record CAWUFW010011780.1, on the reverse strand, counting down.
CTGTCCTTCCCATCTCATTTAATGTATGCACCGCTCCCTTTTGAGAAGAAATATTTTTCGTAGTTGCAGATATATTGGGGTTTAATACTTGTCTCTCACCCTGATCTCTCGCCCCGTGCGATGTCTTTAGTGTCAGAGGGGCTACATTTTGGGCTACCTTCTCAGAGTATGTGCTCATACCCAATAATTTTTGAGGTTCTTGGATGGCCTTAATCTGTGCTGTTAAAATTTTCTCAATTCCTACTTCTATTTTATCCAATCTACCCGTAAGGATATTAATGGCTTGTGTGACGGACTCAGTTAGATCTTTAATTGCCACGGACAGACTTGCTGATTCACATGAGGTTGCATCACATTTATTGCTTACCTGTAATGCATTAATAATACCTCTTTCTTTATACAATTTATTTCTAGGGCCCTGAGATTTTCCCTGTGGCTTACTTGGATGAGTCCTAATTGGTTTTGGAGTAAGTTGTGCTGTGTGTAATCCTTTAAATGCAACATCCAATTTTCTTACATTAGGTGATTTACACGGTTTTTTAGGGGGAGGAAAGTGTTCATTTTCTAATTCTCCAAAAGAAATATCCTCGGTAATTACCTGGATACATCCATTTTTTTGATGCTCAAGAAGAGTATCGCCCGGGATAGCATGCTCAGTAGCCTCTACACCATTTGGGATAGTATTTGGGATAGTATTTTTATCTTTAAACTTTATGGGTAGCAATAGTGGATCCACCGTATCGATATTTAGTGTTTCTTCCACGGAGATTATCTGTCTTTCGATATCTCCAACTGCCCCAGTTAAATAGTTAAGCAAGGTCATGTTAGCTTTCTTGTTTTTACTTGGTGTTTTCGGTGTATGGCTCACTGTCTGCTTTCTTTTTCCCAAGGTACTAATAGTCTAATTGACTACTGCGACTGCGACTAGAGCTCAGTATCCTCAATGAGGTTAACCCGTTCCCTAACTCTCCCACACAAAATATAAAGTGCAGAGTGCTTATTCTAGAATGATATCGGGTCCCAAGAAAGAAAGTACAAATACAAATATAATTTGTTACCTCAAATTTCAATAGTCCTCAGATTAAAAATAAAAATAAGTTAACACTTTTAAATGGCGGTACAATATTAAAAGTACAATGTTAAAAGTACAGTTAAAGTGCAATGTGCTAGGTGTAGGTTTAAAAACAGTTCGAAGTGAAAGAACAAAAACTGTTCAAAGTCACAAATAAATGTCAAAGAAAAAGTGACTATGGGCCTTGCCTCGTTAAATGCAATACAGCCGGAAATGGCTAGTGGAGCACACAAACTTAAAGAAGCCGCGATACCTCTCAGTCAACTCCTGTTGAGGGACGATGTCCGAGATATTAGGAGGGTAGCCCTGCCCTGCCTCTTCCTGTCAATGACGGGCAAGGACGGGCCCGCCCTTGGCCCGGGCTTCGCCCGGGCGCAGCCCGCGCGCGTCCCGCGCTGCGGGAGGTGCAGGGCCCTCTTATTGCGCCTCCGGGCGCAAGTGCGGTGTCAGGGGGGTGTCAAGGCTGCTGTGGCTGCTGGGGGATGTAGTTTATCAGGCCGTTCCCCTCACGGCACGTTAGAGAGTGTGACAGCCGTTCCCCTCACGGCGCCTGATGCAGTGGAAATGAGCCGTTCCCTTCACGGCTTTTGCTGGTCCCGCGCTGCGGGAGGTGCAGGGCCCTCTTATTGCGCCTCCAGGCGCAAGTGCGGCGTCAGGGGGGTGTCAAGGCTGCTGTGGCTGCTGGGGGATGTAGTTTATCAGGCCGTTCCCCTCACGGCACGTTAGAGAGTGTGAAAGCCGTTCCCCTCACGGCGCCTGATGCAGTGGAAATGAGCCGTTCCCTTCACGGCTTTTGCTGGTCCCGCGCTGCGGGAGGTGCAGGGCCCTCTTATTGCGCCTCCGGGCGCAAGTGCGGCGTCAGGGGGGTGTCAAGGCTGCTGTGGCTGCTGGGGGATGTAGTTTATCAGACCGTTCCCCTCACGGCACGTTAGAGAGTGTGACAGCCGTTCCCCTCACGGCGCCTGATGCAGTGAAAATGAGCCGTTCCCTTCACGGCTTTTGCTGGTCAGTAATGGCCTCTGGTCGTGTAATGGGAGACTTAAATCTGACAGTGAGGGGAGACATACGTGCCATCACCCACAGTGTTCCAGCCATATTGACTAAATCCTGCTGTTTTATTCGGCTATGGCCAATCTTGGTAGATATGGTTGTAATTCCCAGGCAAGAGAGCTACCATTATGCTTTGGGTCTAACAGTGGCTGCTCTGGTCAACACTTTCCAGAACATCTTATATGAGCCCTTGGACAGAAGGTTGGTCTCTACCAACAATCGGCATAGGCTCAAGTGGAGTACGCTGGTAGAATCAGAAGTAGCCTTGGAGAAAGTGTTTGAGTTTGTGCCCACTGGTCTGGACACTAGTTGCTGAGAGAGTGTACTGACAATATAGACTTCATGATGAGTCTGAGTGCAATTCACAACTCTATATTTGCCTCCCTAAGGAATTTATTCCTGGTAGAATCTAAGTATATCCTAAAGAGAAAGAAGGAGGCAACCCAGGTACACCAAATTTTGTAGAGAAGCCAGACGTGCTCTCTGTGGATCCATTAAAGATGGGTCCAGAGATGCCATTGAGGCAGCCAAGTCACTCTACAAAGATTCAATTCTCAGTGCTAAAAGAATCTGGGAACGCACAAAATGGGACTCAATATTGAAGGCCATCAAAGGCAAGGATTTTGTTTTCCTTTTGGCGCATTGTCGCCAATGGTGATTCTATATACATGCCCAGTTGGGCAGTAATATTTCTGGTGCTACCTGGCGTGAGCATTTCTGCCAGACATATTCACGAGATGTCGAGCACGAACAGCTACAGGCCACACCTATTGGCCAGGAGACCTGGGTGGAGAGTAGTGCACCTACCGGTGATGTTGCAGTTGAGCATCCCATTGAACCAGCAATGCATTGAGTCCACCATATATCTAGCAAAGAGAGCTCTAAAGCTTTAGATTAGATCATACCAGACAAAGTGCCAAGGTAGGATAAGGTGCCTGGTGATCTTTTAAAGTCATAAAGTGTTGCATGGTGCCCCTACTTTTCCTTGTTATTTAACACTATAATGAGTGGTGCACCCATGCTTCCCACTTTGGCTGGGGCTGAGATCATTCCAATATTCAAGAAGTGTTATAGGTCCTTAGCCTCTAACAGCGGACCAATCAGCCTTATTGACAGCTCGCAAAAGCTGTTTAGTCGAATAGTCTTGAAGAGGCTGAGTGAGTGGATGACCAACACGAGTGTACCTACTCCTTTACAAGCTGGTTTCAGGAACGGTATTGGAACAATTGATCAGGTGTTTGACCTGCAGTTGTTGTACTGAAAACACATTAATCTGGGGAAGGCATGCTTTATGTGATCTTTCTGGACATTCGGTCTGCCTTTGACCTCATTCCCAGAGAATCCTTGTGTGAAGGTGCTGGCGTAGTAGGGGGGTCCTTGCTTATCTTTTAAAAGTTATAATTAGATTACATTCTAACAATTATGCTCAGGTTAGATTTGGGCCACAGGGTGAATTAACAGATCCTATTCCAGCAAATTGGAGAGTAAGGCAGGGGTGTGTGTTAGCCCAAACCCTTTTCCTTCTCCATATTAATGATTTGGTATTTCAGCTCAAGAAATGTGAGGGTAATGCCCTCTGTCTTGCTGGGGATAATATGCAGGCCCTACTGTTTGCAGATGATACCCTTTTGCTATCTAAATCCCCTATGGGGACCCAGGAATGTCTGGATTTGTTTGGACCCTTCTGCAGGCAGCGAGGGCTGGAGATTAGCCTCGGCAAGACCAAATACATGGTTTTTAACCCCTGTCCAACATCCTGTTCTAACCCAACTCTTAACAGTGTAGCACTGAAGAGCGTCCAGGTGTTTGATTATTTGGGGGTTACGCTCACAGAACCCTTTGATTGGTCACCCCATGTTCAGAAATAGAGGCTCAAGCTAGAGCAATATTGTGGGGGTATCCTGAGGGCCCAACGCGGCTCTGTTTTTTCACCCGATAACTCCAGCTCTTGAAATCTATAAATGTCAGGCCGTAAGGGCTAGTTTGTACTATGGAGAACTTTAGGGTTTTCAAGATACTAGACCTTTTGAGCTAATAGAAAACTGGCTTAAGTAATCAACCAGCCAGAACCCTGCATGTTCCTCTACTTTTATACAATGGCCTTAGACACATCAATGGCATAGCTGGGTTAAAACTGCTGTTGTATTGGTGGAGACTATGGGTAGTCCCAGAGCTCATGCCATTGCAGGGCCCTAGTAAATGTTTTGGGGCAGTCTGAGTACTGTAAAATCACCTGGTTTTGGACTATCAAAGAACGAGTGGGTCAGATTGGGTATGAGAACATCTCTTCTTCCCCTGCAGATGCCATCTCAGTTCCAAAGTCAAAGTTAAAAAGCACGTATTGGCGCCAAATTGACAATTTAATTCTAAATCCTCCTAGGGCTGGATCCCTCACTGCCTCCTTTATGGAGTTTAAAGTTGATTAGTAAGTAAGTAAGTAAGTAAGGGCTTATAAAGCGCACGAATGCCGATGCGTCTTGGTACTGGAGGAAGGAGGAAAGTGCAGAAGTCAGGAGGTGTTTGGTCGCTATTGGAGAGGGAAAAGCCAGGTTTTAACCTGGCTCCTAAACTGAGAGCTGGATGATAAAAGCCTAATATTTAGTGGAAGTTCATTCCAAAGCTTAACTGCCAGATAAGAGAGACATCGGCCTCCCCATCTGGTCTTCCTAACTCTAGGGACGTGGACCAGAGCTTTATTAGCAGATCTTAGCATCCGACGGTGGCATGCCATTGGAATAATTTGTGGTAGTCGTTAGCCCCCCCCATATAAGGCTTTATGAACCAGGCATAGTGCCTTAAACTCAGTTCGCTGCTTAACTCGAAGCCAATGCAGATTTCTAATGGCACCAAAAATATGACTATATTTTGGAATGTTTAGCAGGATACGTGCAGCCACATTCGGCAGGGATTGAAGCTTAGACAGCTGGCGTTTGTCGACGCCTAGGTAAAGGGTGTTACAATATTCTAGGCGGGAGAGAATAAGAGCCACCACAACCGTTTTCCTCAACTCCATTGGTAGAAAAGGTAGGATTTTTCGTAGCATTTTTAAAAGGAAGTAACAGGCTGATGTCAACTGATTAATCTACCCTGAGAAGTTGAGCTGGGCATCACATAAAAAACCAAGGTTTCTCACTTTGGTAGCAGGGACAGCACAAGCTCCTGCCGCTGCTGGCCACCATGATTGGGTCCAGATAGGAGGCCCATTTCCGAATTCCATGACCTCTGTCTTGTTCGTGTTTAGTTTTAAATCATTCTTATGCATCCAATTCATGATGTGGCCAAGACAGCTATGGAATCTGTCTGCCACCGGATCTTCCATTGATGAAATGGAGATAATGGTTTGAGTATCGTCAGCTTACAATACTAGCGACAAGCCATGGTCCCTGATTAGTTTGGCCAATGGGGTTACATAGATGTTAAACAACGTTAGAGAGTGCTGACCCTTGTGGCACTCCCCCAGGAAGATAGAATTTGCCTGATTCCAGGGTGTCCCAGCACACCCTCTGTTCTCTAGCTGAGAGGAAAGAGGTGAGAAGGGTGAGTGCGGTGCCTCCAATACCTACTGCCTCCAGCCGTCACGTAAGTACAGTGTGATTAACCGTATCGAACACGGCTGATAGGTCAGGTAGGATCCGGATAGCCCTACCACCCCAGTCAATTTGCCATTGTATTTCCTCAGTGGCCATGATTAATGCAGACTCTGTGGAGTGCCCCAATCGAAAACCATGTTGTGTTGAGTCTAAGAGGTTGTTAGTATCTAGGTATTTCGTGAGCTCTGAATTAGTGGCTTTTTCCAGGACTTTGGCTGCTAGAGGCGGACAAGAGATCGGGCGGTAGTTTGTTACTTCTTGAGGACCAAGGGAGGATTTCTTTAAAATGGGTCGGATACAAGCCTTTTTCCTGGAGGTCGGGAAGACATCAGTATTAATAACATTGTTCAGGAGGGGGGCAAGTAGGACACTGACTTTGTTCGAGACACCATGAATGATGTCCGGCGGGCATGGGTCCGTTGGAGAGCTGGACTTAATCATCATTAAGAGGTCATTTACAATGTCGATTGTCAGGGGGGAGAAACTGGTCAGGTGACAGGTGATGGATGTCACCTCTTCCGAGAGTGTGGTCTGAGGGGAGGGAGGGCCTGAAATATGGCTCTCTAACTTCTGATATATTATTTGAACCTTTTACTGAAAGAAAGTGGCCATTTTATCACAGAGCACTTGATCCGGGGCAAAAGCATTGCCCTGTTGGAGTTGGCGGTCTAAAAGAGTTCTCAAGCGGAATATTTGGCCCCCTCTATTTTGCTAGTGTAAAAGTTCTTTTTGGAGCTGATGATGATAGCTGTTTTATAGTCAGTTAGTGCTTGGTTATGATTCTTTTTGGCCGTCGCACTGTAGTCCACCCTCCATACGTGTTCTAAGCGTCTGCATGTGGATTTTAATGTTTTCAACTCAAGGTTGTATCATGGGGCGGTGGGTTTATTCCTACGTTGTTTGACAATTCTTTCTGGAGCCAGTTGATTAATGGCTGACCTAATCCAGTAATCATAGCTTTCGGCCACCAAGTTTGAATCTGCCGCTAAGGTGGGCATACTGTTGTCCAACAGGACTGTTAGCTCCTCAGACCTGATTATAATCTGAAGGTGTTGTTGGACGAGATTGAACTCCTCCTTGCGAAGTCCTTATATATCAAATTTTGCTTGGGGACTTTGCCCACCTGCTCCATCACAGCTAAATAGAAATGTGACCCCCATGATTCTGACAGGTTCTGCCCCTTCTGCCACCAGATGGTGGAAACGGCTGAGCATGTTGTATTTTTCTGTCCAACATATCAAGGTATTAGAAAGAAGTGGATTTTATCTGTGTGTTGCAACTTGTATTTTAGGAATTATATAACCACATATAGAATACTAGGAAGGGATACTAGACATCGTATTGTATTTGCTGTCTCCAGTTTTTTTATGCATATGTGGAGGCTTAGACAGAAATGGATGCCTAGCATGATGTCAGGTTTTATCTAATGCTGCTATTAAAAAATGTTAAATTGTAACTATAGTCCCCCATTTTTTTTATTTGTCTGAAAATTTAATTTTTACGTTATGTAATGTGCCAGATTTGCATGAAAGTCTTTACGAATTAAAAAATTAGTATTAATGATTTTATTCCTTATTCATTTGTTTGTACTGTGTTTTTAAGTTTAAAAAAAATATATATATTGAAAATATAGCAAGATATAACATGAAAATATCAAGTAACAAGACATCGCAATCTAAAACAGAAGGTATCATCAATAGCATATAAGCAGGTAATCTTACATGACAAGAAAAAATGTATGGCTGGAGTAAAAGAGTGAAAAACAGATTCAAACCTCGTTAAATATACCACTAGAATCAAATTAAATTGAGGCAAACAAATATTATAGTAATCGCAGAAAGAGAAACAGAAAATTCAAGGGGGTTGAGCAACTTCTTGAACACATGGTAATGGAGCATAAGATCTTTTAGCCTTGATGTCTAAAAATTGAGTATTCGGAGACAATAAAAGTAATCTTTTTTGTTTGAGAGATATGGGATATCCAAAGGTCGTGTCAAGTCTATGGTTATGACATACAGAATACCACCAGGCTAAGTACGAGAGTTTAGAAGTATCCTTCCAGTTTTTTGTTATCTGCTGAAAGGCAGCAGCCAATAGTAAATCAACAATTTTTGTTTGTGAATGTGTTATGGTCCAGCTAGTCGAGAGGCTACGCAGAAAAATGTTTGCAAATGAAAGGGGAATGTTAGCATCAAAAATAGTGTTAATTTGTGACCAGACTGATTTCCAAAATTTCATAACATGTGGGCATGAAAAAAGTAGGTGAGGAAAATCAACTTGTGGAGATGAGCAAGACCAACAGTTATCAGGAATATCAGAGTATATTCTATGTAAGGAAACTGGAGTTAATATTAGCCTATTATAAATAAAGAATAGGGTTTATGTAGCGCTAGCTGCCCTGGAGGACTTCCAAATTTTTGCCCAAATCTTATTCCAAACAGAAATGGGCCAATGTGTACCCAGGTCAGCTTCCCAAGCAAGCTCAGTTTTTGTCTTGGCTCTTGTAAGAAGTGGGACTAATTAACAGGTATATAGAGTGTAGGCTTTAGGTGATCTACAAAGGATGCTCGACCAAGGGTGGTCAAGTGAGGAAGAGGGGCCAGGCAGGGATTTAAAATGAGAGTAAGAGCCTAATATAGCTGAGCGTAAAACTAGAAATGTATGTAAAAATGAGGGAGGCAGGTGAAAAAGGGAACATGCCCTAGAAAAGGGGAGGAAAGTGTCATTCTCAAGAAGTTGATGTACCCAAAGAATGCCCCTGTCCCTCCAAGTCTTCCAATAGGCAGGTTTGTTCTTAATGCATATGAAGTTATTGTGCCATATGGAGGAGTTGAGAAATGTGACTAAATCATGTGGTTCAAAATGAAGAAGATTGTTTAAACTTTTGCAAGAATATTTGATAATTGGTGTGCATCATTTTTGTGGTTTCCGTGTGAAGGATAAGTATTCTTGAAAGGAAAATGGGGAAAGGAAAGAACTCTCTAGGTCAACCCAAAGTGGCGAGTCAGAAGAGGGGTCAGAGAGCCACTTGGAAATATGTCGTAATAAAAAGGCTTTATGATATTTGGAAAAATCGGGGAAGCGAACACCACCTTCAGATTGTGGACGCGACAATTTTAATATGGACATTCTAGATTTTTTATTCTGCCATAGAAAAGAGATGAGAATGGAGTTAATTTTTTGGAACCATTTCGTAGAAATGGGTAGGGGAATATTGGAGATAAGATAGAGGACAATAGGCGATAACATCATTTTAATAGTGTCTAGACGACCCCACCATGATTGATAAAGAGGATGCCATTTAGATGTGAGGGAGCTGAGCTTTTCAATACATTTATTGAAATTGAGAGGAATTGAAGTTTTAATGGAGGGAGTGAACCATATACCAAGGTATTTTATGTGAAGAGGGTTCCAAGCAAAATTAGAAATAGAAAAATCATCTTTAAAAGTATATTTAGTTAGGGGTAAGATTTCACACTTATCGTTATTTAATCTGCAGCCCGAGAAGAGGAATATGATTGAACTTCGCTTAAAAAGGCCGGCAGGGAATCTTGAGGGTGAGAGAGAAACAGAAGAACATCATCAGCATAAGCTGCAAGTTTAATTTGCAAAGAGGTTGAGGTGAAACCCGTGATGGACTGATTCTGCCTTATTTTGGACAAAAATGGTTCCAGGGCTAAATTAAAAAGAAAAGGGGAAAGAGGACAGCCTTGTCGCACACCTCTGTGAAGAGGAAAGTAAGGGGAAGTGAGACCATTGGCAAAGATCGCAGCTTTAGGATTTGAGTAAAGTAGGGAAATCAAGGAAATAATTTTCGGGCCAAAACCAAACCATTTTAATGTCTGAAAAATAAAAGGCCAATATGCTCTATCAAAAGCTTTTTCAGCCTCAAGGGCAATTGCTGCAAGGGGATCTGAGAGGCTTGATGACTTGGAGATAATGTCGAAAAACAAACGAGTATTATCATTGATGGAACGCCCTTTCACAAAGCCCGTCTGCTCCTTGCCTAAAAGTTGAGGGAGAAAAGATTCCAAACGAAGAGCTAACGATTTAGAGAAGATTTTGTAGTCAATATTAACTAGAGAGATGGGTCGGTAGTTTTTACAATAATGTAAATCCTTACCCTCTTTAGGGATAAGACAAATTAGGGCTTCCAGAAAAGTGCCTGAGGAATTACCAGATGAAAGAAAAGAGGAAATTAAAGCATGTAATTTAGGTAGAATAATTTGGGCAAAATGCATAAAGAATTCAACAGTAAAGCCATCTGGGCCCGGGGCTTTATCTTTTTTAAGAGTTTTAAGTGCAGTAAGTAAATCAGCCTGGGTGAGGTCAGACTCTAGGAGATCCAAATGCAAAGACGAGTCTGGGCTTTTTTGAATTGAGGCGAGGTAAAGGGAAATGTCATCATCAGTGGGTGTAAGCTCTGGTGTATAAAGTTGTTCATAAAACCTAACAAATTCTTGTGGGATATCAGCGTCTTTATATTTAGAAATGTTAGTGTCTGTTGTAATAGATTCTATGTGGAGTTTATTCTGTTTGATCTTAAGATAATTAGCTAACAATTTGCCAGATTTATTTTGTCCTCCATAAAATTTGGCACTGGTCTTCAAAAGAAATAAAGAGGCATTATCAGTTGTATCCTTGTTATATTGAATCTTAGTATTGATTAGATCAGTTAGACATTGTTTTGACTTGGAAGTGTAATAGATGTGTTCTAGTTTTTTTATCTTAGAGAGGCGGTCCGAGTTCGAAGCCTGAGCCATCTTTCGTTTGTTAGAGGTATATCGAATAATAAAATCACGTGCAGAGGCCTTAAAAGCATCCCAAATTGTGTGAAAAGGTAGAGAGTCGTTGGTGTTAAAAAGAAAGAATTCATTGAAAAAAGAAATAAAAGAAGTGTTAAAATGAGGATCTAAAAGCAAGGAGTTATTGAAGCGCCATCTTTGGGGATAATCAGAATGAGGCATGATATCGAGCTGAATGGAAACGGGAGCATGATCGGAGATGAGTATGGGGCCTATGTCAGCGGATACTAAAGATTGGGAAACATTGTGTGATGTGAAAATATAGTCAATTCTTGATTGGGTCTGGTGAGGTGGAGAATAAAAAGTAAACTCTTGTAGGGAAGGATTACAAAGTCTCCAGGCGTCAGATAAATGTAGATGCTTTATAGTTTGAGTAAAGGTTTTGTGTGCTTTTGAGGGAATAAAGGAAACTTTGGATTTCCGATCCAGAAATGGATCAAATACTTGGTTACAGTCCCCAGCGAGGATAATGTTATTAGCATTGTTATGCGAGATCAAATTGTGTATGTGGGACCAAAATGGGACATCACCAGAAGTAGGAGCATAAACATTGAAAAGAGAGAAGGAGACACCATTAAGCTCCAATTTGGTAAATAACCATCTACCCTCAATGTCTCTCTCTTGGAAAATGAAGGAGACGTTCAATGATTTGTGGACTAAAGTAATGACACCATTTCTCTTACCATCGCCAGGTGAGAAAAAGACTTCACCAACCCAGTTTCTCTTAAGCTTTAGGGATTCAGACTCTGTAAGATGGGTTTCTTGCAACAAAACAATTTTAGCATCTAGTTTTTAAATAAGATAATACCCGTTGTCTCTTAATAGGGGAATTTAAACCTTTAACATTCCATGTAATTACCTTAAGGGCCATAAATCAAAAAGGCAAAATGAAAGTAACAATGAATCAGCCTTATTGCAAATGTGTAAAATGAACCAGCCTTAATGCATAAACCATTACAATACAAAAAAGAAAAAGTTATATGTATGTAAAACTTGAAACCTAAGAAAGTGCAGAAAGAAGAAAGAGAGAGGGAAGAAAGTGATAAATAAGTTGGAAAGGACCATCGAAGAGAGAATGAAAGAAAATTCAAATAGCCAAGGAGGTAGCAAGTATGACAATGAAAGAGAAAGGAAAAAGAGAAGGAAGAAAGAAAGTAAAGAAAAAAAGTAGTGTGGAAAACATTAAAGAAGACACAAAAACAGAAAGACAAAAGAACATACCAAAGACTCAAACAGGGATGGAGGGTGTTGAGGCCAAAAGGGAAGACGAACAGCTAACCACGAAACTCCGTAGAGGATCACGAGGAGGACATCAATGCATAATGGACGGCATAACAAGAATAGGATCGGGAAGACATCATCTAGTAAAGGAGAAAGGAAAAAGAACATAAATAGATTAAATTCATAAAACATGAGACATAAACGTCATAAAGTTACAAAAGTCCATTATAAAGAGGCAGAGAATCAAGTGGACGAAGGTCCAGCAAAATCCATGGAATCGTCTCTACAATGAGTAAGGAATTCTTGAAGCAAGGCAGGATCTTCGTATGTGGTCGTTCTGTTTTTGTAAGTCACTTTAAAGAGGCATGGATGGATGAGACCATATCTGGCGTTCAAAGTACGTAGAGCAGGGCGCATAGAGAGAAAAGATTTCCGTTTATCTGCTGTAGTTTTCGCATAATCTTCTGAGAAGAATAATTGGGAGCCTTGCCATGTGATGCGTCGTTTGGTTCTAGCCGCTTGCAAAACTTTTAAGAGATCTGTATACTCGAGGAAGTAGAGTATGATACCCCTAGGTTTGTGTTGTGGTGAAGTATTGGAAGGAGGGCGACCAAGTCTGTGAGCTCGTTGTATATTTAGTGGAGGACTGTCTGGAAATTCAAGAAGTTGTGGTAGGAAGGATTGAAAAAATGAAATGGGGTTGGATCCTTCCAAACCCTCGGCGAGACCATAAATACGTAGATTGTTGCGCCTACTTCGATTTTCTAAGGTCTCCATTTGCTTTTGTAGTCGTAAAATTTCTGACTGCATAGGGGGTATTTGTTGGGAAGAAATGTGTAAAGTCTCCAGTTGGTGCTCCATCGTATTAATTTTACTATCCAAAGAGGGCCACTTATCCTCTAAAGCTTGTAGGCGAATGTTCGTTAGTTCCATAAGGGGCTTACAAGCTCTGATCTCTTCCAGCAAAAGGTCTAGGGATACTGGTGGCGGAGATATGGCTGAAGAGGGAGGGTCCTTTTTAAGCCGCTTGGTAGATGATAAAGCAGAAGAGGCAGGTACATTAGAAGCAGATTTGCCTGTAGAAGATGGAGTTGACGAAGAAGGAGGTAAAACAGGCGCAGATTCTGTATGTTGAGACATTGTGGTCTGGTCATGTTCCTCCATATTATCTTGTAGAATTGAAAAGGAATTTGAGGTGTGGAAAGTTATAGTTTTCGAGCAAGGGGTTTGGATGGTCGTAGGTGTTGCACCTCTGCCTGGTTTAAGTCTCCCCATAGACATGAGTGATTCAATAAAAAGGAAGTGTTGTAAGAAAGTGATAGAACAAATGAAAAGGCAATTAGGAAAAATGAGTAGTGTCAAAAAATGACGTATTCAACAGTAGTCACAGAAGGTCTGCAGGAAAAACACGGTAGTAGCACCAATAACGCTTCGAAAAGTGCTGAGAATGAGAAAAATGCATGAGGGTGATCACGAGGACTCGTCACACATGAAGAGAGAAGGAAGCCCTATACAGGCAGACCACCACCATAAAAATACAGTCATTAAATTCAGAGGCACCAACGAAGACGCACAGCTCAGGTCCAATGCAGAGCGGTAGGAGGACAGTCCATTTTGTTGCAGTAAAAGAAATCGCCTTAAGAGTATAAGTATAGTGTATAATTCACATGAGAAAAACAGAAAAAAAACAAAATGGTGGTCGCGAATCCTGTCATGGAGACGCGCTGCTAAAATTAAAGAGAAGAAACGTTGCACGGATATACTGTGTTTAAGAAAAGGGCATCCTTGGTCTCCTGCAATAGGAAAGCATGAATACGTTGAGCGTGAGGAGATTGGGTCAGAAAACAGGATAGCAGCGGCGGCCGTAAGAAGAGAGGACAAAATGGCGGGCGCGACTCCTATTACGGAGACGCGCCGCACACCTTGAGTAAATTCCAATGTTGCACTGGCTTACCGTGATTTAAAAATGCCGCCGGAGCATGCCCGCGATGTTCACAAAGGCAATGCTGTTGTCGGAGAGGAGGGCAAGACGGGAAAACACGCCCGCCAAGAGAAAATCCTCGCGTCCTCACACGGAGCGGTCTCAGGAAGCCGCCATCTCTCCCGGCGTCAAGCCACGCCCCTCGTTTGTACTGTGTTTTAACATGCTCTTTTATGGCCATTGTGCCGAAATAAAGAATTTGATGTAATCAATCGGCACTACATTCCTACAATACCACAGGTCAGTCATGCCCTTTGTGTATGCTCACCTGCTTTGCTTCTCCTCATTTCCTGTTACAAAAGACTTTACAGTTTAATACATAAAGTTTAGAGTAAGTTAGCAAACTTTACTTTTCTCTGCCACAGGACATATTAAAGAGCAGGGCTCCCAGAGAGCGGAAAGATGCACAGTAGGCAGCACGCAATGAGTAATGCTGGTGGGCCTGCAGTGCTGCTACGCTGATCGGTCCAATCAATAGCGCTGTGATAGTAGCAATAACAAATATGTCTGGAGAAAGAGATATTAATCGCACTTAAGTTGAAGGCCCATTGTAACCACAGCTCAGTAAAAAAGAGTCGTTTATGCTGTAACGAGGCGGCACTAGAATATCCCGCTGGCTGGTGCCTGCAAACACCTTGAATGGCCTACAGCAGCATCTCTGGTGGCCCCTGGGGCAGAACAAGAAGGTAAAGAACAGCCCGCGGATGCCGGCGTGCATCTGCTTCCCTCCCAGGGCACAAGAAGTCAGCCTAGAAGAGAAACTTTGGAAAAGCCACAGCCAGAAACCTGTTCTCTCGATTTAGAAGAGGGCGAGGACAGACAACGCTAGATATGAAAACAGACGCTCAGGTGAAGGTATTGTTGGTTTCTCTTAAATCGGGAATAATACAAGGTTGCTCATTTTAACGATAATTTGTTGGCAACAGAAAGGACCGTTCCACTTACATATGCATTAGTCTTTATTATGCCTTCTGCTCCGTGATGTATTGGAGAACAGGCATAATCTAGCAAGAGATGAGTAGCAGAGCATGGCGCAGGCATTGCTGAGATCGGGTAATTGTGCTTGAGCTGGTGCAACGCATGCATTTATGCAATATCAACAGATAATGATTTCCTTTCTGACTCTCTGCTGGGCTGTGCGCTAGATTGGGACTTTCCTCATTAAGCGGCAACGTTATGGATCAGTCACCTCCCGTCTGTGTGAATTATATATTGTTAAAATCACTTCGATATGTGTGGGCGAAGCATTAGAGCCCATTTCAGACAGTGAAGCTCCGCAAAATGCTTGTTTATTTTCGGGGATCTTATAATTGCTTTTCATCTGGCTCATTCCGAAGATGCCTGCTGTTTGTCATCTCAAGAGGAAGCCCAGATGCATAATGCACTTATTTTGTTATTATTATATACCTTTGTGGATAATGTAGATTAGGCTACAATCATGTGCAGAGATGTATCATCACTGGGGCAGATTTCCAGTTATTCAATGTGCCGAAGATTTACCATTGTTTCCGCAGCATGAAAAATTGCTGAGCTGCGTTTAGTGAAAGAGGAAACATTGTGCAGATTTACTAAGACTCACACGCCAATGATGTCATCAGTGGTGGTTGTGCAAAATAATCTGGGTTAGCATGATGCAGCCTTTTAGCAGCAGTGTCTTGCTTGGAACGTGCTCTTGCAGTACAAGCTTGAGTGCAAATTCCTACACTATAACAACCGGCAGAGGAAAAACCTTGCATGTTGTGTTGCTTAACTATAACACAATATTTCTCTTGTGCTGTATTTGTGCCTTGTTAGACGTGGTAAGTGCCAATGCTATGCTACAGTAAATTTGGGCCTATGCTTCTTTACTGGGTAGTATGTCGTGCTGAGCCCCAAGTCACATTTACAGGCGCCTAAAAGTGTTATGTACCAGCATACTATTGTAAAGATGGGGTTCCATTCTTCATTGGAGTGTTATTGTGAGAGTTCAGTTGGGCAATGATTGCAACTGGTCGAAAAATCATTTGGGGGCGAATGAGCATTGGATGGACCAGCTCCAATGACTTGGGTCTAAACGTTTCTTGGGCGAGCGCCATCTTCAGATTCTTGTGGCTGCTTGACAGATCTCCCACACTGTAGCCTTCAGCAGGGTTGGATTGGGATTAAAAATCGGCCCGGGCACGGTAAAAAAAAGTGGCCCACATTTGCATATTGCCTTTCCGCAAAACACTGCTTCGGCGAAATTACACCTGAAAACAAGTGAGGCCACTTTTGCTAAGACCCCCTGTCCCCGCTCAATATGCATAAATGGGCCGGCCCAGCGAGAGAAAGGGAGTGACACCTCTGCCGTTGTTAAAAGGGAGGTAATGGACGCCCATCTGCCTCCAGAAAGGCCACTCAGGCACCCACTGGGCTCTGGCAGCATCGAACAAGCAGAAACTGCCCAAATCGGCCCCCCAGGATGCTGAATAAAGCAGACCACAGCTGGAACTGGACACCGGCCCCTCAGGCATTGCCCGAGTGCCCACGTTACCAATCCGACGCTGGCCTTCAGAGTTCCACAGGTGAGGTCCTGGAGCCTGATCCATTTATTTCAGTGTTTTTCATCTAAATCTGTCATTGTAGATGACTCAGGTGTGACTAGGCTATCGGTTTTAGTCAGGGGTGTAGCTTGGTCAGTAAGATTGGGGGGTGTGAGTTTCAAATTTACAGACAATGATGGGGGCATATAATTTTAAAATACATTATACCACAAGCAGAGATCTAAAGAGGGTCTTAGGAAGCAGCAGAGAGGGTATGAGCACTAAGTGAGAGAAACAAAATATTTTGTATACTAATTAACATTTAGGAGTTTCAAAACAGAGATGAGAGAGAGTGCATGAGTGTTTTTGTCAGTGTGTACATGCAAAAATTCCAGGTGAAATCCAGCGGACACCTCACCATAACCGACTGAAAGCACCTGTACCCAACTATTCATCAGAAAATACATTTATTATGGGGATTTAACACTCCAAACACCCCTCCTGAAGCTATGGCCCGGTTTCAGTTTTGATATGGAGAGCGGCTCCAGCTTTTTAGGATAACCTTGCGGTTGCAGTAATCATGTCCAAATGGCTCTAGCCTTTATTATTCAGAGGTCACCTCACCACCTCTCCCACTACATACACACACAAAAACACACGTTCACCCTTTCAAACATGCATACCGAAATATGGACGCTGTTCACTCCAGTCCCCGACCAAACCACCTGCCAAACTGATGAAATTCCAAGCAGTCTTTCTACCTCACTCCAAATGCCCTTCCAGCTCTGCTCAGGCAAAGACAGAAATAGAGTGAGAGCTAGTAGAGACTGGCAGAAACTGACCTGATTGAAAGCTTCCACTTGTCTAGCACTGGTTCCTAAATTCTTTTCTCATGGCCACACACCACATGAACAATATTATTATAATATTTGTTGGCAAAAGCAGTAAAATTGATCTCTTTTTTATTGTGACATAAAAGATTAATTCTAATCTGAGCTTTTTAGAACATATTCCATATTATTGTACCATGGACAGCAAAATATCTCTAGTTTATTTAGGTTGAGGCCCACATACTGCCAGTGAGGCAGAGGATTTTCACTGTGCAGGTCGTTGGTGCAAACTCAAGTACAATCTGCACTCAAGCGGATGCACCTTTAGACTCAAACTGAGGTGTGACACAACAAATCAAGTACAGTGGGTTACAGTGAAGCACACCTGCCCCACAATGTTGATAGAGAGTGGTAGATTTTCAAACCATAAAAGGTTATTGTTACATTCCTTCCCTGGTGTCCTTCCCTGGTGTCCCTCCTTTGTGTCCCCTCCCTTTGGAACATGGAACATTGTGCCTGCGTGCACACTTGCCGTTCCATGTTCCGTGGTTCTAAGAGAGACAGTTGTTACAGGAGAAGTTTCTCTTGGTAGCGCTGTGCCGCATTATCAATAAACCGCGACTTCCACTTACCCGCAGTATTTGTGATACTTTACAAGTGGCGACGATTTATCGGAGATTTCGCTTGCTGCTCTTCTCTAGCGGCACAGGTGCAGCGAGATTTCCCGGACCCGTTCTGTGCATTCCTTTGACTCCGGAGTTGCTTACGAGGGCAATGTTGTTGCCGTGTTGACTTCTGGTGGTATTCCGAACTTTCTGCTGTTCCCGGTGAAGTTCCTGGGTATTTTTATGTTATTTCCACCTTTTCAACGGTTTCCTCCTCGTCCTCAGGGTTGCTGGCAATCACCCTGACAACCTGTTGCCTGGTGCCTGCATTGTGACGCCTTCCTCGTGGTCATTGTTTCCTGGGACATGGTTGGATGCATGTCATTCCATGCGTCACCTCACGTTACCCAGCTCGTTTGCCAAACGTCATCACGCTCACAGGAATTTACAGCCTGGATCTCACAAGCGCGTTAAAGGAAGAGTGTTCCTTTTCCACCAGCTGTCTGTTTGGATTCGCTCTTCAGGCAAAACGGAGATTTCTTTTTACAGCAGGCTCAAGGTAGAAAAATCCTTTACATTTGACATTGGGAATACTTCGTTTCCATACTAACGTGGAATACCTTTTGCTGCTGCTACAAGCACACAGTTTGCTGTGTTGGAATACTTTCTTGCTGCTGTTACAAGCACACTTTTTACTGTTGTGACAGGCACTCCACTTTACGTATTTTTTCGTTTTCATATTAACTGAGAATATTTTACTGTGGTGACAGGCACACCATACTACGTTACTGTAACAAGACTACTATTTTGCCTGTTTGCTGTGCTAAGCACATTTTAGGGTTTACCCTATTTATTACTTTTACTCTTACTGCATTCGTATCATACCATATATTCTTCATTATTTATTGTTATTATTGATAGAGTGTTGTTCACTTACACTACTTAGTCTATATTCTTGCCATGCAGTTCGACCCACCTAATAAGTTTTTACAAAGCAAGGGTGAACCTCCCATCCCATGGTCGAGATGGAAAGAAGAATTTGTAACGTATTTAAAAGCAATCGACGGTGAGCGTTTGTCTGCAGAAAGAAAGAAGAATATATTTCTTCATTGTTTGGGCTCTGAAGGTCAGGTTGTCTACAGGACTCTTCCTCCTGTGAGGTCTGGGGGTGACTATAATGTTTTTGATGAAGCCGTTTCACGTATTGAAAGTAGATTTAAGCCCACCACCAGTGTGGCGTTAAATAGATTTAAATTTTACACTAGGGCCCAAGAAGAAGGTGAGTGTTTTGACGATTTTCTTACAGCTCTTCGTGCTTTATCCATACATTGCAACTTTGGCATGATCACCGATGAAATGATCAGGGATCAAATCATTGTGCACGTGAGGAGTAAGAAAGTCCAAGAACAATTGTGGATTTTGGGTGACCCCAATTTGGAAACAGCTATCAGTACAGCAAAAGCTCTGGAACATTCGGAAAAATGGATCAAATCCCTAAACAAGGAAGTTAAACCCTCTGTTTCAAGTGAAGTTAATAGTGTCACTTCCACCACTTCTAAGGCTATGCACAATGTTAAAGGTATACACGACGCCAGAATGAGACCAAATGTTAATTCCCAAACATTTTATTGTTATAGATGTGGTAATCCAGGTCACCTAGCTTCTTTCCAACGATGTCCGGCCATAGGGAAAGAATGCAACAAATGTGGACGCATGGGACATTTTTCCAATATGTGCAAAGACAATAATACCAAGAAGGGTTTTTCTTCTTATGCTTCACCCTCAAACATTTCTAGAGGGAAAATTTCTACAATATCTCATGACGTGTCTTTGGGTGAAGATACTCAGTCTGTACTGGAATCTGGCATTGTAGTCTCTATTATAGATTCTTTTGATATGTCAGAGACTAACAAAATAGGTCCGCCAAAATGTAAAGTCTCTATACTTGGAAGAGAACTTGAACTTATGGCGGACTCTGGTTCACCGTGGACAATTATCACTAGGGAATATTGTTTAGAATGCTTGGGAGAGCTGGTTGATGTTACAAAATTATGCGAACCAGATATTATAGCACAACATTTTGATGGTTCCAACATTGATTTCGTAGGTTTCAAAGAAGTTCTTATAGTGTTCAAAGAGAGCAGTGCAGTCATAAAACTTTATGTAGCATTCAAGGGTGTGAACGTTTTAGGTTGGCGTGATCAGGCCAAACTTGGTATAGTACTTAACCCCAGGAAGAAAGAACTTGTTTCAGTTATAGCAGTCACTGTTTCTTATGCTGAACAATTTACCTCGTTGTTTCCTGATGTGTTTACGGAAAAACTTGGCAAATTGACTGGTTTCAGTCATAGAATAAAAGTAAGAGAAGGGTCAGTACCAGTTAAGCAAAAGCTTAGGGGAGTTCCCATCAGCATTAGGGCTGAACTCAAGTCTATGTTGGATGATATGGTTATGGGAGGTATCATTGAGGAAATTGAATCGTCTGAATGGGTTTCACCTATTGTTTTGGCTCAGAAGCCTGATAAAAGTATTAGGTTGTGTGTGGATATGAGAGCGCTTAATGCCAATTTGGTTACTGATTGTCACCCACTCCCTAATATCAACGAAATGGTGTGTATGTTGGATGGTGCGTGTATTTTCTCCACTCTTGATTTGCGCTCAGCGTATCATCAAATTGAACTCACTGAAGACTCCAAACAATTTACTTCCTTCATCACTCCCCATGGGTTATTTCAATTTAAGAGAATGCCGTTCGGTTTGGCGTCGGCAGCGTCCGTTTTTCAGAGGGCTATGTACCACATTTTTAAAGATGTTGGTAAATTTGTGAAATGTTTCCAAGACGATATTCTCATTTTTTCTAAGAGTGAGAACGAGCATATCCAACATGTCAAGGAGGTTTGTTCAAGACTGAGAAAGGGTGGTTTGACACTT
Source organism: Calotriton arnoldi (assembly GCA_963921515.1). NCBI lineage: Eukaryota > Metazoa > Chordata > Amphibia > Caudata > Salamandridae > Calotriton > Calotriton arnoldi. The sequence continues at coordinate 466,181 of CAWUFW010011780.1, read as the reverse complement.
AAGGCCTGTAAGTGTAAGTTTTTCCGCAAATCTGTAGAGTATTTAGGCCATACACTTTCAGGCGAGGGTGTAGTACCAAAGAAATCTTTAGTTGAAGCTATTACAAATGCGCCTTCTCCAGATAATAGAGAAAAACTTCTCTCATTTGCTGGCTTATGCGAGTATTATAGTAAATTTATACAAAATTTTGCTACAAAGATGGAACCGCTCAGAGAACTAACCAGGAAATCCAATGAATTTATTTGGTCAGACAGACAAGAATCAGCTTTCAAACAGATCAAAAACGAAATTGTGAATGCTCCCACTCTCAAGTCCTTTTGTTTAAACAAAAAATGCATCATTACTGTAGATGCTAGCTGTTATGGTCTTGGGGGAGTGCTTAGTCAGTGCTCTGGGAATGAAGAGTGGTGTGTTGCGTTTGCATCCAGAACTTTATCAGCAACTGAAAGAAGGTATGCAGTGATTGAGAGGGAGTTATTAGCGTGTATCTGGGCCATAGAGCATTTTCGCAATTATGTGTGGGGAAGCAGATTTATACTCAAGACAGACCACAAACCTCTCATTGGTATCTTTTCCCCGGGGGGGGGATGGAACTCTACTGCTCGTATTGCTCGCCTCACTTCCAGGTTACAAGAATATGATTTTGAAGTTATGTATGTACCTGGTAGGAGTAATGTTACCGCAGATTTTCTCTCCAGGTTGCCTTGTGATGATGAACCTGCTGTTCCTGATGAACAGGAATTAGATATAGTTGCCAATGTCAAAGATTTTGTTTCAGAAGAGTTCCGTGGTTTGTCTGAATCTGAATGGATGGCAGAAATGAAGAACGATACTGTGTGTCAGTTCATTCTTAATTGTCTAAAAGAAGGTTGGCCCAAAGACAAATCTACTATAGCTGATTTTGGCCCTTTCTGTCAAGTTTCTCAGGAGATTGAGGAAGATTCTGGTTTCTTTTTCAAAGGAGGTAAGATTATTCCTCCAGTCTCCATGCAGGGCAAGATTCTGTTACTTGCGCATCAAGGACATCTAGGTATGTCCTCCATGAAGTGACTTATTAGAGAAAATTTCTGGTGGCCAGGTCTCGACAAGATTGTTGATAGGACTGTTAGAGAATGTCCGGAATGTATAAGTAGTGACAAGATGCTTAAGGTATCCTCTGCTCCTCTTAGACCAGTTACGTGGCCTGAATTTCCATGGCAGAAGGTAGCTTTCGACATCTCAGGTCCATTTAACCATCTACCTCAAAATGCGCGTTTTGCATTGGTGATGATCGATTACCACTCCAAATGGCCGGAGGTAAAGTTTGTTGCATGTGCCACTACTCAGGTCATTATATCCTTTTTCAATGAGGTGTTTGCGCGTGAGGGGTTGCCTGAAATTCTTGTAACAGATAACGGTGCCCAACTTGTTTCACAGGATATGGAAAGTTTCATAAGTATGTGTGGTATTAAGCATGTGACTACTTCCCTATATGAGCCAAGGGAAAATGGCCAAGTGGAACGGTTTAATCGCGTGTTGAAAGATAGCATTGAATTTGCCTGTAAGTCTAGCGAGTCCTGGAGGGATGTGGTAAGAAAAAGATTATGGATGTATCGCATCACTCCTCACTCAGTTACAGGAGTAAGTCCGTTCAGACTTTTGAAGGGCAGAGAACCTATATCAGATGTCTGTCCATGGTGGGTCAGGAAAATTAACAAGGTTGATAGCTGTATTGATTTGAATTGTGTGGCTAAACGTGTGGAGGATAAGCAGGACAGAATGAAGGCATTATTTGATTCCAGAATGAATGTTAAGGCTCCTGATTTTGCTGTGGGTGATTGGGTAAGGATCAAAAAACCTGGGTTTTTATCTAAAGGTTCCACCAGTTTTGGTCATCCCATTAAGATTGTCAAGGTTTGTAGAAATTCGGTAATTACACAGGATGGAAGGGTGTGGAATGTGAGAAGAGTGGCCAAGTACAAAGCTCAAGAATACATTGTGGATGATAATTTCAGTTCTAAGTTATGTTCCCGCTCTTCGCCATCTGTAGCATCCAGAGTTAAGAGCAATAACAGACCAAATGTATTACCTACCAGATACTCGTCCTAATTCATTTTTGTTTTCTATTTTCTTTTGTTTTTGTTAGGGGTAAGATGTGTTACATTCCTTCCCTGGTGTCCTTCCCTGGTGTCCCTCCTTTGTGTCCCCTCCCTTTGGAACATGGAACATTGTGCCTGCGTGCACACTTGCCGTTCCATGTTCCGTGGTTCTAAGAGAGACAGTTGTTACAGGAGAAGTTTCTCTTGGTAGCGCTGTGCCGCATTATCAATAAACCGCGACTTCCACTTACCCGCAGTATTTGTGATACTTTACAGTTATTAGCAGATTAGCAAAATTACAACCTCAAATCATTCAAGTTGGTCGTAAATCAGTAATAAATACATGAATACATTCAAAATAGTAAATAAAAAGACAAACTGTTTAAAGTTGTCATATATCACATTGAAGCAGGCACAGTTTCCATGTAGGGAAAATCCCATATTTGCTAAGATTGGAAGTCAGGTGAGTTGGGGAGAAGTCACACAGAAGGTGTCAGCAAGTAAGCACCTAAAAGCAGAATCAAATGAAGATTCAGTTTGGTAAATGAAAATGTAATTGCCCAAGAGTCCAACTCTTTAGGGCAGAAGCCAAGAAATCATCTCCTCTGAGGACAGTTTAAAGGACATCTAAATTACCTAACTCAGCAATGCACAATTAAATTGTGGATTCTACAGTGCTTCACTCTTCACTGTTTCCATGAAAAAAACCAATCAGGATTGAACACTTTCTGATAAACTAGTTCCAGCCTTCTTCCCAGCCATCACACAACTGAAGTCTCTGTTGCATTACTTTCAACAGATATCTTGTAGTAGGATGATACTATGCGGTCAGCGTGTTTTTCTCATAGGTGCTAAGGTTTATTATTCAACTCTCAAATGAGCACATACAGATAAACGTTCACAAATAAACTAAAACATTGTGATACATTTTTAATTAATGAGTACTGTTGTAGCTTGGCTCCTGAAAAGAGGGAAAGGAAAAAAATACAAGGCATGCAAAAGACAAGACAGGTTAAGGTGGAGCAATTTAAATCAAGGCCTACTTTAGCTATGGTCAACTTCATCGTGAAAAGCACGCTCTATGTTTGCTTCCGTGGTGCAGATTCATTCTAATTCTGTGCAAAGTGGAAAAAAACCTAAAAATCTTCCCCAACCCCCTTTTTAATGACTCAGAGAGTCATCACATATTGCATTCATAATTCCACTTGTGATTGAATTTCAAATGCCAGTTGTTGCTTTCTGCTGTTTACATTTAGACTCCTGTAGATCCCCTAACTCATCGTATATGTGACTTTACAAATCCTCAAGCTGTGTTTCTTCTCTTTTCTTTCCACCCATTTCCCTTTGCCATAGATACTCCACCCTTACATTTTGGTCCGCCTTTTGCAGTCATTAGTTTGATTCTCCTTATGAAAAGAAATAAGCATTTTACAAAGATTACAATGATAAGTATGGGATCAATATAGATCAATATAGCTCCTAATAGGCCATTGCCAATGCCACTGCACCATCTACCAACAGCAGGAAAGACAGTCCCTATTGCTTCTCAAGCACCAGTCACTTCCAACTCCTTCCTCCTGTCCTTTTAAGTGAGTGGAATTAGGCTTAGCTATGGTAGAAGTTAGCTCAGTAGGGGAATTTAAGTCCTCAAAAAGACCAATCATGAAGATGACTAAGGCAATTACCATTACAGTTACTATCACCCCAAATTTTTGGGGTGAACTAGACATCATAGTTTCTCTTGAGCCAGATCAAAATACACAAAAATCAAAAAGCAAAAGAAAATTCCATTGGTCCTCTTCTAGTTGTGCATTTCGGCAAAACGTTGATTAATTCAAAGATGAGTACATAAGTTCAATTATCATTAAAAGTTGTGCCTACCACTACATTAGCTTCTACTAAAAATGACAACCTTACTCTTCTACTGGAGCCTGGGCCTTATGAATTTTCACAAGTTTCAGCATAATCTCAGTCATTGGAAAATGTCACTTGAATTGAGTCTGTCAAAATCAAAAGTCAATAAATCATCTCCCTGGTAGCTATAATCATGAAGGATTTTCAGACATTGTCCATTAATTCTCAGTTTCATGTGTCCTCTGGTCAGATCCACTCTCAGCAAAGTATGTCCATTCAGGAAATGATTACCTTTGACTTGGCACCCGTATTCTCTTTGATCTCCTGCCCACTAGCTGCTCACTGCCACTTTGCTCACCCTGTCTCTGTTTATTCATTATCTCTGGAATGCTTTCCTATGACACAGCGGCTCTCATTCTCTCACTATTCCTTGGCCACTTTTCTCTTCTTAGCCCTCCTCTTGTTGAACTGCTTCACCCTTCTTCAGGCTCAGCGTTATTGCTCACAGTTTCATCAGCTTTTTTCACTGCAGCTACTCTTTGCTCTTTCATTGCAGGCGCATCACGTGTCTCAGGCTGACCTTGAGACACTTGGGCAGACTCTTCTTGCCCCTTAGATCATTTAGGGTACACTGGGGGTTGACTCTACAAATCAGTGGTTATTGTCACTATTGTTCACCAGCTTGACTCAATCTCCTGGTATGAGAAGCATATCCCCAGTTTGGGAGGCCACTGCACTTCACACCAGTGTTCGTCACAAGGATGACTTGAAAGGGGCCAAGCCAGCGGGTCTCCAAACAGCTCTTCCTGATATGTTACTTCACCAGGACTCAGTCTCCAGGACTTAGACCATCATTCTGTTCTTGAGTTAGAAGGGGAGTCACCAAGTCAACCTGTGGGAGACAGAGCGTACCACGTAGGCTAGTCCTTTGCAGTAGTCGTGAGCCATATCATCTGTAATAATCACAAGCATGGGAAGTCTCATGGCTCTCCCCATGAGAATTTCATGGGGGACTGTCCTTTCTTCTAATCAGGAGTGCTTTGGAGACTCACCTAGGGGAGGGAATGAGGCCACTTGAGGGACGTGGACACATACACTTTGGCAAATCCGACTTCAATTTCCCATTGATCTGTTGACAAAATCAGACGCCTCAGGATAAATTCCCTCACAAAAAGCTTAGCCACAGTGAGACTGTCATTCCTTCTAGTTGGGTTGCTTCCCCCAAATGAGAAAAGATGTGCACTGCCTCTAAAATGCAACAGAGCCCATTGCACACGGGCATCTCAACAACTGCTGGCACGTAACACGTAGACGGCACGGATTCTCTGCAATGACATGGAAACAGAGGTTGAACCAATGCTTTTTAAACAAACACACAATTATGCGGACCAGGCCATGGAAATGTATAGCCATGGGTGACAACATAGCATCCAGTAGGACGGGTTTTCCATCTGTTGAAACTCAAATCTCATCCTGATTTTTCACACATGCTGCTCTGACCCACCTGTCTGATTCATTTTCTGGGACTTCTTCCTGCAAACCTTTGATTTCTTTCCTCGTATCAGCAACAGTCAACAAAAGGCTTGTAGTAACGTAATTGTTTGAATCACCTGAATGAGCTCTATTCAATGTGCAGGAACAAGAGCACAGTTTCTTGCCATCTCATTCACATAGAGGTTAGCGACAGTCACAGAATCATAGGCATTCATGTGTGCTTCACATTTCACCACTGCTATTTCAGCAGGCAATTGCAATGCTTCCAACAAATCCATAACATAATACCCGTTATGGAAAGGGGATGCAGAAGGGGGTCATGAAACCCCTCTGGGACTATAATTGCTGAAGTCGTGGACCACGCCAAACCCATATTGGCTACAGTATAAATGGTAGCTCTCAAATAGTTAGAGACATAGCAAGCTCTGGTAAAAGTGATCAGTTCAGCCACCAGTGTCGAGGTTACATTACATAAACAGAAGGCTTCCACCACACCTGCCAAGGTACACAAGGGCATAACTAGTTCTCAGAGTTCCTCATCCATCCATTAAACAAGAGCCATCCACAAACAACATGCAATCAGGCTCTTCTAGAGAGACATCTCGAATATCAGGTCTTGGATTGGTACACAATCGGTAATGTCCAGGCAGTCATGGACAGTCCCATACCTATCCTCGTCAGACACAGACAAAGGAAACAGTATGGCATGTTTGAGACAGGTGCACCTCAGCTGAGTGATGTTTTACGCAATAAGTATCACCTGTTCTTAATGGGTCAGCCTGATATTGGTCATTTGTTGTATTCAAGTGTGGGTGAGCAAGCTCTCAACAGAATGGGGACCCATGACGGGAAGCAGGTACCCCATTATGATTCATTCACATTGCTGAATGCTTACACCAACTGCGGCTACCGCCTTTAGGCAACCCAGCAATGCTGCGGCTATTGGGTCAAGATTGGCAGAGCAATACACCAAGGGGCATTTAGAACTTCCTTGGGTCTGGGGTAATACAGACAGTGTGCACCAGTCCCTTTTACAACAGTACAAAGTGAAATCCTTTTCATAAATAGGCATTCCTAGAGCCGGGCACGACTGAAACTTTCTCTCATCTTGAGGATGGCATTTATATGTCACTATTCCAAAGTAGTGGATCATCGTTGTGTGTAAGCCTCTGTAGAGGTTTTGCCACATGGGTTCCAGAGTAGCGTGTTACTCGCCGAAAAAAGCTCTTCAACACCTCATTAGGGGTAGCAAGCACTATATAAATGCAAACCTTTTTTCCCTCTTCTATCCCTCCGTTATCCTTCTCAATCCATATAACTGACTAATATCCACCACTCAAATTACTTTCATATTTCACTATACTAATTCACCACTAATCCTTTATGGGTTTTGGAGTAGCGTGCTACTCGCCGAAAAAGCGCTTCGACACCTGGTCAGGGGTAGTAAGCATTATATAAATGCAATTACAATACAATACAACACAATTACATGTGAAAAGTTAGGGATTCACTAATAGCAGTGGCCCACCATTCCCAAGAACATCCTGACTTCTCTTTGAATCGTGGGAGGGTTCATTGTCAGAATGATAGAGATTCTTTCTTGAGACACCTTCTTAGTTCCCTTCTCAATATGGTGTCCCAGATATAGATCTTTTTTCTGACAGTATTGTAGTTTGGTTGGGGACACTTTGCAACTGTTTTCAGCTAAATGGTTCAGCAGGGCAATGGTGTTCTATTTAAATGCATCTGGTGTTGTCGATGCCACAAGTAGGTCGCTGATATTCTGGACTGAGTTGAATGGCAACTGCAGGGTCTCCAGATTATTCATCATTTTCTGGTTGAAGATCGAGGGGCTCTCTTTATACCCCTGTGGGACTGTGCCAATGACAGGACTTTCTTTTGGATTCAGAATATAAAAAGAAACTGGCATTCCTCTCATAGAGGAATAGAGAAGAATGCTTGACACAAATCAATAACTGTAAACCACTCAGTGTCACATGGTATTTAGACGAGTATACTGGCAAGATTCAGTACCACAGGATAACACGGAACAACAATATAATGGACCTTTTGGAGGTTCTGTACAATTCAACACTTTATATTAGTCTTTTGCAAACCCTTTATGGGTGAATTGCAGGGACTCGCTGGTATCTCTTATAAAATGCCCTTCTCTAAAAGGGATTAAATTAAAAGGGATACTCTGTATTTTGCTTAATTGTTACTTTCTCAGATACAACACCTTCGATCAACCCGAAATGTTTGCCAGAAAAATCCTAGATTTCCCTTTTTTACTGAGTCCTTTAAGTCAGAGGATAAATCTTCTTTTGTCAAAACCAGAAACAACCCAACTCTCGACTCTTGAGTGCTCAATATAAAGTCTGCATCTTCATCCTGTGTATGAAGCTCAACACCATCTGATGTGCAACAGATCACACAGTTGAGTATGCAGAGTATATTGATGTCCAATAGATTGACTGGACTCAAATTGCACATTACAAACTGATGGTCCTCTTCAAGAGGACCTATCATCACAGGGACTGTAGCTGAGGCAGGGTTCACAATTTGTTTATTGAAAATACCTGTAACTTGGGTCTGTTTCCCCTAGAGGGGTAGGATGGGACCTCTAAAGTTCTAACAGTAGCACCATAATCTGTCAGAGCGCGTTGCAGTTTTAGGTCATCAGAATTTTTCTTCCGATTCCTTTCTACTCCCTTGTGGGGTCCCACAGGGATCTTCATTGAGTCCGCTGCTTTTTAATGTTTATGTTTCAGAACTAGCCCCTCTGATTAGATCTTTTGGTTTTTCCCCTACGTCTTATGCAGACGACACCCAAATTGTGGTGGCAGCCTCGAATAACACAGAAACAACTACCTCTCGGTTCCACAACTGTATGAGAGCAGTCAGTGGCTGGATGGAAACGCACTGTCTTAAGTTAAATGCTGAGAAAAAATAGGTTATACTCTTTGGCAATAACCCCTCTTTTTGGAACCCGGCTTGCTGGTCAACAGAGATGGGAACTCTCCCAATTCCTGTACAAAAAGCTAGAAATTTGGGCGTAATAATAGACGACCAACTAAGTTTTAATAATCACATCAGCTCGGTTGTTTCGGCCAGTTTTAATACCCTAAGGATTATTAGAAAGATTCTTTCTTTTATTCCTTTAACCACTAGAAAAACAGTTGTCTCTTTATTAATTTTATCAAAATTGGACTACTGTAATGGTCTTTTTGCCAAGCTTCAAAAACAACATATAAAGAAACTTCAGAGTGTGCAAAATGCGGCAGCCAGGCTTGTCTTCAACCTGCCAACAAGGAACTGCATTGGCTGACGGTATCTAACCGTATCAAATTCAAGGCATTATGCCTTATTTTCAAAGCCCTGCACGATGTAGGTCCTTGTTATTTAAAATAATCTCTCTCATGGTATGTTCCAAACAGAGAACTTCATTCTAAAAATACCTTGAGAGTGCCCTGCCCCAGGTTTAAGAGATTAAAATGGGGAGGCAGTTGTTTTACCACCGAAGCCCCTGCCCTGTGGAACAGTCTACCTATAAACATCAAGGCAGCTCCAACATTGCTGGGCTTCAGGAAGCTAATAAAAACCTGGCTTTTCAATTGTTAGGCGCCTAGTTATTTCTCAGCACCTAATTTTACTGCCATTCAAATAGCGCCAAGACACTTATGGGTATTCGAGCGCTTTAGAAACTTTTTAACATAACATAACATCCATAAGGTCCAAGGCCAACTGTTGCTGGAGCAGCATGCACCGTCCCTCCCCTGCATCCACCACACCACCTGTAGAGGAAAAATGCTATGGTGTCGGGATGAACACAAGGGAAAGGGGTTTGGGAACAAACAACAAACTAAAATTATAAGCTAATCTAAAAGGCTAAAACAATTTACCAAAATAACAAACGTGATTATCTGCTCCAGAGGTCCCACTGGGACCTACAAAATGAGTATTCATAAGGAAAATGTGTGTACAGATAGCAGGACAGATATATCACGTAAACAGAAACGGACAGATGCTACCCAAAGGGTACTTAGCATTTGCTAAAGGGGGGAAATAAGATACTGTATCTACTAATCAAGCACATTGGAGGAGGGACAACACACTATGACCTCACGATGATGTGCATAAACAAGAATATCACAAGTGTGCATACATTACTTGCCACAGCTCAACAATATATATCACAACACACAACTCTTGTAGAGTATCAACCTTCGTACCTAGTAGATGCGTGATCTCCACTAGTACACTGAGAAAGGGCATACCAATGTTTAGTGTTTCTCCTCACATAAAAACACACCAGATTGCACAAAAATAAAGAGTTCCTATGGAGTTTGAAAGAGAACACAATATACACAATAAACAACAAACCTATCTGCACAGCTAAATAACCCTAGTGTAGCTGTTTTTAAAATGTTTGGCAGCTTGAATGTGCAGAGAATTCACCGGCGGTGAGAGGTACCAAACTTTCATTTATCCAGGTTCGCAGCCAGAGGCCCAAGCAAGGCAACAAATCCCCTACGAATGAGCGCAGGACTAATGTTAAAGCAGTAGAGCTCTAAATAGAGTACTTATCATATCCAGATGGAGACGTGTGACCTGAATTTGGAGGCTGGGCAGGAGATGCGTCCAGTCTGGATTTCTTGATGCGAAACATCGAATGTTCAGGAGCAAGGCTTATTTATATTTCAGAGATTTAAAAACGGCCACTGAGACTTTGAGGTCTTGCAGGATCTTGGCCGGCTATCTCATGTTGTTGCTGTGGATGACTCGGTAGCTGAGGATGACTCACTTTTTTTGTGGATGACTCATCAGCTGAGGATGACTCACTAGTAATCAGCCCCCTGTCTCATGTTGTTGTGAATGACTCGCTAACTGAGGATGATTGACCAGTATCCAAACCCCCTTCCAAGGCAGGAGGAAAAATCTGAGATAGAGGTCAATTAAAGCATAAACCACCATGCATATAGGTGGAGCCATCCTCTAATGTTCTGCCCAAAAGGGTACCTATGTTTTCAAGCTCTATACCCTGCATAACCTTCGTAGCCAAGACCATGATGAACTGAAAGTGTGTGCAGAAGGCCATGTGGGTGCGAGCATTAAAGGTGTGGATGAGAGCGCGGAATACCAAAGAAGGCAAGAATTCAAGAGAACCACATGTTTGTAGGCAAAGGTCACCAGCGCGAGTTCCCAGCAGCAAGGATGGTTGCTACCTGTGAATCCCTGACATAGTTAATCAAAAATGACACAGGTGGCGATTCACCTTTCCATCTACATATTGGTCACTTTGGACTACCTCAAAGACTGCACAAAGCACACAATCTTCCTCTTCTCTCAGGAGCCATCATTGTGATTGCTCAGAACCTGGATCTCCGAAGCTTGTTAAAGACTGGGAGCAGTTGGAAACTGATAGAGTTAGTGATAGGATTTTTCTGAACTCTGGAGTTCGGATTTGCATTAAACCTCAGGTTAGTCATATTTTGGTCCATCAATAGTGATGGGGCATATTAGCATTTTGTGGTCTTTGCAGTTGCATATTTTGTATTGGCATGGCACTCATGTTTGACATTTGACCATCAGTTTGCATTTGATGGTAATTCAGCTTACATTCTTGCTTCCAGTATCCCACCTTGTTACAATAATGACACAGAGTAGCGTCTTTAAACATGGCCACATCCATCCCTGAATTTAGCTCAACCTGTACTCCTTGTCCTCTATCCTGTGAGATGCCATTCCTATCCTGCATCATCTGACCACCAGCTTGAAATCCAATTCCCAGGACCATAACCTCAATTTGCCATATATGGGCCATTCTTAAATCCCTTCTTTGCTAACTTAATTCGTGCCAACATGAATTTCTCTTTAAATTTCCTCTGTCCTGTTTCCATTATCAATGCAGTACTTTGAATACCACATGATCTCATCAAAGAGCTTGCGTATAGTAAGAGACTGCCAACAAATCACATTCTGCTAAATATGAACGCTAATCTCCAGTCACAATCCAAGAACAAACTGAGGCACAAAATTACTAAGATTTCCTCTTGCTTGATTTTCAACAAACTTGCATCAGCCACTTGTAAGAATCCTGACAGACTCTTTAGACTTGGGTAGTACTTGATATTTTCAACCAATGAATTTCTTTCTACAGGAACTTAGTTGTCATAAAGGTAATCACCTGGTTGTATTTTTCCATGACAACAGGAAATGGGGCATTCGTTTCGGCAACTCTCTACAGCTCATTAGTTGGCCACAGCACTGAAATCTTGTATTCTGCTCATAATTCCCTATGATCGACGATATCAAAGAAATCATTAAAATCCTCTTAGAGCACACTTGAAATTTTCAGAAACCACTAAGCTTTAGTGTACCACAGGTCAGGATTTTCTCTCAGTTTTGAAAATCGATCTGTAAATGTGAAAAGACGAACACGACTCATAGGTACATGCACATACCACAATCATGCACCTCTCATTAGGTAAACTTTGACCTACATGTGGCTTTTCTATTCTACTCATTTGGCCCCCTGTATTGGTTTATTTTTGGGTTTTCTTTCCTTCCAGGATCATTGGGTTGTGAGTTTTTGAATGTCACTCCACTTCTGAATACTACAGATTAAATCCTTGTGTCTGTGTCACTCTATTTTGATTCCTACAGTAACTGCAGTTTCTGCTGCTATACCAGCCCTTTCTCTGTGGCTCCAAGCTGAGTTTGATGCCACATTGTGGTCTATGGGGAATTCCATGTGCTATCCAACTTTTCCGGTCCTGTTTCTTTAGCTCATGACTGCGCGTGCTCACAAACTATTCTTTTTTGTACTGCAATAAGCGTGTTAGTCTTGCTCCTATGGTTGTGGCTGGTGCATTTTGCTGCCACACTTGTCCCATTTCTATCATTCTGGTTTGTAGATGACAACCTAGTGTTTCTGTTTCTTTGATTTCAGATGTGTTGACGTTAAATTTACCCCTACATTCTCAGCTTTACCTGAGAATGCAGCTCCTTCTACCAGAAGGAGCAGCACCTCGAGTGGGGAACAAAATGCAAAGTGAACAGAAGCAGCCCACCTGATACTGAATGAAAGGTAGAATCTCAAGCTTATATATTGAAAAACGAATATGAGGAGCACCTTTAAGGTTGCAAATATTTGGGGGGCGTGGCCAGGACGCCGACCAAGATGGCCATGTAGTCCCTGAGCTCCGCCGGACCCCTCCGACATAATAGGCATGTAATTCACTAAAACCCTCACTGCCTCCCTCAGAAGCCGCAGTAGAGGCGGCGGCAACGACACTGCATGCACACCAGAGGTTTTGGTGCCCCGGAGGCTCCCGGAGTCGCCGATCAAAGCAATTGTGTTTGCGCCGTGGCTGGTGCCACGAGCACACCATGGAGGACGTCTCCTCCCCCACGCCAGCGAGATGACATTTGGCCCAAACAATAAAAGCCTGCTGCTAACCTGAACCCACACCGGTTTAGCCAGCTCCACATCGGGCCTCAGCAAAAGAACTGTGGGCAGGCCGTAAATACCAAGGATCGGTGCCCCCCGGCCTGCCGGAGTCTCACTGCAAGGTAGGCCTTCGCCGTTGTCACCAGCGGCCTACGCACGCTCCTCTGATTAACAAATGGCGGCCGAGCTCGCATAGGACCCAGCGCCCTGCAGCCCTTCGCAACGCCAAGCAGATACCTTGACCGGGACGTGCCTTGCAGCCGAATCAGCAGCACGGGCGGGGCTTCTGGGACTGCGGACTGGGTCATTTCTTTAAACACAGCACTCGGGCAGCGCAGATGTGCAAGGGTGCCGGTCACTCGGGTCGGACCGGCGACGGAGACTTTCCTTCGAGCCACGGTGTTGTAATTACGGCTTCCATCAGCAGACTGCAGCGGTCCCACACACCCCATAAGCCAGTGCCCAACCACACCTGATCGGTTCTCACCAATCAGCCACAGCCTCCACCCGCTCAACAGATGAGTGCAGCACGGACTTGCTTACACCAGCATGAGGAGCCCGGTGAGTTGGAGATATTGCTGGGCCTTGCAGTAGCTGTTTCCAACCCCAATTTATCTAACTAATGCCACCCGGCCCCCACTTCTCAAGGACTCCCCCTCGTGACATATGAAAAAAATCACTGTCTGACATCACAATGGGAGGCCCATAACATGGCAGTAATACAGCTTCTGGCCTCCTAGATGGACGGCCCCATCAGCAGAATCACCGCTCATTAAAGGGGGCAGGACCACTTCAGTGAGTTTTGTGACCAAGGCCCGTCTTCACAAAGGCAGCTACCTGTAAGGGGGCTCACTGCCTGTGATGTTTAAACCTGGTTGGGCGCGCATGCCCTGATAAAATCTCTGGATTGGGGCTGATCTACCGGACTACCGATACTGTGAGGGACCATTATTCAGGCTCTCCGTGTAGATATCCAGCTCTACAACGGCACCCCAGGCCGCAGCTTCCACCTTAAGGGCCCAGCTCGTACGCCCCTCCCAGCGGGCTGACTGCTCCCTAATACACCACATAAGTGAGGCCTCGCTTATAACGCTTTTACACTACGGAAACTCACCATCAACAAAGGCCCAGGTGTCAGGTCCAATTGACTACAGCGGGTCATGGTTCGAGGGGACCCGAAGCAACGCAAACTAACTTTTGAGAAGGCTGGGCGTGCCTGTGATGCTACTGGTTCAGGACAGGTGGAAAGGGGGGAACATTCAGACACTGAAATGGCTGCACAACAAGGCCCGACCTGATCCTAGTGGAACTACGTGCAGGCTTTAAGGCACTGGACACTCGTTTCAATGCTCTGGACAAGTGCCTTGATGACAGGAGGGCACGGCGGGACAGACACTATGGCCACCTGGACACAGTGGAGGGCAGAGTATCAGACCTCGAAGATGGTGCAGCCCAAACAATCAACAGAATGGAACAAGTTGAAAAACTCCTCTAGACCACCGGTATGAAGGACGAAGATTTGGAAGCCAGGAGTATGCGCAACAATATTCGAATAATTGGGGTACCCGAATCCACCAACACGGGTCGCCTTGAGGGCTTTGTTGAACAACTACTGGCTGACCTATTTGGCAGGGACCACCGCTCACTGGGGCCTTGTCCGAAACCCGGCTGCCCTCCCCGATCCATAGTTGCTCGCCTGCTCAACTTACGGGACAGAGACACAGCGCTGCAGCTTGCAAGAGAGAAGGGCCCACTCCAGTGGCAGGGTGCAACGATTTCTCTTTATCCAGACTACACCATCATGGTCCAGGACGCCCGACAAAAGTTCACTGGTGTTAAGGCCACCCTCAGGAACCTGGGATTGAGATATGGCATGCTGTAACCGGCATGCCTGAGGGTGGACATTGACGGCAGGTCCCGGATTTTTGAAACACAATCGGAGGTGCAGGAGTTCTGTCGCACGCTGTCTACGAAGAAGAACACGCAAGTACCCACCTCCCCCACCAGATCACCCCCCGGCTCCAGCTCTGGTGCCAGCGCAGGCTTATTTTCATGTAGCTAGTTTGATGGACCCGTTGCGATGCAAATGTTAATTTAGCAGTTGAGGGACATTGCAAACACTGTTAACATTTTGATTTTTCTGATTTTGTTTATTGCATGCCATAAATAACAGCCTTTACTACATATCGGAGGTTCCGCCGTAGTGTTGCCACCTCCCCCGTGTTGATACACTAGAGTTATAAGTAGAAAGTTCTTGCTATATTTTAGGTACGTAATATGGGAATAGGTCTTTCCCATAGTACTACTGATGGGGATGAGTGGGGGGAGGGGTGGGAGGGTAATGTTTATATTTTAATACAGTTTATCACATCTGAGTTAATGTTCCATACTATGCAATTATACAACCAGATTTGTACCATGATCCCACTTATAGACAATGAGCACTGACAGTAGAATTCATCCATTCGCAACCCTCACACTAGCGTCCTGGTATATCCATGAACTAAATAACTCCCGCAAAGGCAAGCAAGTGATTCAACAGTTGCAACATCATCAGATAGACATCGCATTCTTACAGGAAACACACTTATCCCCTAACGCCCCAACATACTTCGCCAAGAACTGGGGCCCGCACTGCTACTTTGCAAATTGCAGTTCGTATGCTAGGGGGGTCTCCATATTGATATATAAGCGCGTTCCATTTAGCCCATTAGAAATCAAACGCAACAGGGAGGGGCGATACCTAATAGTAAAGGGCCACTTGTTAGGATACACAATCCTTTTAGTAAACATATACACACCCAATGTAGATGACCCCGACTTTTACTTGGACCTGTTGACTCAAAAAGACCACATGGAGACACCACAGATATGCTTGGGGGTGATTTGAACATTCTATTAGACCCTGCCTGTGACAGCACATCAAATTCTCCAACACAAAACCCAGAGCTCGACGTACACTAATGGATCTTATGCAGGAATACACTCTAGAAGACGTCTGGCACCATCTTCACAGTTTGTCCTGCATAAATCCACGGCACTGAACATACGCACACTCTTTGCAGTTCTCCACAGAATTTCGCCAACTACCCCTGCTGCTGCCGTACTATTAGATGCTGAAAAAGCATTTGACTCCCTGGAGTGGTCCTTCTTTCATTCAACGCTTCAAAGAATGGGCATTCCAGGGATGTTCACCTCCATCATTCACTTACTATACACTAAACCCACTGCCCATATCCGACTAAACAGGATGCTAGCAAGCCCATTCCACCCTACCCGTGGGACTAGACAGGGATGCCCGCTGTCTCCCTTGCTGTTTGTGATTGCACTGGACCCACTAGTGCATCACCTACAGGAACAACACATTCACAGAGGACTCCAACTGAAAACTGGCCCTCTGCTAGTCACTTTATACATGGATGACATTATTCTGTATGTCAGACATCCTAGCGATAACCTTGATCCCATCCTTAAAGAGGCAGGTAGATTTGGGGCGCCTTCTGGCCTACAAATCAACTGGGGCAAATCTGAGATGCTCCCACTGACTCCGTGCACCCAGATGATCGACACCGAATACCCCCTGATATGTTGTGAAGACTCAGTAAAATATCTAGGGATACATATCCACAGAGACCCGGAACAGATATTGCGACTGAATTACGGCACAGCACTCGACAAGCTGACCAGTCAAGTCAAACGTTGGTTAAAACTACCAATAACGATGGCAGGCAGAATTGCCATAATTAAAATTGTCGTGCTTCCAAAGTTCCTATACCTGTTTCACAATATACCTATCCCACTGACCTCCTCCTTCTTAATGACATTACGTACACCACTCTTACAGCTAGTATGGGGCAATAAACAGCCTACGATTAGATGGGACACCCTGACGCTGCCCTAAAACGCGGTGGGTTCGGGGTGCCGAATTTTCAAATTTATTACTTAGTGGCTCATTGTAGTTTTGCTAGGCACTGGTACTACCCAGATGCCAGGATTCCATACATCAAACCTGAAGCGGATCTCATACACCCGACTCCACTTTCAGCGATCTTACCGGAAGGTTTGAAACGAGACCCACAAGATATCCAAACTGTTTCAACAACTAGCTGGGCTTGGAGGAATTTAGTCAGATCCACGGGTGGCCATTTCCTTTACTCACCAGCCCTCCCTCTGGCGAACAACACCTGGTTGCCCATCACTCAAGAAGTAATTGTCAAGGGCACACTCACTAAATTCTCCCTCGACACTATGGGTGACCTATTTCCCCAAGACCACATTTTCTCTCGGACTGAAGATGCCAGACTGCACAGCGCAACACAGATGGATCATTTTACATTACACAGACTGCAGACTGCTTTACGTGCACAACTCCCCAGCTACCCACTTGAGCCACTCGACTTCGCCCTCTTGACTTTACTCATCAAAGATCCGAGTGGGGAACACCTAATGACTAAATTATATCAGGCCTGTTATAATTGTCACATTACTCCCCACTAAGGATTCTGGAATAAGAGAGGCATGGGAACGGGACTTGAGCCGCGCCCTTTCCGATCTCCGATTTCCAATAGCAATATTGCTGCATAAAAACACGTAAAATCTCCATGAACCATCATCACAAGCTGCTACATTTTAAATTCTTATGGTGGGCTTACATCACCCCCTACTGGATATACCGTATGGACAACACTCGCTCACATGCATGTCCTAAATGCCAGGCTCCCCAAGCAGACTTTATACATATGACCTGGACTTGCACCAAAATAGTCGGTTTCTGGACAGCTGTACACACTGAATTTTCACGCATGATACACCTGACGCTCACACCATGCGCTACTCAGGTTTGTGCATACGGTCCAAAAAGCAACAAGCAGATTTGTAGCAATAGCCCTGATGCTAGCAAAACAGGAAATTGCAATACCCTGGGACGGCAAGTACCCACTGACTCTGAAGCACTGGATTGCCAGCTTAATATTTTGGCAGCACCAACAGTGACATATATTCTCAACTCTAACCAATTACCTCACGCCCACAAGACATCTGGCAACCACTCCAAACATATCTTCTACAAACACAAAATGACTCAGATCACACACATAGCTGCCAAGGTTTCAGATTGCTATGTGTGACAGTTTCATAATTTCAGAGTAATTATGAGTGACATTCAACGATTATGAGTGACACTTTCGCGTGAGCTAAATCAAGTAATGGAGACAAAGGAAACATTTAAATATCACAAATTACACCTATTTGAGGAACTAAGAAGACCTTAAAAATGATAAAAAGTACTAGAAATGGAAGGGCAGTAACTTCGCAGGAGGGCCTTGTAGTGATAATATTGAAGTAAAAGAGCTTGTGAGGAAGTTTACCACAGCTGCATACACCAGACCGCTGCACACTGACACTGCAGGGATGGCCTTGCAGCTGAGCAGTAACTCTCACACTACAGCTCTCGGCTCCTCTCAGGCCAGCTCAGCTGTCTACTCTGAAGTTCTTGCAGGGCTGCTGGCGCCATGACAGGTATCCTCTCTGTTATGGTGTCTCTCTCCCACGTCAGGTTAGGGATGCAGTCACAGCCCGTCTCTTCTCCAGACAGGGACAAACGACGTGGCTGGAGGGCTTCACTGATAAGGGTAAAATTATGTCCAGATGGGCTGAAGGGGGCAGCTGCAGTTAGGGAAAACATCCTGTGCTGAGCCGGAGCCGCCGAACAAACTTGCAGCACAGACCAACGTAAGTATCGTGCACGGCGGGCCTATGGGCAGGCGACAAGGGGAACATACAAAGTAATGTTTTCATATACATTGCCACCAGCCATAGTGAAAAGTGACAACGACATGGCAAACCAGTCCTGCTTGACCATTGCACTGGTCCAGTAACACGAGGATGAGGCGATTTTTAATCGTCAATCAGTACTCCATAAGCTAATGGCCCAGATTGGAAAAGCGGCTGAACAGAATTTTGTGCAGACTGCAGTAGTTTGACTCAGCTGCACATCGCGCACAGGCATTAACTTTTACTTTAAGGGTCTGAATTAAATTAGGAAGCGGGAGAAGATTAGTACAGTAACACTTACTTTGTGGTAGCGAGCGCCATGACAGTGTGCGCGGGGCCAGCCATGACGACTACCCCTGGCACTGTCCCAGACGGTCAGGGGCAGGCAGCATCACGGTCCAGAACACTGGCCAACTCGCGCAGCCTTGCTCTTCGTCACATCTGCAGTGGTCTAGTGCAGGGCGACCAGGCTGCTGAATACCGCCCAACTGTAGAGGGCCATCCGGCCGCGCGGTGCACGCTGCAGGGGCGCTTACCGGCTAAGGCTCAGCAGCCAAAGAACTGAAACTGTGGTGCGCTGGCACCGCGGGCGGCCAGGCCCACCTCCTGTCAATTGGGAAAATGAAATCAAAACTGAAGCCTCTTGTGACTCGTGAGTTGACGTTGTTTCTGAACTTTAAATTGCGATGTTATCGGATGAAACATTGTAGCTACTGCTGCTATCCCAGAGCTGAGCCAGCCCCCAATCCTGCCTCTAGTTGCAGAGCGCATGTGATCAGCGAAAGCTAGTGGAGGTGCTAAATAGCAGCTCTCAGGCGCTATAAATGCGTGACAATGCATTTCAGTGCAGTGATGCGCACCACCACACTGAAATGCGTTAGTCTAACGCCTAATGCGTGGTACTTGGCAGGACTGCACACACACCCCAGACTCGGGGGCCTAACAAGATACGAACACTGAGCCCACGTCCTATTGCTAATACCCATTGTATGACTCCGGCCCATGCGTGTGTACATAAGTAGCAGAAGTTGCGAAATGGACAAAACGTTATTACTGTTAGTAGACTAAGAATTGTCATTAATGCTCTCAGAAATGTGACACGGTATGGGACTTAACTTTGTCACGATCCTATGGTTTGTTAACTGTATGAAAAAAGGAAAATAAAGTTTAAGAAAAAAAGGTTGCATATATAATTAACTGAAAAATTTTAACACGCTATTTATGTCTAATCATTTTGCCACCCGGCTCCATGCTACAGGTATCACCTTCAGCTAGGGCTAGCTGTTTAGCTACCAGCAAACGTCAGACAGTTTTAATGGAAAAAATGAAACTAATATCCCCTATTAAAGGACTTTATTAGATGACTTGACAAAATGTCACCTATGATGAACTAAGTAGGCATTACGAAATTTTTTTTAATTAGTCCTAATGAAGTCAATGTTTCACACGACATGATGAAACACGTGTTGGCTAGACTATAACCAGCTAATGTGGTGACTATTGGAGAATGTGCTAATAAAGAAGACTTGCTCACACTACTTTGTAGAAACGATTACAATTTAGTGCAAGTACTCACATGTTTGTATAAAGCCAGCGGGGTCAGCTGGCAGCCATGTTTTCATTCAAAGGTTGGCAGATGGTCACTTGCTTCACTCCTGTGTACTATAAAACAGACAGACGTTTTTAAATGTTTTGGTCTTCGCAATTGCGTTGACTGGTTTTGTATTAGCTCTTCCATCACTTACTGAAAGTGCCGATAAGGCCCGATGTTGCTTCTGCTTTTGACATTTTTGAAATTTCCGGTATTTCTTTTGATTGTGACAGTGTTGTTCGAAATCGTGCTGGTGTTTCGATTGCCTAGCAGACATGTTTGGTACAGGTTAAGATGATTTGCATGACACCTGGGCATTTTTTCATGGAATCATGTGGAGTTTAAGTTAATATCTGAAAAATTATTTTTTTGTGCTCCTCATAGGCGACTCTTTCTGTCTGTCAATGTTTTTCAATATGGCGATTTTGGTCGTTTCCCAATAGCACGCTAACATTTATAGTGGGCATATATACGTGCTACTCGCCCTTGCAACCCTGGCCTCACTCCACACCCCGGTTGCCCCCCTTTTTCCCCACAAAGGTACCATACAAGTGGTTGGTCTTCACTGCGTAGTCTTTATTACTTCTCACTTAACGCCATCTTTATTTGTTGACGCACTCTCAACATTAGACCAACTTTATTACCTTTATTACACAAATTCCAATACAAATTGATATATAGGGTTACACAGTATTCATTTCAGCCACCGGTTACAATTGTATTTACAATTCTGTATCTCCAGCGCCACACCTGATGCATGCTGTGCCGGCAGGCAGCAACACCCATCTCTACTGCTTCCATTTGGAGGTGCAACTACCGTCATCTACCCCCTAGACTTGGCCGCCACCCAGGGCACTGCCTTGTGCCTTACACGCGCACCAACTCTCACCCAAATTGCTTCCTCCAAGCACCGGCATCTCGGGTAGGGCCGGAGAATCCAGGACCACCAGCAGGACGGCCCCCTCTCCCGCCAGCCTGGAGCCCCATTGACTGCCCCCCTTGGTCCAGTATCCGGCAGTCCCCCAAAAAGGAGTCCCCTGCATTCCTCTTACCCGGGACCCCGCCTCTACAGACTACTTTAAAAATCAGGGATGGGTGGGTGGGCAACTATTTTTTGGCTGCGACCTGCTGGGTGCCCGAGGCGAGAGAACAAAGAGGGCTCCTCCCTCGTGTCCAGGGGTTTTTACAACATTTCCCTGGGGGAGTGGGGGCGCCAGCGCCCTCAGTGAGTGACGCCACTCTGTGCCTGCCCCACATATCTCATTACCCGGCGGCGACCCCTCCCACTCCTCTCCGCTTACGCTGGACACCCTCTGTCTCGCGCCCGAAATGCCACTATAGGCACCCCGCCCCTAGGTGCGGGGGGTGCCTCTTATATTCCACTATTTACTTTTTTTTAGAATGCTACTCGCCCTTGCAACCCTGGCCTCACTCCACACCCCCCGGTTGCCCCCCCTTTTTCCCCACAAAGGTACCATACAAATGGTTGGTCTTCACTGCGTAGTCTTTATTACTTCTCACTTAACGCCATCTTTATTTGTTGATGCACTCTCAACATTAGACCAACTTTATTACCTTTATTACACAAATTCCAATACAAATTGATATATAGGGTTACACAGTATTCATTTCAGCCACCGGTTACAATTGTATTTACAATTCTGTATCTCCAGCGCCACATCTGATGCATGCTGTGCCGGCAGGCAGCAACACCCATCTCTACTGCTTCCATTTGGAGGTGCAACTACCGTCATCTACCCCCTAGACTTGGCCGCCACCCAGGGCACTGCCTTGCGCCTTACACGCGCACCAACTCTCACCCAAATTGCTTCCTCCAAGCACCGGCATCTCGGGTAGGGCCGGGGAGTCCAGGACCACCAGCAGGACGGCCCCCGCTCCCGCCAGCCCGGAGCCCCATTGACTGCCCCCCTTGGTCCAGTATCCGGCAGTCCCCCAAAAAGGAGTCCCTTGCATTCCTCTTACCCAGGACCCCGCCACAGGACGAGGAGCCTACTGGCGCTCTCGCCCTCCCCCACCTGCCGCTACATCTTCGAGCTCTACAGCTATGGCCCCCAATATGTTTAGTACAAACAATTCCAACCCTGTGTTCGACAGACGCACCCCGTCTGCCAAATACAATTCCGACTTCGAGGCCTGAATCAAGTTATGTCTGACAACGTGGATTGGGGAACCTGCGAACAGCTTTCGCACCTCCTGATTCAATTTGCTCACCGACCTGTTCAGAACACCCACTGGCGCATTGTCCCCCCAAGCTTGACGCGGGATCACTTCTGACCGAAATATGATGGTTCCCAGCAGAAACTTCCTTAACCTTGAAAAAGCCGAAAACAGGGCCTCCTTCACCCCCCTCCTGCCAGTCGGTAGCATGTTATTACCACCTGAATGAATCACCAGCACATTGGGAACTGGCATGCCTTTATCAAGCGCTCCCTGCAACTGACTTGCAATATCCCCCAATCGTTGCCCTTCGGCCCCTATCCAATGATGATCGATTCCCTTCCACCTTTGCGCTCTTCCTTCCCCGCATTTGCCGAAAAATTGCCCTGCACTCTGTATAAATGAGTCTCCACACCAGCATATCTGCGTCCGCTGTCTTGCCACCACTGTATCAAAGTCAAAAGAATAAAGAGAAAGAAACAAAACACAGGCACTGTTAGGCCACCGCTGACCCTCGCCGGTCGCTTAAAGAAGCTGCGGACTCACGTAGCGCTCAAAGCATGACGACCTCCATCTGCCCACCCTCTTAATGGCCTCCGATGATAGCCCCAAGGTGGCTGCTGTTGTAGCCGCCCCGATGCTAAATGAATGCGACGTGAAATGTGCAGTCTCCTCCCCCAGCAACCCTAATGAACGCTTGCATAACCGTGTGAACTGAAATCTTGTCAGCGGTGTTCCGTCTGCATGCAATAGCAGCCTACCATCCCCCTTAACAGGCCGCATCTGCAGAAACGTCCCCATCAAAGCTACCGGGCAGTAGCAACCCCCATTCACCGCCCTCATGTGAACCCAAACCCCTTTTCCTAACGGGTCTGTCTTCGACCTCTTCACTCTGACCTGGAGCAATTCGCTCGACCCTAACACATCCGTAAAGCTGATTCCCCCCTCCTTATCCACCTTCGATGCTGGTACCAGTTCCGATATCCGGAATGCCCCAAAAAACGCCAGGGAATACGCTACCCTCAGCAGCTGCACCTCATAAAGGGATATGCAGACCTTCGGCAGCACCCCCAAAATGCTTGCAAGTCTACTGGCGTCTATGGGTCTCCTGCGGTCGTTTACCCCCGGGGCCATGCGTTCCCAACCTTTCACCGCACGTCTGACCCTGGGATCCTTAGTAGGGTCCGGCACCCCTTCCAATGCCGCAAAGAACGCAATGGCCGACAACTGCCGCCTAACCAGAGACAGTGACTTTCCGTCCTCTTTCTGGCGCACTATGAACAGAAGCACCCCCTGCGGTGTAAACCTGTCCACTCACCCTGCACCCCTTAAGACTGCCACATATACCTGCCATGTCCTCTCATACATACACTTAGTCTTGGGCGCAATAGAAGCTGCTATCAGGTCAGGAGCAATGGGGCACCAATTTTCCACAGGCTCTCCGAGAAGAACGTCATCTGATCGTCCGCTTGGGGCCATCGCGCTTTGAATTCTGTCAACTTAAAATGAGACAAAGCGTCAGCTACGGTGTTGTCCACGCCCGTAACCCAGACATAGCCCTGGCGATATTGCAAGAAAAAGCCCTTCCCATGGGTATCACCCAAAGCGCAAAATTAAGCTGCCCCAACAAGACTTGCAATTGGTGCAGGGTGACCTTGCGTGCAGCTAGACACTCATCTATTGCTGCCTGAAAAGCCTTCACCTTTCCCCCAAGGAGTCTGCATACCTCTCCAACAGTGTCAATCTCAACACCCAGGAAAGTTAAACACGTGGTGGGGCCCTCAGTTTTATCCTCTGCCAGAGGTACCCCCAGAACCTCTGCCAACCGCTGGAAGCCCAGCAAGGCCTCCGCGCAATCAGGTGAGCTAGGTAGACCCATAAACAGGAAATCTTCCAAGTAATGTACTACATCTTGAGTTGCCACCAAATCTTTCACTGCCCATTCCAAGAAGCGACTGAAAGTTTCAAATACTGCACAGGAGATGGAACACCCCATTGGCATGCACCGATCCTCAAAGAAATTCCCCTCAAACGTAAAACCTAGCAACCTAATATCGTCTGGGTGCACCGGCAGGAGTCGAAAGGCCGCCTCAATATCGGATTTTGCCATCAGGGCGTCCTGATCTAATCTCTGCAGTTTCTGAATAGCCATATCAAAGGTGGTGTACCGCACTGCACATAGCCCCGGATCCAACCTGTCATTGACTGACAGTCCAGGCGGACTGGAAAGGTTGTGAATGAGTCGATATTTCCCTGCCTCTTTCTTCGGCACCAGGCCCAAAGGTGAACACACCAAGTCCTGTCTTGGTAACTGCTGGAAAGGCCCCGCCACCCTCCCCAGCGCAACTTCTTTCATGATTTTCTCCCTGGCCACCCCCGGATTCAGCAGGACCGAGCGCTGATTACGTGGTGGCACTATGGAGGGTGGGGCAGTAGACGGGATATGGAAGCCAAATTTAAAACCTTGAAACAAGAAATGAGCCTCTTGCCGCTTTTCGTATCTGCTGAGAAAGCGGGCTAGAACATGCAAGCGTATGGGAGTAGGCGGGCTGTTATGATGACTGGGCCGGACGGGGTGGAGGTGCGCTGTTCCTTAGGTTTCCCCACTTTCTTATAACATTTGCTCTCTGGGTGACCTTGCATCCCACAGAAGGAACATATATGCCAGAACTTGCATGCTGCTCCCCTGCTACATTCGTTCCTATTGAACTGCCAGCACGCTTGTTTCTTATCACCAGCTCCCTTGCCCCCCCGAAAGGAATGAGTAGGCTTGCTAACTGGCGTTGCCGAATAGAATTCCGCATGCCATATATTAATCTCTCGCTGATCCCAAGCTACTTCCGGCCTTACAGCCTTCATCTGCCGGAATTTGGTATCGTATTGCAGCCAAGCTGTGCCCTGGAATTCAGAGGCTGCCCCATGAATCAATGACATGTAGCTTATTAACTGAGCTGCCAGCGCTGGGAACCGCTCTACCATAATGGCTGCGTAGATAGCGAAACCCGTCACCCAATTCTTGATTGACCAATCCACCCAAACTTTCTTTTGCTTAAATTCACCTTCTTTGCTTGTTCTGCTCTTCCCTGGCACCAGCCCCGCATTGATCAGATCAAATACGTCTACATACTCTCCCTTGAAAATCTTCTCTCTGGTTTCCCCCGGCATGTGCCATGTGATACTCGCTGATGGGGCCACCGCGAGTGACGCAGAACCGTATATTACCGGGCTCTGTGACAGGGGGGCTTGCCCTAATGCCCCCGGATGTACGGGTGGCACTGCTGAGGTAGACCCAACCTCCGGTGCACCCGTATTACGTACTGGACCTTGTGACGTGGTAGCAACCACCATGGGAGATTGGGCCACCCCCCCGACTGGACCCACACCTGCGACACCCCGCCACCTTGATGTGCTACTACTGGCGCAGGGACTTGCACGGTGATGGGCGTGGCTGTCACCCCCGCCCCCTGAGCTGACGTGGTTTGTCGTGTCTCTGTCGCAACCAGCGTTGGCAATACGGCGGGAGCTGCCACCTGGGAAAAGCCCCCCCCTGTGATCAATTCTACACCCATTTGACCCTTCTGGGCAGCTGCACCAGCAACTGGACCAATGTCTGTACACAACAGGGGCTGGGCCAGTGCCACTGCCTCACCTGCAGTGTTCGCTGTTGCTACCGCGGCCCGTTTGTTCTTCTCTTGCTGCTCATCCTTAAAACGTTCGGGCGTCTGCCTTGTGCGTTTAGTTAGAGGAGCCTCCTGCTGCGAACTTGCTCCTGGCCCCTGCGCCAACGTCTTCAGTGCAGGGGCCTCCTTTTTTGCCTTCGATGCCTCCTTTTTTTGCGACCTCCCACAGCGCTGACAACGATCGAAATTCCTCCGCCGTCGCCGGGGCCTCCTTGCCCCCCCGCGCTCTCTTTGGCGGCATCCTGCCGTCCACAGAAATAAAGAAAGTTGAGTTAACAAGCTGGCCCCTGCCATTTTCCTTGCCCTCCTTTGCCTGCGGGCTTCCCGTCCTACACATTTCAGGCCGGCGTCTGTCACTGAGGCCGGGCTATAGGGATACTTACCACCCCATTGCCTTCCCCTTGACACTCCATGCATCGCATACCCATGCGTACGAGAGCCACGTTGGCAAGGCAGCGGGGATACATACTACCCCATCACCCTCCCTGCGGCACTCTCATGCCCCATAAACCCCTGCTTGCGTGCGCCACCTCGGCAGGGCAATAGGAATACTTACCACCCCATTGCCCTCTCTGCAACGCTCCATGCCCCATATAGTCATGCCTACATATAAAATAAACCCCACCTGCTTGCGCCACCTTGGCAGGGCCATCAGGGTACTTACCACCCCATTGCCCTCCCATCGACCACCCCCGGGGGACTCAGCCCATTAGCTCGCTGAGGTCCCGGTAGGACATGCACTTCCCCATGCTTATGCCCTAACCCGGCCATGCCCCCATCAGCAACCCCCTTGTTGCGCCACCCGGCACACCCCCAGGTGTCATGCTGGCATGCAACCTTCCCCATCGTCGTGGCCGTAACTCCATCTCCTTTGAGCCATGCCAGCCTGTCTGTGATTTGGGGAGACAATATCGTTATGCCTATGAACTTACACAGGCCCCGCTGCGCGCCCTGCTTGGCCCGCCCCTACAGTTCTTCCCACAAGCACCCCACCAGTCTCGCATTCCTCGTGGGCCACCCGCGTTTCGAATCGCGCAACAATTTGTTTCCCCTGATAGCCCACAATGCCCCCCTGCGCGTTCTCTACCCTCACTGAGCACTGCCTTATCTGTGGAGCGCGGGGCACGCGAGCTCCACCAATTAGCAGATCCCGGGTGTTGCTTCGCAACTGCTTGTGCCGCCCAAATGGCCGTCCCTATTAAACTCCCAAGAGGGGGCTCTCCGATATGCGCCTATCCGTTCTTCTCTTGCTGCGCCCAGTACACGCGATAAATTTGTAAGAAAGCATCCTCAAATTTTTCTCCCCCCCGCTTTCATTCCTTCGCCGCTGCTCGCAAAGAGACTTTGCTATCGCTGCCCCAGCCGCACTTTCCCCCAGCAAGCGGCCTCAATCGTCTATCCCCGACACATTGTATTCACCCCATATCCGAACTCCCCCGATCAAACAACGGCATCTGTGGGTGCAGCATTTCACTACCCGCACCCTTCATAGCCGATACTTGTATCCATTGGATTCTACCCGATAACACCGAGACATTGCCTCCCGTATATTCGCTCTAGATGAGGTGGAATGTCTCTTTCATTATCGATTCCACCGATACATTGTATCCCTTACATTACCAAGGCCCATAAACATCCGCCGCAACCGGGAATCGAACCCAGGACCACGCGGTCTTCAGCCTAACGCTCTACCCACTGCACTATTCCGCTCTGTATCCCCCAACTCGACAATCAGGCCCTTAGCTACTAACCTCGTCGGCCTGCTCGTCTCCGTCCTACGCCGTGAGGCGCCCTCACCCCGGTGCCCGCCGCAACTATTTTTTGGCTGCGACCTGCTGGGCGCCCGAGGCGAGAGAACAAAGAGGGCTCCTCCCTCGTGTCCAGGGGTTTTTACAACATTTCCCTGGGGGAGTGGGGGCCGCCTGCGCCCTCAGTGAGTGACGCCACTCTGTGCCTGCCCCGCATATCTCATTACCCGGCGGCGACCCCTCCCACTCCTCTCCGCTTACGCTGGACACCCTCTGTCTCGCGCCCGAAATGCCACTATAGGCACCCCGCCCCTAGGTGTGGGGGGTGCCTCTTATTTTCCACTATTTACTTTTTTTTAGAATGTAGTTTAACATATTTTTACATTTGTTTGAAGAAGTAATAGATTTATTATTTATGTTTATTCTTACAATATTTTGGGGAAAGAGAAAACTAAAACTCAGTACATTTCCAAACAATAGACACCCATCATATCTTATGGTTTATATCTAATCAGGGTGTACCTAACTATGGTGAGGCAGCTAGAAGTAAAATTACCAGGTGCTTCAGCTCTTCCCTGTGCACTGTGATGTCATAAAACACAGGGGCATATGTACAAGGAAATGGCGCAGCGCAGCAGGAAATTTTGCTGCGCCACGCTGCACCATTTCCAAAAGAAATGACAAGAAAGCCATTTACCAGAATACAGCGCACCCCTGTGTTTTACCTAGCCCTGGCGCTAAAAATAGCTGTGTAGCGCAAACACAGACACCCTTGCGCAATAGTGCAAGGGTGCCTGCGTTGCAGGGGTTATTGTTTATGTGCAGGAAGTTGTTCCTTCCTGCACAGAAACAATCAATAATGGCAATTTGCTACTTCTATGTGTGCTGTCTTCTACAGCACACATAGAAGTAGCAAATCGCCATTATTTCATGCACAAAAACAATCACTAATGGTGTTTTGTTCTTTCTATGTGTGCTTCATAAAGCAGCACACATAGAAATAGCAAAAAATGAAGAGAAATAAAATTATGGGTAAGGGTACCATATTTGCAAAGTGGCGTTAAGCCACAAAAAGTGGCTTAATGCCACTTTGCAGATATAGAACAAAGCATTGCGCCACCAGAACAAGGCATTCTGATGGCGCAATCCCCTTGTACATATGCCCCACAGTGTCTAATAGGGGTTGGCCATTGGCCTGTACACTGTGATGTCATCAAACACAGTGTCTTATGGGTGTTGGCCATGGGAAGAAAGAAACATGCCTGACTCCTTCACATTAGATGGAATGAAAGTGTCTCAATTTCGAGAGAAAGGTGAACATTTATAATAACCAAGAGAAAACATGTACATTAAAATTCAAGAACCCTACAACCTTTTTAGAATAAAGACCCTGACATGAACTTCCGTTCCACTTCAATTGTCACCCCTTTGAGTATGTCGGAAATTATCTAGATTTTTGCCTTCTGTCGTTAAACCCATGTTTGTTGGTCAATAAACTCTGCATA
This sequence comes from Calotriton arnoldi, assembly GCA_963921515.1. Taxonomy (NCBI): domain Eukaryota; kingdom Metazoa; phylum Chordata; class Amphibia; order Caudata; family Salamandridae; genus Calotriton; species Calotriton arnoldi. The sequence continues at coordinate 436,828 of CAWUFW010011780.1, read as the reverse complement.
CTTTACCCCTGCCAACCAGTGGTAAAGTGCCTGTGCTCTCCTTTTCAAGCATGGTAAGATTGGTTTATAGGTAACTGGTACATTTAATCTGCTCACGCATCCCTAGTATATGGTACTACCTATGCCCAAGGCCGGTAAATTAAATGCAACTAGTGGGCTGCAGCACTTACTGTGCCACCCGCTGCAGTAGCTCTGTAAAGCATATCTCAAAGCCTGCCACTGGAGCCTGGCTGTGCAGTTTATAAGCTGCAGATTCAACCTCTCCAAATCAGCATTTGACAGGCCTAAACCTTACCCGTAAGGTAGGCCTTATTGCCCAAAAAAGCAGGGTGCGTGGAATTTGAAAGAAGGACATGTAGAAATCACCAAAGTCATTTTTATAGAGGCTCTCCTACTGGGGAAAACTGGTTTACATTATAAGAACCTATAAGGCTTAATGTCAGTGTGCGACTTGCCTTGCATACGAGTTGTTGACGACCGTTTTTTCTCCATAAAACTTTCTCAATCCAAAGGTAAACTTTCCACCAGGGCAAACCTGGTTCCTGTATTTGACTGTGCTCCATTGTGGTCAGTCTTAACTTTTGATGGTGGCCCAGTCTAGCACGTCAGATAATCATAGTTGATTCTTAGGGCTTTGTGTGCTATTTTTAGTTCAAAACTTTAAAAATTCATTTCTCCGGTTCTACTTAATGGATTTTTGTCATTTTGGTGTTATTTTATTTATTAAAATATTCTCTATTTTCTAGATTGGTGTGAGATATTTTTAGTGTTGTGTTTTCACTGTACGGTTTGAATGCTGCATAAAAACTTTACACATTGCCTCTAAGTTAAGCCTGACTGCTCTGTGCCAAGGTACCAGAGAGTGAAGCACAGGTTTATTTAGGAACTTTTGTGGTTCACCCTGACAAGCACTGTGATTATTATTTCAGATGGGTTTCCACCCCCTCAACCAATATTCCAATTTCTCTCAAAGGAGATTTTGGATTAACTCCTTTATCGAGTAAATGAGTGATATCATATCCCTTCTCCCATGATACAATAGACTTTTTCAAACCTAATTTGATACATTTGTCTTTTGAATAATCTTCCTGGTATGTGGAAATGTCAATAACCAACCTACGAGTAAGTCATTTCAAATCTTGCTTCATTGTTAGAGATCTGGGCTTCCTGCCATCACAAGGTTATAGACACTCAAGTAAAGTACTCTGAGTAAATCCTATCTGATTGTATTGGTTCTAATAAGCTTCTAGGAGCTCCGTTTTGAAGATCACAATAACTATTGAACAGGCTTTGAATAACCCTGGGTCTATGGAATATAAATCCAATTGCAGCCACAGGGCTATACTTTTAGCAGTAATTACGTAAGAGGGCACCTCGAAGCACTGATGACTGCAGTAAAAGAATTTGATGACAAAGGAAAAGAGAAGGGATGAACCTAAAGGCAGCAATGGAAATGGCCTTCATTAAAAGACCAGAAGTTGAAGAAACATCAGAGAATATGACATTTTCATATGATCTTTGGGAATTTGTCAGATTACATACCCCTTTCCTTTTGTGTCACTGCTATTGCTGGCTTTATGCTTATTTGGACAGTAGAGTTATTTAAAACCATCTTATATCCTTCTGGAGTGTGCTGTTTCGTTCCAACTCATTTTGATCTGGTCATTGCTGATTTGAAGCGGCATTGGAACGTTTGTCTACATAAAACAATCAACGTTAATATTTGCCACTGCAACAAAAATACTGAAGGCCTCATTCTGAATGCCCAGTAATCTCAATTCAGGTGTGAATGGAACTTTGCACCAGGAATGACATTACAAGCAGTGCAGCACATTTTTTCCTGCACATATTTCTAAATGCAAACCTGGTGGAATTTTTGCAGGGAAACTACAAACAGTCCGAGTGTTCTGAGTTCGAATGGGGGAAAAGTTATGCTGTAATACTGTGTTATGTCCCATTACAAGACATGCACTCTGAATTAGAGAAGTAGTGTCAAATTCTGTAAATAAGGCATCTTGCCATATCGGTAAATACAGGATGTTATATTACTTCTCTAAATGGCAGGACGTTCGTAATGTGGCCATAAAAAAGGAAATAGATTAGAATGGTACTCAAACTCAAATGTGATATATGGTGCTAAATAGTACCTTAAAGCACAAACGCACAGTCCAGCTTACTTTCATTTTTCAAGGGGCCCATTCTGCAGATAAGTAAAACTGACTGTATGCTCATTCTTAGAGATTCTGAAAGAGAGAAGAGAAGTCTGAAATGCCAACAATATGTCTTGTCAGACAAACCGTAAGAGACAGAAAACTCTTACCTATATCTTCTAACAAACACCATTGTGCGAAGGGAGTGCAAAGAAATGCATGCATTGTTAGAAATTGGGTTTCTGGTTGGCAGAGGTATGCACCCTTTTCAAAGCAGGAACTAGAAGCCTAGTCAGGGTAGGTCAGCACACACCCTAAATTATCCTGTGCTCATCCTCTGGTAACTTAGCACAGAGCAGTAAAGCTTAATTTAAGAGGCAATCTGTAAAGTATTTGTGCAACACTTCAAACAATAACTTAGTGAAAACACTGCAAAAAGACTTCACACTAGGTTAGACAAATAGAGAATATTTTTAAGAGAAAAAATAGACCAAAACACCAAACATCCAATAAGTAGAACCAGAATTATGAATTTTTAAAGAATAAACTTGTGCTAAACTTAGTCAAATCCAAAAATTCAGGCCTACCGCGATGGAACCGAGTCAAATACAGGGACCAGCCTTGATCTGCTGCAAAGTACCTTGTTTGCGGTGACGTCGAAGATTAGATGTGCGGAGCAAAGAGCCGATGCGTCATCGACGATCTGTAGGATGAAGGCGATGAGTCTTAGTTGAGCCACGCAAAGTCGAAGATGTGTCAGAAATGGAGGTGATGCACCATGCAGTCAGCGATGGAATGCACTTGATCCTCGCAGCATCGGCGATTCGTCATCTTCAATAGAGATGTGCCGGTTCAGAGCGGCGCAATGGCGTCGATGCGTGGATTTTTACTACAGCAGTACTTTATACTCACTACCAAGGGCCCGAGACTGGATTGCCACCACTTGGCAGGGCAAGACTCACAGATGGCAGAGTCCAGGTGCTGTAGCAGGTGAGTTGGAAGTCTTTTATGTCCCTGGCACTTCAATCAGGAGGCAAGCCAGCAAACCATTGGAGTCACTCTGGTTCGGAGTTCAAGTGATGTGGGTTCAGTCCTTCTCACCCAGGAAAGGAGGACAGTAGGTCAAAGGTCAGGACATCAAGAAAGAAGTTCTTCCAGAGCAGCAGTCCAGCAGCAAAGTGGCAGTTCTTTAGCAACACAGCAGTCCTTCTTACTGGCTGAGTATCCACAGGTCCAGAAGTGTACTAAAGTGGTAGGGTTGGAAGTCCAGTTCTTATACCCAGTGGTGCCTTTGAAAAGGGGGAGACTTCAAAGAAGGCTTTGAGGTGTACAGAGGTCCTCCCTTCCTGCCCTGGCTCCAGACTCACTACAGGGGGTTAAGCAGTCCTTTGTGTGGAGACAGGACACAGTCTATTCAGGTGTAAGTGTGAGGCTGTGCCCAGCTCCCCCTTCATATCCTCCGAGGAAGACCCATCAAGTCACACCAAAGTTCCTTTTGTGTGTGACTGTCTAGAGTGAATGCACAAAGTCCAGCTGTCACCCACCCCAGACACATATTGGAGACAGGCTATAGGCACATAGGGCTAAGATTAAGAACAGAAAAATGCCATCTCTCTAAAAGCGGCATTTTCAAAATAGTCATGATAAATTTGACTTTACCAGTAAACAGGATTTTTCATTACCATTCCAGAGGTATTAAACATGACAGATCTACTCCCTCTCAATCAGGAATTACAACGTATTAAGTGTACTAAGGAATCCCCAATGTTATCCTATGAGAGGGGTAAGCCTCACAGTAGTGAAAAATGAATTTGGGCGTTTTTCACTACCATGACATGCAAAACCTAAAAACACATGTCATACTTTTTAATTACACAGCATCCTGCCCTATGGGCTATCCCGGGCCTACTTTAGGGGTGACATATATAATAAAAGGGGAGTTTAAAGCTTGGCAAGGGGTTTTAAATGCCAAGTCAACATGGCAAAGTAAACTGTGCACACAGGCTCTGTAGTGGCAGTCCTGAGACATGTTTAAAGGGCTACTTGAGTGAGTAGCACAATCAGTGCTGCAGGCCCGCCAGTAGCATTTAATTAACAGGTCCTGGGCAAAGATTGCGCACTCTATTACGGACTTACAGATACATTAAATATGCCAATTGTGGATATGTCAATCATACCATGTTTAGAGGAGTGAGTCCAAGTACTTTAGAACTGGTTAGCAGTTGTAAAGTGTACAGAGTCATAAGGCCAACAAAAAGAATTCAGCTAAAATTGGAGGCAAGCTGGCAAAACGGCTGGGGGAAGACCACCCTAAGGCCTAACAGGTCTAACAAGCATCATGAAAACTACCAGCCGCAACAGCAGATTAGCTTGAAAACCCAACGGTAGTGCTGCACCAACGGACTTTGCATTTGCATCAGATCACTGATGCATGTAAAGTTGACATGAGACACATGTTAAGGGACATGAGTTCCGTAAGTCTCAATAAGCCTCACCATGAATCAAAATTTACCAACCTCACCACATCACAACCCAACTTAGAATAGGCACAAATAGTGCCTATATTTTATGCAATAGGTGCAAATAAGGAGCTAATATCAGAGGCACATAAAAATAAAAAATCCTATCCTTTTCTCCATCAAATCACATAAAGGTTGTGGTATACATTGGCATGGCACAAACAAAGACTACTTGAATTGCCAAGAAATATGCAAAGGAGGCTCTTATGTATGGAAAACCTTTCAGAGCGAGGCTGTCCCTTTTGGCTAACCAGGGATTAACTCATGTCTCTGACTGTATTAAGGTAGCACCGATATTATTATGACACTATATGGCGCAGGGACACTGTCAACCTAATACAGACCATTATAAAAACTGCTTGAAACTGGATAATTCACATAGAATCACCTGGCTCGAGTATGTTAGGTCAACCCTGACCGCACTGGGGCTAGTGGATTTATTCACAGATCCCAGTGCGTGCCTGAAGATCTCTAAGCTGAATTAAAGGCCATCTTTTTGGCCCAGTATGCCCATGATAGCCAGGAAACCAATCGCGCAAAGCAAACAGTAATGATGTATCAACTGACACCGCCAATATTAGAGGGGGAGTATTCCTATTTAGAGAGTATCGGAATACCTCAGCACAGATATATCTTACTGAGGTTCCGTATGAACCTAATCCCTCTGAGGCTGGGCTTTCCCACGAAGAAGTTTAGCCACACTGATTTGACCCTTTGCCCATGTGATAATATTTCAAAGCAGTCCGATTTGCACATATTTTTATTCTGTAGTTTTTTTAGGGAATTTATAATGATTTACATTTAGGCAATGCCGACCCGCACTGTCGTTTCTAAAGAAACTTTGTGACCCTTTTATATGTTTTTCGATAGCTTCCTTTTTATGGACTTGTCTAAGGAGGAGAACATTTTGTGGCCTTAGCATTTCATAGGGTGATTAGGAAGTAAACAAGCTGAATAACATGGACTGCCTCATATTGAAGTTATAATGCGGGGGTTCCATGCTTTTTTAAGGGTTGTCGGATTCATCGTTTGTTTTGTTTTTAACCCATTTTTTACCGTGTCTTGGTCATTAAGAATCTCAGTACTGTATTGACACAAATTGATTCTTTTTAATGTGTTTTATACTTTTATGATCTGTATTTTAAATGGATCGAATAAAGAGATGACTGACTGACTACCGGGGAACACTAGTCAACAAAAGTATAGAGTAAGCAGCTCAATTGTATTAAAGCTCCATAAAGAAAAAGCACCATCCACTGAGCCAACAGCAGGTAGGCCCCATTCAATATGGGCACACGAAAAAGTACTTGCTTTACTGCATCTGTAGTCCACGTACTGTTTCAAGAGCACATGTGCTGAAGTAACTGGGGTCTGCACTATCTGCATTTCTACCTGGTGTTTTGGAGGCAATCTTGATATAACCCCATCACACCTCAAGATCCCCAAATCCAGCCTCAATATACAAGAAAAGTCTTACTACTATGCTACGATACATGCATTAGATTTGTCACGTGCCACATTTGTACCCTTTGCAGAAATGTCACATATTTATAGGAATAGGATGCATACATTCCATCAATGTTCAGGCGTTGCTGGTTGTAAATACTGCTTCAAAATAAAATAGATAAGGTTCCTGAGAACAATTCTTGTCATGTTACTACAAATAAACATTTGAATGTGGTATATATAGGTAAATCCAACCTGCAGGCATATATGACACCCATGGATACCTGAAGATTTCGGTATCAGAGGTCTGTTGACTTGCAACATGTCTACATATCCTAAGCTAATCCGCACGTGTAAATAGGTATACATACTGAGGCAATGACTGATAACAACGTATATTTAACCTATGACTGCAACGGAAGGGTAATACAACCCTGCACACAGAATGACACAGAATCATAGAGAGAGGTTTTAGTCTCTTTACATCCCAAAGATTTAGAAGCCTAGACGTGTCTGGCTGAACACTATCTTACAGACTCAAAACAATTTGTGGCATGATTGTTGTCTTTGCTGCACTTCACACAACTCAGCAGTTCAAGGTGAAATGCCACTTGATGAGTACCCGAACAGTAACATACAATGTCACAATGACATTACCACTGACCATAACATGGAAAGAGTGTCACTGGATGGAAGGATGAGGAGTTGAAAGATCACATATAATTTCACTTCTGAGACTATGCATACATTTTAAACATAGAGTACCTTAGTGACAGGTCAACACTTCTAGCCCCATGGTGGCAAAATGGTGTTGTCCATGACAAAATCTTCCAGTTCTGCAAAAGATGACAAAATGAAAAAATATTCATAGATGTGTGCCACTGAAAAACTGACATAGACCTACTTAAGCACAACTCGGAAATATGAATTACACGACATTCAACATCAACTAACTTTTTGGAAAGTAAATGTTGCTTGGTAAGATAAACATTGTAAACATAATATTCCATAATGCAACTTTCTTACCAGGTACAATTCTTGAGCTCCAAAAGAGTTTGTTCTTGTATTTAGTCATTGCAGCAGTGCTGATTTCCTCCTCCTAGTCTGTCACAGCAGTTCCTTTGCCTCCCCTCACTCTCTCCTCGTTCTCTTTCCTCGTTCTTGACTTCCAGACTTCTTCTGACTCTACTGACTGTCAGACTGTGGCATGTTTGCCTGCATTTGGCACGTGAACGATATTTTCAGGTGTGCCCCATATGCACCAGATGCTTTGCATATGTTTGAATATTTGCCTCTGCGGTGTCATCTCAATGCGATACTTTGAAGTTTGGTGCAACGCAACGTTCTCTCTTGACACAACACAGCTGATTTTGTGTGCATCGACCCACGCTCCTGTTACTAAATGTGGGCTTATACCTCTGGTGAAAAATTAAAAATAACACTTGAAAATATAATCAATTTATATACTAAGGCAGATTTTGGTGGTGAGGTCACTGTCTTGTCTATTTTCTGCTATTATTAACTTATGGGAGGCAGCTTAGATGTTGTTATTCTGACAAGATTCGCACCAATACCGACGTATCAATTAATCTTCTATGGAATTTGAGTGAACATACTGTCATTTTTCTTTATACAGAAGGACAGCTGCAGTACGAGCATATCAACAAAGCCACCTCATCATTTTGTTCTTATCATTTTAAAAGAACTATTCTGTTAACCTGCACCTTTCATTTACCACCGCTAGGGTAAGTACTCTAGAACAGTGCTGCTAATTTTTATAAAATAATGTCACCTAGTTTACTGGCCTGTAGTCTATTAATTATCAAATGATAGTCCCAATACAGTGCTTAGAAGTTGATCATTATAGCTCTATTATCAGTTTGTGGAGGAGCAGATGGTATTCTGCAGAGCTGCCACGTGGAATTAGTGCTGATGCTCGACTGTAATGTACCATAGTCTCCAGCAAGCCACAATCAACAGACTCTGTTCTGCTAATGTTCCAGATTGTGCAATTGCCTCATCGAAGATTTGTACTGTGTGTGCTTTTCTAACATTCTGCAACTCTCTGTGGCTTGGCACGCTGTTCCTTTGTACCTTTTAACACCATTACTAGTTCACATTTTGCCTCTTCTCATTTTTTGATGCATTAATCTGCTTACATTGTTCTTTGTGCGTTTGGAAAAAGTCTGGTGCAAGCCCACTTTCAGCAGCAGAAGCTTTCCACCTCAAAAACATGTATTTTCTATTAAAAAGAAAGAAAAGGGATCCCTGATTTTTTTTTGTTTGTGGTCAGTCTGTATAAAAAATATGGAGTCGCTGCGGGTTATTTACTGTGATTTTGCGTGGGTGCCAGTGGCAAGCAAAGCAACAGAAAGCATTGTGCTGATTTACTTACCATTCTAAAAGCCTGTTGGCGCAGGGCAAGATTACGCAGCGCCATGCGAGTGCCCGTGCAACCTTTAGTAAATAACCCCTTTACAATCTTGCAGGAATGCCATCGCTATCCCATCATAAACGGACTCTCTTACTAAGGGTGCAGGAACGCGCTGTCGCCTGCTGAGCACCACAAGGTGGATCCTAACTTGTATTTATACCACAAGTCACCTGAAATGTCTCTATTGTCAAGCGCCTCCTGCAGAAAATAAAATCATAGAAACTGAACGGTCCCTCCCACTCTGTCCCAGTGCTTAATTTGTAAAATGAAAGAGTGCCAGGGCTCTCTTCAGGAGGCTACTGTAGCTTGCACCACACATTGCCCCTGCTATGCTGCCAATGATAGTAACAACACAACTATTAAACATCGGACTGTGTGACAAGTCGGACTATTTTAGGCCCCCAAAGCTATAAGAATGGCTTGGACGCAGGTAATAGTCATTTTTAATGTATATTGAATGAATAATGAACTGTTGTTGTGGTCATCTTCAAATTAGCCAGACAGACTGGGAGACTGTCACAAGCACCAGTGTTGACTATTAAGTGCTGGTGCTGAGCACCGGAAACCACAGGTTCAAATTAAGCACCGCAGTCTGTCCCCAAATGCTACACGGGTGCAAAATATCTGCCTCTTATTTTATAGTTTCCTCTTTTTCTATGGTTTTAAATTTTTTCGAAAGCCATTCAATTCATTGCCCAGATGGGAAGGTGATACATTATTTGCTTTCGGAGAACAAATAAAAAAGACATTCTATCAGGGGCAGGACTTTGGGTAGTGAAAATAGTAATCTAAATTCCCAGAATAACGGACCATATATAGTAAAATGTAATCTGACATTGAACACGTTCTCTGTCGCACTCAGTTACCACTGCAAATCAAGTTTAAACGTCTTTAGTTCTGGTGCAATAGCTGTTTATCTGGTGTTTTATTAGGAAACAGGTTCATGTTGCCAATGAATTCAGCCCTGGGCATACTTGCACTATTCCCCCACAACAGAATAATGCACAGAATTTGTGTGGCTATGAGCGTTAGAGCCTATGCACAAACCTAACAGCAGCAAATATAGGAATTATTGAATTAATCTAAGCCACTGATCACCACTGGGGGCTGCTGTCAGCAATGGGCCTAATATTTTGGCAAGGGCCACCCCTGCCAACTCAATAAACCCACTCTGGTTATTAGAGAATCTCTGCTCCACTCTTGGTAGCTATGGCACGAGCAGCAGGAAGCCCCCAGATGAGTACGTGCTAAATTCGAGAAGTACCAACAATTTTCAAGTAAACAACACAATTTAACTAATCTAGAAGAACAGAAAAAAAATTGATAAGCAAAAATATACCAAGACCGTCAGGATTAAGGGAACTGGAGATATGGATTTTTAAAGATTTAAGGTGAAAAGCACCAAGAAATCATCAAGTACTATGGAAAGAAAACAGTTTGCAGTTGACCGGACATAGGTGTAACATCAGGTCAACCGCAGTTGAGCAGAGATCAGATAGCCAAGTGGTTTGTCCTGGTCAAAGAATTTTCTTTCAGCCTTGAGGGTAGATGTAATTGCTGGCTAAAGGGAACGCCCTCCCTGCCAACACTGTTGTCCGCCCGCCTGATTTATATGCGGGTAGACCATAGGTTTGGCTGCGACTACTCTGTCACCGCCATAGCCAAACTTCTCCAACGGCCCGACGGAGAAAGGGCTGTCGGAGAATTGGCTATATGTCCATTGGCCAAATTAGAATGGGCAGACATATAGCTGTTTTTTACTGTCCGTCACTGCCAGGCAAACACTGGAGGTAAGGTACAGAAAAAAATGCCCCTCTCACCATGGGAGATAACTCCCATGGTGAGGGTGGCATTATCTTTTTTATATTAAAAAAGAAAATTGTGCTTCTGGATTTTCCTTTGGAAAATAAAAAAGAAATGAGCTTGGTGCAAGGCTCCATCATGTTGATGGATCCCTGTACCAAACTCTGAAAATCATTGACAGGAATTACTTTAGCAGTAATTTACTCAATCGCCCTGGTGGAGAAATGGGCCTCCTGCCGAAATTTAGATTAGCCCCATAGTGTCCAACTGCTGGGAAAGCTTCTTCTGGTCAGTCCTGCAGCCACTAACTCCTCAGGGCAGGCTTCTGTGCCCCAGGTCTCTCTCCAATCAGGTCTTCTGAAAGGTCTAGTCCTTTTCAAAAGCTTAACCATCAGGAGTTTTTCTGCTTTTTGTGTAGGTAAGGCAGGTGAAAAGGAGGCCAATCAATTGACCTTTCGAGAGCAGTTCCTGGGTTTCAGCAGGATTCAGGTGTCATTGAGTCCATGTGTTAGTCCACTTCTTCCAGCAGGAACCAAGAGTCAGGAATCAGAAATCAGGATTCTTCTTCCAGCAGGCCCTTCTTTTCAGATGGAGTCTCTCCAGGACCAAAAATGGAGGCAGTGGTGCCTGAGGTACCAAATCTTTTTTGTGCACTATTCAGTGATTGAAGTCCCTCTACCCACTTTTGTAGCACTTCCTCTTTGCTTTACTGTAAAATGGCCCAGGAGCGCTTTTTCAAGAGGCCCGTCTTCAGCTGTTTGGACACCCCTTTTCCTGTCAGGGTCAAGAAAATTTCTCTCACATTGTGACTGGAGCCTACCTGTCTAGGAGTGCCCTGGGGATGAAGGGAAGAACCCCTCCTTGGCACCTCCAAGTCAAAAGAGGTAGTGCTAAAGCTGTCCTTTCTACTGCCAACTGTTCCTGTCCACTCCCAGATAGCTTAAATCATGCCAAGTGGTAAGCAGCTAACACCTATTGGCCTTTCCAGGGCCCAGAGACAAGCCATTGTTCTCTGAGCCAGGTTCATTAAGTATCCCAGCCAGTATGTGTATTCTAGCTCTGGAGGTGTGGAGTGACAGTACAGGTTTAAAAAGACAGTTCTGTCTCAAGCAGCATAAAGTACATATTTACAAAGTTACTTTCCTGCTTATGTTATCACAAATCTTCACCACTAGTTCATATTTTAGAAATTAAGCAGTAAATAATTTTGAAGCATGTTTCTACCTCTTCCTAAGTGGAGGTGTAAAATGTAGATTTTAATCCCACCTAGGTCTATTAGAGAAAGATCTTGGCAGGCCTTTCAAGTGAAAAGCTGCTGGCTTTTATTTCACAGTAAGAGCACATTAACTCCAATTTGTAGTGTGGCCTCTATATATATATATTAACACCCTTCACTGTAGGTTTACATTATATAGTGCAACAATGTCTCAACCGGAAATCATGTAAAAAGACAGGTACAATATATGACAAATCTATGTCAAGTATACATCGAAAAAGGGAGACCAAAAGAATTTAAGGAGTCTTCCGGCTACCAGTCCACGGCCCTCACGGATTAAGTCCGCGTATCTCAGGATTCACTTCAATTGAGCTACGGATCGGCTTCACTCCGGTTTTTCTCCATACCCCTCGGATCGCCCAGCGAAATGGTCGGATAGTATCCCAACGTCCGCCTTCACCTCTACCACCCTTGCAGCCCGAGGATTAATTCTAATATACCGGCTGTCTTCTTGGATTTACTTCACGCATAGCGCACCCTGATCCGATCTGCTCTGGACACCATCCTCTTCAGATTCAATCTTCAGTCACTCGTGACCCCTCCCAGCACTTTTCAATGCAAAGTAACCCAGTCCTGATGATGACCCTTATTCGTCCGGGTCGAAACGCCGTCGACTATTCAGCGTTCGTCTAGGCGGCTTCTTGGTTCCAAAAAACAACAAAATACCAAAAACCTTGTAAAAAGTCATATCTACTGTTTTTGTAACCATTTTTTATCCTTTGTGTTGTTGCTCGCTGTTCTTTTCACTTATTACACTTGTCACCTTGCGCCATTTAATACTTCACGAGCACTATTGTGCACAGTGTACCTTGGCTTACCTTTTAAATAGTGTAATGTAATGTAGTGCTGATACAACCACTGTTTTTTCTCCAAATATACTGACCAAAGCTTTGGTCCTTCCTTAAATTCTTGTGGTCTCCCTTTTTCCATGTACTTGACATGGATTTGTCATATATTGTACCTGTATTTTTACGTGATTTCCGGTTGAGACATTGTTGCCCTATATAATGTAATTAATCGGTCTCAACTGGACCATCGGGTTTTTCTCCTGTTGTTTTCTTCCTGTGGGTTTACATAGCACAATTTAGGTGTGGCTTATGAATATATCAAAATAGGCTTTTTCTACAGGGCCAAGAGAGTTTTCCCTGCCTCGTTTCATTGTAATGCATTTAAACTGCAGCCTATCCAGTGTATGCTTGTGCTCCTGGTAGAAATATATTTTTGGCATATGTGTGGGTGGTGTAAAGACTCACTGCATTCCAGAAATTACAATTAAATACCATGTCCCTCTCTTCCACCCTCGGCTCATTCATTAATGTAACTGTCATCATTTACTTGTGTTCATGTGTTATTCTCTGCAAAAATAGTTTGTCCACCTGAAGGTGGCTGTTACAGGGTCCTGTATTTCCAGGTTGATGTCCATATCTCAAAAATATGATCCCTGTACTTTGTGCATTGACCTGTAACTCTCTGCATAGTGTGTTTCCACCGTTATGCAGGTGGCATATTGTTCTGTCTTCACAGGCTCCTGTTATTATACTGCACTTTGACTTATAAGTTATCATAATTTCTGTACACATACGGTATTCATATCGTACAAAACATTGTAAATATTTCCCTCCCTATGTACTAATATATAATGTGCATCAAGCTCCTACTGATGACAAATATGTATATTGGCCTTTATCCAGCCTGTTTTTTACCTATCACTCACTCTATTTCTCTTAATTTTTATGCATGCTTCTATTCGGTTGCTGTGCCCTTTAAGGCTGGCCTTGCCTCTGTAGCTCCTCCCCCTTTTCCCACTTAACAGCCCGCAGCTGTCGGTCTTTCACCCCCTCGAGAGTTTTCTGGACCGAACTGAGCTGCACAGACACAAGCCGTTGCTGCTCTTGATCTGTGTTCCAGCCACTGCAGGCGGAACACCCCCGCGTCCTGACCCTACGGACGTTTTGTCCCGCTGCTATGTGTTAACGTACGCTGCCATATGTCTACTAACGCGAACGCCTTGCGCACTCGCTTTATTCAGTTCCTAGGGCTCGCTTCTTTTAATCCCTTGAATCACCCCCTCCCGCTGCCATGTGTTTAATGCACGCGAATGCCCTGTGTGCTCGCTTTATTCATTCAATCCAGCACGTCAAATTGTCGGCCAGGCCGCCGCAGTTTCTTGAGGCTGTTTAGTTGTAATATGGGTGAACGCCTTACGCGTCCGCACCTTTGATTTTCTGCGCATACTAAATTGTCCGCCGGCCCCGCAACGCTGGCTTTATGCAAGCAAACATGTTCAATTAATTGAACTGTCTGGGCCTTTGTAATTGGCAGCCCGCCTTTGCATAACTTGTCCATGAAACCTGAACGCTCCACGTGTTCACTCTGCTCACTGGTTGTTTTTTACTTCCTTAATTGTAGTTGCCGGATACCCGTTTTCCTGGACGCCAGCCTTGTTTTCCCAACCATTAACTCTGGGACCATTCATTGGACTTACGATACTTCACACCGTAAGTATACCCCCATTTGTGTTTCACCCTTAAAAGGGCCCTGCGGCCACTATTTTTCTTACACCTTCCCCTTTTTACCCCACTTCCAGGACGGTGGTTGATCCAATTTCAGCAAGCCCGGACGACCGAGCCCTAACTCGCTCACCCTGAGGCTCCAACCATTCCTGACCATACCTCCATGAGGAATCCCTTTCTATCTCATTTGAATCTGGCTGTGAGGTTGATCCATGTGCTCTTCTTTTTACGGATTTCTATCCTCGTGCCCTCTGGTGGGTCCTATGCAGGTATTTCCCACCTACTTTGTACTACTGGCCATCTGTGGCTACGTTAGCCCTTCCACCTATCCTTTATTACATATTTTTCTTATATCTTCCCCCTTTCTCTGTAGCACTTCGAATAAGTGTGTCCTAGTCCTGATGATGACCTGCATTGCTATCAGGTCAAAACGCCATTGACTCCATAGCGCAATTCAACAGGCGCATCTGTGTTTTGTTCCTTACAATCTTGTAAATTGTTTCTTAGCTATTTTTAGATAAGATTGGATCATCACTCATGTTTTAGATATAAATTTTCACTGTTCTTTTGCACAGTCCCCGCTGGTTCACACTTGTCACTTTGCGCCGTACACTCTCTTCACGAGCACAAACTTGCACAAGTGGTACAGGTTACATGTCATTAAATGTAACAGAGTGCATTTTTCCTTGTTCCTCCTAAATTCTAAACATAAAACCGCTCCCAGCATTTTTTGCATAACCATTGATGTCTCCCTCCTTCCTTGTCTCCTTGTTTTTCTATAATTATTGTGTGCACATTTAAACTTGCCTTTACTTGATACCTGTTGAGACATTGTGATTTGCTACATATGCTTGTCACCCAGGTCTCAACTAGGTTTACGGGTTACCTCCTGTTGTTTGTTGTAAAGGCGCACTTAAGGCACCATTTGCAATGACTTTTAGGGAATTTATGTAAGCCTAATAGGGAGTTCCAATGTACAGCACATGCTTTTGAGGGGAAGCACAGGCACTTTTCTACTGTTCAACAGTGGTAAAGTGCATAGAGCCCTAAAGCTAGCTAAAATAGATTTCAGAAAATGGCGAACAATCTTGGATGACCATGCTGAAAAGGTGAAATAGTCACAGCCGTATTCCGGTTCATCATTTTTTGCCACTTTAGACAGAGACATGCCATTTGCCAAACAGGTTTGGCTCTGATCCAATAGGAAAAGTCTAGCTCATACTGCCAGGCCAGGTCCCCTCCAGGTAAAACATAAGCAATCGCAGCTGGTAGTCTATAAAGAGATTAGTAACATTATTTTTGTCTTTATTCAATTAGTAAGTCAGATAAATCAGTTTACAGAAATTTATCAAGAAAAAATATGGTTATAACCAACAATAATGTGAAATGACGAGCGTGCTCCATAAAAGAATTGATCCCTATTCTAAATAAAGGTCCAGAATCAGAAGTTAATGGAACGCATAAAGAGTTCAAGATAAAGAGGTGAGATCAAGGGAGCATTAAGTTTGAAATCCAATCAATCAGTCGAACTCCCCATAAAGAGCAGTTCATGAAACTCAGCCAAGTCTCAATATCCAAAGAGCATATAGTTGCAGTAGCAATCTTTACAAATAAAGCCTCAACAGGGAAATAAGGGGCAACAGATGCAGCAAAGGCTATAACCGTCAAAGATAGGAATAGGAAGGCTGAAAATATAGAATTGCCACCTCCAAAAGTAGCAGGCAATAGTAGCAGCCGTCAGCAGTAGCCATCAGCAGTAGTAGCAGCAGATCTCCTTTGACAAACAATTTTCTGTCTTGTCTTTTATATTAGTGCATGTTTCTAGTTAGACAGACAATTTTCCTTCTAACTAGAAACACACACTAATATAAAAGACAAGAACACATGTAAATAACATTGTTGCAGGTTAGATCACTTCCATCCAATGAAAAGACATCTTTCAATGGTGAGCAGTCTTCGTTCTTCCTTTCCCATGGAAAACACATGAAATTGACAGTCTACAATCAAATATGTAACAGACATCACTAAACAGTTGTGTTTCTGGAAGCATTTACCTTGGTTCCCAGGGACACTTAATGCAGCGTCTATTCTATCATTTATTCAATGTTTCACTGTATGACAATTAACTATACTAAAGACAGAAACATTTGCTTGCAGAATTCTAGTTTGGCAATGCTTTTCGTATTTCATGTAAGTGAGAGTTATTGTTAAATTATGAGACTTTCTATTCAGCATTATATCGACACGAGATAGATTGGAAGTTCAAGCGTAGTGCAAACGAGAACCTGCTGCTTAAGAAAGATAATGCACTATAAACCAGATTATTCTACAGTTATGAAGAAAATTCTAAGGAAGTCACATTAAAGTCAAGCTATCAAATATATTTGTGCATGGTTCAGCAATTTCTTAGACTTATATTTGTTAAAGGGAAATCTAACAGTGGTCTACCAGTGAATATGGATGTCTGATGCATTTTGCACATTTTAACTAAGTGCCACTTTACAGTATGTTTTTTCACGTTAATGTCTAAGGCAAATTATAAGATTTGTTAATTTGTTTTTAGTTCAAAATTTCACCTTTTACAGTTGCATACCTCTCCCATCACCTTTACTCCTTCACCAATTTGGAAATACTAATATGCACTTTAAGTCCTCTTAACAAAGTGAAAGGAGATTCCTCTGTCATACTGTGTGGTGTCACATTGTATTCCCAAATTTTGTTTTTCAAAAATTTACAAATCTCATGGCCTGAAGTGTGAGAAGGTGGCTCTGACCATCTAATCTGCCTGGATTTTTTGCTCTTTGACCACCTGGTTTTTGACTTTTTACTGTGGAGGAGCCTCATAACCTGTGACTCACCCACAGTAAACTCATGGTAAAATGGACTACGCATGTTTACCAACAGTGTCTGCCTTTTAAGATAAGGTTGCTGTGATGCAGCAAGGTAAGAGGCATCTGACTTGTCACATGTGAACACGTGTGCACATGCATGTGCACATGTGTGAGGGCTGCACTTCGGAGACTCCTGTCGTGCGCTGCCCAAGAACTGCACACAGGTAGCCTGGCACAGTAGGTACTCAGCAGGGTTGTATATTGACCTGGGATAGGCCTTATAATGTTGGTGTACACAGATAGGGAAAGTCAGTGAGCCCGATTGACAAAGGTAAGCTTATACCTTTGTGTAAGTTTACTACTTTTCGGTATTCATAAAGGTAAACTTACACCAAAAGTCTAAGTTTAGATCTTTCGGTATTCACAAAGGGCATTTACAAGTGGTATTGTTACGTCCGCACTCGGGCTGGAATCTCCACACTCGAGGTGGAGTCTCCGCACTCAGGCCATAATCTACGCACTTGAGCCTGAAACTCCGCACTCGAGGTAGAGGAAGTTTGCTTTCATCCTGACACACCTGTGTCAGTGCCTACCATCCCCCCAATCAGCTCCAATTGAAACTCCTTAGCCCAACAACCAATTCCAGCCTTGCTGCAAACTTAAAAGCAGAACTGCCACAAACAAACCCTTTCAGAACATACATGTCGCTGAATGTATCTGTTGGTTTGCCCCTTGCCATGCGACTGGACGATTTGAGGAGAAGGAGGAGGAGGAGAGTAGAGAAGATTTTTAGACAAAGGATAAACCTCCTTGGAATGTTTAGCCAAGATGTCAGGGCCAGATACCATTTTCCCCCGATGTCATCTTGGAGATGGTCCTCCAATCCTGTGCCTTGTGGGCATCTCTCAGACAAGCCAGCTCCGATGCTTGCATCAGGTACTGAGCTGCACCAACAGGGGAGCCCATCTCCATATATGAATGCCCCATACACTGGATAGGAGGCAATGGGTGGCTAGGGATATCAACCTCTTTTCCCGCTTCCCACGTGTGCTAGGTGCAATTGATTGTGCCCATGTGACTCTTCATCCACCTTGCCACTACGCACAGATGTTCTGTAACAGACACCGCTGGCACTCTATTAAAATTCAGGATGTCTGTGATGCTAGTGGTAGCTTTATTGATGTGCATGCAGTGTTCCCAGGCAGTATCCAAGACACTATGTATTTCGCAGGTCACCTATTGCCTGGCAGATGGCAGAGGTAGATTTTGGAAACATGTGGCTGCTTGGTAAGTACCAAGCACATGTGTGGACATGTCTGATATGGATGATTGTTTTTAAATATACATAACCATCATACAGCACTATTCCTCATGCCACATAGATGCCCCCAAAAGACACAGCATTCTATACATTATGTACTGTACAGATGCAAGAGAGACATGTACACATATTCTCTCATTTTCCTCCTCAGGTAATGCTGCATATTCACTCTCCCTTCATCTCCTCACACCATACAGATGTGCAACCACTGTATTTCAGCAGAGGTACAATAGGGCACACATACGTACACAAGCTATCATAGAGTGCGCTTTTGGTCTCTTGAAGTTGAGATTCAGATGTCTTGACCATATGGGCGGGGCTTCTGTACCCCCATGAAGTTGCCTGTGTGTCTTGAACAACATAGCATTAAATCATGGCTTACACATACCTCTGGACCGCCAACTAGGTATGAATCCGGGCAACTAGGCCATTGCACAAAACAGGGTATGCAGGAGCGTGATCAGCTGGTTGACACTTTTTTCTCCTGAGCAACCTGCTGTGTTACGGCCTTCATGTGATTTTCAGTCTGTTGTCAATGATGATAGTTGGATATTTAACACTCTGTCCATAGATTCCATCCTGAGACTACTTTGTAAGCCATACATAATGTCTGTAAGCAACAGCCGCTGAAAAGAGTCAAAACATAGGCCATGCAATACGTTATGTGCAGATGTTAATTATTAGTGTGGACAACGTCTCTAAGTACTCCTTTGCCTCAGGGGATTAAATGTCAGCGCATTTGTGAGACATCTCTAGACAGTTTGACAATAGGGGCCTGATTCACAAAGGGCCTCTGCCCTCGGGGTGAAGGTGCTGCAGTTGTTGGGGAGCCTCCGTACTCAGGGCGGAATTGCTGCCATGAGATTTCTTAGGGCAGAGATCATGCCTCAAGTGCGGGGTCTCCCCCATGACTGAGGGGCCTCCGCAATGAGGGCAGAGGCCCTTTGTGAATCAGGCTCTATTTGTCTAGGGATAAACAGCACTACCTGCCCCAACTTTGGTGAAACACTACAGTCAACTTTGATGTAAGTGCAAAATGTGGACCGCATGTAACATAATGCAAAGGGGCAAACTGTGCTGGGATGTAATGTAGAGTTTACCCAAACCCTCTTCCCTTCCTGAATAGAAGTTGCTGACATTCTTTGCCACTTTTTTCTCCATTTCAGGTAAATAAAACCTTGTTTTCTGGCCTGTTTATGCAGTCTCTGGCCCGAATGCAGAGAGTCCGCCCCAGATGCGAAAGTCCGCAATAGGGCCAGAGACTCCAAAAACAGGCTGAAATCCAATGTTTCAATACAGGAAATGACTAACAGGAAATGCAATGCAGGATGTTGATGACTGGAAGTTGCAGACAGCCATTCTAAAGACATTCTGAGTCATCCTCGCCTCCAAATAAGATACGCTTCCTTGCTGCTGCTGTGTTCATCCAAACTGCCCCTAAACAGGTCCCCGGGCCAGCTCTCCCCTGCCGCTTGCTCCTCTGACCATCCTTGGCAGCCCTTCATTCCCTCCCCTAACCCTGCTTTGTATTTCAGATTCCCCTTAACTGTTCTTTGTATTTCAGATTCCCCTTAACTGTTCTTCTTATTTCAGATCCCCCTTAACTTGTTTTCACTCTTTTTGTAACCCTGCTTTGTATTTCAGATTCCCCTTAACTGTTCTTTGTCTTTCAGATTCCCTTTAACTGTTCTATCCCCTGCCGCTCGCTCCTCTGACCATCCTTGGCAGCCCTTCATTCCCTTCCTTAACCCCGTTTTGTATTTCAGATTCACCTTAACTGTTCATTGTATTTCAGATTCCCCTTAACTTGTGTTCTCTTTCTCTTGTAACACCGCTTTGTATTTCAGATTCCCCTTAACTGCTGTTTCTCTCTTTCAGAGTCCCTGCTTTCCTGCCCAGCACTCCCCTTGCTTGCTTCCCACCTCCCACAGCTCCAGCCCCCCTCCCGGGTAACCTATTTAATGGAGACCTCAGCGCTCGTCTGCACAAGCCTATCTGGGAATGTCCGTGCTTGGACCGCGCCCAGTTCCTAGACCCCTGGTCCTCCTTTGTCCCACAGGTACTCAGGTAACGAGATCTGAGCCCTCTCCCAGGGTCACACAACAACTGCCACCACGCTTCCCCATGAAACACAGCAGGACTGTTCACCTACTAACACTGCCCCCTCCACTGCAACACTGAACCCTCCACCTCAAAACACTTTCCGACCAAAACCATCATGAATCAACTCCACTGCCTACTAATTAAAACCCGCTCACTCCACAAATACACCAGGAAATCTGGGACATCATTTCTCTCACGCCGGACATCATCTTTCTCATCGAGACATGGCTCAACCTGTCGTCAGCATCCGTCATCACCTCATGGATACAAGATAATCCACGGCGGCCACAACATGCAAGGTGGTGGAATAGCCATCATCCATAAATGGTGCATCAAGTGCACAGCTAACATGGACGTCCCCTCCCACATCATGGAACATCTCAACTTCCAAATCCATACCAAGGGCAAAACCACTTTCAGAGACACCCTCACCTACAGAACCTCCAGTACTCACCCCGCCTTCTACGAGGCCATCTCGGACTTCATCGCCCCCCTAGCCATCCACTCGGAGGACTTCCTCTTCCTAGGGGACCTCAACATCCACCTGGAAGACCCCACTGACTCCAACTCGTCCAACCTCCTTGAAATCATGGACATTCTTGGACTCTCGCAGCTAGTCACTGACCCCATACACATCGCCAGACACAAATTGGTCTCCATTTTTTCTACCACAGCATGGTCAGATACTGCCATGCTAGTGAGGTCACCTGGTCCGACCACTCAGTAGTACACTTCTACATCTTCTGAAATGAAAATGAAAAATGGTATTTATAAAGCGCACGGCTACTCCACAGAGTGTCCCGGCGCTACAGGACCAACTACGGACAGAGAAATCAGGGTTCACAGCAGTCGCACTAAAGCCAAAACAGAGGCGTTATGTCTGGAAGAGCCAGGTTTTTAGCTGTCTCCTGATCTCCCTGACCAGCCTTCCTAACAACCCCTCCAGCACCCCCTACAGGAGCTGGAGCAAGGTAATAGAGGACCTCTGGACTCACACCCTCAACACATCACCGCCACATCCCTCCCCAACCCAGATGAAGCTATCAAGAACTGCAACACTTGGATTACCAACTGCACTGACAAAGTCGCACCCATCAAACCTCCCAAACCGAACAGACCCTCCCACCACACCAACTTGTTCACAGACGAACTCCTAAACTCAAAACGCAACTGCACAAATTTAGAAAGGACCTGGCACACAAGCAAGATGCCCCTCAAACAAAGTAAAATTCATGCTAGCTTTAAACAACTACCACCTTCAACTAAAGACTGAAAAGAAAGATGGCTTCAACACCAACCTCGAAGGCAGCTCCACCCGCAGCAAGGAACTCTTCCCCATCGTCAAGGAATTCTCCAAACCCACAGCAACACAGAACACCATCACTCCCTCCCAGGACCTCTGCAACTCCCTTGCAGATTATTTTCACAACAAAATCGCAATCACCTATGAAAATTTTGACCCCCCACCACCCATAGACAGCATCAACCCACTCCCCGCCAACAAGTACCACAACCTAGTAGCTATCACTGCATGCAGACCACTAACACCCAATGCAGACCACTAACACCATCATGAGCTGCATACACTCTGGTGCACCCAGAGACCCCTACCCCCACCATATGTTCAACAAGGGTATCAACTCCATCAGCCTGGAGCTCACCACAAACCCCAACATCTCCATCTTCTCTGCATGCTTCCCAGCTACCTGGAAGCACGCAGAGGTCAAACCTCTCCTAAAAAAACCTCTGCAGACCCAGAAGATCTCCAATACTACTGCCAATCTCCCTACTCCCCGGCCCTTTCCAGCCAAAGTCCTGGAAAAAGCAATAAACATCAAACTCATCAACTATCTGGAAACCAAAAAACTCCTGGACCCCTCACAGTCAGGATTTCAAGCTAACCACAACACAGAAACAGCCCTTAAGGCAGCCACAGATGACATCAGAGTCCTCAAGGACAAAGGAGAAACTGCTGCCCTTATCTTCCTCGACCTTTCCAAAGCATTTGACACTGTGTCCCACTACACCCTCCTACACAGTCTCCACCAGATGGGTATTCAAAAGAAAGCTCTCAAGTGGATCGCTCCCTTTCTCACAGGAAGAAGTCAGAGCATCCACCTCCCGCCATACTCCTCGGCACCCAAGATCATGTTTAAGCCATACGTTCCTCAACACCTACTTGGTCCTGGTAGCCGCCCTGGTCAGATCACACAACATGAACATCATATCCTATGCGGATGACACTCAGCTCATCCTATCCCTTTCCTCCCACAGATGCATGACTGACATTGTCAATTAGATGCAGAGTGCTTCAACCTCAACTCCGACAAAACCGAGGTACTCATCTTTGGAAGCACCACCTCCCCCTGCAATGACACCTGGTGGCCAACCAAACTTGGCCCCCCACCCGCACACAGAGGCCACACTAAAAACCTAGGCATCATGCTCGACACAATGCTCTCTATGAGAAAGTAGGTATATGCTGTCACCTCGGCATGCTTCCACATCCTCCGCATGCTGAAGAAAATATTCAAATGGCTCCCCACTGACACCAGAAACCCCATCACCCAAGCTCTTGTCACCAGCCGCCTGGACTACAGCAACACCCTATACGTAGGGATCACTACCTATCTACTAAACAGGCAGACCCTACAGAATGCAGCAGCAAGACTAGTCCTCAACCTCCCAAGACAAACCCACATAACACCCCACCTCAAAGTGCTGCACTGGCTCCCCATGAGCAAACGGTGCCAGTTAAAACTCCTCACCCACACCTACAAAGCCCTCCAAAACACTGGCCCAGTTTACCTCAACCACAGAGTAAACTTCCACCTACCCACCAGACAACTACACTCTTCATCCCTCTACCTTGCCCACACTCCTCGCATCCTCAGAAGAAGAAGTGGTGGCTGCGCTTCTCCCACGTGGCCGCAAATTACTGGAATGACATCCCTCTCCAACGCCAAACAGTCCCAAGCCTTAAGGAGTTCAGGTAGAAGCTGAAAACTTGGCTATTCAAAAGATAGCCTGGAGCAGCGACACCCCATACCCCCAGGGCCTGAATACCCTCACGGGTGATAGGTAGTGCTCTACAAATCCTCCTTTATTGATTGATTGATTGATGAGAAGGCACCCCCCATATAGTGAGGGTGAATTCAGCATATTCGCTGGGGGGGGCACTTGATACATACCCTCAGCTTTAAAGGCATTCAGAGGAACCAGCTGAGCAATGCAGCGTGCACAAGACTCTGGCCCGACATTGCTGTGCGCTGCAGTACAGTGGGTGTGCTCCACCGGTGGGTCAGATCATGCCACATATAGAAAGCTACAATGGTCCTGTCGGGGTCAACAATCACTTTACATAAAAAGAGTGAATCAAAGATGTAAACAAATTAAACATTGTACAGAATCAGAAAAGAGGTCAAATTATTTTAAGAAAATGACATGTACGTTACATGTAGTTGGAACACAACAACACCGACTATTGAATGTTTGGGAACTTCTTATTTTATATGATTTCAAGGTATATACACACAAATTGATGGAGGCTGTCAAGTGAATAAGTTTACAGGTGACATGTAATAAAGTGACTTAAGGTGCTCAGTGAAAGAGGTGCAGTGGATATCATATATACAACGTGAGTGTATGTACAGTTTAACAAGAAGATTAAATACAAGATGGTCAGGATGAGGAAGAACAATGTCTCTGGTGGGCAGCACTTTTGCTTGCTAATTTGAGCCAAGAGACTTGTGAAAAGCTGAACCATATATTCGTCGACGTTTCGACCCAGATGATGCGCTATTTAAAGGTCATGGCGGGTCTTCTTCAGGACAGGGGGGGTGGCAGATGACAGCCTGAAAGCATTAAAGGGAGTATTCATCATTGTGTTCCAACTGAACTAAACCGCGCTAATTATGCGACATGGTTCTGGATGATATGCACAGTTAATGGTGTACCGTATCAATAGTGAGTAACGGGTAGTTAGTTTGAGGTGCTCAAAGGTGCTGAATGCAGGCCCCAGGGGCTCAAAGGATCTAATCCTGTGGTTGGAATTATGGAGGAGTCACGGATGTGCCAATCTCCAGTAAAAGACAGCAACGATACTTAAGAAGTAAAGTCTATTGTGTGCTCAATTAGAATACCCAGGTGCGTGTTGCTAGTTGGGTAGGAACTAATCCTGTGGTTGGAATTATGGAGGCGTCACGGTTGTGGCAATCTCCAATGAGTGACAGCAACGATACTTAAGAGGTAAAATTATTACGTGCTCAATTAAAATACCCAGGTGCGTGTTGCTATTTGGGTAGGAGAAGACAGGGAAAAATCAGGGAAAAGCGGGCTCACTAGCAAGGCTTAGTGACGTTACTCAAGAGCGGAGTCTTTGAGTTGCGGTCAGCGAAAACTTTAAGTTCAAGTGGTCTGGATAGATCTACAGGTAAAAATATATATACGAAGATGTTAACAAAACTTGGTGCAATGCGAACCTGGTGAGGGCAAGACACAGTGGACTGACTGAGCCTTACCTAGTAAGCAGTTGCGGGTTGGCCGTTTGAAGAAAATCGGCCGCCGCGGGGGGGGGGGTTTGGAATCCGATCCCAGCTGCTAGCCAGTTATCAATCCTGAAAAACGTGAAGAAATTGGGCGGTGAACTTCGGTCAATATCAAATACGCGCTCTGGATCTGAGATGTGCTCAAAAGGGGCAGTGATCCCGCTTACCTGGCACGGAGTACTAATCACGCAGCAATCTGGCAGTCGACTGTCCAGGGTGCGAATAAGTACTCGAACCGGCCGCGAGTACAGGGTAAAGCGCACGTAGTTAGTGTGCGTTACCCCTGGCAACTGCTTAGTGACGTGCGAGACGTCAAACCGAATGGACCAATGAAAGGAGGGGTGTGTGCACTTTGACAGCGTGCATGCCATGAACAAGTGCGGGCGCTGACAGCAGCTAGATGCTGTCTGTGGTGTCTTGTGGTGAAATGACTGACGGCATGTAAATTACGTGTTTCGGGATGATCATGCATATGCAAGTCGTTAAGGCATATCAAGGGCGTATTTGCATACATTTGATCAGTATTGTAAAAATCATTAACAGACAGTTCATACATGATATTATAAAGACTATACAAGCGGTGACGCTTGGAAATGAGCGTCATCGTGTTTCAGGAACATCACGCATATACAAGTTGTATTCGTATACATTTGATCAGCATTGTAAAATTCATTTAGCAGGCAGTTCATACAGGATTGTGCATGTCAATATATACGGTATTCATGCATAAAATCGGTGTATGGAAAATGCTTATGCAGATAGCCAGTATGGTAAGTAAAACTTGGTTGTTCATAGGACAACGTGATTTTATATAGTTAGGACATTGATATACTTGCTCATAACACAAATTAGAGAATAATATAGAGACAGGAGTGAGAGGAAGCTAACAGGCTCAGTAGGACAAGCGTTTACAAGCTTACAGTGGGGTGCCAGTCCCTAATGCAGTATGGTGTGGCATGGCACTCTCATTCTTTCACAGTTGGCCCATTTGTTTCAAGGTCTCCTCCTGTTCATTTAGTCCTTCGTCAACAGTGTTAAGAACGTGAATCCACTTGCACTCCTTGAAGCTCAATGATGTAGTGATTGTGCCACCCCTGGGGTGTGCACGTATCTTTTCCACCACCCACCATTTTAGGCTTTCTGGTGTGTGATCGAATGAAACGCAATGTTCAACTAGGGGCGCCCCTTGTACTCTGCAGCTAACCCTGCTCATGTGCTGTAGAACTCTGGCCTTAACCTTTTGTGTGGTTTGTCCTATGTATAACATGTTGCAGGGGCATTTGATTGCATATATAACATTGCTGCTGTTGCAATATGTGTGCACAGGAAGATTATGAGTTCTTCCTTGAGTTGTGAATGATGCGCCTTCCACTGTTTGTCAGCAGGCCTTGCAGATGCCACACTTGTGGTGTCCGGTCATCGGGGGCAGACCCAGCATATTCCTTATATCTGGGGGTTTAGGGGGTTCCAGGTAGGCTTTTACCACGTTGTCCTTTATGTCCTTCCTCTCTTGAAGGCAAAGATGGGATCCTCAGTTGTGCCAAGTTCACTGGATACTAAGCTCCAATATTTTTTCACAATCTTTTTGATCTCATTACTTCTTGAGTTGAACTTGGTGATGCAAACAATGTTATCCCGCCCTGTTGTTGGTGGTTTGACTTCAAGGAGGGAGTCTCGGGGACAGTACCAAGCTCGTTTCTTCGCTCGTTTGAGCAACCCAAGGGGGTATCCTTTTTCCCTGAGACGGTTTGTCAGGGTCTCAGTTTCTTTAAAGAAGTCAGTCCTCCGGGTGCAGTTTCTCCTCAGCCTAAGAAATTGCCCTTAGGACAAGTTGTCTCTCAGGCTCCTTGGATGATGTGAATCATACTTGAGCAAGGTGTTTCTTTCTGTAGGCTTTCTGTAGAGGTCCGTGAATAATAACCCTTCCTCTACTCCAAAGGTCAAGTCCAAGAAGCTGATGTTTTGGTTACTGTAAGACATCGTGAACTGGATGTCGCTGGATCTGCTGTTTAGCCAATCTCTGAAATCAATCAAGCGTGATTCAGTGCCAGACCATATCATCAGCACGTCATCTATATACCGCTTCCATGCAGCGATATGGTCAATGAAGGGATTGGTGGGGTTGCAGAAGTGTTCATTGTCATACAAGTCCATGAAAAGGTTTGCTAGGCTGGGAGCAAACCCAGCCCCCATTGCGACGCCTTTGCATTGGTAGTAATATTGGTTCCTGAAGACGAAGTAATTCTTCGTCATTGCAATATCCAGTAATGATACCAAGAATCCAGTTGGGATCCAATGTGGTCTGGGGCGTTTTTCCAGGGTTTTGAGCGCATCTCAGATCCAGAGCGCGTATTTGCTATTGACCGAAGTTCACCGCCCAATTTCTTCAAGTTTTTTCAGGATTGATAACTGGCTAGCAGTTGGGATCGGATTCCAAACCCCCCTGCGGCGGCCGATATTCTTCAAACGGCCAACCCGCAACTGATTACTAGGTAAGGCTCAGTCAGTCCACTGTGTCTTGCCCTCACCAGGTTCGCATTGTACCAAGTTTTGTTAACATCTTCCTATATATATTTTTACCTGTAGATCTATCCAGACCACTTGAACTTAAAGTTTTCGCTGGCCGCAACTCAAAGACTCCGCTCTTGAGTAATGTCACTAACCCTTGCTGGTGAGCCCGTTTTTCCCTGATTTTTCCCTGTCTTCTCCTACCCAAATAGCAACACGCACCTGGGTATTTTAATTGAGCACGTAATAATTTTACCTCTTAAGTATCATTGCTGTCACTCACTGGAGATTGCCACATCCGTGACGCCTCCATAATTCCAACCACAGGATTAGTTCCTACCCAACTAGCAACACGCACATGGGTATTCTAATTGAGCACACAATAGACTTTACCTCTTAAGTATCGTTGCTGTCTCTTACTGGAGATTGGCACATCCGTGACTCCTCCATAATTCCAACCACAGGATTAGATTCTTTGAGCCCCTGGGGCCCGCATTCAGCACCTTTGGGCTCCTCAAACTAACTACCCGTTACTCACTATTGATACGGTACACCATTAACTGCGCGTATCATCCAGAACCATGTTGCATGATTAGCACAGTTTAGTTCAGTTGGAACACAATGATGAATACTCCCTTTAATGCTTTCAGGCTGTCATCTGCCACCCCCCCTGTCCTGAAGAAGACCCGCCATGACCTTTAAATAGTGCATCATCTGGGTCGAAACGTCGACGAATATATGGTTCAGCTTTTCACAAGTCTCTTGGCTCAAATTAGTAAGCAAAAGTGCTGCCCACCAGAGACATTGTTCTTCCTCATCCTGACCATCTTGTATTTAATCTTCTTGTTAAACTGTACATACTCTCACGTTGTATATATGATATCCACTGCACCACTTTCACTGAGCACCTTAAGTCACTTTATTACATGTCTCCTGTAAACGTATACACTTGACAGCCTCCATCAACTTGAGTGTATATACCTTGAAATCATATAAAATAAGAAGTTCCCAAACATTCAATAGTCGGTGTTGTTGTGTTCCAACTACATGTAACGTACATGTCATTTTCTTAAAATAATTTGACCATTTTTCTGATTCTGTACAATGTTTAATTTTTTTACCTCTTTGATTCACTCTTTTTATGTAAAGTGATTGTTGACCCCGACAGGACCATTGTAGCTTTCTATATATACACCCAGCTTCTGAGGGACACAGGGTTACCCCATTGTAGTTATAACAGATCATGCCACAAGCACTGGGAGGACCTGAAACGCTGGGGCATAATCAAGGCCCAGAAAATATTGGGCCTGCCTGCCCACCCCTATGTGCACAGGCCCCGCCTTACACCACTGTACAAGAGAGTCCTGAGGGCAGCCTGGTCGACCCTCCATGCTCAGCTGGAGGAGTGTGAGCAGCAGAGACCTAGTAAGTGCATGAACTGCTTTATGTGTCAGGTAGTATGATGTGAACGGTGACAGAGCTGTACCATCATGTGTTTTATGTCACCGTTGACGTAAAATGTTCTATTGCTGCAGTAGTTATGAGGTCAATGCCGCATTGGAGCACATTAAATGCACTGACCAGAGTGCATTCTGGGACTTGTAGTGTTCTGAACACAACTGGGAACATGACTCTCACATGTTGCATTTGAATGAATAAATGCACTGCCAACACAATGACTGGTAAACCAAGGGCCTTATGTCTGCTGTGTGCAATGGGGAAGGAATAGCCCAGACAATGTCCAGTGTGGGGACGAGAGGTCTTTGGGTGTTGGATGCTGTATCATGCATTCATTTTGTGTGTCTCATGTCTCCTTTCACGTAATATAAATGATTGCTCCAGTAGTTATAAGGCCACTGCCTCATTGGAGCACATTGAATGCACTGACCAGAGTGCATTCTGGGACTTGTAGTGTTCTGAACACAACTGGGGAAATGACCCTCACATGTTGCATTTGAATGAATAAATGCACTACCAACACCATGACTGGTGAACCAAGGGCCTTATGAATGCTGTGTGCAATGGGAAAGGAATGGACCGGACAATGTCCAGTGTGGTGATGAGAGGCATTTGGGTGTTGGATGATGTATCATGCATGCCTTTTGTGTGTTTTTTCAGGATAACAAATTATTATTATGTGCCATGAAGAAAAGGTTGACTTTGTGATATTTCCAAGGGGGCTGAAATACACACATCATCATAACCGTGGCGCTTGACATTTAGAGTGTCTGATGTTGTCAATGGACATTTAAATACTTAGATTCACATCTTAGCAAAGGTCATATCCAAGGCCCTGTTTGTATATGTACACCCAAACCAGCATTTGTGTTGTGTCAGACAATACTGCACTACAGATGACATTTGATTATAGGTGTAAGACTGTTGAGACTACACAGTAAAGGTTAATCATTGATCCATGCTCAAGTGTCAATATAGCCATCCAGATCATGTCCTATCCTCACTTGTAGACTGATATTAGAAGATGACTATGTTGCAATGTCAGGAAACACCGATTGCAATTATGTTGAAGGTGAGGATTGGTCAGTACAGAAGTGTATACTTTCCAAAATTGTGAAAGATGTCAATTTGGGAGTAAATTCAGGATATCACAGTGATAGTACACATACTTTTGGCTCTAAGACACATCCAATTGGTTAGTGATATCAAAGGAGAACAAAGTCTGCACTTGCTTCATGTAGTTAGGGGGCATATTAGCAAGACCGGCGATAAAATTATCGCCGTTTTAGCGGCAGGAGACAGGGGATGAGGGTGCCTGTACAGGTGGGGGTGGTGCATGGACAGGGGGTGTGGCTGCCTGTATAGGTAGGGGAGGTGCCTGGACTGGGGTTTGTGGTTCCTTGTACAGGTGGGGGAGGTGCCTGGACAGGAGGTGATAGTGGCTGTACAGGTGGGGGATGTGACTGGGCAGGAGGCGGACATGACTATGCAGTGGGGGGCATGTGCAAGGGGGGTGGTGCCTGTGAAGGTTGGTTGGTGCCTGAGTCGGTTGTGATACAGGTGGCTGGTTGTGATATGGTACAGGTAGATGTGTTGGCTTCCCTCTATTTGTTGATCGTGAAGGAAGACTTTGGATCAGTTTCAACATACCCTCCGTCATCTTCATGGCCAAGGCATGGTGTCTTGCACTCTCTTCCCTATTGATGGCTATGATGTCATTTATCTTCTTTGACATGTCTTGCCACGATTTATCCACCCTGTCCAAGACATAGGTCAGTTGTACACCATCTGTGGGAATTGGCACATGTCCTTTAGTGAGTTTGACATGTCAGACACAGTAGCCCCTATGGCACAAATGTCCTGCTTCACATCAGCCTGCTGTTAGAAAAAAATCCTCCTTTCACTGGCCACCATGGCCATCTGACAGCCCTTCTGCATGGGATGACCTCGGATACGACATCAGGTCAACCAGTGGGGGTGCCAGGTGGTAGGCTGTGGGCAGGATATTGGTGCCTACGGTTTACCTGATCCTCACCAGGGGTGGTATTTCCAACAGATGGTGGAAAAAAGGCCTTGGATGCACTGTAATGGGAGGAGTGTGTAGGGTAACCAACATGTCTGACCTGGACATGAGGGCTGTGAGGGGTTGATTGTTGTGTTGGGGTAGGGGAATGCTGTGGCTGGTGGCAGAGTGCTGGGAAAAGGCAATCTTCGGGGGGTGGAGTGGGAGTCACTATGCTGGCCAGAGCAGGTGAGGGCCGCCAACAACGGCGGGCAGGAAATCGAACTCATCATCCTCTGCAAGCAGCACTAGTTCTTCTTCATCCTCCTCTACTTCCTCCTCCTCCTCTTGTGCATTACTGGCAGCTGACATGGCTGCTTGAAAGAGAAGTGGGTTCTCTCTTTGGATTGCGTGTCGCCAGCCAGTGGCGGATGGTCCTTCTTCCTGAAGTCGAATCATCGTCCGCAGCACCTGAAAGACAGAGGTTGGAACAGAATAAGTATTTGCCTTATTATATCATGTGGTGTCACACAAGTGTTTAGTCAAATGATCTTAGCATCAACTGATGTTTCACATGTAACCTGGTTTGTGTACACCTACACATGACAACTCACACTGTAGCATTGAGGTGTTCAGTGCAGATGTGCAACGCAAAAGTAAACTCACCAGCTCAAACCGCAGCTGTGTGTGATATTGAGATCCCCTGTGATACCAGCTACTGAGCCTGGCTCCTTGAGTATGTAGCAGATGATGTGGTCCTCGATCCAGCAGCTTGAGAAGGAAGTGGCACCATACCTAATGCTCTGCATGAATTATATGTGAACATGTACACTTGACACACACATCACTGAATATGCTGGGAACTTTTTACACACCAAGTTCAGATGCTAAACAAAAGTGGCTATATCTGCTGAAGTCCTTCCACAAGGATTTGGTTACTGTGCATGATTTAGGATTCAATCGTTTACAACACTATATGGCATGCTTACCTGATGGACGGATGGTACTGGGTTTGACTGCTGCTGCCAGGATATCTCCCAAACCCCTCGATGGTGTCATCTGGATCACAGAGGAAGGCCTGTCAGCAGCTGTAATGTAACATACATGTCCATAATTAAGTACAGAGGATGATGGTAATGATTTTACATGTATATGTCATAGGTATAGACCAATGATATGCAATTTACCTGTGGGGGCCCCATGTGGGCCTCCTGACCTTTACATGTGGTCCCCTGATCAACAGCAGCACTGGACAGCTGTTAACTCAACACAGCACTGACATCAACCAGATATCACATTTACAGGCAACTGTGTAATTGAAGGTAAATTAGTTAGTTAAAGGAAAGAAGTATCTTGGGTTACCTGTACCGCTGACCTTTGGATACACCTTCATTTTAAGTGGCATCATGCTTCATAAGTATGAGGTGGTCTCTTCAAAAATCTAAAGGAGTGTTCCTCAACATGCTGACCTGTTTCACATTCACACATCAGATAATGTCAGTGCATTGTAGAGTAAAATTTTGATATGTACAATTATCATCCAACATTTGGGTAACAGTCCTTCTTCTCCCCCCTCCTCCCCCGGGACAACAATTGCCATTGTGGACTGGTAGGTCAAACATTTGTGCTGTGCAGTCTTTGGGTGGCCTGTGCTGTGTGTTCGCATTATACATGAACAACATTATAGTCTATTTTACCTGACACTGGATAAGGTTTTGTACAGCAGACATCCTGAAGTTATGTATTTCAAGGTTGGCGTATATGTGATTATGGAGGAAGAGTTGGCAAAGTGAAAATCAACATTTGGCTAGGATCACACAATTTGGTCAAGTGGAGATGCTGGGATGATCCCCACCTTTCCTGGTTTTACGTTGTGCAGTTCAGTCACCTTCTAGATACCCACCAATCAGTCTTCAGAAAAAGTTGCAGCACAGAAACAGCGATCCTGAATGTCATAGATGATGTATACAAATCACTCGATGCAGACCGTGGCTGCCTACTCATACTCCTTGACCTATCGGCAGCCTTTGATGCGGTTGACCACAATCTGCTCATAAAAGTACTCCGAGAGAGAATTGGTGCAGTCGAGGTTGTCCTACAATGGTTTACCTCCTTCCTTCAGAACCGCTCCCAAAGAATAAAAATTAACAACTTCACGTCTGACCTTCTCCCCATAACGAGGGGAGTCCCAGAAGGTTCAGTTCTCTCCCCTTCACTGTTTAACATCTACATGGAGCCCCTCACCACCATACTCAAAAAAGCTAACATCCCCTTCCACCTCTATGCAGACGATACACAGATATACCTAGAAACATCCTCAATTGGAGACATACAGAAATTAAATAACACTCTACGAGAAGTCGAGCACTGGCTATCCCACAACCACCTAAAGCTCAACCAAGATAAAACGGAAATCCTTTTCATATCCAACAAAGAGCAGACCCCCCCAGTCACAGAATGGCTAAAATCTATTGAAGCTCTTAATTGCAATCTTACCCTGGCAGACTCTGTAAAATCCCTGAGAATCACTCTGGACCCAAGCCTAAACATGGACAAACATATCAAGAACACTGCGAAGAGCGCATTCTTGAACCTAAAACTACTTAACAAAATAAAACCCTTCATCCCCCCCAGCGACCTTAAACTGGCCACTCAATCCTTAGTTCTGTCCAGATTGGACTACAGGAACGCAACACTCACTGGCACGGCAAATTCTCACTTAGCTCCCCTTCGATCAACTCTAAATGCAGCTGCCAGGATGATCACTGGAGTAAAGAAATACAACCACATTTCTCCCTCTCTAAGAGAACTAAAATGGCTCCCAATCGAAATGCGTGCCAACTTCAGAACTGCATGTCTCACACATAAAGCTCTTCACACCGGTAAACCGGCCTACCTGGCTTCCAAACTCAAAAAGGCAGGACAAACGAGGAATCTCAGGAGCTCCAACACTCTTCTTCTCATTCCACCGAAAACGCGCAAACAAAAAACCCTCTCTCGCTCCTTCTCTGGAAATGCGCCCAAAATTTGGAACTCCATCCCGGTCCATATCAGGACTAATCCCTCCTTCTTAAACTTCAAAAGTCAGCTCAAAGACCTCTTTCTCAACCGATCTCTTCTGAATGGAGAGCTGCCTCGCAAAATGACAGAGCTCTCCTACCAAAGGAACACTGCCCAGCGTAGAACATAGATACTTCGATAAGAAGGCCTTTCATCGCCTGTTTTTTGACTCGCTCCCAGTACTGCCTGAACAAGATTCGACACGAGACACTGCTGTTTATTGTAGTACTGTATAACTGATTGCACCACGATAAATGTTGTAAAGCCCTCTGATACCTTCGGGTCTGGCTAGCGCTATATAAAACTCTTAAATAAATTAATTAATAAGTCACCAGTTGTATATGCTTCGCTTCCTCTACACCCACCTTACCAGTCCCAACCCCCCTCCCCAACTGCAACCCTGCTGACATCAGCACAGCCCTCATTGACATCAATTACCATACATTTTGGGCACTGGGATTTTCATTGAGATTATCCATGTCATGGACATTCAAGACAGTTGTGGATACTTCTCTTCAATATTAGCAATTAGGTAAGGACTGTATTCACTTCCCATACATTTGATTCATCCTTTTATTAGCCAACATGAAGTGGTATACTGCTTTATGCCATATTATGAGCATATGGAGATGAGTGATAACTGTGATGTTTGACAAACCCCACATACTGCAGACATTTAAACCACTTTTTAACAGCATGAGCATTAGGTAAAGTCATTCTTAGGTTTACTTACCAGGATCCAGCATCCGCCCAGTGTGTGGTGCCTGACCAGCTGTCACACCCGTACTTGTAGCAGAGAGCGATGTGGGCTGAGTTTTTCTGGACAGCGTCACAGGGTCTACAATGATATGTGTGTTTTCAGTTTACATTCTAGTTGGCACGTGATGCACAGCATTTCCTAGTTCAGTTCACAGGTTTGGAACTATTGATGGATTCAATATCATATATATATGGGTTGTCTGATCACAATGGAGGAGTTTTGACCCTCTCCTGGCCATATTTATGTGCCAGTTTGTGCTGGTGGTATGGGTTGATGTGCCCCATGACGTTGCCTCCCTGCAGGTTAAAGGACTTCTGCTCCAGGCGTTGACTGTACTCTGGCAGTATGTGACAATAAAAGGGAAAAGTCACCATACATAGCCAAGAAATGTTGAATATGTGCAGCTAGTCATATATTTACTCAATGGCATCTACATGATAAGTGAATGAGGCACAATATTAATTGCCATTTACCAGTGTTAGATGAATACACCAGCAGTGATGGGCCACTGTTTGGGACTGAGGAATTGGAAGTTACCATTTCTATCACAAAGGATTCTGGGACTTGCAGTGCAATGGACAAAATGAGACACATGAGGGTCTGACTCACCATGCAATTTGCACATATTTGGAACAACATTCATAGTCACATTTGTATTATATCGCAGACATTTATCATTTATCATTTAATGGCACCACATTAAGGTTGTATGTCATAGGCAGCTGAGGTAGCAGCTGGGGGTGAATGGTGGAGAGGACATCCCTCTCAAGTGGGGTGAGACAGAGGAGGGGTACAGTGTGTCCACCAGGGAGAGCTCTGGCAACCTCTATCCTGCTTTACCTCTCCTTCACTTGACTTTTCACATCCTGCCACTTCTTCTTGATGTCTGTGACAGTACGGACATCCTCCACCAATGCAGTGACTGAAGTAGTCAAATATTGCCATAGTGCTGCATTCTGGGCGGCACTGCTGCTGTAAGGGGTAGACCCAGCAGTCTTTTGCTTTGCCTCACTATGTACTTGATTATAATGGTGGTCTCCTCCTCGGTATAATTCTTCTTTCTCCTTAGAGGTAGCATGTTTGAGACAAGGCTCAGAGCAGGCAGGCAAAAAGTCTGTGTGGCCAAACCAGGGCCTTGATTGTGTGCTACTTTTATGTGGTTTGTTATGCTGGGATTGAAGGTGGTGTTAATAGTTTGCAGGTGTATGTCATTACACTTACTCTGGCCCGAGTGTGGAATCCCTGCCCCCAGTACAAGGCTAGGATTGGCTGTTGAGGTAAGGAGCTTCCCCTGGAGCTGGTTGGGCGGGATGGGAGGCACTGACACAGGTGTGTTGGGATGAAAGCAAACCTCTTCTGCCCAGAGTGCAGAGATTCCGACCCGAGTATGGAGACTCCACCTGAGTGCGGAAATTCCACCCGAGTGCGGACATAAAGATACTACTCGTAAATGCCCTTTGTGAATACCGAAAGTCGTAAACTTAGACTTTTGGTCTAAGTTTATCTTTGTGAATACTGAAAAGTGGTAAACTTACACAAGGGTCTAAGTTTACCTTTGTAAATCGGGTCCAGTGTGCTCTACTGTCTTGTCTGCAGTGACACTCCAATATACACTTATGGGGAAGACTGCCTTACAGTGCAGCTCCACTTCCCCTTGGTCTAAAGACACTAGGGTCATACCCATGTACAGTGCAACCTGTCTGAAAAGGACAATTCTTTACAGTCCAAAGTCCTATCTGTACAGCTTATTGGTCATCCAGGAATGTCATGCTTCTGCTCAGCTTAGGATCAGAGTGCAGGCCTGTTCTCACCCAGCTGGGCTGGGTTAATTACTTTTCTCTCCAGCGGCAGGAACAATGGCCTCCCCCCACAAAGGGAGCAATTAACCTTGATTAGGCCAACTCGTGAGGTGGTTGGACTGCTCTACATCAATCAGTCAACTGTAATCCTGTGTCAGGAAGTGGGCCGGCCCAAGCATACTAAACAAAGGTTAGGAGCCTAGACCCTCGAGCCAAACCAGGAGGGTAGCTCCTTTGAAGTTTTGCTGTGGCAGGCCCTGGAAGTGATATCAGCGAGGGGTGGAGCAGAGACCCCCAGAGTACATGTGGTAAGTGACTCTTGGGTGACGCCATCTTGATGTATCCCAGAAGGCTGTGCAAGAAGGTTGGGACAGGGGTGGAGAGGTGATGTGGCACATCAGGATAGGCCAAAGGTGCATCCCTGCTGGAGCCTCTCGCTCACACTTAAAAGGTCCTGCACAAGGGGGACAGCTCTCTTGGATGTGCTTTCCTGCTGAACACTGGGACTGGAGGTGGACGCCATGGACAGTTGGAAGGAAGAACCCCCAGACTACCATCTAGACTAAGGACTCCGACTTCTATTGACCCCAGGACCAGTAGGGGCACTGCCCACGAACAGGGAAGCTGGTCCCCTTATACCACCTGAGGACTAGTTAGGGGAAAGACTGGGCTTATGTGCAAGGAGGGAGAGAAGCCAGAGAGAAAACAAAAAGAAAGGCTGGCACAGGGAGCCAGTGAAACCAGCTCCTCATAATGTTCCTTGCCTTTTGGGCCGGGAGGCCCAAAGAAAGTTCTCCAGGTCGCTAGAGTTCGCCACCAGGCATGAAACTAGATCATGATGGTCAAAATTGGCCCAACGGGACCCGAGTTGTGGCTCTTTGAAGTGCTGTGACCCCTGACCTTTTGTGGCACCGGGGACAAAGAGCGTGGGGCTCTGTTGCCATTTTCAGGCAGGGCCCTGGGGCTGCCTCCTAGAATCCAGAAACAAAGGGAAAGCACTGTAGCGCTTTCCCCATCCTTGAAGATGGAGCCAAGAACCCCTTTCCTGGGCCCGAGAAGTTATTATCCAGAGGGAGCGCCGTCATGCTCCCCATAAAGCTGGAGAGGGGGCACAGGACCCCATACCTGGCCCTATGGAAGAAAATCGACGAAGGAGCACCGTTGTGCTCCTCCGCTAAGGTGGGAGGGGCCCAGAACCCCATCCCTGGCCCGATGCTAGTAAGGAAGAGGGGGGAATGCCACCGCACTTCCATGTGTGACCGTCCCTCCCCACTTCCCTTGCCCATGTCTGCGGGGTGGGGGAAGATCAGCCAACCAGTGCACGTCTGCCTAGAGGAGCGCACAGACCAGAATGTGGCTGCTGGCTCCAGCGGCGGCACTCAAGAGTGCTGGCCATACATGGAGCTGATGAGGGGAAGACGGGGTTGGGCTCCTCATGCTACCCTCAATAGAAAAGATGCACTCGGGGTGCCCGGGCACCCCGAGAAGAGGAAATGTGGCACAAGGCCGCTTGTAAAAAAAAACGAAACTGATGTAATTTTCCCCAGCGCAGCAGGAGAGCCACTAATAAAACATTCATTGAGCTCCTGGAGGAGTGCCCTATAATGCCTTGTGGGGCTACCTGTATTTTGATGAGGAAAACACTTGTTTTTTTAACATGTGGTGCCCGCAGGAGAAAAGAGTCATCACTAAAATGTCACAAAAGTGTGGGAAGAGCTGGAGGAACAGCACAGCCTCCACCCTAAAGAACTCCAGAGTCCCCACCCTAAGTTGGGTAGGATTCTAACTTGACAACATCCCCAGGATTTCCTTGGATTTTAAGCACTTCCCAGGCTGGAGCTTTTGCTGTTCAGCTGGGAGTGCTGCATCCTCTAGGGGCAGAGACTATGGTTGCAGTCCTTGTGGTCTGAAATGGTACAATGTGAGTTTTTATATTTTGTAAATGTCATCTAGGGTTGGAGGGTGGTATTTGCACCTTTTTGTAACTACAAAAGTAATGTCTTTTAGGGACTATGTTGAAAGTGCAGTATTTTATACTGAAGGGTATTAGGTGTATGCTGCAAACACCCTCTAGGGGTGAATGGATATAATTGAGCTTGTTGTGATTATAAATATGACATCTGAATTGCGCTGTTCATACTAAAAATTATGCTGAATTCACAAATCTCCCAGACACGCATAGATATTGCCTCTTGTGAATGCTTTAAAGAAATAAGGATGCTGACACCACTCATGTTCAAAAGTATATATACTTTATTGACCATATTAAGGGCATTCATTCAAAGTTATTCTTAATTATTGTTTTTGCACACAAGTCAATGTTTTGACAGGTGATTGTGGATCTAGATCTTCCTTTGGGAGGGGTAAGAGTCATTACGCAATGTCATCAAGAAGCATTTCCATCAGCTTGTGTATATTTGTAAATAGCTCCATAGTATGGAGTAGAGTGTGTGAGTAATAAATGTACTTTTTCCTTTTTCAAAAGAAAAATCACAGACTGAACTATCATTATTGGGTGTTATTATTGTGTATCTGTGAATGGTGATTACTAGCCCACACCACCTCCCTTGAGTAGTCCCTGGACTGCTCTGCTTCACTATACTTTGAGAGTCAAGCGCTACAATGGGTTGTTTGGTTCTCAGTGGAGGACAAATGTAGATCCATTACTTGTGCTGATCACACAACTCATGACTCATTTTCTAACATGAAGCTACAGCTGTTTGAAGATCTTCTTCTACAATGCTGTTCACCCTTTCAACCAAATCGTTAGAAGCTGGCAAATAGAAGCAACTTTTAATGCCTCACATCAAGTTGTTTGAAAAATGTGCGTAAGCCATCTGACACAAAATTAGTGCTGTTATCCATAACTAACTTTTTGTTGTTTTGTGGGCCCTCTAAACTAAAAACATTCTCTAAAAATGAGATGGCAGCATTAGTACTTTGAGAATCAACAAGAGAAAATAAATTCATTTAGAATAATCTAATACCAAATTCTCATGCTGCTCGTAAGGATAGAGTACAGACCAGGACAATTAAATCCCACCTTGCCCAGGAACCATCAGGGAAAGGAACAGGATGAAATGGAGTCACACTGGTCTTCCAATGCTTATCTGAAAGAAGACATTGAGAACACTTATCAATGATGTAATTGACATTAGTATCCATTGAGGGCATGTCTTAGAAATGCCCAAGTGGCCTTGATGTGCCAATAGCACTAGATCATTTTTCAAACTCTCTGGTAGTACAAATAACTCACCATGCATAACCATTTCATTGACTATTCCTCATGAAATGTTAGCAAATGTTTGCAAATCCCCTAACAAACATAAATTGTCAGGCCAACCATTCTTAACAAATTGTATTACTTTCTGCCATTTCTCGTCTCATTGATATGCATCAAACCACATTTTCTCTGAAATGTTATCATCACATTCACCAAATGCATTCAGGATTGCCACCACACACTCAGTATCATCTATAACATCCTCATCTTCATCATCTTCCAAGGGCATGCGAGATAAACAATCTGCACAGAAGTTCTTCCCACAAGGAAGATGTTTAACTACAAAGTTACACTCCTGAAGCTTAGAAACCAGTCTTATCAACCTGGCAGACACATAACTGAAACCTCCCCCATTAAGAATGTGCACTAATGGTTTCTGATCTGTGTACAATTCCAAATAACAACCCCAAATGTACATTCTAAGCTTCTGCACTGTCCATTTACATGCAAGTGCTTCCCGTTCAATTGTACTATAATGCCTTTCCAATTATCTAAGTGATCTTCAGGCAAGTGGTACTGTTTGCTCCTTGCCACCTACCCACTGACTGAGGACAGGCATCAACAATGATCAAGACTTTATTTCCTAGTATCTTAACATTGCAAAAAACGTTATCCAACTCACTCGACCAGGAAAACTTCACTCCTTTCCTCAGCAACGCTCTCAACGGTTCAACAATCTGGGAATATCCTTGCACAAAAAGAGCAGATTAAGAAAAGAATGAAGACTATCTCTGTCTTTAGGTGCTACTGCGTCCCTGACAGCTTTGATGAGACAAGACTTGGGATTTATGCCTGAAAAGGAAACACTGTGACCCAAAATCCTCTAACTCTTGTACAACAAATTGACACTTGCTACACCTGATAGTCATCCCAGTTTGAAACAAAACATCCAAAACCTTTCTCAGAATCTGAGTGTAAGTTTCCCTGTCTTGCGCAAAAATCAAGAAATTTGTTTTGATACTCTTGAACTCCCTCGATATCACCAAATAACCTATCCATTAACACTTGAACAACGCTTGCCACTAAGGCTAACCAAACGGAATCCTAAGGTATTTGTACGCTCCAAAAGGTGTCACAAACATTTTGAGGTCCTGTGACACAGACGTAAGTACAACATGATGATGTTATGCTGAATGCAAGTCAATTATAGAAAGCTTTTTAGTATCAACTAAATTAGGTAACAATTCATGTATCTTCTGAATGGGATGGCAATCAACAAGTATATTCTTGTTCAATGTACGCAGATCAGAACAAAATCTTATTTCTCCTGATTTCTTCAAAGATACTACTATGAGAGAAACCCATTGGTATGACACAGTAGACTCAATTATACCCTCAGAACACATTGGTTCTAAAACTTGTTTCAATTCCTCCCTAACACTAAGCTGGACAGAACGTACTTTGTGAACTACAGGCTATGTACCCAGTTCAAGTTTAATGTGATGTTCGAATCCTTTAACCCACCCACTTGTTCTCTGATGACATTGGCAAAATCATGCAAGATATCTTCCACAGTGTGAATATGAACATCCTTTTCTACACAAGCTATGGGTAATTGAATGTGAACATCATTGCTATAGGTAAATCCCCACAACTACTGGATTTCTAGCTGCAGGTGCAAGGTATAAACCCATCTTTGCCAAATCTTGCCATCAAATAATGTTTTTCTCCTTCAGAGCGACATATACTTTAGTAATAGTAGCTCTTCACAAACACTCTAGTCTTGATGTAAAATAACCAATTATTTCAATATCCTTTTCACCAAATGTTTTTGGATTGACATCTGAAGGAATAAGAGTAATATCATTCTTCCAATTATCATAAAAGGTTGAATCCCTTATGTTGGAAATGGCCCTTTCTGCAGAGTCGCCCCAAACGTTTTGCCTTCCTCCTCCCCTTTTTGCTGAATTCATTTTGTTGGCTTTAATATTCTGGACACTTTACCACTGCTAACCAGTGCTAGTGTGTATATGCTCTGTACTCAAAACATGGTAACATTGACTTATCCATAATTGGCATATTAGTTTACTTATAAGTCCCTAGTAAAGTGCACTATATGCTCCCAGGGTCTGTAAATTAAATGCTACCAGTGGGCCTACAGGACTGATTGTGCCACCAACTCAGTAGCCCTTTAAACAGATAAACATTGTTTACATCACATGCGATACATCGCATGCTATTACAACGTGGTCGTTACAACGACCGCGTTGTTACATTGCAAACCATTACAACGCAAGTCGTTACAACGACTTGCTGTAGGGGGGAAAAGGTGTTGGATTTAAAATCCAACACCTTTCCTACTGTTGCACAGACTGGAGTTGGAATAGTAAATTATACTATTCCAACAACCAACTCCCCCCACAGCAAGTCGTTGTAATGACTTGCGTTGTAATGGTATGCGATGTAACAACCCAGTCGTTGTAACGACCGCATTGTAATGGCATGCGATGTATCGCATGCATTGTAACGTGGCCTATTCCTTTAAACATGGCTCAGGCCTTCCATTATAGAACCTGTGTGTGCAGTTTTAAACTTCCATTTTGACCTGGCAAGTTAATCCACTTGCCAGGTCCAACCCTTCCTTTTTTATTACATATAAGGCACCCCTAAGGTAGGCCCTAGGTAGCCCCACAGGCAGGGTGCAGTGTATTTAAAAAGTAGAACATGTACTTTTAAATTTTATGTGCCCTTGTAGTGAAATACTCTTAAATTCGTTTTTCACTACTGCAAGGCCTATCTCTCCCATACGTTAATATTGGGATTGCCTTAAACATCTTTTAAGTGTCATTTCCAACTGGGAGAAGATAGAAATTTGGTGACACTGGGCATACAATTTAAAATTAAACTATGGTGAAGGCAGATTTTAAATTGTAAGTCTAGAGAAAAATGCAATTGTTAGAAAGTTGGCGTTTTTTTACTCTAATCATTGTGTACCTCTGCTTATCTCTGGAGACATGTCTGGGTTGGGTGACAGCTGGGCTTTGTGCATTCCCTCTAGGCAGTCACACAGAGGGAGCTGGCATGTGACATTTGCATCCTGATGGCCCATCACCAGGCTGATGAGCTTTCCTGAGGTAGATTGGGAGGGAGGATCTGACACTTGCACCTGAAAAAGGCTGTGCCTGTCCCCACACAAAGAGCTGCATACCCTCTTGTAGTGAGTCTGAAGCCAGGGAAGGAAAGGCAGGGATCTTGTTATCTTCAAGGCCTCTTTGGTGTCTCCCCCACTTCAATGGCACATTCGGGTGTAAGCACTGGACCACTGAGACCACCAAATCAAAACTTTGCTGGAACCAAGGACATTCTGCCAGGAAGAAGAGCTGCTGTGCTGCAGGAGGGACTACCACTCTGCTAACTACTTTGATGTCTTGGACCTCTAAACAAGGCCCTGCAGTTAAAGCCTACACAGATCAACACTTTATGCCTGCGGGCTAATTGAGGTTGCCGTGTCTGCAGCGATCTTTCTACAAACGCACACATCTGTGCTGTGTGCTGACTGAGCTTGCTGTGTCTGCAACTGTTCTTCTACATATCACACGTCAGTGCTGGGTGCCAACGGAGCTTGCAATGTTTGCAGCTGTTTTCTACATATGCCCACATGAGCGCGGTGCGCCGACCAAAAATCACTGCGTCTGCATTTCTGAGCTCAGCTCTGATCAGGAGCAGCGCAGTGCACACGATCACCACGTTTCTTGTCCTGTGCATTGCTTTGGCTACGTCATGCATCGCCTTGAATCCCGAGGGGAGACCACATCAACATGGGGCTCCGACTGAGGGAGGAGACCGCAGCATTGTGAGCCCGGGTCACAAGGTCGTCAACCTCATGGCGTCCCCTCCCAAAGAACGTACTGTGAGTAACGAGACCCGTGAGATCTCTGTAGCTGAACTGCGTGCACTGCTAGTGGCAGAAACTGCCTAAGTATACTGGTCTCAAGGGACCTGTTGAAATCTTTAATTCTGGTGACTGTTGAACACTGTCTTAGTCAGAAACTTTAAGAACTCACATCTGCCGATACCCTGCTGGTAACTACTTATTGGATTTTTGTTGTTTTGATCTTGTTTTGAACAGTAAAATGTATTCTATTTTTCTAATTCAGTTTGGAGTCTTTTGTAATGTTTTCTCCGTATTACTGTACTTTCAAAGTGTGCACAAATACTTTGCACATTGCCTCTTAAGTTAAGCCTGACTGGTCTGTGCCAAGCTACCAGAGGGTGAGCACAGGTTAATTTAGGTTGTGTATCTGAATTCCGTTGACCAGGATTATGGCTCCTGCTTGGACAGAGTGTATATTCTGCTAGCAGGAACCTTAATTTCTAACACTAATTGTTATCAGGGATTCCAAATCCCACATAACTTGTAGAGCAACATCTTCAATTGTTGCTTCCACTAAAGGCCCTTTTGCCAAAGCGGTATCTGTAACAAAATTAGATTCCTTTGTCAAAATAACGTTGTTGAGTTTTTTATCACATATATTCTATGCTGCTAATTATCATAGTATTCTTACTGCTTTTGCGGACAGCCTGAAAATGATCCTTTTTCTTACAGAACATGCAACGTTTTTCCAATAGCTGGGCAAGCTGGATGATTGCTGAGATGACTTTTCAATCCACGCCCAAAAAAGACAGTTTTCTTCATAGAATACCTCCATCCACTGCCATGCCCATTGACTAAACATATGAAATCTTTACTACTTTTAGTAGCAGAGGTAGATAACATATTAATTGGAATGCCAGCATCCAAAGCTCTAGAAGAAACCATTGAACGCTCAATTGCTGACTTCCAAAAGAGTTGGGTTTCTGCACCCCAGTAATCTTTCCTTTATTTTCTTTGTATAACAGTTGAAAACTAATTGGTTACGAATATAAACAGCAATATGAGCTTCAAACTCAAAAGCTGCAGCAAGGAGTCTCATTGCTGGCACATACTCTTCCACACTTTCCTCTGCGTGTTGCTTTCGTTTGAAAAAATCATGTCTT
Organism: Calotriton arnoldi; assembly: GCA_963921515.1. Taxonomy (NCBI): domain Eukaryota; kingdom Metazoa; phylum Chordata; class Amphibia; order Caudata; family Salamandridae; genus Calotriton; species Calotriton arnoldi. The sequence goes on along the minus strand of CAWUFW010011780.1, from coordinate 392,038 downwards.
TCCAACATGATACCTGGCTCATCAGAATAATGTTTGCTTAACCTCTCTATGGCCTCCTTGTTCTGGCTACAGTCCGCAACACCCAATTGACCTTGTGGAGGAGGTAGGACTGACATATTATCGAAAACTTCCTAAGCAGCCTGCCCCAGACTACCAAAGAACAATGACAATTTGCGTGCTGGAGAATAATCTCTTATGCCTATGGCAGCTAAATCATTCTTGAACAGCCTGAATCCCTATCTCCATTTGATCTGTGGTTTCCCAGGGTGCTGAAGAAATGGAGTCAGTCATGTAAACTGATGTGAGCAGGATAAAGCCAACATAAAGTAAACTTGATAAAAACAATAACTAAATGATGGAAATATGAAGGGGAGCTGGGGGGGGCAGCTGACTGAAGGGAAGTCTGATCCGGGGCAGATTGGAAAGGTGGTGCAGTCCAACGACTGCCATTTTGTGTTGGGCTCTATATTAGCCCAAAAGTAGCACAAAGTATATTTAGGGGTATAGCTTGTGCTACCAGCCACCATTTTAGGTTCAGGTGACCTGGTGGCTGGTAGTTTTTGTCAGTGGTAATCCTTGTTTGTCAGGGGTAATCGTTGCAATTAAATTGTGAGCTTTTGTCTAGCGGCGATTAGTAGTAGCTTTATAGCTCTTACCATGGCCGATAGCAACAACACGGTGGTGGAGGTAATGTGCCTCTTGAAGGAGGCCGGGAAGTTGGACCTCGTGGTGGGGGAAGTGTTTCTCACCCCGGCTTCTCTGCCTCACCGGGCCTCTGTGGGGGCGGCAGCAGCGGTGTTCGCCTGTTCCCCACCGTGATCAGTGTGGGTGTTGGGGGCAGCATGCCAGGAGGTGAGCACTCGCAGCCACTCCACATTCCATGGAGAGGCCGCATTGGGGGCAGGGGCCGGGCCCCATGTGGCACGGTCTTCCACGGTGCCCGGGGCCACATCTACGAAGGAGGAAAGGGTAGTGGGAGGAGGGCATGTTTCTGGTGGGCCGGTCAGCTTGCTTCAGGAAGAGGCGTGGCCAGACCCAAGAAGGAGGGGCAGAGAGAGGTGTGCGGCCTCTGTGAAGCCTTTTGGGAGCAGTTTTGCCATCGGGAAAGGGGAGGAGGGTGGGGTTGGATGGGGGAGGTTTTGTCAGCCGGGCTTCAGCAGAGGATGGCTGAGGGATTGCCGTGCTCTCCGGGGGTGGGAGGGAGTACCCTGGGGTTGGACCTGTAGGAGGGAAGTGCAGGGGCAGGAAGGGACAGGCCAGATTGGGCCAGTTTAGAAGTATTTAGCCACTGGGAGAAGGCAGCAGCAGGGAGGGAAGGAGACTTGGTGGCCAGCCTGGATGATTACTCAGGTAAGGGTTGGCCCCTGCAATGGGGGGGATCAAGGCAGGTATGGGGGGAGAGGTCATCCCGGCAGGGGACGGAGGGCTGGGAGGGGCCCAGCCTCCACTATAGTAGCGGCTTTGCTGTAATGGCGTGATGGGGAAGATGACCTGGATGAGGAGGGTTTTATGGATGAGGGGTTTGGTGTGGTCAGGGGACACCCCTTAGTGGGATGGTCTCTTGGGGAAAGGGGTAAGGTTGGGGTGCCTTCTGGTGGTCTCAGGCTGAAAGAACAGGGGGGGAGTACATCATGGGACTCTGAAGCGGTAGGGAACAGGGTGCAGGGTGCCAGCACACCAGTCCTGTCTTCTTTATTTTAGGGCAGGAGAGTTGCACTGAACCGGACTCGGTAGAGCTGGGAGCGGCTCGACGGCACAGAGGAAAAGAGACGGCTGGGCCCAGCACGGTTCACCCGAAATCGGTGGGGGATCCTGACGCGGCCAACGCACGAAGGTCTGGGATGACCTCATTGACCCCTGCAGCCGGTAGGTCGAGAACGGCCTCTGGTACGCGAGACTCGGCAAGGGTGTGTGGGGCAGTGGTGAGCTGGCAGGGTTGCTTCGGCCCTCCCAGGCACTGGGCACTGCAGCCCCACAGTAAAGTTTGGAGTGTGTAGGGCACAGAAGGTGCTGTGTGATGAATGGCAATGTTTGGAGGACCCGTTGGAGGGGATCACATTGGACTATGATAAGGATAGCCTGGAAGAGGCCGAGCTCCAGGAGGAGCCTAAAGTCAGCAGGGAGAGGGACCTTTTTATGAAGTGTCTAGTGTTACAGGTGTGCAAACAATGGGCCAACACAGGAGGTATAGAGGGGACAGGACTGGCGAGGCGGACGGAAACAGCATGGGCACCGACCTTGGCACCATGCAAGGACACAAGAAAGGATCCTGCTCCTAAAATGGTTTCCAAAGGCGTGGATACCAACACATGGGCTGAAGTGGGAGAGAGAGGCTGCGCAAGGGTAAATACGTGACGGACATGGGAATGGGCACGGACGAGCAGGTGGGTACTGGGGAAATGGGAGGGGGCACAAGCAAAATTGAGGACTCGGGTAGCTGAGGGGTTTCAGGGGAGAAAGGAAGGAGGAACCGGACAGCAAGGAGCTGAAAATTCAAAAATTGCCTTATATGGGTGTGACAAAACCGTTGGGTGCGCATTTGATGTGGGCCATGAAGGAGCGCATTTGGAAAGGGAGTACGTGGAGATGTTAAAGCTCCTGCATAGAGAGGTACGGTCGAAAGAAGGTTCTAAGGAGGAGGAATATGAGCTGGCCAAGTGGCCAAAGGTTTCTCTCACCATAGAGAATCAGATGGTGGCATTTTTGATATATGCCAGCGTTTACTGCGAGAAATATCCTGATCGCTGCGTGGCTATATAGAAGTACATGAACGTGATTCAGAAGTCTCAGATCACTGGGGGGTTACACATGGGACGGCCGGGCACTCAACTGACACTCTGAGGTGGGTTATCTTGGAAGCACACCCAGTGATAACCCCAGGGGCATTGTTTAGGATCGAACAAAGGTGGGTTCACCGTTTAGCCACTGATAAACAGGGACTTAACGAAGACATCCCATGGAGCACTTTAAACAGATCCTAGTACTATTCACCAGCACACCAGAGGTGCCCAAACATTTCTTGCCTAGATACAGGGGCTTTATCCATGGCTGTCCACTACTACATATAAGGGAACGTGCAATGTCTCTGGCCCCATCAACAACCCCTGTAGGGCATTTTTTTTATTTTTTTATTCTCTTGACTTTCGATCCAGGTGGTCCGTATCAGGTCACCTAGACTAGTTTGCCCCCTCCCACCAGATGACACCCCACAGGTAGGGACACTGGGTTTGACATCACACGGGCTCTAGTCCCATTATGAAACCCCTAATTTTAAATGTGTGACACACCCGCTTCATCACCTTGGCGACCACTGCACTACCGCCTCCCAACACAGGTCGATAGGTAAATGGACTGCACACCCCGGCTATCATTACCTGGACCAGCTTCGCGTGTGCCTACCTGTATGGCTATTTAATGGTACGAGAGGGAGCAAGTGACTCCACCATTTTAGTGCCAGTCACGACGGTGGCTACGTGGGTTGCACACGTTTACGATAAGCCACTCATAAGTCCACGTGCACCTTCCAGTATGGCGACCACTCTGGTTACATCAACTAACATACTTCGAATATGGCTGCCGATTCTTACCCACTTAAAAGGTAGAAATACACGCTAGTAGTTGGCCGCCGGCAATTGGCTGACCCAGCGCGCCACCCCCCAGGGAGTATATTGCTGACATCACAACCGCCAGCGGTACCTCCCGGCTCCGGCAGTGTGGGGTAGGTCTACAGTAATCTTTGCGGTCCATTCATGTGAGTATTTCAACAATAATCATCTCGGAGGTATGGCCTGCCAACTCGACATGATAAGGTGAGCCAAGGTAAGGTGACAAGGTAAGGTTGGTGACAAGGTAAGGTTAATGGCCGCGGTTAGCAGACATACGCTGCCCCGCTGGAGCACCCACTCCAGGAGTCCGGATTTAGGGCGGAATCTTGCTGTCCGCATCCTGACATTCCGCCTGGCCATGTTCCCACCAGGTTGGGACAGGACACGGTTGGAAAGCGGGGCACGAAGCACGTTACCGCTTGGGCTGATGGTGACGGGGATCCGGCGGGGTTCATAGCGTTCTCCTGACTATATGCCTTTTAACTATCCACTCACTCCTTGTGACTCCTGCACAGTTAATACTTCGATCAATATATTTTTTTTAATTTCTGTTCCCACTGACCCGATTTTAATGGCGCAAGCCATTGTTGGGCCCCGTATTACTCTTCTAGGACACGGGTCACTTCTTCGTGTCTGTTACCTGCCGAAAGTTGATGGGGCCAGTCGTAAATAGTTTTTAGGTGAGTTCAATGCTCGCACTTTTCATTGCTACCTTTTAGACAGGATACTATACCTGGATACGCATCACCACTGAGAATGGATGGCAAGGTGATACACACATCTTGCGGACATCAGAATTGTTTGACTCTAGCTTACAATCACTTACCTTCACCATGTGGGGCACACCACTGCAGCGTGCTTTTACATGTTGTGATTCACGGGAGAATGGTGTTTGGATAACCACAAGACACATTTTGTATTATTGTTTGACAATATTGTTTACTTTCTCAATAGATTGGCCGCTACATCGACAGGTACTTCACCTTTAGGTGTTACATGTGGTATATCTAGGCTAGTACACCATAATACCAAATTTTTAGTGTAGATAGATACTTTCTCATTAGGTCCTGAGGAATTGCCGCCAGATCGTCCTGACTAAGAGGCAAGAAACATGCCGACCACACGAGACTGAGCACAACATCCTGAAACATTACTTCAGGCAGTCGCCACTCCAATTTGTAATCAGATTGGAAGTCAGGGTTATTAAAAAATTTCTGCCTGACCTTCCATTTCCTGTTTTAATTCGCACGGTCTATTGACCTTCACAACAAACACATCTACACTTTTAGGACCCTCATACCCATGGCACCAAACGGCAAGGAATAAAAGATATCCGCCAAAGAGCCCCTTCATAGGGAGCCCATCAGGTATTGCAGCGCCGACCTGACGATGAGCATGCCCAATGATGAAGCATGACACCCAGTGGGCTGGGTGTGTGAGGGCCCTAATTCTGAAAGGAGGGATTCCCCTTTCCCTTCCTTTTTAGAGGACAACCTATTGTCTTTCTGGGATCCCTCTCTCATGCTCCACTTTTAGGAACTGCATACCCTTGTTTGCTTGGGTTACACATGGGCACAGTACAACAAGGACTTTTGGGCACTCCTGGCGTAGGACCCGGAAGCAAAGTGGGGATAATTGGATTCAGATTTATGGCAGCATACCATGGGGCTGCCAAGGGGTGAAGACAATTTTCATGGCAAGTGGTCTGCCTATCGTGTATTGTTCCTTTCAGGGACGTCGCATCCGGGGAGGGGTGGGTGGACCCTCAAAATCTCTGCCGGGGTCAGGAGGGACATGTTTGGATTTTAACAAGGGGATAAGAATGCAGGAGTATTGCAAATTCCACCACAAATGTTCGAAATGTTCAGGTAGACACCCCCTTGTAAACTGCTACAGGACAGTCAATCAAGGAGAGGGTCAGTGGCAGCACTATGGGGGAGGCGAGGACGGGCACCAGCAGCAATTCTCAGGCCCAAGAGGAGGTAGAGGGGGCCCAAGGACTTGGTGCAAAGGGCTCATATTCCTTTTAACCTCGAGAGGTTGGGGGGGGGGGTTTGCCGTGCAGCAGAATGGCCGTTCTGTGAGTGAGCTCTGCCGGCCGGGAATTAATCCTACCAAGATCCTTGCATATGGAGAGTTGCTGATCTGTCCTACACTACTTTCAAGCAGCGGAATATCCGGGGACCCGGACGCTGCTCTTCCCGTGGTTTTCCCGTGCTCCGGGGCTGAGTTACGCGGCTGCCTGGAGAGTCGCCGGCAGCTCGAGAGTCTCTGGTCGCGCTGTGGGCGGGCGGCCCTGAAAATTGAGCCCGCGGCTGCTGGTGGGGCGCAGGCCGCAGACCTGAGGAGGCGTTGCTGAACCCCTGCCTGTAGTGGGCCAGCAGATTGAGGTACGAGCATTGCTTGCGAGGCAGAGAGGAGCCGCTGTACACTCCGTTGCACGCGCCCTGGCTGGTGCTGCGTAGCACGAAAGCGGTGAAGGAAGACGCAGTGCCTTGCAGATTGCAATGGACATTTTGGAGCCGCGCTGCATCGCAGCTGGGACCGGGCGCGGCTGGGGAGGTCGGATGCCCTGACGGACGGCTGCTCTTGGAACCGCTCCAGCGTTTGAGACCGTTGCAGTCTCGCTGTAGACCCCTGGGTTGGTGCGGTGCGATTTGGGAGGAAAGCGGTGCCCTATGTATCGAGACCGCCATTTTGAGACCGTGCGCGGCTGAGGGGGCCGGCTGCCCTTGCAGAGGGGTATCCCCATTGCTGCTTTGTCCCTCAGTTGTAGCTGCAAGGTATATTATTGCAGACACCTTGCCTGGAGATGGGGGCGGGTGGTGCCCTGCGCACTGCGACCGCCATCCTATAGCCAAGTTCCATTTGGGCTAAGTTTGGACACGTCTGGGACTGCTGCTGCCCCTACCGGAGGTCACACTTGCTGACACGCAGACTCCTGGCTGTGGCCCCTGGGGGCCCTGTACGCATTGTGCACATCACCCTGCCTTGCTGTTCGTGCAGCATTGCACCTGAAGCCCTGATCTTTGCGGAGTGGCCGATCTGGGGCAGTGGTCTTCAGAGGTGAGGCCCTGAAAAAGATATTGGGTGGTGTGCAGAAGAGATAAGAGGCCACTGGGAGGTCTGTGTGAATTGCCGGGCTGCACGGCCGTGTAGGAGTGAACTGTCTGGTGGCGGGGGGGCGAGCCTGGCCGTGGTTGTAATAGGCGGCACATAAGGAGAGAAGAATAGGCGCACGCAGCGCTGCCCTCTGGGAGTTGTGTGGCGGCGTGTTGTGCTGGGTTCCATCTGGCCTCCCTTGAACGTCGCACATCTACATTGCCTTTGCAAATATGGGCAAACAGGATGCTAAACAACTGAAACTTACCTTTGAAAACAAGCGAGCCACGCGACATACATAATTAGACCCGGATGCACACGTGGAAGGTCAGCATGAAACGCAAACGGAAGATCATGGAGAAGACCTGCGGACCCTTATGTTGGAGATGCGCTCCAGCCTGCGTAATATCGACACGAAGCTGGATACCCTAACTACACAGCTGGACTCGGTCAAGACCCAAGTGGCGGCGCATGAGACCCGCCTCGACATCCTGGATAACCGTCACACCGAATTTCACGAATTTCAGGTGGAAACAAAGGAACAGTTGCTGCATATGGACAAGTTGTTGGGAATTATTCGAGCCAAGAATGAAGATTTGGAGGCGAGGTCACGCAGAAACAACCTACGCATTACTGGAATCCCGGAAACGACTGCCATATCTAGGATGGAGACCTTCATAACGGACTTACTTCATGAACTCTTTGATCCCCACTTGTCTTCCGTCTTCGTGGTGGAGAGGGCACATAGGTCTCTGGGGCCGAAGCCTCCGATTGGGGCAACACCTAGACCTATACTGGCGAAGCTCTTGAACTATCAAGATAGGGATCTTATCCTGAGGCTGGCTAGGGAAAAAGGCCAAATTTCGCACAAAGGTAATACCATATCGTTTTATCCTGATTTTACTCCAGCTGTGCAGGCGGCACGGCGTGAATTCCTCCCTGCCAAACGTATCCTTTTACAAGCACAGATCCCTTATTCCCTGTTGTACCCAGCCAAGTTGAAGGTCTCATATGACGGCACAGCCCACTTCTTCACAGATGCGAAGTCCGCCTTGAAGTTTGCCAAACATGTTGGGGGAAAGCGGAACAAAGAAACCCGAGGAGCTGAGATGTCTACAGCCGACCATCTTAGCGACAATGACTGACATGGGTATCGTATTGCTCATTAGTCTGGATGTTCGAGATGCCATGATGCAGGCTTGGGGGGTTCTGTATGTTCTGCTGCTGCTGGACTTGGGTTATACAGTCTAAGTTCTTCTTGTGGGATTTTGTACTGTTGACATGGACTTGCAACTCACTCCGCAGTACTCCCGGCCACCCTGTGCGAACGGGGATGTTTGCCGGTGCCACTGCGCCCCCATGGGAAGGTTCCCTGTATTGCTATTTGTTTATTTGTTTTTTGTTTATTTTGGGGTGTGTATTCTACAACCTGATTGGGGGGTTGGAGTGGGTGGTGGGTGGAGGGCAGGGATTGTGTTCTTGTTTATTGCCAGTATGATAGTATCTTGTCGGTTAGACTGCACGGTTTGTAATTGGACGACGACACGTTGTCATTGCTCACATCTCTTTATTCAGCGTACAACTCATGCCTTCACGACAATGCACTAAATTTTCTTACATGGAACATTCAAGGGTTAAATGACAGTAGGAAATCTAGACTCATGCATGCTTATTTATCCAGACATAATATAGACGTGTGTTTATTGCAGGAGACGCATCTCAATGTCACACCATCCCAGAGGCTCCGGCACAACAGGTGGGGGAACGTGTACTCCTCCATATACTCCAATTACGCCCGGGGTGTGGCTGTGTTGATTAGGCGAGGGGTGGACTGGCGGGAGGGTGAAGTTCACGGGGATCCCGAAGGAAGGTACATCCTCATACAAGGTGTCTTGGGAGGCGTTTCCCTGGTCATAGTAGCGGTGTATGGCCCCAATGTAGATTCCCCCAGCTTCTTTCAGGACATTTGGAGCAGGGTTAGAGCAACTGGTTGCAGTACAATTTTGTGGGGAGGAGATTTTAATGCTATCCTAGATGATGACATGGACAGACGGGGAGCGGCTCGTTCCTTACACCCGGCTGCTAGTGCTGCCTTGAATGCCATAATCTCTGATGGGGATTTAATCGACATATGGCGTAGGAGACACCCCTTGGTTAGGGAAGGTACATGTATTTCTGATCACCACGCTTGGTCCCGGTTGGACTTCTGATTGGTCTCACGAGACATAGCCACTTGGACCTCTGATACCTTGCACCTACCGCGTTCCCTATCGGACCACGCACCATGTCTGTTGCAACTGTAGCTCCCAGGTTCACTTCCTCGTGCATTCTCCTGGCATCTCCCGCCACATGCCCTGCTTGATGAGGCCTTTAAGGAGGAAATACGGACGGCTATCACTGACTATTTTACTCTCAATATGGGTTCAGTAGATACTGAGACCTCTCTATGGGAGGCGTTTAAGGTGGTTATCAGGGGACAGTGCATTGCCCGTCAGGCGGGAGTATTGAAGGCCATTAGGGGTACGCTTACCTCACTGGAAGCTCAAATAAAAGAGCTTGAAGAGAAATTCTATTCCACCAACGAGCCCGACACTAACCTCCTGAAATCAAAATTGTTAGATTTTGCTGAGGAGGCACAGCGTGAAGTTAAATTCCTGGGAAAATACGTGGAGGCGCGGCGGTATGGGGAGGGCGATAGACCGGGACGCACGCTCGCTGGTATGATCCGACCCCCTAGATCCACTGCGTTTATTCACGAACTGCACACCACACAGGGCACTGCTATCAGGGGTCAGGCAGAAATTCTGGATGCATTCTCCAAGTTTTATTCTCACCTTTATACTGCAACCCAGGAAGCATGCCCCGAGGGAATGCAACCCTTCCTTGACTCGCTAGCACTCGTTTGGTTCAATCAAAATCACAGAGATTATATGGATCTCTCGTTCAATGTGGAAGACGTCGCCCAGGTCATAAAAAGTTTACCGTTAGATAAGGCTCCTGGGCCTGACGGCCTGACCACCTCCTTTTATAAGAAGTACGTGGAGGAGTTAGCACCTCGATTGTTGGCATTATATGAGGAGGCTCTAGACGACGGTGTCTTACCTCCGTCCATGAGGGAAGCGATAATTATTACCCTACTTAAACCTGGAAAGCCAGAAACTGAGATAGATTCCTATAGGCCATTATCAATGATAAATGTGGATGTTAAAATCCTTGCCAAGCTGATTGCCAACAGGTTGCAGCCTTTACTTCCTATTATTGCTCTGCCCGACCAGTCGGGGTTTATCCCCGGGAGGTCGACCTCGCATAATTTGCGGACTGTCTTCTCGGTGCTGCACTATTTACACCCAGATGTGCACGCTGCGGTGGTTTTTTTAGACGCCACCAAGGCGTTTGATACGCTCGAGTGGCCTTATTTGTTTACCATATTAGGCCGAATGGGGTTTAGCCCGCTCTTCATAAATCGCATTCGGCTGTTATACACTCTACCCACAGCTCGGATCAGGGTGAACGGCTTACTCTCGGATTCCTTCCCCATTTCGCGTGGCACCAGGCAGAGATGTCCCATCTCTCCTTTGCTTTTCGCGATTGCGATGGAGCCCCTGGCTGCACGCATCAGGCAACATCATACAGCTCGAGGTATAGGGTTCAGTACTAGGAGTCTCCTCATTTCGCTTTACGCGGACGATGTAACTCTTTACATTGTTGATCCAGAGGTGAATCTGGACCCCATTTTGAGGGAATTTATCCGCTTTGGAGGCCTAGCTGGTATCTTCATTAACTGGGCCAAGTCGGTGATATTTCCACTGACGGATGGTACGCCTCAGATGACCTCTGAGTTCCCTTTAAAATGGGAGGCCGAGGCGGTCAAATATTTGGGCGTATGGATAAGCCGGGTCACGCAGGAGGTGTGGAATTTAAATTATGGGCGGGCTGTCACGTGGTTGGAGGAGAAGGTTAAACTATGGTCTAGGCTGCCGCTATCCCTGGCTGGGAAGATTGCTTTGGCTAAAATGGTCATCTTACCAAAGTTTTTGTATCTATTTGTTAACATCCCGATCCCCCTTACGCAGCAATTTTTTAATTCCCTGAGGTCGCAGCTGGTCTCCCTGGTGTGGGCGGGAGGACAGGCCAGAATCTCCTGGGATTTATTGACGCTCCCGTTGAGGCAGGGAGGTTTGGGAGCTCCGGATGTGCAGCTCTATGCGCTTTGCGCTCAGGCCCAATTCCTGCACTATTGGGTCCACCCGACGCCCTTCCAACCCCATGTGGCAGTTGAGACTGACGCGGTGGCACCTGTCCCGCTCAGGGTGGCGCTTTATCAATCGTCACGACGCCCCCGCGGAGATATACACACCTTTGAGACACTGCGTTGGGCGTGGGACGGGTTGCGCAAGAGAGCGGGTATCCCGATATTGTATGCCCCCTCCATCTCACTGGCACAGAACCCCATGCTACCTTTCATTCAAGATGGTGTTGGCAAGACACTGGTACAGAAGATGACACTTCACACTTTCGCGGACCTTTACCCGGGAGACACGTTCCGGCCCCCCCTAGACGCAGCTGAGGTACAGGCGGTACCCTTTGCCGAGCTATTCCTATATCACAAGTGGCGCACGGCTTGTCGTGCACTCTGGGAGGGTTTCCCAATGGCCCCACCGCCTTTGTCCGCATTGGAGAACCTGCTGAGATCCCCATCTCCCCGTAAACTTATTACGCGTCTCTACACACACATGCAAAACACTGCCCCGCTGGTGAAACCTAGAGCCCTCCAGTGGTGGAATAACAAGCTCCCTACTCCGCTGACTGAGGCTCAATGGGGCTTCTGCTGTGGGCAGCTTACTGAACTTTCCCCTAACTACAGACTTCGGTTGATTCATTTTAAATACCTACATAGATTCTATAGGACGCCTGTTGGTCTGTATCATATGGGGCTCAGGGAAGATGACAGTTGCTGGCGCTGTGGGTACACCCCAGCCTCGTTTCTCCATATGGCGTGGGATTGCCCGAAGATTGCTGCATTCTGGTCCACAATTTTTATGTCAGTGAACCAAATTATCGGAACATCAGTCGCTCCATCCCCCACATTGGGCTTATTAGGCTATGTCAAAGACACCCCAGTTAAGTTGCGCAAACTACATGCACTTCTCCTGCTGTTTGCTAAACGTCAAGTTGCGGTACACTGGGGAAGGGGGAGGGTGCCCTCAGTTAAGGGGTGGATTAAAGATATCACCTATGGCCACTCACAATTAACTACTTTCTGGGAGCTCATGCCCCCTACTTCAAGACCACGTGACATTTGGGAGCCATTCGTAGTTTGGGCTCGGGAACAGCATGACCCTACTGAGGAAGCACAGACAAGTGGAAATCCGCCTGGTGTTTCGATGTGATTGCTATTGGTTTTAACCTGTTTTGGCCCTGCTGCCTTTCTTCAATCCCTAGGATCAATGGGTTTGTTTGGATGTGCCTAGAGAATTTTAGACCCTCTATGTGATATTCTGAAGTGCTTATTATTATTAGTCAAGAGACAACTGGATGTAAAATAGCTATGCTCCTACTGGGTGTGGGCATATGGAACGTGGTTTAATAAGAAATTGTTGTGTAATGTACGGACTGTGACTATCTTGAATCCTGCTACACATTGCTAACATGCTGGCCTGTTGTGTTGTATGGTTGACCTTTTTCAAAATGTCAATAAAAAAATAAAAAAAATAAAAAACCTCGAGAGGTTGGAGTACTGGCTGGGATTTTACAGGCGAACAGAGGAGGCGAAGTTGTTGCAGGATGGTTTTTGCTGGGGTTTTCAGTTGGGATATGAGGGTCCGAGGATCTGTCGGTGGGCTGAAAATTTGCGTTCAGTGGCTGAGCACAAGCAGGTAGTGAGGGACAAATTGGGAAAGAAGGTTCAGGAGAGTAGAATGGCTGTACCCTTCTTAGATTTGCCTTTGGAGAACCTTATTGTGTCTCCAATCGGGGTAGTTCCCAAGAAAGAGGAAGGATTTTGTTTGATCCAGAATTTGTCATGGCCTGCGGGTTAGTCGGTAAATGATTTTATCACGTAAGAAATGACAGTGTCCTACTCTTTGGTCGATGAGGTCATGTCACTGGTAGTGACAGCGGTCTCAGGAGCATTGATGGCTAAATGCGACGTGAAGTCAGACTTTCGTCTGCTACCGGTACACCGAGAGGATTTTCAGCTACTGGGTATGCATTTTGTAGGCAAATGGTATGTAGACAAAGTGCTGCCGATGGGCTGTTCAATATCCTGTGCATTGTTTGAATGCTTCAGCACATTCTTGCAATGGGTGTTCACATGACAGACGGCCATCAGCTGGTAACACACTATTTGGATGATTTCTTTCTGGTGGTGCCACCCGGTTCGGCGGACTGCAAGAGGATGTTGGCTAGGTTCCAAGAGCTCATGGGTGACCTGGGGGTGCCGTTGGCACCAGAGAAAACAGTGGGCCCGACACAGTACTGTTGTTTATGGGCATTGAAATTAATTCTGTGCAAATGGAGGCCAGGCTACCACAGGACAGGAGGGACAAAATGCTGGCTTTGATAATGTGCATGCTGGGGAAGGAGAAGGTCAAAGTGAAGGAAACTCAGGTTTTGCTAAGTCATCTCAATTTCACATGCAGGGTCGTACGGGCAGCGAGGTCCTTCTGCAGATGGTTGGGGAGGTCATTTTCAGGGAATGCTCTTCCTTATCATCACGTATGGATCTTAGTGGGGGTTAAGGAGCGTTTGAGGATGTGGTGCATTTTCTTGCAGAACTTCAACTGGATTCCTTTGGCGAGACGGGGGGATCTCGATTGGGACGTGCAACTTTTCTCTGATGTGGCAGGAGGCCTGGCCTTAGGTGTGTATTGGCTGGGCAGATGGTGCGCAGAGCAATGGCCGGCTGCATGTCTTACGGAGGTAGGAGCATTGCCTTCCTGGAACTCTTCCCATTGGTGGTAGCGGTGACCCTCTAGGGTTTGGAGTTGACACACAGACGGGTCTTATTTGGGGTGTACAACATGGCTGTGGTGGAGGTGGAGAACAGACAGTTGGCCAGTGACATGCAGGTGCTGAAGTTACTGCGCGGTTTTTGCTGGGGTGCTTGCGCTATGACATAACTTTCGGAGCGTGCCACGTTCCGGGTGTGGACAATGACATTGCGGATGCTTTGTCTTGTTCACAGTGGGGGAGATTCTGTGGGTTAGCCAAGGACGTGGACAGAGACCCGACACCCATGCCTGTGAAGTTGTGGTCATTAGGCAATGCCAGATGGTACAACTGGTGGTAGGGTCATTGACGATTCAATGCGCAGAGCATATGTACAGGCTTCGAAAGAGTTTGTGGCATTGGGGGTGTGGTGCAGGGCAATGGTACAGGCACGCAGTGAAGATGTGGTGCAATATATCTTGGGGCTGATCGAAAAAGGCTTGGCGTGGGTGACTATTGCTAGGAAGTTGGCAGGTTTAGCTTTCATGGGTAAATTGTTGTGGGGATATCCCCCATCTGCGGGGGAACTGGGGCATAGGATACTCGAGGGTTGGGCAAGGGAGCAGGGCCAGTTGGGGGGGGGTGAGGAAACCTTTGTCCTGGAATCTATTGCTACAGGTGTTGGAACAATTACCTGCAGTTTGCAGAGACCCAGGGTAAACCTGTCTTTTCTCAACGATATTGGTCTGGATGTTCTATGGGGCTTTCAGAGTATCAGAGCTCCTGGGAGGCAGGGGTAGGAGAGGGCTCTTTTGGGAGGAAGTGATTCAAGCACCAAGGAGATGGGAGGTAGGGATTCGGCAATCCAAGATGGATCAGTGCCTAAGGAAAGCTGGTCAGTTTGAATGCTATGGGTACTTAGGGAGTATGCCCGGTGGCATCGGGTAGGTGCTGAGCAGAGTGTTGCGGGAGAGATATTGGAGTGATTTTCCTTCATATACAGGGAGGTAAGGTGACAGCATACCAGTTATTGGCGATGCTTCAGTCTGCACTGGCCCGGCTTCGGGTGCAGGCTGCTGACTATGGTACTCACTCTTTCCATATCGTGCGGCGTTGGAGGCAGCATCCTGGGTTTGGGCGCAGGAGGATATCATGCGGTTGGGCAGTTGGTGATCAGGATGCTATAGGCACTATGTGCAGGGACTGGGGGAAGATGCTAGCGATTCGGAGGCGACCTCGTGAAATGCTTACTGCTTGTTTGTTTCTTTCCAGGGGCAGCAGAGGGCCCTGCGTCTGAGGAGGTGGTGATGTGGATAGTGGGCCATTCGTTCGTAAAATGGGCAGAGATTTAAGCAGGACAGTGGGGGGTGGGGGCTAATTTGGGTTTTAACGAACTCCTGTTTCATGTTACCTGGAAAGGAAAAGGGGAAATGCTCTGGAGGGATTTGTTGCACACATTAAATCAGATGATGCTCAGGTCTCGTGCCCAGATGTATTGCTCATTCATTTTGGTGAGAATGATTTGGTCAGGGAAAAAGGAGTTGTATTGATGAGGACTATGAAGAAAGATTTGTTGGAAATTAAGGCCCAGTGTTCCGGTTTGTTTGTATTATGGACTGAATTTGTGTGGCAGCGTTCTTAGAGAGGAGCTTCCAAACCGGCGGCAATAGACAGGGCAAGAAGGAAAATCAACAGGGAGATTGTGCGCTTTTGCAGGGAGATCGGCATTGGCAGGATTTGTCACTCTGACATTAGATTTGAGGCATTGGAGTGTTTTAGGGGAGACTGAGTACATTTGTCTCGCATAGGCATGCATTTGTATTTATTAGAGATCAGGGAGGTGTTAGGTAAAGTTTTGAATGTGAAGCGTTAGAGAGTTTGCCAGACAGGGGAGTTGACACCTGGGGGGGGGGGTAGTTTTTACAACCCCCTTGTCTGGGTGGAGGGGGCATAAAAAGTTTGACAGGAGTTTGCAGAAGTTGCTTGGCATTGCCAGTTGGGGAACTATGTGCAAGGGAAGGGTAGGGAGGTAGTTAAAGGTTTACTTTAGGACATTTGGTTACTTTCAGGTTCATATAGATATTCATCGGATGTAGGGGGAATTGAACATTGGAAATATTAAAATGTAATACAGTTAATGAGTTAGCTGCAGGGTGGGCTGTTTGGGGGGGGATTGTAGGGGTGGTGGTGGGATAGGAGCTAGTTCTCTGGATGTATAGCGAGGTTTTAGTTTTGTAAGGTGGTTGCCAGGAAATGTTGTGATGGGCACCTGTTTAAATAAAGCTGCCTTTTTTGACACACAAAAGTGGTCAGTGTTTGTCTGCACCCTTCCCTCCCAAGGGGCGTTTGGTGGCATCTGACCAAAGGGAAGTCTGCCCCCGGGTCAGATTGGGAGGGTGGTGCAGTCCAATGACTGCCATTTTGTGTTGGGCTCTATATTAGCCCAAAAGTAGCCCAACGTATATTTAGGGGTATAGCTTGTGCTACCAGCCACCATTTTAGGTTCAAGTGACCCGGTGGCTGGTAGTTTTTGTCAGTGGTAATCTTTGTTCCTCCCTCCCTTCCCTCTAAATAGGGTTTATGGAGGGGGAATTTTGTTGGTTATTGTTGGCCATGGTTTGAGACAGGTGTGCAGGGGCTGGGTTTGTGTACATTGTCGCTTGGAACAGGTGCTACGGGGGCATGAAAAGTTTGACAGGAGTTTGCAAAAGTTGCTTGGCGTTGCCAGTTGGGGCACCATGTGTAAGGGGAGGGAAGACAGGTAGTTAAAGGTTCACTTTAGGACATTTGGTTACTTACAGGTTCATATAGATACTCATGGGATGTAGGGAGAACTGAATGTTGGAAATGTTGAAATGCAATACAGTTAATGAGTTAGCTGCAGGGTGGGTATGTTTGGGGGGATTGTATGGGTGGTGGTGGGATAGGGGCTAGTTCTCTGGATGTATATTGCGGTTTTAGTTTTGTAAGGTGGTTGCCAGGAAATGTTGTGATGTGCACCTGTTTAAATAAAGCTGCCTTTTCCACACACAAAAGTGGTCAGTGTTTGTCTTCACCCCTCCCAATGCTGTTACACTTCAATATCAAAATATTAATACTGGAAATTGAACAGTTCTCATGTTGATCCTCTGTTGAATTAATGAAAGTGAAACTGCGCAAATAAATTTGCTGGCACATTAAAGAAACAACCCTTTTTTACTTTGCGTGCGATTGCGTTAGGCAATCCACTTCGTTGCCATAAAAATGGCCACTGATAACCTCCGTTAACACATTGCACACACAAGTGTAGCACACGTTGCCCTGCTCACAGGAAAGAGCAGTCTGAGCTTGCAAAGAGCCAACAAGAGACTCGTATGCCGAATGAACTCACATGCCTGGTCTTGTAATGAGTCTCGTGCCTAAGGAGCTCGCGTGCAACATTTTTAAAGACATGCTCTTAAAATTAAACTTTTACTAGCCTCCACAGGCCACGTCCACGGGCCACAGAGATATAAATATCACGAAATGTGCTAGAAACGGCTCTGCATAACTTCCTGTTTTTCCCGATGCGATCATTAATGAATCAACCAGCAGAGAATCCATAACATCCAAGTCTGTGGACACATATACTGGATACGCTCGTTGCCAGTATGTGGTATTCATACTCTTAATCAGCTCAGTTACAGAAATTACTTTAATGTCAAATTAATGTGCCCACGACCAAGTCACTTGACTTGGCTGAAGGTAAGACGTGAATGGTGTTTTTGTGGTTTGCTCTAGGGACAGTGGGGGCACTCAAACTGAGATCAAGATGGTAAATTGCAGAGGCACAAAGACTTGCACACTGGGGCCAGAACCTCTCTTAGAGGATAATTATATGTGTTGTGAGCAGGCAGTGGCACATAGAGCCTCTTGACAGAAGCAGCATTTCTTAGGAGGTGGTCACAGGTGCATTGGTGAGGCACAGGAACATGACCCCTCATCGCAGGATTAGCATCACTTGACAGTCGCAGTCCAACTGAACTTCTATTAGCAATGCACCTGGGCTTGGCTCCACTCATGTATCAGGCATATTCTCGGCACATATTATCTACATATCAGGGAAAATATATCCATCTCCTCTTCAAGTTGCAGCAATAACGTCTTGTCCTCAGTTATGTGACATATTCTCTACCATCCAAGGATGACAATAAAGATTTATTTCTCTTGTCCTAACCTTCCTTCACACAGTGTACAGAACTCATCAAAATGAGCACTGAATACACCAAACCATATCATACTGAGTAAAACTGCAGTTTGACAGTAATCTCTAGCCAACTGAGCACTCAGATATGAGACACCCCTAATGGAGGTAGCTGATCTGTCAAAAAGGTAATTAATTCAAATGTACCCCAGCTCCATTGCAACCAGCTACTGGGCAATTATCACTCTTGGGTTGTGAATTGGGAGCAAATGGCCTTTGCCAAATCAGGTACTGTTGCTGGGGTATGTAGACAGGCAATCCTCTTTGACTTGGTGTAAAGTTCTGGCCACGGCCTTTTTTTAGTGATTACAAGCTGACCTGGTGTGGCTTTTTCTAGTGTAGGGAAGGCGACTACAAAAAAATCTGTTTGTCTCCATTGAAGTCCATGTGATTTTAAATGGCTTTACAATTATTTTTATAGGGGAATGGTAGGAATAGAGCAGGGCTGGTTAATAAAGGGAAGGTAGCAGAGCTGTAGTCCAATAAGCTGCATGGAACACCCTGCAATGAATATATGATGTTACAACGCATGCAATTACAATGCATGCTTTTACACCGCTGTCTTTACATTGCAACTACCATTACATTGCATGATTTTACAATGCATGCCATTACAACGCATTTTTAAAAACTACCATTACAACGCATTCCATTACAACGCATACCATTACAACGCATAATTCTTTTAGGGCAACAGTAGGGTAAGTGTTGGATAGTGTAGGGGTAAAAATTACTATTCCCACTCCAGTGAGTGCAACAGTAGGGTAAGTGTTGGATAGTGTAGTGGTAAAGATTACTAAGTGTTGGATAGTGTAGGGGTAAAAATTACTATTCCCACTCCAGTGAGTGCAACAGTAGGGTAAGTGTTGAATAGTGTAGTGGTAAAGATTACTAAGTGTTGGATAGTGTAGGGGTAAAAATTACTATTCCCACTCCAGTGAGTGCAACAGTAGGGAAAGTGTTGGATAGTGTAGGGGTAGAAATTACTATTCCCATGTACCCCAAAACCCATACCCACCCTAATACTAGAAAAATCTCCATTACTTACCTTATAATGCGTTGTAATGGTATGCGTTGTAATGGCATGCGTTGTAGTGACACGTTGTAATGGCATGCATTGTAATGGCATGCGATGTAAAGGCAGTTGCTTTGTAACAGTTGCGTTGTAAAGGTAGGTCGTTGTAATGAAAGTGTTGTAATGGATATTTCCCCCCTGCAATCATAGGGGCTGCACATGCACAGTAGGGACCCCAACTTTGAATATCCCACCTCTCATGTTCCCAATCACTACTCACCCACATAACACACAATTGGGTAACAAGGTGGTACAGCCAAGATATTTGCATTGATTTGTACAGTGGGAGCCAATTGGCCATTGCTGGACTTTGTCCACTCTGCATGGTCACCCCCAAATGTTTTGCCTCCACCCCTCATGTTTTCTGAACCCATTTTTGTTGGCTTTAAAGACTTTGGGGTCGATTCCGATTCGGGCCGGAAATCTCTCCGACCGAGCCGGACCCGGAGAGATTTCCGACCGAATCGGACCCGTGCAGTCCGACCGAACGAGTACGATGCGCACGTATGCCATCGGACTCGAGTCGGTCGGACTCCCATTGAAGTCAATGGGAGCCTGTCGTACAACGCGTACTCGGGCTCCCATTGACTCAATGGGTGCGATGTGGACAAGTGCGCCCCCTACAGCGTGTACGCGGCGAAGCGGTTCGCGCCGTACACGCACAGGTAGGGGGACCCATGGGTCCCCCTGTGTGCGACTCGCGCGGCTACGCGTACAGGGGGTCCGACACGGACCCCCAAAGTACGGCTCCGACAGCTCTTTCGAGCCGGAGTGCACGGCTCGGTCGAACTGCTCGCGGCGCGCATCGTACTTACCCGGCCGGGGAACGTCTCCATTGCGCGGTGCGAGTCGTGTCCGTGCGAGTCGGTCGGTGCGGTTCGACCCGGGATCGAGTCGGTCGGAGCGGTCGGGACGCCCGGACGAGTCGGTCGGCGAATACGCATCGTACTCGCTCGCCCGGACGCGCGTACGGATCGGTCGGGAAATAGGGCTCCGAATCGGATCCGGTTAAGCCGAATCCGATTCGGAGCCCTACCGGCCGAGATCGGAATCGGCCCCTTTGTGTACTTTACCACTGCTAGCCTGTGCTAAAGTGCTTGTGCTCTCTCTTTTAAACATGGTACAATTGGCTTACACTCAATTAGCACATTTAATTTACTTTTAATTTACTTGTAAGTCCCTAGTAAATGGGTTCTACATGTACCCAGGGCCTATAAATTAAATGTTAATAGTGGGCTTGCAGCACTTATTATGCCACCCACTTAAGTAGCTCTTTTAAACATGTCTCAGGTCTGCCATTGCATCCCGTAGGACAGTTTCAAAGTGCCAATTCGGCTTGCCAAGATAAACCTTTTTGTCAAGCCTAAATCTTCCTTTTCAATACATGATATGTATCAGACACCCCTACGGTAGGCCCTGAACAGCCCACAAGGCAAGGTGCATTGTAGTTAAAAAGTTGAACTTTCTGAGGCCTTCTCGGAGTTTCAAGCTGCCTAGGCCTGTTAATTGCTCCCCCATCAGAAATGCATATTGGGCCCAGACAGTGAAAAATAGTACCTGGGTATAGCTGGTAGACGGCCATCCTGTCAGGATGGAAGGGGTGGTGCTGTTCTCTGCACACTTACATTTCAAAAGAGCTGCCTCAGTGCGCTCAGAAAGAACATGACACCAGGCTTTTGTCACCCCAGACACCTTGGGACATGGGCAGGGGGGAAGGAAATTCCAGAACCATCGGGGGAGGGTGCTCCAAAAGTTTGTTCCACTTCAAAGCTGGCACCAGGTATAAATGGACTCTCAGACCAGCTCTGCAGTACACACATAGACCTGCGGAAGACTATAGAAGGACTTCCTTGTACTTCAGAGAACTGCCCTGCTGTTTGAGGCCTGTCTTGTTTCTGAGAAGACTGCCCTACTACTTGAGGCCTTCCTTATTACTCAGAGATCTGCCCTGCTGCTACCAGAATACTGCCCTGCTGCTTGAGGCATACCTTGTTCTTCAGAGGACTGCTCTGCTGCTTGAATCCTACCTTGTTCTTCAGAGGACTGCACTGCTGCATGAGGCCTGTCTTGCTGCTTGAAGGAGAGAGGACCATCTCCTTTAACCCAAGAATACCAGAGTGTTTCCCACGGTCAACTGACTGACCTATTCTGAGACACAGGGACACGAGAAGCTCCAGGTTTTCACACCCCCCCCCAATCAAAAACTCAATTTCTCATAGCCATCTACCCATTATGGTGCAGGCTAAAAGGCCTGTACGTCAATACTGTTACCCAGAAGCCACTAATGTCATTTTGAGTTTACCCTCTTCATGTAATACAGACTAATACTCGGTTAGTTAGAAATAGACAGAAATGTACTGTTGGAAGAACGTGTGGCATGAGTCTCATTCACTGAACAATCAGAAAAAACGAATTTCAAAATCTACAGCCTAATGAATAGTTCTACAGGATTCGGGGCAAGATGTACGACCATTCCATTTTGCGAGTCGCAAATTGCGATTGTTTGTGACTCGCAATTTGCAACTCGCTAAATGGAATGTACGACAGTGTAAGAGACACTGTTTGTGATTCCCAAACAGGTCGCAAGGGACCTGCCTCATTAATATTCATGAGGCAGGTTGCAATTTGCGACCCTTTGGGAATGGCTGGCTCTCACAGGGATGGCGGCCTGCTGGGGTCAGCAGACCACCATGTCTGTGACGAATAGGACACGTTACAACGCACGCGTTGCAACTCGTGTCATTACAACAAATTTTTTTCAACGCTAAATCGATTACAACGCATGTCGTTACAACGCATGTCATTACAAAGCATAATCCATTACAACGCAATTACTATTCTAACTCCGCTGGGGCGTTACTTTGGGGAATGCGTTGTAATGGATTATGCGATGTAATGACATGCGTTGTAATGATTTCGCGTTGTAAATAATTTGTTGTAATGACACGCGTTGTAACGCATGCGTTTTAAAGTATGTTTCCCGTCTGTGACTGCTTTTTCAATAAAGCAGTTTTTTTTAAATGCAGCCCGTTTTCCTTAAAGGAAAACGAGATGTGTTTCAAAAAGAAAAATGAAACGTTTCAGTTTCATTTTTTAAGAGCAGGCAGTGGTCCGTGGGACCACTGCCTACCCGTAAAAAATATTTGCACCCACATTTGCAAAGGGGAAGGGTTCCCTTTGGGAACCCTTCCCATTTGCGACTGATCTACAACCAACTCTCCATTGGCGGTAAAATGCAAATGTTTTGCAACTGCATTTCGGTGGCAAAATCTTCATACATGGCACTGCGAGTCACTATTAGGAAGGGACGCCATTGGCACGCCTCTCCCCAATAGCGAGTCCCAAACCCAATTTTGTGAGTCGGCAAAAGGTTACTGACTCGCAAAATAGGGTTTGTACATGCCACAGACCTATTTAGCTGTCGCATATGGCCCGATTCGCCATTTGCGCCTGCTAAAAACGGTCGTACATGTGGCCCTGAATCTGTAAATATTATTAGCATTAGTGAAAACATCATCTGAACCTGTTCTAACACAATTTACCCAGGCACAGAAAGCAGGTTCCTGTCACAATGACTAGTCCTAACTGATATAGTCATTTAATGATTATGGTGTTGGGTGTGTGTCAGAATTATCTGGCTGATGCACATGTGTGAGAAGCGGAATTATTAGTTGGGGTGGATGGTAGTCCACTACAAGTGATAAAGTCACTAACTTGTTAGATCCAATTATAGGTTTCAGTAATTTAAACCTGAGCTCAACCTACAGTAGCTGTGACACAGGCCGGACTGGATTACCTTAGAAAATATGTGCAAAGCATTCAGAAGTACCCAAACTGATAAAAATCAAAAACACAACACAATAAAAATCCTGAAATGTGCTCTTTCATAATCAGATTATAAAGCCCATCATAGATATTCACTTCATTGCCACTCAACCAGTCTACCATTTCTTAGGTGCTTGTGAGGTATCAACAAAATCTACCCGTATTTGATGTGCCTGCTTTTGTGTTCTCTGGAACTTCTTCTGGTACTCTTCAGGTGTAAAAGCAAACTTTTTCACTAGTGCATCCTTCATGTTGGTGCATGAGTCAGCTACCTCTACCGCCAGAGTAAGAAGTGCAGCCATCTCCAATGTAGGTATCAACCAACACAGCATTTCTCACCAGTGTTGCTTCCCCACCTTTCACATTCTCAATGCATTTTGTACAAGGTAACCCATTTATCTATGGCATCCTCCATCACAAACCTATCACTACATCTTTGGGCAAGTGTGGGGTTGTATGACCCCTTACCATTGCTACCACCATCTTCATTGGAAGGCAGGAGTCCTGGGAGCGTGGCCAAGATGGCAGTGAAATTTGACACATAAAATCAGAGCCCCACCCGATCATCCGATGACTGCAATTATTCTTCTGCAATTACTCACTGACCTCCTCAGTGCACCTGGAGCCGGGAACTGCTCCTGTAGTGCTGTGATCATTGCTGGCACTGCTGTGTTGCAGTGTGATGGAGCCAGCCCTCTCTGCTTAAGTGTGCAGTGACCCAGGTGGCGAAAAGGCCTGCTGCAGCTGATATTGCAGCGAGTGAGGCCCCAGTCTAGGCTCCTTGGACATTCTGGTGATTGTGGGGAATGGCAGGAGAGGCAGGGTGACCCTCAATTCCTCTGCAGCAGACCTGGGACACCGAGGTGTATTCAAGGATGTGGCTGCTGAGTTTGCTGTGGCAACCCAAGGGAGGAGGTACTGCCCCCTTTTCTTTGGGCTCCAGCCGTGGGTCCCACTCAGGGGTGTGAACCTCATGAAAGGCCATTCTCAGGAGTGGTTTGATGAGTCTCTTGTCAAGGCCAGGAAAAACTGTAAAACGTTTGAGCGCCGTTGGAGACGCTCCTACTGTCCCATTGCCAAAGCTGAGTACATAACCACTAAGAAAACCTACCACAAATTGATTCGGCAAACCTGCGCCGCATTTTTTTCTGATAAGAACAAAATGAGCAACAATCCCTCCAAAACGATATTTTCCCTATTAAAAGATATGGTGAAATCTCCAGTGACCAGTGACAGTTCCATTACTTCAAACAACCAGGGTGAGGTGCTGGCCACCTACTTTATTAATAAAGTATCAGGCATTTACGATAGCTTCCATGGGGACTGTGAAGCTTCTGCGATGCTGGGGGTTGAGGTTGTAGGAACGGAGGCCAACTCTCTGCACATCCTCCCTTCTATTACTTTAGACGGCCTCAAGGCTCTGATTACGAAGATTGAATCAGGGTCCCCTGCTGACCCCATTAAGCCTGATCTTGTTGTCAAACATCAGGACTGCCTCCTACCCAGCTGTCTGGATCTTATTAATCTCTGTCTGCCCAATTTCGAAGTTCCTCAGACCTGGAAGCATGCGAAAGTTATCCCTCTCTTGAAGAAACCTTCTCTGGATGCTTCTAGGCCGGAGAACTATCGCCCGATTTCGCTCTTGCCATTTTTTCCCAAAATCACAGAATCTTATGTGAATGGCATTTTGACGCAGTATTTGGAGTCTCACTCCTTACAGGACCCGTCCCAGAATGGTTTCCGTCCTAAACATAGCACGGAGTCAGCTCTATTAGCTGTAACGGAACAACTTAGAACCTCCATGGATGAGGGCAACCGGACTGCGCTCATTCTGCTCGATCTTAGCGCGGCCTTTGATACGGTCTCACACAGTATTTTGATCCACCGACTGCGTGAGATCGGGGTCACAGGTAGTGCCCTTGATTGGTTCTCCTCCGTTCTACGTGATAGGTTGTTCCAGGTCATCGCTCCTCCATTCCACTCTATGACGCACCCTGTGTGCTGTGGAGTCCCGCAGGGGTCAGCATTAAGTCCGACCTTATTCAACATCTACGTTCGTCCGCTGGCCTTGTTGGCCAATACTCGTAATATACAGTTGGTATCTTATGCGGACGATATGCAATTGATCTTTTCTTGTACCAAAGACTCCAGTCAGGATATGATTAAATTTCAGGAGGATCTGGTAGCCATATCGGGCTGGATGGAGGTGAATTGACTTCAGTTAAATTCATCCAAAACTGAGATCCTCTTGCTTGGCAGAGACTCACACCGGTGGGGCAACAACTGGTGGCCGCCAGTGTTGGGTAATCCCCCTATGCCCAAAGTCATGGTAAAAAATCTCGGCATTCGGCTGGATACTGCACTCTCGTTTGAGGAGCATGCTAAGTCGGTGGCAGGGACCTGTTTCGGTATCTTGCGCGGCCTTAAACCCATCCTGGGTCTGTTTGACCCTCATACATGCGCGCCAGCTGGTTGTGCAAACCACGATCCTGGCTAGGCTGGACTATTGTAACAGCCTTTTGTTAGGTGCTAACAAATCTGTGATTAACAGGCTCCAACGCACCATGAACGCGGCAGCTCGCATTTTATTTGCACTGCCTAAATATAGCTCGGTCTCAGGGGTGCTGCGCCGACTCCACTGGCTTCCCGTGGAGCAAAAAGTCAGGTTCAAAGCACTCTGTGCTATTCACAAAGTTTTGACTGGTTCCGGCCCAGAGATTCTCAGAAACATGGGCCACCATTATGTTCCCTCCTGCGCCCTGCGGATTTACATCTGATGCGGGTGCCTCGTTTCCGTAGAGCCGGGGGCCGTTCTTTCAAGGTGTTAGCTCCTATTTTATGGAACTCGATGCCTCTCGCTATCAGGAACATCCCCAATCTTTTGGTGTTCAGAAAGGCAGTAAAGACATGGTTATTTCAGTAGTTTACCATCTCATTTCTTCTCTCTCCCCGATTTTAGCACTGGGACGTCCCTTTGCTGGGACAGCCATGCGCTTTATAAATCGCATAACATAACTTAACATGGATGGTCCCGGTTGGTGGAGAATGAGCTCGCTGGATCCTTCTGTGGGTGATCAGGCCTGCTTTAACAAGACTTACAAATAACAAGAGCGACCCATATGTCCTTGCGAACTGGGTAATGCTAATAAGCACAAACAATGTTCACAAGGAACTCATTTTTAGAACTGTAGATTGATTATAGCTACAATTAATGTCGCCTACCTGATTGAAGCTGAACATTTTTTATTCTAGAATATGGCTTTAGCTTAATAAAGCATCAACATATTGAAACAGTTGAAAAAACGTTTTTGGGCCCACTAGACAGAAACAAGGGGAGATGTTATTGGTACACACTTCAGCCGAAGTGAGGTATTTATTATTGCATAATAATTGTTGGATACAAAAAGAGAGAAAAGCATACAAATTTTAGGTCCTATGCATGTATTTACATTATATACAATCGTATTCAAAAAGTGAGTTGTGACCCCAGTGAAATAACCAGAACCAAAATCTGTGAAGATTAAAAAGTATAATTGAGAAAAAATGTAATGCTGGTTATTAGTAAAAGGAGGAGCCAATGTAATATGGGTGCAAGCAATTAGTTCAAGAGCTGCTTTATGCTCAGTTGATGGCTTCCTCTTATAGATTGCCATCGACGTTTTGACCCTCTCGTGTTGTGGGGTCTCTTCAGGACGGGTGGTTCTGGGGTCTAAGGACAGGACATGGTCTGTATAGATAATCAGACAGTGGGAATTGCGGGTCTATATATAGTTATTTAAGTGGGCTTACCAAGCTGTTAGATCCGGTTGCCTGAGTGATAATTCCTCAAGGATAATCCCGGATTTACTATCAGGAAAAGGGATGGATATTAGACCTTCTGTTAAGATAAGACCGTGCATATGATAGCAGCGTAAACAAGGGAATCGCTTACCCATGTGTGGACGAATTGTCAATGCTAGAGTTCTAGCGTAGAAGGCAGTACTCAGATTATTACTTAAGTTGTCCGTTGAGCACAATACCTCAACTCAAGGAATGGCCCGATTAGATAGTACCGGGTCCAGTCAGCCAATTGTGTGGCAGTAGGGAGGACTGACCTATAAATTAATAGATGAAGGGTAGAATCAGGACCATACAAACGTAAATGGTGAAGAGGTAATCAAACTCAAGGATGCACAACTCACCTTACTGGTTAATAGAGAAGGTGGGGTGAAGCTATCATCCTAAGCGGTAATAACCCGGTCCTCCAAGGAACTGAAATGAAATGTGATGGGGATCTTAAGGTAAAAATAATGTATCACATATGGATAAACTCGCCAAGATAGCCGACAGGGGTGCAAGGATGTAAAAAATGGATAAGGTGGCTAAAAAGCGTCAACGACTAATCATGCTAATTAAAACCAAGGATACGTCGTATGTGTGCACAGATTAAGAATGGGACATGTATTGAGGCCGCAATAATTATACAAGTAATGGGGGTGATACAAAAACATGTAACGTACTGGAATAAGCAATTCCAAGTAACGACATGTCAGAACGCTGCGATCAGGTGGGCAGAATAGCGGGCAGCATTACTTGACTCCTGGCGTGCTACGAGTGGGACATCGGTGAATCTCGCTAGGAGGAAAATCATACAATAAGCGCGCTCCGCTTACCTTATCGCTTGGTGGCAGGGCGCTCTCCCTAACGTCCGGGTTGATCAGCCGTGCGTGGAAGGCGTGTAGATAAGCCTTCTGGTAATACGCATGTGCCTGCAACCGGAGTATGGCAGCGCATGCGCTGTACATACTAGAATAATAGGAGGGTGACTGCTGCAATGTCGGCGGCCATCTTAGGGTGTAGTAAATACGGACAGAAACCGGGGTACAAAGGTACTCCTCAAGCAGGTGTCAGTCGCCTAGGGGGTCACTAGTGACGAACTGATGTCACTGAAGCAACCTATGTATGTACACATATTGGTTAAACTGATTTAACAATTAACACCATATCTTTATTTAGTAGTACATATTGGTGCATAATAGCAGCATTAACCCATGGTGGTGGATATCTTCGTAAATATTCACATAGTGTGTCAGTTGGTGCCAGTTGACAAGTCGTGAGTCAAGGATTAACAAGTGTTAATAGTAATTAATCTTAGATCAATGAATACATAATGTCAAGGTGCGATTACACAGATACTCAATAACTCACTTCTTATCAGTAAACAGGGTAGTGATGGAACATAGAGTGTCCAATGCAACAGCTAGTGAGGATAGCATGCTAGACGTAGAGTAGTACTGGCCTCTGTTCAGTAAATGCTAGCCAGCAAGTTCAAACCACAGTATAGTACTACTTTCCTAGATATGAGTGGGATGTGCAGCAGTGTTAATTGGCATAAATCAAGTGTATAGATAAGGAATAAGTTTCAAGGTAGCTAGAGTCTCTACAAGGGGATTTGCAGACTTCAGTTGAGACTAATACATTTTCTCCACTCTTCAAGACTGTTCAAACCTTTCCTGATGCTGTCACATTTTTCAATCCATTTACACTCCAAAAATTGTAAAGTGCGGGTAATGTTACCACCACTGAGTGGCATCTTGGCCTTCTCAATTACTTGCCAGCGTATGTCATCTGCGGTGTTTGACTTCTCTTTGTAATGTACAACCAAGGGCGCAGTTTCTACCTGGCACCGTATTCTGCTCCGGTGCTGGCCAATACGGGTCTTTACTGGTTGGGTGGTTTGACCTATATAGATAAGATCACACGGGCACCAAATAAAGTATATCACATTGGTAGTGGCACAGTAAGTTAGATCATTCAGAGTCCATTTTATGTTGTCATGGTTGAAAGTTTTAGTATTCTTCGTGTACTGGCACGTAATACAGTTTCCACAGCTGAAGTGTCCAGTTATACGGGGGAGAGACCAAACATCCTCTATGGTGGTGGTTGTTTTTGATTTGCTCGTATCTGAGTGTACCAGGTGGTCTTTGATGTTTTTGCCCTTCTTGTATGAGAACATAGGTAATTCTTGACATGTCTTCAGTGATTTCACAGTGGGCCAATGCCTTTTGATGATTTTGACAACTTGCGTGCTTAAAGGGCAATAAGTGGTAACACATACACTTCTTTTTTCTTGTGTCTTGGGTTTGCTTGTAAGGAGTACCTCTCGTGGGCTGAACCATGCCCTCTTCATGGATGTCTTGATCAATCTTTTTGGGTAGCCTCGGTTTTTCAGTCTGCAGCTCAGGATGTTGGCTTCCCTAAAGAAATCTTCTTTAACTGTACAGTTCCTTCTGAGACGTAGGAACTGCCCGTAAGGAAGTTCATCTTTCAATGCTCTCGGGTGGAAGCTGCCGAATTTTAACAGTGTTACGTTCTGTCGGTTTATGATAGAGACTAACAATTAACTGGCTATTGCAGTTCTGTATTTGTAAGTCCAGAAATGGAATGCTTCTCTTGTCTGAATTGTGGGTAAAGGTCAATGCTGATTGGCACTCATGGAGATAAGAGATGAACATTTCCAGAGTTGTTAATGTGCCAACCCAGATCAGGAAAATATCGTCTATATAACGTTTCCAACATTTTATGTTGTAAAAAAATGGATTGTTTTCGTTGATGATAAATTTTTCTTCAACGTTACCAACGTAGAGGTTTGCCAGGTTTGGGGCATAAATTGCCCCCATAGAGGTTCCGGAACACTGTTCATAGAAGTCGGTGTTGAATTTGAAATAGTTCTTGGATAAAGAGATTTCCAGTAGCTCTAAAATAAACTCAGTGGGTACTGGCATCGGTGCTGGGTGTGTGTCCAGAATGTCTTTGATCACATTAATACTTTCCTTCTGCGGTATATTCGTATACAAAGATTCAATATCTAATGTAATGAGTAATTCCTCATGGGGGTTAAATTCCATCCCTTCAATCAGGTTAATCATGTATGTACTATCTCGTACATAGGTGGGTAAGGAGGGGACATAGTCTTTGATGAAACTATTGATGTATTGTCCCAAAGGTTCCAGAATCGATCCACATCCGGATAGTATGGGTCTCCCAGGAGGATTCATAATGTACTTATTAACTTTCGGTAAGGTGTATAGTACTGGAATCCTGGGATTCTTTTGATTGAGGAAATAAAATTCTGATTTGGTGATAAAGCCTTCTTCTAGGCCAGAGGTGGTGACTTGCTGTATACGCTTCTGGATTAAAGCTAGGGGATTGCAAGACAGTTTAGTTTCTCGCGCTGCATCACATTTGGCGAAGCAGCGCGAGAAACGAAATTTGTTTTATTTATTTATATGTGTACTTACCTGTAATCGTCCGTAATCCGTAGTTTACTACCCTCCACCCTGCCCCTCCCCCGCCCCACGTCAGCGCCCAGCGGCACTCCCACCACCGACCGCTACTGGTTGTATGGCGTGAAGACTTTTTTAGTTTTAAATAGGAGAATGTCTTCTAAAACTCCCTTTTCGAAGGCGATGCGCTTATTGTATGATTTTCCTCCTGGCGAGATTCACTGATGTCCCACTCGTAGCACACCAGGAGTCAAGTAATGCTGCCCACTATTCTGCCCGCCTGATCGCAGCGTTCTGACATGTCGTTACTTGGAATTGCTTACTCCAGTACGTTACATGTTTTTGTATCACCCCCATTACTTGTATAATTATTGGGGCCTCAATACACACCCCATTCTTAATCTGTGCACACTACTCATACGACGTATCCTTGGTTTTAATTAACATGATTAGTCGTTGCCGCTTTTTAGCCACCTTATCCATTTTTTACATCCTTGCACCCCTGTCGGATATCTTGGCGAGTTTATCCATATTTGATACATATTCCAAGATGGCCGACAGGTGATGAGCTCCGGCTGGGAGCTCCCAGGCCAGGGATTGCCTTTTTGGCTCTAATCCCCTGGAATCCACCCCCTCCTTGGACACTTTTGCTCACCTGGGATTATATGGACTGCGGTACTCATCTCTCCAACTCCTGCGACTGAATTTCGAATTCTTTCAGATGAACCGTGATTAATATGCTGACCGCGGAGTCCGATCAACATGGCCGATGCCCGGTGGAGCTGCTTGTTAGCTATAGAGGAGACTGGCTCGGGTTCATTCCCTCGGCCGTCACCTACCCAGCCGGACATTGGGCACAGTTTTCCTCATCTCTCTGCTGTTGTCTCCTTCCTCCCTCTCCTTCAGATGAATCACGAGGACCTGCTGACGACGGAGCCAATATTCAGCGTGGCCGATGCCCGGTCGAGATCTCCGGATGGCTGTTGAATGAGCTGGGCTGAGGTTCACCCCTCCTGGCCGTCCCCTTGTCTTCCGGGTTGGACCGCTGCTGCTTGCCCTGCTGCTAGACCTCTTGCTTCACCTCCTGTAATACCACTGGGTCGCGCGAGTCTTGTTTCCCATGATGGGGTTGCAGCGGCGGTGAGTACCACGGCACTGCGGTTCCGGTGCCCCCGAGCTTGTTTTCACTTTCCGAGCCAGGTGAGGCGCGCCCGCCTGGTCCCCGCTGCTGCCTCCCTCCTTCCGGGGCAGCTGCCTTGGCCCCGAGCAGACTTCCCCTGACTTTGCGGCATACGGAACGACGACACTGCTGCCCCCACAGCCCCGAATCCTGTGCATGCTGACAACCCGATTGTGATCGGCGATCTCCAGCCCTCCTCCCTCCTTGATCTTGTGGCTGAATCCCCCTTCCATCTCTACTGCCTAGAGTCAGCTCCCTTGTTGTTTCTTTGGTTTGGATTTATCTGTATCCCGCCATTTTAGGATATTGCCTTCGGTGCCCATGACCTGGGTCCTCCATCTTGGCGGCTTTCGACCGTTTCTCTTTGCCGTTGGACTGATCCCTGTTCGCCTGACTAACCTTTTTCTCATGTTGACCCCCCCCTTAGGTCTCCTACACTCCTCTCATCTATTACTGTCTCCCAGTTCTTGGATGTTGAGATTGCTGGTCCCCAACCGGTTTGTTTATCTTCCTCTTTGATTATTTTATCTCCCTGAAGTTCTTTCCCACTTGATGTTCTTCCTGACTCTATCTGCATTCCTTATCCCTTTTTACTTTTCCCCCCTCACCTTCTATGCCCCATAGGACGTGTTTGTCTCGGTTATGATATGCTCTTGTAATTCATTATCACCTTGTAACACTGTTTTCTTATGTGTCTTTGTTTTTGCTATCCTCTAGTAACTCATATTTACTGTTTAATCACTGTGTAACTGATGTAATTTTGTAACTTATAACTCGCTGATCCTCATGTAAAGCGCTCTGATACCTCCGGGTCTAGCCAGCGCTATATAAAACTCTGCAAAAATTAAATAAATAAATTAATTAAAAATACATTATTTTTACCTTGATCCCCATCACATTTCATTTCAGTTCCTTGGAGGACCGGGTTATTACCGCTTAGGATGATAGCTTGACCCCACCTTCTCTATTAACTAGTAAGGTGAGTTGTGCATCCTTGAGATTGATTACCTCTTCACCATCTACGTTTGTATGGTCCTGATTCAACCCTTCATCTATTAATTTATAGGTCAGCCCCCCCTACTGCCACACAATTGGCCGACTGGACCAGGTACTATCTAATCGGACCATTCCTTGAGTTGAGGTGTTGTACTCAACCGGCAATTTAAGTAATAATCTGAGTACTGCCTTCTACGCTAGAACTCTAGCATTGACAATTCGTCCACACATGGGTAAGCGATTCCCTTGTTTACCCTGCTATCATATGCACGGTCTTATCTTAACAGAAGGTCTAATATCCATCCCTTTCCCTGATAGGAAATCCGGGATTATTCTTGAGGAATTATCACTCAGGCAACCGGATCTAACAGCTTGGTAAGCCCACTTAAATAACTATATATAGGCCCGCTATTCCCACTGTCTGATTATCTATACAGACCATGTCCTGTCCTTAGTCCCCAGAATCACCCGTCCTGAAGAGACCCCACAACATGAGAGGGTCGAAACGTCGTCGGCAATCTATAAGAGGAAGCCATCAACTGAGCATAAAGCAGCACTTGAACTAATTGCTTGCACCCATATTGCATTGGCTCCTCCTTTTACCAATAATCAGCATTACATTTTTTCTCAATTATACTTTTTAATCTTCACAGATTTTGGTTATGGTTATTTCACTGTGGTCACAACTCACTTTTTGAATACGATTGTATATAATGTAAATACATGCACAGGCCCTAAAATGTGTATGCTTTTTTCTCTTTTTGTATCCAACAATTATTATGCAATAATAAATACCTCACTTCGGCTGAAGTGTGTACCAATAACATCTCCCCTTGTTTCTGTCTACTGGGCCCAAAAAGTTTTTTCAACTGTTTCAATATGTTGATGCTTTATTAAGCTAAAGCCATATTCTAGAATAAAAAGAAATTCAGCTTCAATCAGGTAGGCGACATTAATTGTAGCTATAATCAATCTACTGTTCTAAAAATGAGTTCCTTGTGAAAATTGTTTATGCTTATTATCTGTATTAACAAGAGACACTAGATGTCTTTGAGCCCTGATTCTTACTACGGACCATCGGGAGGGAAGCTGGAAGGTGCAAATCCTCTATGCACAACTGCTCCCCTTTTTGGGAGCCAAACAGACCTGTTGAGAATGGGGTGATGAACCCAGAGTGGGGGATACACTGTGTCCTGTGATGCGACTTCCACACATCGTTAGGGGCAGTCGGGATCTTCATGGGCATCCCACCTCTGGGGGGAATTGGAGGAATGCAGGGCTAACGCTGCCGATGATGGCTACATACCTGCACCACCACTGAACCTGCAATCCAAGGGTTTGGTGGCTGAGGTGAGGGACAATAGGAAGGCTGGGACTGCTTGGCCCATACTTGGCA
Source organism: Calotriton arnoldi (assembly GCA_963921515.1). NCBI lineage: Eukaryota > Metazoa > Chordata > Amphibia > Caudata > Salamandridae > Calotriton > Calotriton arnoldi. The sequence goes on along the minus strand of CAWUFW010011780.1, from coordinate 358,442 downwards.
GTTCTTGACGCTTGGGCTACGAACCATGAAATGTGATCTTCCTGGTGGGGCCCCCTATCATACATGAATGACATGATGGTAAAGCCTAAAGCAATAAAGCCTTCAGTACCCACGGATTGTTTGATACTAAGGCCGGATCGCTAGTCCCACAGACCTCCCTTCTACAAGTGGGTTCTGCACTAGAAGAACATACCAGCAAAATTGATCAGGTACTACAAGTCATCCAGAACTTCAAGGCCACGCTCAAGGCTCAGATTGAAGTTGTGGCACAGGGTATCGGCTTTGAGGGCAGATTACATAAAGCTGGTGGATAGAGTGGACACTTACAAATCCACCCTCACAGTGCTACGTCAGTCAAGGAGCTCCAGTCCCAAAAGGTGGCTTTACAAGAATCGGTCCGGCACTTAAAGTTCTGAATTGAAGATGTGGAGGGGCACTCCTGGTGTAAGAATGTCAGGATCATTGAGCTTTCTGACTCAGAAGAGGACCCCAGCATGAAACGTTTCCTAGAGACATGACTTATTGACATTGTGCTAGTAGGCAAAGCCCCTCATTCAGTCTCCATCAAAAGGGCACACTATGTCCCAGGACACCGGCTCCCAGGGAACCCATCCACAGAACAGTGGTGGCTTGTCTCTTTAATTACCGAGAGTTCTGATGCTCTAATGTACAAGAGTGCAAAGCCCTTGGCAGCTGAATGCAAATTCTGTCAACAACTTCCCACATTACACAATGGAAGTACAGCACCTATGAAGTACATACATTGGGGTTAAGAGGCAGCTGTGCGGTGTGTGGGGCTGAAATAGGCACTTCTGTAGCCCGCCAAACTGTGAGTTATCGCTGAAGGAGAGACCCTCTTCTTCACGACTTTACATGATACATTAAACCCAGATCAGTTGACTGGGGGTGAGTGTTTGATTTGCTCTAACGCTCCGTCCATCATCCCCTTTGGTATCGCTTTACATGATACATGGCATTCGCTTTAGGAAATTTCACGAGGAGAGTACGGGTCCAGTGATGCATAAACTAAGCAGGGACCCTGATGCCAGAGACCTAGGCAAATGAAATGAAGACCCACTAAGAAGCAGGCAGCTATAGAGAGGGTGCTTGAGGTAGCTGAGCTGCACACCTTTGATTAACACCGTGCACCGGTGGGCACACCAGAACGTGGCAGTTTGAATGATACAGGTGAAGAGGACACTGAGAAATCAGACTTTGAAGTGGGGTGCAGGCTTGCCTTGACTCCTAGGTCTGTGGAAATGTTGATCTAGGACCATGACTTCCAAGCCAGGAGTGTGGCTGCCCCCCTTGAACTTGAGCCATTATTTTGATAAAAGGCATCCTCATTGTCCAGAACAGGTCTTGGAATGGAAATACGCTGCACACTACATAAGGTGGACTTGGTGCATTGATCACCCTCCCCCACCTTCCGGAAGGGACATAAAGGACATCTAATGTCATTTGTACTGCATCCTTGATAAAAATTGCTATATGGAGTGTAGTTGGTTGCTGTTCAGCCTGGGTTGTGGGAGTTGATAGGTGGGAAAGTTATTTTTTGTTCTTTTGTTCTTTGGTCCATTTTGTTCATGGTTTGTCGGCATGGATTGAGCTGGCCACTGGACCCCTTGCCCCTCTCCCCCTTTTATCCCTCCCCCTCTGCAGATTCTGGGGATAATACCCTATGGGGTCATTATTACTGTGTGTCCAGAAATGCATTCATCTGCTGGGTGGGAACAAGACAATGACTGCCGCCAATGGTATATTATGCGATGACATAGAACCTGCGGGGTATGACCACGCCTGTCAAATACCACAAACTATATACATATCTGAGATGTAGGCACACACACACATAGCATGTTTCCAGGAGACACGCACCAATAGCGTAGAACAGGGGTCTCCAACCTTTTGTGTAACAAGAGCTACTTATGTTAATCGAAAATCATTACGAGCTACCAATATTATTAGTGTTATAATAATGACCACACCCGACAAGATTTCATTAGAAACCACCATGACCAAGATTACCATCAGTGATCACCTCAGTACATCAGGAGGATTGCGAGCAGCAATATAAAAAGGGCTTTCCCAATTTGGAATGTGTATAAGTAGTTAATACCTGTTCAGCTGCAGTGCACCTTGCAGAAAGGTAATCATATTAGTTATATGTGTCTGCACATGATTTATCACTCAAAAATCACCTCAATGTATATTTTGGAAATTCAGCCATTTTTTTCTAAACATCAGCTTATTGAGTTCTGAGAATACACACATATTCATCCTCTTGAATACACAATTTTGTCACACATATGGTAATTTAACCAAGCAAAAAGTTCCAGTTTAGAAGGCTGGGATGAATACAGGAGAGCTACTGACAGATAGCTGGAGAGGTATCACTAGCTCAGGAGCTACTTGTTGGAGAAGCCTGGCTTAGAGCTACAAAAGCTCACTAGGAGGTGGAGCCGTCAAGTAATGGGCACCACATATTACGTCTTTGCTTGGGTGTCCTGGTATGGATATATCTGGATATGCCATTGTTGATCCAATCTACATAGGTAGACCTGCAGGACAGGTTTGTCATAGTAGAGGGTATGCTTGATGGAGAACTACTTGTGTTGATCACTGTGTATGCTCCCAACAGCAATCAGGCTACATTTTTGGGCTCTCTCACCTCCACCTTGTTTACTAATCTGCAAGCACCCTGCCTCTGAGATGGGGATTTCATCTGTGTCTTAGACCTCGATATGATTTCATCTGTGTCTTAGACCTCGATATACACAGGGTCTTCCCCTCATATCCAAAGCACAAGATTAGCATCTTATTTCCAGGGTAGACCACAAGATGAGGCCTCTGTAATGCCTGGAGACGTGCACACCCACACAACAGGGAATGCTCATATTACTCAGACATGCGCAAACTGCACACATGCTTAGACATCTGCAACACAACACAATAATAATCCCATTTCATTTATGCAAAATATATTAACATTTAATGAACAAAATTACACCATAATGACAAAGATCCAATAAGGGGAATACGAGATGTGAATTTTAAAGATTTAAGGAAAAATAGTGCGAAAAAGGACACAGCACTAAAGGTATTGAATGGTCATGGTAGAACGGGATCTAGGTGCAATTTCAGTACAACTGTTATGTAGTGTGGGGCAGATACAGCAACCGGTTTCAAAGATCCAATAAGGGGAATACGAGATGTGAATTTTAAAGATTTAAGGAAAAATAGTGCGAAAAAGGACACAGCACTAAAGGTATTGAATGGTCATGGTAGAACGGGATCTAGGTGCAATTTCAGTACAACTGTTATGTAGTGTGGGGCAGATACAGCAACCGGTTTCAAAGATTATACCTTGGGACTTGGGGCCTTATTTCATTGTTTGCAGTAAGGATACTCTGTTGCAACAGCAATGGAGTATCCCCGCTGCCAAGAATGCAGTCCGCCCGGTTCATTTAGATGCAGGTGGATATTCGGGTTAATCATGGTGGAGACTAGTCCGTCTCCACCATGATTAACCCCCTCCAACGGACCTGGGAAGCAAGTGCCATCGGAGAAATGACTACATGTCTGCCCACCCAATTTGAATGGATGGACATATCGTCATTTTTTACTGTTCCTTACCGCCAGGTAATACCTGGTGGTAAGGAACAGTAAAAGCTTTTTAATGCTCCCCCCGCCAAGGGAGAAGCCTGGTGAGGGGGGCATTACTTATTTTCTTTACAAAAAGAAAATCCTGCTTCCGGATTTTCCTTTTGAAAAGAAAAAAAGATTACTGTTTGCTACAGGGCAGCGTCCTTCCAATACAGCCCTGTAACAAACAGCAAGATGTATTGACAGGAACCGCTGTGACAGCGGTTTCTGCAAATGCCTTAATAAATGTCTCCCTTCTAGGCAGTCATTTATAAATTTGGCGGGCTAAGTAGTCTCGGCCTGTCAGATGCAAAGTGCTCTGCCAGGCCAATGGTGACTACTTCTTCCGACAAAAATTAGATCGGATCCAAAGTCTTTTTTTCTGGAAGTCAATAGCTTTCTGCGGGTCAAGGTAGCATCCTATGTCTGAGGAAGACTTCCAAAAGTCAGATAGGCATAGGACGAGGTACCAATGCAGCCATCGTGTTTGGTCCGAAAAACTCAGAGCATAAGAAATTCAAATTTCATACTCAGGGAAGTCTTCTCACCAGTCGGATAATTTTGACACTTTTGCCTGGTCAAAATCTTTACCTTTGACTTTTTGTCGAGCTTGGAATCCTTTAGCAGGGCAATGTTGCCACTGTATTCAACATTGAGTTCCAGGAGGCCGGATGTCTTCTCACTGAGGGTCCACTAAATCAGATTTACTGATGTGGTAAAGCTCCAAGTGGGAGAAACCTGAGTTCCTATCCCAGGGAGTTTTCACCTTGGTTAGATAGTATGGGATTGTTGCTCCCAGTCCTTCAGCGGTCTTGAAGTTCAAGAATTCCCAAGTTTTCAGGAGTGATAGGAGAAGTCCAGCTAGGCATAGCCAAGGGTCCCAGGACCTCAGGAACAGCAAGACTCAGTTTGACAGAAGCCCTCAGCAGGGTCCAGATCAGGTCCAGTTGGTACTGGTTACCTGGGAATGTCAAGAAAAGGTGTATTTTAACTTTGCTACGCCTGCCAAACATCACAAAATATATGCATATCTGAGACGTGGACACACACACATAGCATATATCCAGGAGACACACATGAATAGCGTACAACTGCAAAACCTCACTTAGAGGTGGAACGGTCAAGTAATGGGCACTTCATATTCTGTCTATACTCAGGTGTGCTGGTGTGGATATCTCTGGATACGCAATTGCGGATCCAATCTACATATCTAGAGCTGGAGGACAGGTATGTCGCAGTAGAAGGTACACTAGATAGGGAACTACTTGCGTTGATCACTGTGTATACCAATCGCAATCAGGCTACATTTTTGGACCTTCTTACCCCGCCTTGTTTAATAACCTGGATGTACCCTGCCTCTCAGGTTTCAGTTGTGTATTAGCCCTCTATATACACAGGTCCCCCCATGCCCAAAATGCAAAAATGGTGTCTTATTTCGATGGTTGGACCAGAAGATGGGGCCTCTGTGATGCCTGTAGAAGTGCATACCCACACAACAGGAAATACTCATATTGCCAAAACATTCACAAACTGCACACACACTTAGACCTCTGCAACACAACACAATAATAATCCCACTTCATTCATCAAAAATATAGTAACATTTAATGAACAAAATGACACCATAACAAAAGCATCAGTGGTAGTGAATAGTCACAGTAGACCGATGCCCTGGTGCAATTTCACGCCAACCATGATGTGGGGGAGGGAGGGAGTTACACCAACCAGGCTCAACCCGGTCAGAAGTTTTACCTTGGGAATTTTTTTCCTGGGAGTCAATATCTTTCAGTTGGGCAATGTAGCAGCCTGTGTCCTAGGAAGTCTTCATGAAGTCTTCTCACCAGTCGAATAATTTTGGCGCCTTTGCTCGGTCAAGATTTTTACCTTTGGACTAAGTTTCTTTTTGTGGAACTTGGAATCCTCCAGCGGGGCAAGTTTGCAACTGTAAACCACATTGGGTTCTACGAGGCCAGATACCTTCTCACCGAGGGTCCACTAAATCAGATTTGCTGATACGGTGAATCACCCAAAGGGAGAAACCTGAGATCCTAGCTGAGTGAGGTTGCACCGTGGTCGGATAGGATGGGGTGGTTGCTCCAAATCCTTCACAGGTCTTGAAGTTCAAAACTTCCCCAATTTTCAGGAGTGATAGGAGGAGTCCATTTAGAAACAGCTAAGGTTCCCAGGACCTCAGGAACAGCAAGACTCAGTCCAACAGAAGCCATCATCAGGTTCCAGGTCAGGTCCAGTTGGTACAAGTCACCAGGAAAAGGCCTCTTTCAGCTTTTGGTAGCTCTATACCCGAACAAGAGGCCAGTCTACTGATCTTTGAGTTTAATTCTTTGTCCTCGATACAGGAGAAAGTCGGTCCGGTCCTTCAAGGCTCATCTCAGGTCACAGAGAGTATGTATAGTCCTCGTCCATTCTTCTGCTGGTCCAGAAACTGTTCTCAAGAGGGTGCCTGGGAATGCCACATTTATGCCTGGCACTAGTTAGCTTTTGGTAGCTCTATAACCAAACAATAGGCCAGTCTACTGATCCTTGAGTCTAATTCTTTGTCCTCGATACAGGAGAGAGTCGATCCAGTCCTTCAAGGCTCATCTCAGGTCACAGAGAGTAGGTCCAGTCCTCGTCCGTTCTTCTGCAGGTCCAGAAACTGTTCTCAAGAGGGTGCCTTGGGGTGCCACGTTTTTGCCTGGCACTAGTTAGTGTGTGGGGGTGACTTCTGGCCCCTACCTAACCAACTGTATAAATGTTCCCATGGATAACCCTACCTACTTTTGCTGTAGCTCCCGTTTGCCCTCCTGTAAACAATCCCACATTGCCCCTCACTTCTAAAATCCAAGATGGAGAATCACTTTTGTGCAGAGCCTGTGTGCCTACCCAGAGGTGTGTCCAGGTTAATAAGCAGTGTCCCCCTTCCTGGTTATTCAACCCAGCTATGGGGGCAGCTTTCCCCTTATGGCATTTGGTGCCTGCTTGGCTGGGAGGACAAATGCTGGAGCCTTTACAGGTGTTAGCTAAAATTATATGCAACAGGGAAGACCTCTTTGGAATAAATTAAGATCCTGGGCTGACCATAACTGGCCTTCTTGCCAGGGGAACAAAACAGCTCCCCACACCCAAACCTTTTGTCCACACAGCAGGCAGGGTTTCGTGCCACTTTCTTCTGCAGGAGGGCACCAGTCAGTCTTCAGGCAGCAGCTCTTCTTTGTCCTTTTCTTTCTCTTTTTTGTCTGTCAAATCTGATGTTCAGGTCTTAGGGTGCCACCTAAATACTGAATTTAGAAGTGTTACAAGAGGAGACAGTTAGTAGCACATGGGCTACTTACCTTTAGGGTGTCTACACCCTCTAGAGACCACTTCCAATGGGGAGGAGGACTACCCTAGCCCTGATAGGTTGCTTTTCCACCATCCCAAGATGGTGGAATTTCATGAGAAGGATTCACCTTGCCTGCCCTGGTCTAGGGGTGGTGTAGGCTAATCAGGGACCCTCCTCCTAATCTAACTAATTTTCCTGCCTTTCCTCCTACCAAACATTGAGTCGGAAAGGGGGCTTCCTGGGTTGGATTTCAAAAGCGGTATCACCTTTGAAGCTTCCCGCCCAGCAAGGCCATCCTGTCCTGGAGGAGGTGTGAAGCTCCTCCACCCAGAGCAGGCTTTGTCTCCATCTTCTGAGAGTGCTGGCTCTTACCCTATGAGGGCAGAAACATATCTGGTGGTGGCACACTGGTGAAAACAAGTCAGTGACCACATCAGTGCTGGGTAGGTTATCAGGGAACCCTCTGAAAGGGTCTCCTGTGTGAATATTTTAATAAATCCACCACTGGCATCAGTGAGGATTTATTAATACAAGATATTTAGTACCAAACACCTTAGAAATCAGTGAAGCCATTATGCAGCAAGGAAACCTGTTTTTACAAGTACCCACCTCATGTACCTTTTTATGGCTTCCCCGTGCACAAAATCTCAGAATAGCGTGGACATTTTCCAGGGATATTTGTTCATGCAGATATGCCCAGAGATAGGATATAGTGCAGCCTGCCTTAGAGCTAAAGGCCTGCAGTAGGGGTGACTTACCTATACCTTATGCAGCGTATGAGGGCATGGCAGGGCTGTGTACCATGTCGACTTTTTGGATTTCTCTGCACCAAGACACACAACCTTCAATGGTAGTATACATAGTCTTGGTGAGGGGTCCTTGGGATGGCACATTACATGCTGCAACCCCAGTGGACAATCATCTGTACCCATTCCCTATGTACCAGGGGTACCATTTGCTAGGGACTAATAGGGGTAGCTTAATTTGTGACAATCATGGTACAGTGTTTAGGAAAGAGATCTGATGCTGGGAACCTGGGGCCGATTCACAGAACTAATCTGAGATAAAATCGTAAACTTACTACTTTTGGTATTCACAGAAGGCATTTAGTAGTAGTAAAGTTAGGATTCCTAACTTTACTACTGCTAAACTGAGACAAAATCCTAACTTTACGACTTTCAGTATTCACAAAAGGCATTTAGTAGTAGTAAAGTTAGGAGTCCTAACTTTACTACTACTAAATGCCTTCTGTGAATAGCAAAAGTAGTAAGTTTAGGATGTTATCTCAGTTTAGTAGTAGTAAAGTTAGGAGTCCTAACAGAGATTGAAGAATATTTAATATTGCCTCCTATTGTTTCTGTATGGGTCAGCCAGCCTTCCCACAATGAAAATAGCTTTTTTGTGTTAATCACTGCAAGGATATGCTACTTTTAAATACCAAGCACATGGCCTACATAGGGGTAACCTATTAATATTTAAAGGGAAGGTGTTCTTCCATCAAAAAGGGTTTACTGGGGGCGTGGCCAATCCAGATGGCTGAGTGGACATGATCCACCGAAACTCCGCTGCATCAGGCCACAAAGATGAGGACAACCTGGTGAAGCGGTCAGTTTGTTTAACCACATCACCTTCGCTTGTTAAGGGGACCATGATCGACACCAAATGAGGCAGTTTGGTGCCCATGACGCAGAGGATGGCAAAGGCTACCACGTGGGCCTACAGATCCGAGGGAAATGACGTGCAGGGCAGCCTAGTCGCGACTCACTGAAACTCTTCAGATCGCGTTTTGGAGAGGGCACCTGTGTACTGGTGATGCCGGGGAGCCTATCTGCTCATAGTGAGCTCCCCCTGGAACATTTAATGACTCTCCGGTGAGGTCAGCGGCGCCCGCTCAAGGGGACCACACTTGTAGTGGGGCAGCATGGTGATCCTGACAGGGGGTCATGGTTGTGTTCAGGCCCCCCTGAGACTGAGAGTGGAATGAATGAGACAGTGAAGGGCCCCCGTGCGGCATGACCGTGTGCTCCAGAGGCTTCTCCCTAGAATGGCAAAACATGAGTCTTGTGCCTGACCTTATGATGGCAGCAAGAGCTGATTGATGGTTAGCATTCACGTCTGGGGAGACAGGTGAAAGCGAGCAGTGGCTCCCGAGCGTTGAACTACAGGGCTAGTCAGGTCTGACCCCAAAATTGTGGCTGAAGAAGGGGCACGGGCACCCCAGCGAGGCAACCTGAACAGAAACCAATGAACACGGTAGAAAGCCACATGTGACACCAGATGTGGGGTTAGGATTCGCCCCTATTGGCAACAAGAGGCTCATATGGACACCTTGGCCCTCCAAGTGACACCATTTGCCCTGTACAGAGCCCATCTAGTGCCACCCATGGAGGGCCTATCCATCATCCTACTGAGCTCTGGGAGTCTACGATGTAGCTGGTCTACACTGGGGAGGGTCAGGGGCACCGGCCTCCCCTCATGGTGATATCTACCAGACTTGCAGCATGATTTATAAGGCCGCTGGTTGTTGCTACTTTTTTTCTGGGGAACCATCAAATGGCCGTTTGAGACGTCTGTTCCTGAGGCAAGACCCCTGTGCACAACATCAAACACACACTACGCCATAGTATTGCTAAGTTTGCCAAGACTCCCTTGGTGAGTCCTTGTGACGCACGAATGGGGCACTCTACCCAGTGGTCATCAGCCACCTGGTCTGTTCCGAGGGAGGGGCCTCCTACATTTATGCTGCCGAATTGGCAACAGCCTAATAGGGTCTCCAGTTATTTCACGCTGGTGGAAGCGAAAAGCGTATCACCTGAGGCCACCGAAACTGCAGCCATGGCTCCGACCAAGGAAGACCTCCTCACATCCTTAAGAGATTTTAAAAAGGAACTCCGTGAGGACTTTAATGATGACCTGGGTTCCTCCCTGGAAACACTTAAGTGTGACCTCAAAGAGAAGCTCGTAACGCTGCAACAGGAAGTGGTTGACCTCGACTCCAAGGGCCTTGAGCTCGAGCAAGGTGCAAGCCATATTGAAGACCTCACACACTCTCTGCACATGCAGCTTCAGGCATCCATTCTGAAAACAGCAGTTCTGGAGAACAGATCGCAACAATATTTGAATCGGAGACCTGGAGGAAGAAACAGGATGGCCCTGATCTGGAGGCCTTTATAATGGGCCTATTTGCTGAGCTGCTGGGAGAGGCTTCACCGAAGACCAAGTTAGACAGGTTCCACTGTGTGGGCTCATTGGCAGCTGCTGATAGAAAAATCCCTTGTGATATACTGGTGAAATTTCGCTCCTTAAAGGTTAAAGAGGCTGTCTTCCAGGTGGTGCAGAAGATTGGGACAGTTGCCTTTCAAGGAGCTACTTGCTCACTTTTCCAGGATATCACTCCTGAAACTCTCGCCAGACATCAACACCTCAAACCTGTGACTTATAAACTGAGGAAAGACCACATCAAATACCGCTGGACTTATCCGGTTGGACTATCCTTTGAACATTGCAATAAGGCACAACCTTTAACAGACCTATTAGAGGCCCTAACACTCTTGGACATTCCTCCCCCGAGCAATCAGCACATTGGCAATGGTCCGTAAACTTCAAGGAATGGTGTCACTGGGTATCCAAATGCAAATGTCAGGTTCTCTCAGCTCCCTCCCCACCAACACACAATATGGTGACTTAGGGCTGAGGTCTATTCCTGCTTCGTTGCCTATGGTGGTTGCTATGGTCCTAGATTCCGGCTGATGGAGGCCGATGCTTCTTGTCAAGATGAACTGAGATCTAACTGATGCCTGGTTGGTGAGGAGAATGATGCTCCTGCAGGGGATCCTGCAGCGACGACGCTGGCCATCCGGTGAGATGTATATTTACCTTTGCTATTGCCTTTTCCCCTCTGCCTCTCTTATATCGATGACTGCTGTATGCAAATATCAACTGAAATCACTTTTCCCTAACTAAATGTTCTTCTTCGAAGATGCTTTAGCGGTTTTAGACCAAGTCACCTATCTAAATACCACCTCATAAACAAAGTATTTTAGAATTGGAGCCAGTTGTCCCATTTATTTTTGTATTGCTGTTATGTTTTTTTAGGGTTCGGAGCTATGGAGGACAACACTTGCTGGTGGTATGAGAGGGATTGGGGGAAACACGGATTCCTCCCAGCTCTGATGGGGTAGAGGGGTGGAAGATACCTCAAATGTATGGGCTGCCAGGTGGGACCCATTATTCAAGTGCCATAGGGGTGCTCTCCAGAGACAGACATACCAGTCTACATCATAGTATTAAACACACTCACCTGGAACATTAAGGGTCTCAATTCCTGATCAAAGCACCACAAATTGTGGAAATATTTACTTGATCAGCATTATGATGTAGTGGCACTCCAAGAAATGCACCTTAAATGAACCGAGAATCACGGATTACAACACAAATTCTACCCAGTGATGTACAAATCCTCTCCTTCCACAAAACATAATGGAGTGACGTTTATGTTTGACTTATAAGCAGTATTCCAACCGGCAGGATATTAAACAGATAGGGATGGAAGGATAGTGCTGGTCAAGGGGTGCCTTTGAGGCATATTAATCACTTTTGCATCTATCTATGCTGTTAACACCGACCAGGCCCCAATTATGCATTCACTCTTATCAATGCTAGCGGGGTTTGCGGTAGGTGAGATAGTTTTGCTGGGAGATTTTAACCTTATGTAGAACTCAGCCACTGATATCACAATCTCATAGATCCCCACGGGGAGTTTCCCCAAAGCGTTGAAGCAAGCCGTTCAGGCATTGGGGCTCATTGATGCCTGGCGCTCACTCCACCTCACCTCCTGTGCCTACACTTTTTTCTCCCACTCTACTCCAGATTGGATTATATATTTCTTAGCCAATCCCTTCTCCAAAATGTATTGTCGACAACAATTCATCCAATCACCATCTCTGATCATGCACCAGTGGTGGCAACACTGGATTGGGGACCTCCCCCATCAAGGTACCGCCGCTGGTTCTTCCCTAAGTCTCTCACTAGAGATTGCCTCTTTAGAGACGACCTGAGGAAAGCTATAAGGGAATTCTTCCAATTAAATAACATTGTAGACATCACTCCTTCAACTCGTTGGGACTCGTTCAAGACAGTGCTTCGAGGGGAATGTATTTCCTTGGTGGCAGCTCTGTTTAAGCAGAGAGCGAAGGACCGAATGGACATTAAAAAGGAGCTGCAGACATTGGAGAATCCCCATTGCTTACCCTACAACACAAAGTCACAGCTGTGCGGGGGAAACTTAATGCCATATACACTAATGGGGCAGAACTCTCCCTACTGCACCTTTGGTGCATATTGCACAAGCAGTGTATCAAAGTGGGCTCACAACTGGCGGACAACTCAGGGTCAAACAGGAGTATATTGGGGACATTAGCCGACCCTCTGGTGACCTTATTAGTTCAGATACAGAGAAGGCCCACTTATTTGGTGACTTTTACAAACAACTCTAAATGGCTGACCGGACTAGTGCCCCCACCCAACTGGCCCACCTGAATCGGGTGGAGCTCCCAAAGGTGATCTCTCTCCAAAATGATCTATTAAGTGTTCCTATTAGTGAAGATGAGGTGTGCCTGGCAATCGCAGGCCTGAAACTCCACAAATCTCTGGGGCCAGATGGTCTTACAGCCCAGTTTTATAAAACTTTAAGTTCTGACTTGATCCCCCAGTTGACCTGTCTGTTCAATTACATAGTGTAGGTGGAAACTGTGAGACCAATGACAGAGGCTCTAATCTCTGTGATCCCCAAGCCAGGAAATGATCTTCAAGCGTGCAGCTCGTTTCGCTCTCTTGAACTTAGATGCCAAGTTTTACTCAAACATGTTGGCTTCCAGGGTGGATGACTTAATGCCGGATTTAATCCACTCGCACCAGTCAGGCTTCATAAAGGGAAGACAGGCACATGACAACTTAAGGAGGGTGCTCCATCTGATAGAAAAGGCGACAAACAAACAGATACCTGCCATTCTGTTGAGCCTAGACTCTGAAAAGGCGTTCGATCGAGTGGACTGGCCTTTTCTGTTCCACAATCTTAAATGCTTCAGCTTTTGGGACCGATTCATAGCCATGACCAGAGTGAACTATGTGACTCCCAGGTCTAGAGTCTTAGTGAACGGAGTGAGCTCTAATCCCTTCCATCTAGAGAGGGGGACGAGACAGGGATGTCCCCTGTCCCCATTCCTCTTTGTCCTCAGCATTGAAAACCTAGAGGCCAAGCTCCACGCCACAAAAGATATTGAAGGGATCTCCTTTGGCTCAGTAGAGCATAAGATCTCTCTATTTGCCGACGATGTCCCCTTGACACTCACGGATCCCCTCTCCCCCTTGACAGTGATCCAGGAGGAACTACGCCTCGTTGAGGAGGTGGCTGACTTCCAAATTAACTTATCCAAATCTTTTCTACTTAATTTAACATTGCCTAACGCTGCCATGGAGATACTGACAGCCTCTACACCCTTCCTGTGGGCCAAGACTAAGATCACGTACCTTGGCATCAATATTACCCCTAAGCTGGCAGACATTTATTGAGCGAACTTCCCTCCCATACTGTACAAACTGAAAGCAGACCTCAAACAATGTGCACTTATGTATTTATCCTAGAGAGGGTGCATCAACGCTATTAAAATGTTGATACTACGTAGGGGTTTTATATCTCTTCCAAAGTCTCCCCATCGAATCACATGGTTTATCTGGCAGAACCGCAGGGCCTAATTACCTTTCAAATTGCTATGACTTCCCAAAGACTCCGACGGCCTGGCACTCCCAGACTTCCACTTTTACTACAGGGCAGCTCAATTAAGCCTTATCTCAGAGTGGTCACTCAGTGAATCAGATAAACACTGGTTGCATATGGACAGGGCGATAGTGAGACGAGTTATTTCGAATGTCCTCTGGAAACCAAAAGCTGATCAGCCACCCAGCGCATACCTCAGCACCTCCACAAGAATGACTTCTGGCTGCCACGCGAGACCTGACCCTCATAGAGCAATTCATCAAATGGTTGGGTGCATCCAGGGGCACTGTCAGACTGCAGGGTCCGAAGAAATAGGAGGGAAGAAGACTCCGCTGATGTTCCCTGGTAACCAAGGTCACAAAGCACTGAAACCGGCGTTCTATATTTACAGACCTCCACCGGAAGGTCAGACAGCCTGCTGATGTTTCCAGAATATGGAAACCCCTGGGGAGAATACTGCAAAAGAAATGTGGAGGAGCCCTTTAAGCTAGACGGACCTGAGGAGCACGTGACCCGAGACCGGCCCTATGAACTGACTCCATCTGATGTAACAATGTCGTAATGAGCCAGGAAGGAGGAAGAGGAGAACACAAGGTGAGAGACCTGGGAGAAGACATCAAAGTGAGATGAGAATGCCATTCCAGGTCAGCAATCTGTGGCACCAGGCGAGTGTATTCAATGAGAAGAAGACAGGAGACAGCCTGGAGACCACCGATCATGTGAGGTGCCCTGCCACGTTTCTGGAGGAACGTGGCTAGCACAGGTATGAGCTCAGTGGACAGGGAGGAGGGAGGTAGTTAGAACTGAAAGAGACTCACTCACAACTTTGAAGGGCTCACCTGTGTAGACAACGAGGACACTAGGCGCCTCTAAGGAATTGTATAACATTTTTCATTTTTCGTTATTCTTTTATTTATGGCAGTAATATTCTCCTTATTTAAGTCTCCTCATAAATTCGCTGTCAAAACCTAGTGCTACAAACTAAGGGGCATATCTACAAGGCCCGGCGTTAAAATTATCGCCGCTTTAGCCTCCGTTTCCGGGCGAAAAGCGGCGATAATTTTATTGCCCTATCAGCATGGACACGCTAACGCGTGAATCCATGCCTTAGCGCCCATTTTCTTAGTGCCTCGCCTCGCATCGCTAATGAGATGCGAGGTAGGCGTTCCCGACTGAAATGCAGAGAAAATAATCGCTAACACAGCTTCTTCCTATCAACAAGGAAATCGCTAACCCGCCTAGCGACATAGAAAGTAGCGCTAACAGGGTATATCGCCGGTTCCTAACACCTGCTAATTTTCTGACTAACCTATATGTGTCATGGGAGGTGGATTGTAAAGCTAAGTCCACATCTCCCTATCAACTATTATTTCCCTATCGCTGTTCCTTATCGCTGGTAATCAAGCGATATTCCCGCTTTTCGCCGCTATTGCCTGGATTTCTATCGCCTCAGCGATGCGCGTTGTTAATAGCGCGCTAACCGGGCGATAGAATCCGGTGATAGACGGCGATAGGAATGTTCACACTAAACGCGACCAGCGATAATTATCGCTGCCGCTTGATGATATGCCCCTAAGGAGGAGCGAAAGCAAAGAGGAAATAGAGGTTCACAAAGCACCTGGTGGTGGATTGTTTGGGTGACCTTTTCCTCACAACCCTTTCCCATAAGTAACCATAATTGAACAATAGAGCTGGGCACTTACCTGTGGCATTTCTTCTCTGTTCGAGGGGTATTCTATGACAGTGGTCCCAGCCTTCCAAACCTTGAAAGAAGAAGGGAAATAAGAAGATATAACAATTTAATTTGAATGTCACGAATAAATAAACAACCGAAAAGAGGAAATATTAGTCTCAAGCTTGTAATATCCTGCTAAACTTTACACGTGGTGGAGAATGCGGTCATTACTCCATTGATGGCAAAAATGGAGAACGTCGTGGACCAGTCGATTCAAGGACAAAAAAAGCTGGAATGGGCCATGAAAGGCAAATGTCCTCTGCAAAGATCGACAGAGAAATGTTTCTTGATGCCATGAAAGCTCAAGTAGAGACTATTCATAATATAGCTGAGGACCACATTTAATTAACCTTTTGTATTCAAGGAAGTCGTGATCCCACTCATTCAGGCCCTAATGTAGCTTTACAGAAATATATTATAGGGGAAGACCCTGATGCCTTCCTCTTAAGAGAGTGTCCGGGGCGTGTGGATGGCCTGTGGAGAAGTGCCCTTTCTTTTTAGCACCTCTTTTAACGGGTCAAACTCAAACTGCCTATCAGATAGCCAATGTAAATAGAAAAACTCCCTATGAAGATGTCAAAAGGGTAATTCTAGATCATTTAGGTATGGCTGCAGACTCATATAGAGTGAAGTTCTGAACAGAAAAAGGAGCACCCGGTTACAATTCTAAAACTTTATTTTTTAAGTTAAAAATGGCTGCTGAGAGGTGGTTAAAACCGTCAGAGAATACTAAGGAAGACATTATGAACGTAATACTGTTGCAACAATACTTGGAGGCTTTACCCCTCTCCACGCTGCAGTAGTTAAGACCGCATTATAACCTGACCCTTGTGCAGGCCGTTGAAATGGCCACCACCTTCTCATGAGCACAACCACGATTCTATTCAGGAGACCAAGAGAGAAATCCAATGGAGTAACCCCATACCTCTGGGAGAAGGGGAGAGAAGATTAGGGAAAAGTCAAGCTGAGAAACCAAAACCCAAGAACAGAAAGCCCGAAAATCCCTTTTATAGGGGTCCCCAATGTTTTGTCTGTGGGGAATGGGGACACATGGCTCGTCTTTGTCCAAATAAGAAAACTACGGAAGAACCCATGGATATCAGTTGTGATCCCAGTTCTATCCTATATACACAGGAGATGGGACATTGCTTTTGTGTAAGTGTACAAATAAATGCTAAATGGGTTACTATGTAATTAGTCTCAGGCTTTAGGCAGTCTGTAAATCCTGGAGATTTAGTCCAGGCTAATCAAATCATACCGGGACAATCAGTCACTATACGATATGTCAATGGGGATGTTAAGACCTATCCAGTCACTAGTATATCGCTGACAACTACAAAAGGGCAAGTGTTAGATGTAGTCGTAGGGGTACTTTGTAACCTTCCTGAAGATCTCATTCTTGGGACTGACAATCCCGGTTTTCTTGAGATGTTTCTTACTAATGTTAAACAGTATCAAACCACCAGGGAGCTCCAACAAACTCTGGGGCATATCATCAAGCAGCAGCGATAATTATCGCTGGCCGCGTTTAGTGTGAACATTCCTATCGCCGTCTATCGCCGGATTCTATCGCCCGGTTAGCGCGCTATTAACAATGCGCATCGCTGAGGCGATAGAAATCCAGGCAATAGCGGCGAAAAGCGGGAATATCACTTGATTACCAGCGATAAGGAACAGCGATAGGGAAATAATAGTTGATAGGGAGATGTGGACTTAGCTTTACAATCCACCTCCCATGACACATATAGGTTAGTCAGAAAATTAGCAGGTGTTAGGAACCGGCGATATACCCGGTTAGCGCTACTTTCTATGTCGCTAGGCGGGTTAGCGATTTCCTTGTTGATAGGGAGAAGCTGTGTTAGCGATTATTTTCGCTGCATTTCAGTCGGAACGCCTACCTCGCATCTCATTAGCGATGCGAGGCGAGGCACTAAGAAAATGGGCGCTAAGGCATGTATTCACGCGTTAGCGTGTCCATGCTGATAGGGCGATAAAATTATCGCCGCTTTTCGCCCGGAAACGGACGCTAAAGCGGCGATAATTTTAACGCCAGGCCTTGTAGATATGCCCCTCTATTACTAGGGGTGTCCTACTCACTCCCGAGCTATGGGTTTAGACAGGAACATTGAACACATGCAAGTAAATGAAGCCATCCTCCAGAATGCTTGGCAATAGGCCAAGACAAATGAACAAACTTCAATGACTAATTACCAACAATTTGTACAAAAACAAGGATTATTATATAGAATAGGACAAGCAGGAGAGAAACCCCAATGTTTAATGCCCCTCGAGTTCCGTGAGCAGATATTACTTTTTGACCAGTCATACTAATTGGCGGGTTATACTGGAACTCTTAAAACCACCAAAAATATTCTTAGACACTTTTATTAACCCAGGATCTATGCTACAATAAAAAAATATTGTCAAGAATGCGAGATATGTCAATGCAGAAATCCATATAAACCCCCTCCTCTACCTTTACAACCTCTACATATAGTAGAATCTGCCTTTGAACATAGAGGGATGGATCTTATAGGTCCTCTTCCCAAGTATAGCAAGGGGAATCAATATGCTTTAGTAATTGTAGATTACACCACCAGATACCCCAAAGCATTTCAATTAGGGCACCCACCACCAAAAATATAGGCAATTTTTTGATAGAGTGGTTTTTCTGAGTAGGGCTCCCAAAGGAGATCCTTACAGACCAGGGTGCACCCTTTGTGTCACAACTTATGAAACAAGTCAGCAAGACATAGAAAATCACTCATATTATGACCTCTGTCTATCATCTACAAACAGACGGTTTAGTGTAACGCTGTAACGGTACCCTGGAACTCACCCTTAGCGGGGAGGGCAAAGACTTGGACCAGCTGTTACCCCTACCTCTCTTTGTGATTAGAGGGCAAGTTCAAAGTAGTTTGGGCAGTTCATCTTTCGAACTCCTGTATGGCTGACAACCGAGGACCCCACTTGAGATGACTAAAGAAGTAGAAAAAGACAAAATAGACAAAGCCAGGAACCTTTTGGATTGCGCCCAATAGTTAAAATCCAGAATAGGGAAACTTTGAGAGTTGGGCCATACATTTTAGAAAAGAATCAAGCAAAACAGAAGACTTTTTATAACAAAGGAAAAAAATGGTGTCATTTATACGTTAATGACTGGGCTCTCGTGCTCCTACCTTTTACGACAAAAAAATCAAGATCTGAATGGAAAGGACCCTATAAAGTAGTGGCTAAAATAGGCAATACCACTTACCGTCTAAGATATCAACCCAGTCACAGCAGACCTACCACATAAATATGTTGAAAAAGTGGTTAGGCCCTCCCTCAGGACAACAGGTTTGGTTCAACATGTCCCCCCCCCTTCCAACACCGTGGGTGATCTTGTCATAAATAACTCTCTGACAAAGGAGCAAAAGAACTCTCTCCAGTTGGTTCTTCAACCTTTTTCACTGATATTTTCTGATGTCCCAGGGTAAACCCAATTGGCAGAACACGCTATACCCACAGAAAAGGGGGTAGTGGTGAGTACCGGGGCTGGTCTAGGCTACAACTGGCGACGAGATATGGGATACAAAGCTGTACACTGAAAGCGTTCTTCCAGAGAGTTTGCCGTGGCCCAGCAAACCGCTTGTGTGTGCATTCGAAGTGCAGAATTGATGCTGGCACTGGTGGAGTCTCAGTGCAATGCCAGCCTGTGTAAAATGCTTGAAGATAAAGAAAGCAATACTGAAAGTCTACGGGAGATATTCTCAAGAACATGTGATAATTATCGCAAAACTAGCTTAACGCAACTTTGCACATCGCAGTCTATCGCGGGAAAATAACGCCGTGTTAACGTTGAATTCTCAACACGGCGGTTCCATGCGATAGTCTCACACCAACGTGTCAAATGACCGCGATAAAATTACTGTGACGGCCAAAAAACGCGAAAAAAGTTGCGATGTGGCCAACCGCGATAAAGAAATCTGCGATAACCAGCGACAGGCCTGCAATTCCCACGCGTCATGCGGGAAAAGGCACTATAAAAGCACCGAAAAACACAAACAAAATAATCAAAACTGCGTAGCACCATGGAGGAAGCCGGAGCAAGTACAGAGGATGACCAGAACCCCTCAAGCCCCCAGGAAGAACAGCCTGGGACCTCGGGGTCACGGAAGGGCAATGAGAAGAAGACGAGGAAGACAAGGTTCAGTCCGCAGGAAAACAGGATCATCATCACGGTGGTGATAGAACACCACCAACAACTGTTCGTCACCTCCAACTTGTCATTGGCAAATAAAAATGCAACATGGCAGTCCATCCTGGACAAGGTGAATGCAGTCGGAGTGAGGAAGAGGACAATTGGAGAGGTCAAGAGGCGCTGGAATGATGCGAAGCGAAAAAACCAAGAAGAAAATTGCTGACAACCATCAGGCAGCAATGCAGACTGGAGGTGGCAGTCCAGCGGAACACCAGCAGCTGGATGAGATGGAGGAAATGGTGGCCACAGTCATAGACGGTGGCAGGAGTTGGGGGTCCGGACACTGCACGACATGACCTGACACAGCAGCACCAGGGTGAGTACTGAACAGGGACTGGGGGGACGGGGGGAGATGGGCACAATGGCACACATGCACAATTAAGTACAGCACACTGCACACCCACAATGACTCTGGATCATGTCCCTGATCCCCTTGGCACACTGCAGCACACATACAAATAGCAAGTAGGCCCCCCTCCACTATGGGCACTAAGGGGTCCCTCCCCACACAGCACCAATCTCACAACCAACCCATGCACACGTGTTAAAATCAGCAAAGCTGCGTGTCTGTGAGCCACACTGACAATGCAAGTGACACTGCATGACGAACAGCATGGCTGCAGTCCAATTATCATGACATGGTGCACGCCACGACACTGAGGTGGCTGAGTGTGGAACACATCCGGAAAGGAGCAGGTCACACTCGGGCACATCCACGTGCACAAACAACCCCTGACGTCAACAACACATCTGCGGATAAACCATGCCCAAGAGTCCAAAATCCGAACTAGAGCCAAAATTAGCCAAGTCTGCAACATCTCAGCACTGTAGAAGCACAGAAGTCAAAGGCACACCACCTCAAAGGGATAAGGGGCAGCAAAATCACAGCTGCAGGGGCGACTCTCCCACAATGCAGCACACACACATAGCAATAAAAGCACAACATCACTGACGACAATGTGGTACAAAATGCAACACTCTCACTACAGAACAGAGGACACAACTGGTTCCGCTTGTGCTTAGAAACTGGCCAATCACATCTGGCATAGCAGGAAACTGTGAGATGATAATGTACGTGTACAACCTCACATCCGTGATGTAGTTCAAATGTCCACTGTCCCGCATCAAATAGTCAGCTCCTCCCAAACAGACACAATGTACATTGTCATGCAGTCTGTTAGGTTTGGGGGTCTCTAGTTGGCAGAGTTAGGTACCTTTGACCAAATAGGGACCCTTGCGTCTAGTCAGGGTAAGGGGCTACACTCCTACAATAACCCCTGCTCACCCCCTTGGTAGCTTGGCACGAGCAGGCAGGCTTATCTCAGAGGCAGTGTGTAAAGCATTTGTGAACACATACAGTAATACAGTGACAACACTACAGATGGACACCACACAGGTTGTATTATAACCATAAGTATTTTATATAGACTTAACACAAGACCAAATGACAAAAATCCACAATACTGTACTCAAGATATACTTAAAAATAGGTTGTTCACTTAAAGTCAGTCTCTAGCAACCGATAACTCCAACGTGAGTTATCGCGACGTCGTGACAGGAGAAATCCCAAAGTACGGCGCCGACCGCGGGGTGCGCGGCATCGGTCCCGGAGTCAAACAGACCCCCAAAGAACAGTACCTTGGAAAAGCAATGAAGAACAAAGACAGCTCACGGCGTCGGGGAGGTGCGGCTCCGTTGGCGCTGCGCGGCGTCGGTTCCTTACGACCCCAGGGGAGATGTAGACTCGGTTCCTTACTGCAGCGCAGGGGAGGTGAGACGACGGTTCCTTACTGCGTCGGGGAGGTGACATCACGATGGCGCCGAAACCACGGTTCCTTACGATGTCGAGCTGTCGATGGATTCTCGGTAACCCACGTCGAGGATCGGCTCCGCGATGTCGATGTCAGCTTTGGAGTCGATGCGGCCCAGCAGCCGGCGCCGGGACCACGGCACAAGTCGGAGCAGCGCTCACGGCTTTGGGCAGGTTACGGCGTCGCTCGCTGGCGTCGATGTGGCACGGCGGCTGGTGTCGGGTCTACGGTGCAAGCCAGAGCAGCGCTCACGGCTTTGGTGCAGAAGACGGCGTCGCTCGCCGGCGTCGGGGTTGCAATTTTCTTCTGCAGCAGCTAAAACCGCAGTTCTAGATGCAGGCAAGCAGAAGGGGTGAAGTCTTGTATCCCTGAGACTTCAGACAGGAGGCAAGCTCAAGTTCAAGCCCTTGGAGATCTTCCTCAAGATGATGAAAGCACACTCGGTCCTTTTTCTCCTTTCTTTGGCAATGAAGCAACCACTGCAGGCCAACCCCAACAACACGCAGCATAGGGGTAGTCTCCTCCTTCAGTTTCCCGGTTCTTCTCCTCAGCAAAGGTTCGTCTTGATTCCCAGAAGTGATCTAAAGTTCTGGGGTCTGGGTCCCCCTTTTTATACACAGTTTCTCTTTGTTCTCTGAAGGCAGAGAGGCCTTTGCCTAGTCCAAACCAGTTCTGGTCAGTCCTGGAGCACTTTGTTGACAAGACTCCTTCTTTCCTTCCACGTGTAGGCCAGGGACATCAGACACACCACAGGAGGTGGAGCCAGCATTGTGGAGGGAAGGCACAGCCCTATTCAGGTCCCAGGTGCAACTCCTCCCTCCCATATGCATGTAGATCTCTCTATTCAGCCCTGTGCTGACTCACCCTGTCTCCTCGAATCCCCCAGCCCCTGTCACTCAAACTCCAGACAAGGAATACACAACCTAGCAGAGGCAGGCTTGGATAGTTAGGCAAGAAAATACCTACTTTCTAAAAGTGGTATTTTCAAACACAGAATGTTAAAACCAACTTCACTAAAAGATATATTTTATCATTCTGAGTTCAGGCATACTAAACTCGAATTTCTACCTAGTTCCCTGAGTCAGTTAGGATTATAAGATGTTATAATCTAACTGCCCATTCTGGCCTATGGAGAACAGGTAGCCTTGCAATAGTGAAAAACGAAAATGGCTGTAATTCACTATTAGGACATGCCACACACATCAGGGCATGTCCTACCTTTTACCTACAATGCACCCTGCCCTTGGGCCTACCTTAGGGGTGACTAATATGTATAAAAGGAAAGGTTCAGGGACTGGCAGGTGGGTGCACTTGCCCAGTCAACATGGCAGTACCAGACTTCACACAGGCTCTGCAATGGCAGACCTGAGACACACTTTACAAGCTGCTCCAGTGGGTGGCACAACCAGTGCTGCAAGCCCACCAGCAGCATTTGATTTACAAGCCCTGGGCACATGCAGTGCACTGTACTAGGGTCTGACAAGTAAACCAAACCAGCCAATCATGGAGTCACTAATCCATACATCAATTTACCATAGGGAGGACTTGCACTGTGGCACTGAACAGCAGTGGCACAGTGCCCAAAAGCATCTAAAACCAGCAAAACATAAGAGGCAACAGCAAACAAAATGGAAGGGAGACCCACGCCAATGGTGCAAGGTCTAACACAGTCTGTATGTAAACTTAAACAATGCTTCAACATACATGTCAACACAATGTTAAAATGCATCTCCCCTTCACATTGCAGAGGGACAATAAACACTTCCTGCAGAGCAGACCAGACAACTCATCAGTGATGATGGAGAAGACCTCCACACCTTCGACACCGATGCCCTACAACAGTGCATGGACAGCTACGGCAACCCACCTCCAGGAGCAGGGCAGCCCAGCTGCATCGAGGAGACCCTACCCCCTGCACAGACCACACAGCAGGAAGCACCCACCACCACAGCTGTCTCCCAGGGCCCCCTCGACCAACACATGACATTCCAAAGCCAGGTGTTAGACTGCCAGACGGAGGTGGCTGAACAGGTGCGGGTGGGGTTCGACCTCATGGCAGCCAAACTAGATGACATACGTGGGTGTCTAAGTCCCATCAGGGACCACTTATACTCCCTAATGGACACCCACAGTTCGCTCCATGATGTCCAACAATCCATGCCCGACATCGCTGGAGTCATGACTCTGAGAGGAGAACAACTGTCTAGTCAGAGTGGCCTCAGCGATGTCAGCCGAGAGTTGGCACAGATGCTGAGGATAATGGAGAACATGGAGCGGATGCATGCGGAAAGAATGGCTGCCACGGATGCACACCAGCGAAAAGTTGTTGGGATCTTTCATGCCCTGCAGATCCTCATCATCGCATTGCTGCCACTAAGGCAGTTGCTGATGAATGCTGCTGGTACTTCTACACACACATCTCCGGCCCCTGATGTGTCAGTGGCACACAGTGCTGCAGACCAAACATCAGCACCCACATGTCAGACAGATAACATAGAGGACGAAGATGCGGGTGATTCCACCTTTGTAGTAAGAAGGAGCCAGTAGCATTCTTCTCCACCAAATGCCCTGTTTCAGCTTGGTTATGCCCTCTGCATCATGCCCTGTAACAACACCTCCCACTGTCCCCCAAAACACTCTGCGACACTCACCTTGGACCTCGACATGGACTGCCATATTTTGTTTGCTTACCAATGACACAGCAATCAGACTGCGGACTGTACTCTTCCTCTTCCGATGTACTTGTCAATCCCTAAATGACTCTGGCTGGCCCTCCACTGGGCTACAATGTAATGTGGGGTTTGCATGGCCATGTACTGCTCCAGCTCTGAGACTCCACTGAATGTGTATAAATCATTCAAATACACACTGATGTGTCATGTCCATAATCGAACAAGTATGAAAGTATGGATGAATGTAAGGACATTGAGTGCCCAAAAAGGTACACCCTGGGAAATGAAAGCAATGCGCATGTTTGACCGTGACAGACATGGGAAGTGGGATGACTGGGAATGTGTGCACTAGCTGTGGCCTCATTGCTCTGAAACAACAATCGCGCAATTCCTCAAGTTTGCCCCATGCAATGTTAGAAATAGGGCTGGGTATGAAATGTCAAAGTCGTTGGCAGGCCTAAAGTAGTGTCCCCCATCACATTTGACAACAGAACATCTCTTTGCATACCTACTCACACTCAACTGGGTGGACACAGCCTGTAGTGATGGGTCACATTGATCCACATGGCAGGAATATGGACACCATACTCACATTGCTGAAGACACGTAAGAGCACAGGTCTATCAGCAACTATCCCAACCACTATGTCTGGCTCACAGAGGTGGCGCTGACAATAGGGACTCACCCCTAAGTGAAATGCATCATTCAGTCCCTCCCTGTGTACGGACAATGCTCATTGAGGCACACAATTTGTCATTCTAATCAACACTCATCACAGTTGAACACTAGTGAAGTTGCGTGGACTTCATTGCCATGTGCGTGTCAGTACGGGCAAGACAAGGGCCACAACATGCAGACCAATGCATCAGACACTAACAGGCAGCATTCGGTCACGGTACAGTTCCACGTGACAGGCGTTGTGCATGCGCCCGGGATGTTCTGCCATTGCGTTGGTGGCTCTCGTAGAACCGGCACTCTTCTGACCTGCGGCAGTTATGTGGATGATATGCCACAGCTCAGAGCAATGAGTCGTATGTGTGTGCAACATTTGGATGTATGGGTGGTTGTGTACGTAAGTGTCAAGGGCATGCCATGCAAGAGTACCTCAAGCAAGAACTTCTCTGTGTGGGGTGTGGATACGTTGGTCCTTCATTAGCACTGTGCGTAGTGTGGGAGTCGTCATCATCTGCTATGGTATCTCTCTCAGGGGTTGCCTGCCGCATGCAAGACCAAGGTCGGAGGTGCAGATGTCCTTCTGCCTTATGTATTGAGACAAAGGAGCTTTCATCCTTAATTTTAGTCTGACTGCTGCTTGCATTCTGGAAATGTGATGTGGGTTTTGCGCTGCAATTGAGGCTAGGCCTTAGGCTTATGGTGCACCAATAGCGATACACACACAACAGTTGGCATACATGAGCCAAGAGCCCGAGCAGCCTTGCACTCTTTGTACAATCCCTTCGTGCGCGGCCGCCCTCCGGGTGCATGCAACATTGCAACATTATCGATTGCGGGCCGTGTGGCGCAGACACTGCAACAGAGACACACGTATCAGTTGGTTTCCTGTCCAGCCCGGAAATGAACCACGCCCAGAGCCCAGGGATAATTATTCATACCCCTACGCTGGCCTGGCGTACGCCGACCCAGCCCACTCGTCATACGTATAAAGGGGGGGACGACAACGCTACCTATCCCAGTTCTTCCCCACTGCCGGAGGTGACATGGCTGCGTACGCCTGGCATATCATGGGACTCAATCAGAAAGGGTCCATGACTTGCGTTGCACAGAGTTGGTGGCACCGGAAACACTGCTGCCGGCACGGGCCTACCGCCATGGGACGGTGACTTTCGGTGCACTGAGGTAGGGGCACCTTAGGTGCTGAGCGGGTGTGCAGCCTGCGATGAAGCGCCGTCCTGGCGGTCCGGATTGGTAAGGGTTTGTGTGAGCCCTGCTGGACCGCAGTGTGGGCCTGAGCCAGCGGGCAGCACGGGCCTACCGCCACGTGGCGTTGCCTCGCGGTTCACAGGGTTAGTGGCACCTATAGGGCTGAGCGGGTGTGCAGCCTGCTATGTTGCCGTGTGCACTGATGTGATCTCTGCCATTGCGAAATCAAGACCCAGAATCACGTGTGTGACCTGGTGGCCCTCGGGGCAGGGCTGCATGGTGTGGAGGCTGCCAAGGTCACGGGCCCCGGGCTTGGAGCTTGCACCGGCACGTGGTGGGCCCTCTTGGAGACACGCTGGTGGCGGAAGATGAGTAGTGAGGCCTGGGTGCGCAGGGGCGGGGAAAAACCGCTGGGCAGCGGGAGGGGCTGGGGTGCAGCATCCTGTGTGCGCAGGGGCGGCCAGGCGATGGTGGCGTGTGCAATGATATGGACTCTGCCATTCATAGATCTGGACTCTGTTTCAGATTAGGGACCTGGTGGACTGCAGTGCATACCGGCACGTGGTTGGAGACACACCGGTGGCAGCAGGTGAGCAGTGAGGCTTGTGTCCGCAGTGTCGGCACTCTCTCTCCCTCTCTTCCTTTCACTGTCTCTCTCTCTCTTCCTCTGTTTCTCTCTCTCTCTCCTTCTCCCTCTCTCTCCCTTTCTCTCTCTTTCTCTCTCTCCCTCTCTTTCACTCTCTCTCTCCTTCCCTTTCTTTGTCTCTCTCTTTCTCTCTCTCTCTGTCCTTTGATGAGCGCATGACACACCTTCTTATCTTGAATTTTGTCTTGCAGGCTGTGTCTTACAGATTGTCCAGTGAAGACCCGCCATGACTCTTCCGAATAGTTGTTTTGAGTTAAATTTGAATAAAATAATTTATTTGGAAATTCAAAGATGAATGAATGATTCTCCTTTTTCTGACCACACATGTATGTTAATTGTTGTACTTGTGCGACATCAGGCGAATTGTTTTGTTCATGATTTCGTAAGGTTGATGTAATATATCTTTGTGCGGGGTAGGGCCCCGGGGGGGGTGGCGGGCCTGGGTGTGGTGGCAGTGGGTGTTGTGGCCCTCTTGGGGCTCCGAGCTGCATGATCAGTAGCTCCATGGCATCTGTTGTTCTTCAGGTGTGGCTCTGGTCTGGGCTCCCTTTTGTGGTGCAGGTTGTCGTCTGACTTAACACCAGGTAAGAGCAGGTGTTAATTCCCTGCTGCTAATGCGCCTTATCGCCTGTTTTGTGATTTTATCGCCGATCTGGCTGGTTGTAGAGAATACTGCGAAGTGGTATTTTCGTGGCTTTTTGCACAGGAACGCCTACTCTGCATCTCATTAGCGTTAGTTGCCGGTGTCATCCGTGGCGATGTTTTTTGCGGCTGCTATCGCACGAAAACTGGCGTTATCGGCTGTTGGCACCAGCTTGTGAATGGTGCGATAAATCTATCGCCACTTTGGCTGCGATAAAGTGCTGCTAACTCTGCGATAAGTCCTTGAGAATATGCCCCTACATGTCCGTGGCCAGGAACTGAATGAAAAGGCCACAAATAAAAGGTACTGTGCTATTACTCAGGTTAATGCCAAACGCTAAACGGAGAAAGAACACTAAAGGCGGATGAAACCAGGTTACAAAAGCAGCTCATAGCAACAGTTCAATACAAATTAAACTGAATTTCATGTGTTACGAAGTAGAGATCAACCAGGTCCTTGTGTTGAAACATTTGAGGACAAAGCTGACAAAATATCATAATGTTACCTGCTTTCATGGATTAGTAGTATACAAGGTTTATCTACTTACCGAAACCACTAACGACTCATTGTGCAACAACATGCTGCAGAGTGGCACCAGAAGCAGGGTCACTGGGGTCGTGTGTGACAGGTGCGCAGCCCACCAACAAAGCTGCCACACATGGGCCCAGAGCAACTCCCTAGACTGCCTTCAAGCAAGAAACTTCGATGGAGAGCCAGGGCAAGATCCACGCTCCAAAAGGCTTTAAAGCTGACCCCGATGCCAGCACATCACAAAGTGCTAGAGAATCTCTTCCAAATCAAGTTCCACAAGAAGCACCTGAGAGACCACTACTGTCCCCCTACGTATATACTACTGCTGCATTCTTAAAACCGCCATCTGCATTTGATACTACCAAGAAACACAATATTGGCAATAGATGAACTGCATTGATAGAGACTTTTCAAGATTTCATAGATGCAATAGATAAAAAAGATCTTAAAAATATCATAAAGTATCTGAAGAACATGGCTGATGAAGGAGTGAAAGAAGCCATGAAAAAGATACCGAAAGAAGGTGAAGTGACATAGGATCAAATTAAACAGCCATGAATGTCAAATATAATTCAGTGCCAAATGTAGATACATATTCCATCAAGAATGCCAGAGACCAGGTGAAACCATTGATGAGTTTGTTGAGAGACTGGATTTTCTGGTGAAGCACTGTAGATTCAATGAGTTTAATGATGAGGAAGCTACCCGCATCAGACTGATCAATGGATATCTGTCAGATTCCTTTCGATGGGGAATGCTGAAGGACATTCTGGGCCAGATGTACGACCATTTTATTTTGCGCCTCGCAATTTGCGACTAATTGCGAGTCGCAAATTGCGAGGCGCAAAATAAAATGTACAACAGTGTTTTTAACACTGTTTGCGATTCCCAATGGTGTCGCAAATTGCGAGGCTCATTAATATTAATGAGCCTCTCGCAATTTGCGAGCCCATTGGGAATGACAGGCCCTCCCAGGGATGGTGGCCTGCTGGGCTCAGCAGACCACCATGTCTGGGACTGCTTTTAAATAAAGCATTTTTTTTTTTAAATGCAGTCCGTTTTCCTTAAAGGAAAACGGGATGCATTTAAAAAAAAAAAAATGAAACGTTTTCGTTTCATTTTTTAAGGGCAGGCAGTGGTCCCTGGGACCACTGCCTGCCCTTAAAAAATATTTTCGCATGCATTTGCAAAGGGGAAGGGGTCCCCTGGGGACCCCTTCCCATTTGCGAATGCATTACCACCTACTTGAAGTAGGTGGTAATTGCGAGTGTTTTGCAACCGCAATTGCGGTTGCAAAACATTAGTACATGGTTTTGAGACTCGCTATTTGGAAGGGAATGCCCCTCCAAATAGCGAGTCGCAAACCTATTTAGCGAGTCCCAAATACATTGCGACTCACTAAATAGGCTTTGTACATGGCTCATGATGTTTTTGCATGCGCAAACGGGTTCGCAAACCCGTTTGCGCATGCAAAAACGGGTCATACATCTGGCCCTCTGAGCTTAGAACAAGTCTTCAAGGCTGATCGTGCTGAAGAGCGAGCTGATCATCAAGTGAGTGACATGGAGGCTGGAGGCGCCCAAAGTGCATCAGTCATGAGCATGAAGAGTAAGCCAAAGTATAAAGCTGAGGTACACAAGGTGATATCTCCAGAGAAGAATAAAATGTGTTACAGATGTGGGCTGCCATTTCCACATTAAGGCAAATGTCCTGCATTTGGACAAATATCGGCTGTGGTAAAGCAAACCATTTCGTGATGACTTACATGGTTAAGAGAAAATTAAGTGTGTCACAGTGTGAAGACAAAATGGGCGACTGAACACTATCTCAGCGACGTTCGACGCGCTCCCACAAGTCCAAGCGGTCACATCAACTGAGGCAAATGGACACCAGATGAAGTTGATCGTCATCTAAATCATTGACAAAGAGTTCCTCAGTATCAGTCTCTAGTGAAAGTGACAATGACAATTGTGCAATGTCGATGTTTACTTCAGAAAGGCATGCACATGTGGGACTAGTCGGATGTGAGGAAAAATTGAAAGTGAAGAATAATTGACATGAAAAAGTACCACAAACATTCAAACTTTGTCCGAAGTTCATTCTAAAGATAAATGAGTGTTCAATACCATTCCTAATTGACAGCGGTGCGTCGATAAATATCATGTCTGAGGAGAAGTATCAAGAGTTGTCTCTGTTACCTCAACTTACAAAGTCAAAGACTTAAGTATACACATGGGCTGACTTTACGGCCTTAAAGAGTAAAGGTTTGTTTGTAGCTACTATGAAACATAAGAAAACTGTGGTATAAAAGCACCTATTCATGTACTTCAAGGAACAGCCTCAAGTGCCTGTTTGCTGAGTTTCAACACTGCTGCTGATATGGGATGGATATCAATGAACTACAACATGAATGCGCATCATGAAATGTTCAGTCAATTTCCTTCATTAGTTCACGGTTTAGGAAAACTCAAAGTGATGAAAATAAAGTTACACATAAATGAGGATGTTCGGCCTGTTGCACAAATACACAGGCGAATTGCGTTTCACTTGAAAGTGGCTGTTGAAAAGGAAATTCATTATTTGCTTAAACATGACATCATTGAATGCTCCATTGGTCAAGCGCCATGGGCTTCTCCCATTGCAGTAGTGCCTAAAAGAGACAGTGAAGGATATGTACGCATATGCGTTGACATACATCGGGCCAATGAGGCAATTGAGCGAGAGAGACAACCAGGTCAGCACATTGCTGATATGATAACTCAACTGAAAGGTGGGAAGTTCTTCTTTCGACTCGACTTAAATAAAGGATATCACCAATTGGAGCTTGAAGAAAAATCCAGGGACATCACATCCTTTTCTACGCATATTGGTCTGTTTTGTTACAAGCGATTGAGTTTTGGTGTATCCTTTCCTGCAGAACTTTTCCAAGACGTCATGCGACATATCATACAGCCTGTAGTAAATGTATTTAAATATAGCAATCACATATTAGTTTTCAGAGCCCCACAGAAAGAGCATGACAGAGCTCTTATACAAGTATGTTGTCTGGTAAATGATGCAGGTTTAACTGTAAATGCTGACAAATGTGAATTCCACAAGAAAAGCTTGAAATTCTTTGACCATGAATTTTCCGATGGGGGTATGAAACCTGATCCAGCTAAAGTGCAAGCGTTGTATACTGCCAGTCCGCCACAAGATATTTCTATGTTACAATAATTTCTTGGAATGACAGTTACTATTCTAGATACTTACAACACTTTGCTATGATAGTGCACCGATACGAGAACTGACGAAAAAGAATGTGTCTTTTCATTGGTCACATGAATGTGAGAAGAACTTCCCCAAAATTAAACAAACTATTGAGAATGCGACTGAAAGGCTTACTTTGATCCCAAACTTCATAAGGAGGTTGTAGTTCATGCTAGCCCTGTTGGGTTAGGTGCAATCCTGGCACAGCACAGCGGACTGCCGAATGCCCGGAAACATATAATGGCATACGCCATCAAAAGGCTGTCACAAACAGAACAAGCTTACTTGCAACCTGAGAAAGAAAGTTTGGCATTGGTTTGAGCTTGTGAATATTTTTGTATGGAAAGCCCTTCATTGTAGTGACTGATCATCAAGCACTGTTGATGATATTTGACAATCCCAAAGCCAAAATGCCTCCTAGAATTAAATGTTGGGGTTTGAGGTTAGAAGAATACAACTATACAATTCTCCATTGTCCAGGGAAAGATAAGAATCCTGCTGCTTATTTATCAAGAGTGCCGTTGCAGTGTCCTGGTACCCCATTCAAGACAACGGAGGCCTACATCAATTTTATTGTGAAATCAAGCACACCAGATGCCATGTCTTTAGAACAAATTGTCACTGCCACGAGCCAAGATGGTAACATGTTCAAGTTAAAAGACATTATTGCTTATCACTCAGGAAACCATCACTCTAGGCCTCTCACTAAAGACAGTGAGTACTTAAAGTTCAAAAATGTAAGAGATGAACTTTCAGTGACTCAAAAAGACCTCAATCTGTGAGGCACACAAATTGTGATTCCAGAGAGTCTAAAACAACAAGTGATCAACGTTGCCAATGAGGGACATCGAGGAATAGCTGCCACCAAGAGAGCTCTTCATGAAAGAGTCTGGTTTCCATATCTTAACAAAAGGGGCGAAAAAGAATTTATGCAACTGTCTTTCATCTCAAGTCATTCAGCACCCTTTGAATATGTCAGAATTGGCACATCACATGTGGGAGAGAATTGCTATTGATTTCTTTGGTTCTCTTCAGAATGGACATCATCTTCTAGTCATCGATGATGAAAACTCCCGTTTTCCACTGGTAGAAGGTCTTTCAGCCACTACACATGAAAATGTTCTAAAAAGT
Organism: Calotriton arnoldi; assembly: GCA_963921515.1. Taxonomy (NCBI): domain Eukaryota; kingdom Metazoa; phylum Chordata; class Amphibia; order Caudata; family Salamandridae; genus Calotriton; species Calotriton arnoldi. Next base: position 326,158 of record CAWUFW010011780.1, on the reverse strand, counting down.
TGGATGGCAGCTTTGCGACACGGGGTGTGCCTGCGATCTTGAAAGTCTGGCAAGGGCACGTCTTTTAATAGTCGAGAATTCAAAGACTTTCTAAATCACCTCAATATAAAGCATCAGGCCACTGGTCTGGTAGAACGGTTCAGGAGTACTCTAAAGAAAGCTGTTCAGCATGATACATTGGAGAATCTCGATATCAAACATGTTTTGAGCACTACTCTATAAGCTGCCCCAATGGACCAACCTCAGATCCAAGAATGAGGAAGACATTAATGCTACGGACCTTGGTCGCAAACAGAAGATGAAAATATATGCTGACAGAAGATGTCATGTAAAAGATGTCACCTTTACATGAGGAGATCGGGTGTTTGTCAGACAACACAGAGGAAGAAAGTCCGATGCTCCTTTTGAGGCTGAACCATTTATCATCACTAATACCAAAGAACACATGGTGACTGCACAGCGTCCTGGGAAGTCCCTTATGAGAGATTCCTCTCACTCTCGACATGTGCCCCATCACTACCCAAACATCGATGTCAATGTAGAGACTGGGTCCAGACAGACTGTTGATGACCCTGTGTCTGTTAATAATTCTACCTCACCTATGCTGATCACTGACACTTCGACTGCCTATTCCCGGTTTCCAGTGACCAGATCAGGACGTATGATTCAGGCGCCAGGATGATTAATTGAAGAATTATAAATGCAAGTATATTTAGAATCATCTGTGTATTTATTCATGTATTTATTTGTGTGTTTACTCATCTATTTGATTATTTATCTATTTTGAAAAGTTATTTAACAAAGCAGGAGATGCAGTGTCTTGTAAATAAAGGAAAGCTGGAACTCTTTTGGTTCCCACTGTACATTGTAGGCCTGTTAAGTATGTATTGGAGGGATGAGTTGCAGACAGGCTTAGAATGTTGAGTTCTGACTTACACGCAGCAGAATAATGACATGTACAACTACTCTCTGCATGTGGCGTAATTATTGACGAGTACTTGGGCTGGCAGGATGCTACACGTCATGAGTGTATATTGGGTACAATTTTCTATGGTCTTATATGAAAGTTACATATGCCAATTAGGAGTTAGCCTATTTCTACATGTTTTATGGATCAGAGCATTTGCACTGAGACCTCTTTGGCAGTGTCCTAGTGAACAGAGTCAAAACACCAGCTGCATCAGTCCACAAAAATATGGGAGTAACCATGTAAACAGATGCACTTTCTCCCAGCATGCAATACCAGATGAACAGTTATCTCACAGCCTTATACATGATTTACTGCTTTAGAATATATTGTGCGTGACAGGCTGTTTAAATGTTAGCATATTTGATTCGTACACCATCAGAAATGCCTCTGTGACATGTTACTGATATATTATAAATATTGCTGCAAAATGCAACAGTAATCCTATTTCCCAAGAATATTAATAAGATTCCTTGTCCAGACACGTCTGGAGAAAAACTAGAATGACATTATAGGGCTGACTTTCTTTTTGGATACCTCGAGGCCAATTCTAGAAACGTAATCAAATAAAATGATTTATTCCTTGATGTGTCTCTACTTCTTCAAAATGCAAAATATCTGATCAATAGCATCCAATGTATGAAAATACTAATTAATGTATTTAATTGTTTCACATTGGTAGTAGTTTGAAGTACTTCAATGACTGAATCACAAAAAATGCATAAATAATTTGGTGCAAAAGTAAAGTATATTCAAAAACGAATATATAGTGGAATTGCCTCCTTTAAGCAAAATGTCCAAAACATGTTTACTCTACCCTAAATATACAGATTACAGCAATTACTCAAAATTGACTTTTATCATTATTTGCAGCAATTAAGATTGCAAGATGGTTGGTAGAATCCTCATGCTACCTCTAGTGTCTGACATCTAATCTACTAAGTGTAAATCCACTAAGAAATATAGAATCAGTTTGTGACAAAAACAACATTCCCCTTAGAATTTGTGGGAAACATCTTGGAAGCAGATTTTGTGTAGCTTGAATGTACCTTTTAGAGTACTGCATACATACATATGTAGGTACATGAAAGATTCCAGCTTCCCCATGACTAACTGCAGAGTTTGCCAAGGTGCCTCTGAAGATAGAGGTGGTTGGGGGACGGATTCAGCCTCCTGCTGTGGAAGGTTTTCATTCCAACTACTTACCTGTGCACACCAGGATCCTGGTAGCGGTGCCATTACAGACAGCATTCTGGGGCTCTCTCCCTCATTCATCCAGGACCTTCACTAATAGAAACTCAAGTATACCGACCGTTTCAAGGGTACATGCATAAGTGCGGGGGAAATCCCTAAACTTTCTCAAGACCCCAGGACCTGGGGACGAACTGTAATTTCTGCAAAACTGAGAGTGTTAAATGTATTCTGGCTTTCTGATGCATAAATCATGCAGTCAAATGGTTGTGTTATATAATATATGAAAGACTGTACTGCTCATGGCTGTGCCCGGTTTAGGATATGCTAACTCTGCCCCCTCCAAGGACTCACATTTTTTTCCAATGACGTGATCCGCAAATTGGCTTGTAATTCACGAATCTGAAGATGCCCGCAGATTAAAAATGTCTGCCTCTTAGCCAGAGTCCAAGGTGGTTAAGCAAATCAACAATGCATGCATGTATTTTATGAAACTATTTTGCATCTTTTTCTAGCTAACCCGTTGCACTCATTTTCACCAGTCCATCTAGTAGTAATATCTGGTTCAAGGTCGATGTCATTATGTTCAGCAGGTTTTGTGTTTTCATTTGGTTATGATAACAAGAAAGTAACTGAAGCCCCCATGAAGGAAATTATCATTCAGTCCCATCAAAGTGGTAATTTACATGGACGTGATTGCAGTCTCTGGTGGACAGGGATTATAGAAAGTAATTCATCCTCACTAGGGGCTAGAGGTTCATGAGCACTACAGATGTTTTTTGAGAAGTCAATCATGCTATTACACAGCCAGATTGGGGCCTGTATAAGTCCCCGCACAAGTGGAGAGGTCCCATTTCTGGCACTCGGTCACATACCCAAAGGCTGTGCCAATTTCACCTCTTGACACATAGGCAGCAGCCATGATGGTTCCGCTGGAGGTTGGATTTGTCACCTCATTGGAGATTCAGGCTCCATTAATTACTAATCAATTCTGTTATCAGGAAAGGCAGATTCGCCGGCTGTCAGCCATAAAAAGTACCAGTAATGCTATCTTGATATACCATCGTGACTCCTGTAGTCAGTGCTTTAAATGTAAAAGATAAGTGCAGGTACTCATCACAAGGAGTGGTGGACTGGGGTGGAGTTTGGGGTGGGTATAAGGGTGGTGCTAAGGGCGGGGCAAGGGGCAGGGTTAGGTTTTTGACCTTTCTAAGCTTTGTGTGCCAGAAAAAATGTCTAATGTATCTGTCCTGTCACTAATACCCATTTATATGGTACTTACTAATAAGTGCTTATTATTAACCAAAGTAAACCTTCTTTTGCAATCTTAAAATTCCAACATATTGAGGAAAAAACAGCAATGTCCTAAACGTTTTCCTTGCAGTTTGCCTGCATTTCTTTGACGCTTGATCATGAAACACTAAGGGTCTCTGCAACAAAAACAATAACCAACTGAGCTATCTACATAATATGTGATCTGCATGTTTCATGCTATGCTTTATGGCAGGCACAGTGATACTCTATTCCAACCAAACTAGGCAGCAAAGGATAATTAAGGCCGCACAGCCCTGAAAGTCACTCAAATGTATAATTGCAAAAGTAGTGTCAGAAAAGACTGTTGCCCACCTCTAAAGTCTGCTGCTTACAGACCATACAATAATACAAGAAATACAACAACAGAAAGGCAACACACAATTTCAATTCAACCAGCAAGAACACAAGATCTTGAGTCTTCGAGTGAAGTTTCAAATTCTTCTTTATTTGCTTGAACCAGACAAACAATGGTGTAGATAGTTGCTTGGTAACCACTGTCCGTTCAGCTGGACAGATGACTTATTACTGAATCACGGGTACCGAAATCCAAGCCGAACACGGCTCACACCAACAATATTTTACGACTCCCATTTGTGGGGGAGTACGGAGTGTCCACGCAAGTTGTCACGAAACCTAACTCGTGCACAACGTCGCTTTAGACGTCTTCCTGACATCAAGTGATTGTAGTGTGTTTCAGATCTACTACGGATCTCCTAAAAGTAGACTACTCAGTTCGAGTGGGACAGTGGTTACCAAGCAACTAGCTACACCATAAAAAAGTACCGGTTCGTGGTGTTGTGATAGCCTTGATTAAGCCCTGTTTAGGGAGAAAGGCGTTGGCTGCTTGTTTGTCTGGTTCAAGCAATAAAGAAGAATTTGAAACTTCACTCGAAGACTCAAGATCTTGTGTTCTTGCTGGTTGAATTGAAATTGTGTGTTGCCTCTGTGTTGTTGTATTTACAGTGATACTCTATGCAATTTTATGCTGAGTCGAGCCTTTGATTAGAATGCACGCAGATCTTTCCAGCAAGTGCATTAACTGCCAGAGTTGTTAAAGTGTTATTGTGCCCCAGGAACTTGCTGGATATTCAAAGATCTCTGTACCAGGTGATATTTTGAAATGCATCCTGTTGTGATCAGTTAAGCAAGCCAAAATAGAATTATTATCACATTGGTCTTGTTGTCAGAGTTTTAAAAAATAAAATTTAGACTTTTCTCCTTGTGACTCCACCCACTTTTTGCTGCCAACACTTGGCCCTTGCCCAATTCTTAAAATAATTCACAAAATTTCACAAAATCACAAAACAGCACAAACTTTTCTCTAGGGAAGAAGAGGATGGACTGTTAACACACACATTCTCTCCAAACTCCAACAAGTCTAAATATATTTGCCCCCTTTCACTCACACTCACACACTTAAACACCCATTTCAGACGCAGAACCACATTCAATTTCACACAAACACACAAGTTTCACTTTCATTCTCACAGGTATACCTATGCTTGCAAACTCACACACTTTTTGCTTTTACTTTCCGTCTCTCACACATTGTCTTACACATGCACTGCCGGCTCTCCAAAATTTTACCAGGTACAACAGCAAGTCTGGAGTTGAATTTTGCGCAATGTGCGTTTTCACAATCGAAACATTTACAGAGGCTGCCAAAAGGCGCGTCTCGTTGGAGCAGAGTTCCTAGGAGGTTATTTGGCTGGTGCTAATTACCTAAGAAGTTTACAGTTCTATAACAAACGTTTATCACTAAATGGCACACTAAGGAATCAATACATATGCTGCAGTTTTATTTGTTTATCATGAATGCATTGATTAAGTCTAGGTTCCTGCATAATATTTCCGCTTCAGTCATCGGCAGGACATCTAATGTGGAGGATGCATACTCTGCCAGGATGGATCTTATCCTCTAGTTCCCTTTTAAGCAAATACCAGAACATAGAAGGATTAATTGACAACCCGGATAAACGTATAGAGCCTGCGCCAGAAGCAGTGCCCTGAAGGATTCAATATTCACCATAAAAAAGCCAAAAGGATGGCATCACATTGATGTTTGTTCATATGCATGATGTGCGAGAACTCCCATAAAATATGTGAGCAGGGGCTGGTAGTCCCAAGTGGCACCGTAGTATGCAACATTTTCAATCTATCCTTGATTTTTGCGAAATATGCTTTGTCTGCTGGGATTTTTTTAATCTCTTGCGTAGAATGCGAAACTACGAATACCAGAATTCAAAAGTTTGCCAGCTAAAATCCCAAACTGTAGGAAAGTGTCACACCTTCCATGGAGCCTCCTGCCACATTTGGTTTAGGTCTGGTTTTCCATCTGAAGCAAGAGGTTGCCATTTGTAAAACGTTAAATAAAAATAAAACAAAACATCTATTTTGCCTCTTATGTAGTTTTTCTTTGAGGTTAATTGTAGGAATTGGTGGAGAGGGCAGAGATTTTCTTTCACACAAATGCCTTTAATTTAAATTGCTGATGGGTGAAGATTTGCAGGCAGGCATTTAAAACAACAGGCATGCTAAACAAGCTGCGCTGCCCTGAGCATGTTGTTAAGCCAAGAAGGCTAACGACAGGCTTCATCACTTTAGAAACGCAGGGCTGCACCATATTTACTAGAATATGGTGCAACCCTGTGTTTCCCCCTGTGCTGGTGCTAAATTTAGCAGCGTAGCGCCAACGCGGACACCCTTGCACCATAGTGCGCCTGTGTTGCCTCTGTGTCTCTAAATGCCGTTTTGTAACTTCTATGGGGCATATTATCAACGGCCAGCGATAATTATCGCTGGCCGTTCACAGCGTGAGAATAGTTATCGCTGGCTACCGCAGATAATTATCGCCATGCTAGCGCTGTATTAACAACGCATAGCGCAATGGCGATAATTATTCCTGCGATAGCTTGTTTTCCATGGAACATCGCTGGTTTACCAGCGATGTTCCATGGAAAACGGCGATAACCTTGCTGATACGACTCCTGTGGTCATATCAGCAGAATCCATCTCCCATGTAAAGTATGCTTAAGTCAGGAATTTAACAGACGTTAAATTCCTGAGTTAAAGCTGAGGTAGCGCGATTTCTTTTATCGCTGCACCTCCTTGTTAATATCGCGAAGCTGCCTTCGCGATATTAACTTGTGTTGTTTTCACAGCCACGCCTTCTTTGCATCTCATTAGCGATGCAAGGCGAGGCTGTGAAAAACGGGCTCTACATCAAGGAAACACGCGCTAGCGTGTCCTTGATGATATTGCGATATAATTATCGCCGCTTTTCGCCCGAAAACGGACGCTAAAGCGGCGATAATTATATCGCCAGCCCTTGATAATATGCCCCTATGTGTGCTGCTTAATGCAGCACACATAGAAGTTGCAAAACGGCATTATTTTTAAATGATTGTTTATGTGCAGGAAGGGGGACTTTCCTGCACATAAACAAGCATTGGCGTTTAGCTAATTCTATGTGTGCTGCCCAAGGCAGCGCACATGGAAACAGCAAAAATGAGGAGAAATAAAACATTTCTCCTCGTTTCGCCTGTTTAAGACCAGGTTTCCCCTGGTCTTAATTTTGCCACTGCCTCCTATTTACGCTGCTCCTGTAAATATGGGGCAGTGTCAAAATCAATGGGTGTTGCGGTGGAACGCCCAACACAACACCCATTGCCTGCCCCTTTCACGCTAAGTGTAGCGTTAAAGGGGGCCTTATTTACAAGGCAGGGTTAAGCCACATTAAGTGGCTTAACGCTGCCTTGTAAATAATGCAAAGCTCCTATCGCCATCGCAAAGTCACTAAAAGTGATGTTGTGGTGGCAATAGGGGCTTGTAAATATGCCCCAAAATTGTTTAGTCTTTCATCTATTGTATTGTTAATATACATTGCTGCCTGTATTTATAAAAACATATTTGCCAATATATGTGCCATTATTGCTTTGCTGGAAGTTAAACAATGTGGGCAACAGCAGATGTTGATTGGTTTGTTGCAATATTTTGGTAAAGAGTAAATATCCACAATGTGAAGTCTGATTGCAGAGGAAAATAGTGGAAGTGTTTCTTTCCTCTTATTTGAAAAATGCACATACAGCGATGATAACTTTATTTAAAGTGTATTCCGTAATATGTCTTTTTCGCTGTTTGAGACTGGACGTCCAGCGCTGAATATTAGTAAACAGGACCCTAAAACTGTAACCTGGTACAGGGACTCAAGATAGGTAAAGGATCCAGCCTACCTACTTTATTCATAAACCTGTCTTGAAATGACACATGTATTGATCTTCGACAATTGCCATAGGGCCTATCCATAATGTCAGCATTCACTCTTCTTAATTATGAGCATCATTATCATCAATTTAGTTTTATGGAGACATCTCACCCCCGTTCAAGGGGATACCAAGACAATTAAAAAAAAAAAAGAAAGCAAAACGATGACAGTATAGATGTGCAGGCTAAAATCAAATAAGATAAATAATTCATAGCTCAACAGCGAGCAGTAAAGTGATGTTCAAGGAAAGGTCAACCTGAGTAAATGTATATGAAACATCATCCATCAATAGTCAGGTGGCCCATTCAGGGTGTCAAAGGGGCTCATGCTTTCATCTTCTGGATCCTCTTCTGAGATTAGTGACCTGCAGATCTGTGATCTACCAGGAGCCACGGCGGAAACACTTCCAAAGTCCTGTGCTGTATTTAGCTGCAAGTGAAGCATTTCTAGCAGGAACGTGGTACATGTGTACATTAGATCATCTACCTCTCCATTTTTCGTATAATTGGCATTGCAAGGTCGGTTTGGAATCCTAGACATTTGTGTGCACACAGAATATTGGCATTCCACCCAAAGACTAATGCAGGGTCTGCAGAGCAGGGCCCACTTTAGGAGGTCTGTGTGCTTGCTTGACTAGTGCCAGAGCCAGACTGGCCATTTAGTCCACTGGGCATTTTCCTGGTGGGTTGGAGCCATTGGATGCCGTTTTTGAAGGCTGAGGGCCACCCTGAAGCCTCTATCACTTTCTCTAGCTCCCCGAGTTGAATGGCAGAAGCAAGAGGGAGAAGGACAGAGGCGAGAGAGGTCAGAGAGGGGCATGGGAGAGAAAGGGAGGGACAGAGATTGGTTATATGGAAAGAGTTAGAGGGGAGGAAGCGAGCAGGCTTGTTTGAACATTTTTGCCAGAGCTGCATTTAGGGGCCTATTGGACATCTGGCGGATCGCCACCGCCGGTCCGCCCGCCAAATATCCTTTTTCACCCCCTGCCATATTAGTATGGCGAGGGGTACCGCGGCGGACGGAAAGTCCGTCCGCCGCTTTTCCGCCGGTCGGATTGCCGGCCGGGCGGAAAAGGCAGACAATATGGTGGCGGTGCCTTGCAGGCACGGCCATCCATATTAGCATGCCTGCGGTGTGTATGCCTTTCCATGGCGGAGACTCCGCCATGGAAAGGCATGCAGAGAATGCCTTTGGGGGCCCGGTGTGGCCCCCGGGGCGGTGGGGGAGTGGATGCCTGCACTTGGGGGGTACCCATGGTGCCCCCCTTCATTGGCATGCACAAGGTGGCAGGCACCGCGCGGTGCCTGTCACGTTGTGCATGCCAATGCACAACATGCATATTTTGCATTGCGGCGGGTGCTGCTGACAGCACCGCCTGCAGCAATGTAAAATGTGCTGGATGTGACCGCCAGGGTGGCGGTCGCATCATAATTGCCATAGCGTGACCGCTGCACCACTGGCGGTCGGTCCCGTTTACCGTTACGGTGGCGGGCGGACAGTCCGCCCGCCATCGTAATAGGCCCCTGTGTTCCCTGTCTGGACCTGGTTAGCGTATTTTTCCCTGATCTTAACTGTCAAAACCATATCACACATTTCAACATCTTTTTCTTGGGGTTCTTCTAATTATGGCCCTTCACAGGCCTGGCTTGGGTCAGAGGTCGGCTGTGTGAACCAAAATGTGTAGCAAGAATGATTCTCCAACTGGGCACGCACATAGGTAATGCACCCCTTAGACTTTTCAGCTGAACCTTTGGACAGTGTCACGTAGGTCAGATTTGTCTTCAGACAGTCTTTACTAACCCTTTGTGCAGTTTGATCCAATTTGCCTAATTTGAACCTTTGCAAATCTGCCTTAACCATCTATTTAGAAGATCAATTGTAGTGTAAGCCCACTTAGTTGTTCTTGATTACGAAATATTTTATTATGGAAGCATTCGTACACTCATTACTAGAGTACCATGAAGATCCACCTAAAAGGAAATTAAGTAAATACATGCCTCAATATTTGTGACAGTTCTGCCTATAGACAGTCTTTTAAAAGTACAATTACTGCATACATTTTTATTCTGCATGTCATTGGCATTGCATTGCCAACTATAAGCTGCAAACGCTCCTTTTGACATCCTCTTACCCTTTTTATGAAATCAAGGGGCATATTTACGAGGCCCTTTCTTTCGCTCTTGCACCACGCAACATGGTGCAAATGCAAAGCAAATTAAAAATGAGATTTATGAAGGCATGCAAGGCCACCTTATTTGGCCATGAGTGGCTTCATATATCTTGAGTAATGCAACACAGCCCAAATTGCTGCGTTGCATTATTCTGTGCGGGGAGGCGTTTCCATTGGCGTTGCATGGGTGTTCGCACGCAACATCCATGGATTTTGACGCATTCCCAGACTTACCAGAAGTGGCAGACCTGGGAATGTGCCAAAAACCTACGCCTTCTCAGGTGAGGCGTAAAGAGGAGAAATATGTTTATTTCTTCTCGTTTTTTCCTCTTTCTACGTGGCTGCATTCTGCAGCACACATAGAAAGAGGAATATGCTTCAGGGGATTGTTTTTGTACAGGAAAGTTGATCCTTCCTGCAAAAAAACAATCCTCCTTACAAAGCAGCATTGGTGCTAGGCAGCCAAAAGGGCACAAGCACAGGGGAAAAGGCAGGAATGCGCTATATTGCCTTAAATAATGGTGCATTGCTGCCCTTTCCCTGTTATGCAGTGCCACCTTGCTGCACTGCGTTGCGCTGCACTGCATTACTTGGCCGTAAATATGGCCCCAAATTAATGCTCTGTGGCCAAAAATGTCCAGCACTGCGCCATAGCAGGACGAGGCTTCCCTGCCAGCACCTGTCTAAGAAAAGATTTGCGGACATTTCAAAGCGGAGTAAACTCTCACTCATTCTTCACACAGGTGGTTTTTTTGTTTTGTTTACTGTGGTGCCCCCCTTTGCGCCCACTCCCCCTCGCACCCTACTCCCATAGGCACTTCACGCCCTACAACTGCAAGGCTGTTAAATTTAGTGCTGCAGTGTAGGCAGCTAAATGCCCGTTGCCAAGAATGACACCAAAGACCACATACCCTATGCAAATCCCTGTTCTGAATTCTTATGTGTTACTGGGCATCACATAATAAAATCTTGGCATCCTTTAAAAGATTGTCAACTTCATGTGACATGCAGGATAGTTTTTGTGCAGGAAGGGGCACCTTCCTGCACAAAAACAATCCTGGGAGGCTTTTTCCTCTTTCTATGTGTGCTGCTGAATGCAGCACACATAGAAAGTGGAAAAAGCAAGATATAAAGGTATTTCTCCTTGTTGCATCTCGTCTGGAGAGGCGTAAGGTTTTGACGCTTCCCCAGGTTCAAATAGTCTTGGACATCTGGGGATGCGTCAAAATCCATGGGTATTGCATAGAAACACCCACCACAATGCCCATGGAATGGTTCCCTAGAACAGAGTAAGCAATGCAGCAATTTGCGCTGCCTTGCCTTACTTCATATCCACGATGGTCATTCAAAGCCACGCAAAGTGGCTTTTCCGTGACTCCATAAATATGATTTGGAGATTTGTGCCACCGTTGCATCACAAAAGGTGACGCAACAGCGGCGCAATGGGCTTGTAAATATGCCCCCAATATCCTAAGGAAAACTGGAGCTGGCCGACCTCATGGTTGTAATCAAACAGCACACAAGTGACTTCTGATGGGGCTTTAAACATCACGGGGCCACTCAGACACTGTTAATAAATATTATGAAAGAATTATTCAACACTAATGCCTTGATAGTATTGGACCTCTGGACTACATTTGACACTATCGTCCAACAGATGCTCCTTTATCAGATTGTCATTATTGGTACCAAATTGGGACCATTCCTCCACAGATTTTCCAACATCCTATATGGAGTACTTCAGGGATTGGTGTTGTCACAAATGGTATTCAGTCCTTACATGGCCCCACACACGAAAACCCTGGACACCCATAAAATTGGCTAATGTATGTATGATTATGATACTCATTTCCATCTCAAGCTAGAATAGTATTCTAGGAACCTTCAAAGTTGTCTCACTGCTTATCATATATCCAGCATGAATAGTAGAAAAACATAAATTCCCACTCTTGGGGGGAAGATTTACTACGTTTTAGTGCAACACAGTACAACCAAGTTGCTGCACTGCATCAAAGGGGGAAAGGAAAACGGCACCATATCTACTAAAATATGCATAAGGTTTTCTCCCCACTAACCGCTGGTGCACTTTAGGTTGTATCGTGTAGTTCCTAAAAATACATAGTATCTGCGTGTTTGTTGGAAAACATAAACTAAGGGCTTGGTGCCAAGACTGGTTCCGGGCACCTCGCAGGATATATGAGCCTATAGGCCAGCTAGCTCACAGTGCCAACAGAAGCCCCCTAACCTTACCAAGGAGCGAATCGTTTCTGGCAACCATCGAACATGACAACCCTTGACCCTTCAGGGATCATGGAAACAGTACAGTACTTTTTGCTCAGTCAATCGTGCTCACTTAGTCTCAGAGAGATACACAGAATGAATGTTGCAGACGTTTTCAATAAGCATTTATTGAACCAGCGTCATTCTGGTATAAAACATGTTTGCTGTAACAATCATTAGACAGAAGCAAATGTAAAAGATTACAAGCACCAACAGAGTAAATAGAAGGTAGAGATCTACCATGGTGCTAAAACAGTGAATTTATGCAGGCAAATAAACATGACAGTAATCAAGCGTACTCCTAGGATACGGACCCTACCTAAGTGTACCTAAGTGTACCTGGCATGTATGTGGGTGTAAAGCCAAGAATCCCCTAGGAAAGAGCCAACCCCATTACCTGATGAGAGAGAATGAAGGACCCCGTCTTCGTCACGTGTTGGACACCCCACAAGGGATGTCAGACCACTGCGTGTTGAAGCTTCAGCGTGCAGGGACCTCAGTGTCTTGTGTCAGCTTGGAAGCGTCTCCTCTAGTTACCTAGTGAAGGTGCAGTTCTTTTATACCACAAAGATAGCCTCTGGGTTCCTACCACAATCAATATTTTGTGAGTATGATTATGTAAATGAGCCTAAATCAATAATTGAAACTATGCAAAGTAGCTCTGTTGCCTTAGGATGAAATAGCGATGACTTTTGTACAGAGTATGATAATACTGTTATGTACGTCATGTGCAGGGGATTTTTACTTAGAATCCTCATGCATAATAAATGAGGCTAGTTTCAAGGAAACCAATCGGCATTTATTCAGACGTAGAACCGTTATGCAGAGCAACGTAGGACACATGTAGGTAAAAGGCCGCTTTGCTACTTAAGTCTAGGTTGGGGAACATAACACCCACTCCTCATCCGAAGGTCGACAAGGTCAACTAATGCTAAAATAAGCCTACTAAAAAGCATAAAAACATTGTCATAAAACCAGTGTCTAAAAACATCTAAACACATTTTATATGTAAAAAAGGATGCTATTAAAATTCTAAAGCTCCACAAGTCCACTAAAGAGTTAACATATGATTTGACTGACTGAGCACATCGAAAGCCATGGTGTTCAGTGAGAGTAGAAGAAAAAAATAAAACAAAACAATATTTCTCATTCCAATTTGGCATGTTTTGGAAAAGGCTGAATTGTTCCCAGCACACGGAGAGCCAAATGTTTATGTGTCCTGTGTGGGAGACACAACATCACTGTCGCTTGCATTCGCAGACGATGGTCCCTGTAACACCTCCTTTATCAGGTCCATGGAGCAAAAGTGATCTTTTCCTGTTCCCACAGCAGCCGATGAGGAAGTACTCAACACCTGTGAACCTGTTTTGGAGCAGTTGTCCATTCCGCCAGGAGCTGAAGCATCCCATGGAGACTCTAAGAATGCCATCATCATCATGATGGGAATACACTGAGCACATAGATATACGTGGGTCTTTAAGGAGTACAGTAGTACGTCTATGGCCGGTGGCACAACCGATGGAAAGGTCAGACACAGGTCCAACACGCTTTCATATCTGCAGAATAGGCAGTGAAACACAGGCAAGATACAGTCAAACCAGACTGGTCTGAATGATAGGAACCTATGCTCGCTTCGATCTCGAAGCCGAGGTGTGCCCAGATGAAGCACCATGCGTTCACGACAACGTCGCACCAGCAGTGCTTTTTCCATCTCTCAATGAACTGGAATGTCCACTCCGAATCAAGAAAATTAAAACCAGGATACCCTTTACAAGTAGAAGGACCAGCAGAAGCCCTCCAAAAATGCTTCCCAATATGGAGTGTATGAATGCTGGAATGACTCCGAAGATTGTCTGAAAGGTGCTCAATAGTCCAGAACCTATACGTTTAAATAAGTGCACGATCCCCCTCGTACCAGACATGTTAAAGATACGATTAACCATTTCCCCGAAATGGAGCAGGAAGTTCGTACGGACTAGTGCCTGTATCTCAGATGAAGACCTTGCAACCTAGGGATCAAACATTTCTTGGGCTGAGCGTAAGGCCACATCTTTCTGAAAAAGCATGGCTTTCAGTTTGCTCAGAGAATCAAACCGTATAAATGAAACACTCAATGAAGGCCATAGAGTTGCCTCCCTAACTGTGTGGGTCGGTGGAAACAGTACCTGCATACAGCAAGTAACCCTGGAACTCACTGTGAACAGATATGTGTTGCCTGGTACCAGCCCACAACAGCCTTGATTATTCAGCATCAAATAGCTCCCATTCGAGAGCAGTCGAACACCAGATGAATCACAGCAGCTGGGGAACCCTTCAAGTGACAGGACAAGTTAGCAACTGAAGTATTACTGAAGTATTACAGGCTCCGTGAAGCGTAATGTCTTTGCAAACTAAGGACCCACTTAAAGCACTTTAACAGTTTGATCCACTGAGAAAAACTTCAGTGTTCCCATTCCTGCATCTAAATCTGTACGGTAATTCCCAGTACTCCTAGCTCTTCATACCTGCCTACCTGATGGTATTTGAGACAGTATTGAAATTGGAATGTCGTGATTGGCAGTGTAATATAGCCAGGGATTAACCATTCTGTGGAAGGTTACTCAGCCGTGGTGAAAGATAATTGGTCCAATTTTTCAATGTGCAACATGGTATAATTTGCATCTCTTCGTGCCATTACCGTACGTCTTTCTGTTAGATTGTATACAGAGAACAGAGTTGTGCGATTGATGTAACGCCAGGGCATGTGGGCAGAACGCAATGATTGTAGCGTCCAGCTTAATAATACAATGGATTACAATTGTGATTGGCCATGTTGTAAAATAGACAAATCCTGTTCCATTATATCTATTGCAGAAGAGACAAGGTTGCCCAGTGAATACATTCTGGATGATAGTGTGGTCATGCCATTGTCAACCACTGCAAAAGCCTTTTCTATGGTAACCCTATCACTCTCACGTAGTCTCTCAGCAGCCTCCTGTTGAGAGATTTTCCATAGCTCGTTGTAAATAGCATACAAGAAACACGTCTTACGTGGCTTCTGGGGACCTAACAAAAAATCACTAAGATCCATGTCATCTGAGAGAAGGGATAAGTGTTGTTTCACTTGGGACAGTGTTGAGGTCTTTATCCACTCTAGGCATAACTTCCCAACACTGTAAGATGTCACCACCGAGTGTTCTGATTGTATATAGCGCTGATCAGGCCTATGGATACTAAACCCTTCAGTGGTACCCCTGAATCTTGACTGACACCTGTTTGAGATGATAGGCCAAACCTACCATCCCTTCCAATTGGGGTCTGATGAATTGTAAGAGCCATTGTGTAGTATGGCATCTAATGTATCCTCACTGTGTAGTGTATAGTTTTGCCAACCCTCAAAGTGTGTAAGTGAGGTAATCTGAGGTGTGTTCAAATCCTTGATCTTGGCTAGTGCAAGACAGGAAGTCTGTTGCACTGTCTCGTTCAGGAAAATCATTTGATGTGGTAAGAGGCATGCTCTAAGTAAGGCCCAGGTTCTCTGAGCCTGCCAATCTTTAGTCCCCCAGACAGATTTAGTGTCTATAGTGTCTTTCCAAAAGTCAAAACCATTTACAGACAGCTGGGCAATAAAGGAAGCAGAGTATATCAGCTTAGTGTTAGTGAGCATATTTTTCTTCGCAGGTCTAGGTGCAAGCTTATGGTAATAAGAGGTCGGGTCTGAAGTGTTAAACCCAGAAAAATAAGCAAGCTCCTGTGCAAATGTTGTTGAACTACCTTTCGGAGGTGTTGGGCAATGTTCCCATTGATGGTAAGTGAAAACATTACGTGGGATACTTGCTTTGTGCAAAATATGGTGACCATAGGGTTGGTAACAAAACATGGTATCAAAATTAGATGTACCATCATACAATTCATCATTTGAAAATGAAGCAGATTGCTCTAAATCAGATAGCATTGTATGCAGTTTCAATGTCCCAATCATCAGAGAGAGTACTCAAGGTGATTATATCATTAAGAGAAATTTTAAATAAATGTGGTATTCTAAAAACTTCAGTAGGACCAAATACAAAATAGGAAACTCTGTCCCAAACTATTCCTTCAGGAACTGGAGCTGCTGTAATGTTCACTAAGGACAGGTCCCCCTGTTCACGGTGTGATGATGCTTGCGGTTTCAGGACCAAGTTCACATGTTTTACCTCAGCGCGTTCTGTGAGGTAATATCCATTCAGGAGCAGGGAAAAGACTGTCACTCTACCAATCCAAAGGATCAATTGCAATCCAGAGCTGTAGCCAGGGAAAGTCTTTTTCAGCTAAAGGTAGAACTCACAAATTTGTTGTTTGTGGGGAAGAGGGGGTGGCACTAACTCGGGTTCACTTGGATCCAATGAGAAATCGACAAAATCGATGAAGTAGCCAGACGCAGTCGAATCTATTTTTGGTAGCTTAGCAGGTTTTGTGGAACTGGCAGGTGTCTCCATTCGAGACATATTCACATAGATGTCAGTGTTAGGCCAAATTGAGATCTGTGTGTCATTTGTAATTTCATGTTGCTCGATTTCAACAGATACAAGTTGCATTCCATTGCTGGCAACTCCTTCACTTTGTGGAGTGGAGTCTTCAAACATTATTAATCTTTCCATCTGAACTTCCTGTATGGTAGCGAGAGATCAGTGGCTACCCAGGAGCCCACACGGCCTACTGTTGAGTATCGACAACATAGTGTGGTTTGATCAGATCCATTGAGACAAATCTCTTGTCTTTGCAGCCAGCATGGGGCAGAAGAAGTATTGTTCTTGTTCCTTCGATAGCCAGGACAGGTACAGATGCTCTGCAGGGGCGGCTGGTGTTCACAGGTGAGATGGGCGTCGCCCTGCCACCCTGGGGATTAAAAAAATGTGAGTTGGAACGCCGAGCAGCTAGCAATAAAGTTTGCTGGCTGCTCGGTGGAAAAACATGTGCAAATCCGTTTTTTTTAGGGGGTGGGGGAAGATAGCCCTTGGCTCTGCTGCGCATGCTTTTGGCTGGGCGAAGATTTCTTCGACCTGGAGCCAGAAAGCAGAGCAGTGACGACACACAGGTGGGCAGGATCTGTGTATCACTGCCAGAATAGCTTTTAATTTGGACGTTATTCGTTTAGCCCAGGGAGGAGTCAGAAGCTCCCCATTAATTCCAATGCCTGGGGGCAGGGCAGTCCGGCTTCGGGAAATTAGTGGGGTGTGGCAGTGGCCTCTGCCTCTTCCTCGAGAGAGACCCAGCTACAGTTGTTTATTTAAGTGATTGGTGTGCTAGGGTCTGGGGGAGGGGTCAATCCAGCATTTTCCAGTTTGGCTTGTGCGTCATTGCCACTCTGTCTTCTGCACTCTGCAGTCACGAGGAGCCCGGCGGGAGAGAACGTTGCTTTATAGTGAGCACGTAGGATATGCAGGTAGCTTCTAGCTTGTGTTGATGTTCACTTAATATACACAGTGAGTCATAATTAATGATAAGGCAGAGAGAGCCCTGAAGCTGCTGCTGTGAGTGTAATACACACTCACAGCAGCAGCTTCAGGGCTCTCTCTGCCTTATCATTAATTATGACTATTTTTTTCGGTGTGTCTGTTTACCAGCACTGGGCTTTTCAGCACGGCGTCATCATTGGCATGTTTAATCATAATGTGAGCACTGACTGGCCGGTGTTCCTTCTAAATTAGTCACGCACGCTTTCATTCAAGCATCGTCATTAGTTGGGTTACTCCGGTGTTACTTACAACTGCTCAGTGGCACTTACTGAGGAGTTGTAAGTAACACCCGAGTGACCCGACTAATGACGATGCTTGAATAAAAGTGTGCGTGACTAATTTAGAAGGAACACCGCAAGGCCTTTCACAAGCAGACTGCCCGTGAAAGGCCGGTAATGTTCCTTCTAAATTAGTCATGCACGCTTTCATTGAGGCAGCAGACGCCTGGTATATTAGTTCCAAAGCCATCATAATACAATGGTTGGTTCCGAACCGTCCGGCGGAAACCAGATGTTCACCCAGTAATATAGAATGGCCCATTCTGGCACTGACAGAGGGGGTGTCCTGCTTTTGGTAAATGCCGTGCCCATCGGCAAGGGTGGTGTGTCCTCTTTAAACTGGTATCACCGTTTCACCCGCAAGTGAATGTATTGAACTCTGGCACTTTACTAGTATAATTCTGGATGGTGTGTATGAAGATCTCAGTGGCTCTCCATGCGACTTGCTTGCGTGTAGTGTGGCCTGTAACAAGGAGAATTATCAGTGGGAGGTGTGGAAATTTGAAGGCCTAAACACACCAAGGCCATGTGCACATTTCACAAAAGAAAATGAATTGCTCTCCATAAGCACTCACAGATCCTGCGGCTTCATGTCAGTGCGCCTGTGAGCTCTCTGTCACTTCTGGGTGGCCTTAAAACCAACACTGGAATGGTGAAGTTCCAGACTGCACCGACTCTGACGGGAGACCCGTAATTTGTCGGGCACTAAACCACATCTCCTAAACTCGAAAGAGCATTTTTTAATTAATATTTTAGTTAAAGATAAACTGCAAAACAGTTCAATGAGTTATGTGCACCGTTTGTCATCGTCTTGAATCATGGCAGGACTGACTACGCTTTTCATCCCTCTGAGGCCGACCAAGTGAGCGTCAATGTGTTGGCTAATAATCTCATTTATTAATCAAGCAATTGGAAGTTGTAGGATTTGTGTGGTGTTTTCTAATGCTACCACAAATATAATAGATGTGCTACCTAAATAATACTAATAATGAACACCCTAGAACACAAAAAACTGCTAATTGAAATAATAAAATGAGTTAATAATAATATTACTATTCTTATTATCATTGTTTTTACAGTTACTAGTATAACATATTTCTATTAGATGGTATTAGTGGTATTATTGTTATTAACAGCACCTAAGAAGACTCTTGTAAACACTACTTGTAGGTTACTAATACCAGTGAAATACTTGTTCGGCAACTGTTGGCTGCTTAGTGTCTCTGGTTTTGATTCAAAAGGGGATGATGGACGGAACGTTTGAACCAATCAAACACTCACCCCCAGTCAACTGATCTGGGTTTAATCCATCATCATTCTTTAGCTCACTCCACCACCCCAGTTCAGACATGGCCATATGCAAATCAGTCTGACCCTGTGCCTCATGGGAACAGTCCAGCCCGAACTGCCAAGCCATGTCTTCCCTGGACCGGAAACAAGCATCCTAGGACCGGTTTCTGGCATTCCAGCCGTCATCAGCCAGGCTTGCTTGAATCCAGTGGCAAAGTGAGCAAGGGACCCACGTCTGGGCATACCCCCGCCAACTTAAGGCGAACAAAGCGATACAAAAGGGGATGATGGACGGAACGTTTGAACCAATCAAACACTCACCCCCAGTCAACTGATCTGGGTTTAATCCATCATCATTCTTTAGCTCACTCCACCACCCCAGTTCAGACATGGCCATATGCAAATCAGTCTGACCCTGTGCCTCATGGGAACAGTCCAGCCCGAACTGCCAAGCCATGTCTTCCCTGGACCGGAAACAAGCATCCTAGGACCGGTTTCTGGCATTCCAGCCGTCATCAGCCAGGCTTGCTTGAATCCAGTGGCAAAATGAGCAAGGGACCCACGTCTGGGCATACCCCCGCCAACTTAGGGCGAACAAAGCGATACAAAAGGGGATGATGGACGGAACGTTTGAACCAATCAAACACTCACCCCCAGTCAACTGATCTGGGTTTAATCCATCATCATTCTTTAGCTCACTCCACCACCCCAGTTCAGACATGGCCATATGCAAATCAGTCTGACCCTGTGCCTCATGGGAACAGTCCAGCCCGAACTGCCAAGCCATGTCTTCCCTGGACCGGAAACAAGCATCCTAGGACCGGTTTCTGGCATTCCAGCCGTCATCAGCCAGGCTTGCTTGAATCCAGTGGCAAAGTGAGCAAGGGACCCACGTCTGGGCATACCCCCGCCAACTTAGGGCGAACAAAGCGATACAAAAGGGGATGATGGACGGAACGTTTGAACCAATCAAACACTCACCCCCAGTCAACTGATCTGGGTTTAATCCATCATCATTCTTTAGCTCACTCCACCACCCCAGTTCAGACATGGCCATATGCAAATCAGTCTGACCCTGTGCCTCATGGGAACAGTCCAGCCCGAACTGCCAAGCCATGTCTTCCCTGGACCGGAAACAAGCATCCTAGGACCGGTTTCTGGCATTCCAGCCGTCATCAGCCAGGCTTGCTTGAATCCAGTGGCAAAGTGAGCAAGGGACCCACGTCTGGGCATACCCCCGCCAACTTAGGGCGAACAAAGCGATACAAAAGGGGATGATGGACGGAACGTTTGAACCAATCAAACACTCACCCCCAGTCAACTGATCTGGGTTTAATCCATCATCATTCTTTAGCTCACTCCACCACCCCAGTTCAGACATGGCCATATGCAAATCAGTCTGACCCTGTGCCTCATGGGAACAGTCCAGCCCGAACTGCCAAGCCATGTCTTCCCTGGACCGGAAACAAGCATCCTAGGACCGGTTTCTGGCATTCTAGCCGTCATTCTGGCAGGTCTGAGTCGGTCTTAAATCTTTCTGGCGTGGATCGAGCATCATTTTTTGTTCGATTGCTTATAACCTCACTGCACTTTATTCCATAGCACCAAATGTTCCCACACACATGTATTTTACCCACAAAACACCCGCTGAAAAGATCTTGTGCCAAGACTCCAGAAAGTTCTGTGAAACTTGAAAACAGTGAACTGAGGGACGGAGACCTCGTGGTTAGAGAAAAGACAGACTGGAGACAAAGACAGTAGTGCAGCTGCACTTGCGCAAATCTCCTTGTCTTGCGTATGCATTTCGTATGAGCAGCCCACCCCGTCTGCTTCGTGAATTTTATCAACTAAAGTCTGTCACTCCCATCTGCAAAGACGGGACTTTGTCCTGAAGTTGTGGTACAGCATGCACGTGCGCCCTTGGTGTGCACAGCCAGACGCGCGCCGTAGGAAGAAATGCTGAAGTTGTGAGGCTTTGGCTAGTCTTGGGCTACATCAAAGAAGCTGCACACCTCTGAATACACAGGTAGCTCCTTTGGGCTTGTTCCAAGTGTGTGTAGGAAGGGGGTTAGAGATGGCAAGGTATGGGGTTGATAGGGTGCTAAAGACAACAGCTATGGCACTTTGAAAGCAATTAAGAGAAATTTAAAAGGAAGTCACTGGACCCAAGATGGAAGGGCGTTTCTGTTTGCAGGTCCTCGGCAGGAAGTTTTCGCCCAGCTCGCCCATGCTAAATACCACCCGACTGCCTCATACAGCCAATAAAAAAGGAGCACATTCTTCCTAGTCAAATTAGGACTTTCATTAAAAAAAAATAATAATCCCACACGTATTTGACCTTTTCCCAACGTATGAGGGGGCAGAGGCAGACCCATTTCACCTGTAAAGTGGTATTATAGCCAACTTAGTCACTAACTCGTTAAGCTCAATGGAACCAACAGGATGAACATCTGTTGATGTCTTGTAAAAAGACCAACCCAGAGCTCGAAAAGGTGACTGGGTGAGACGGGATCTCTTTCGCCATCTAATTTTTAAAGTATTTGCAATGTACGGTATTACCAATGGTGTGAGCCTTGATGACTTCATCAACCAATACAGTAAAGAGGCAGAGATGTGTTACAGGTAGAAAACACTTAGAGGGCCTGTTTCCATTGGTTGTGTGTGCTTGGCTTGGGTGTCATTTTGCAAGCAGACCAGTTAGAGGATTGGGCACATTTTTTATATGTTTCTAATGTTTTCTTCACACTTGTGCTTTAAAATGCTATATTTGGATCCTGTTTTTGCAACGATTTGCAGTGAATATGTGGTGTAAAAGCCACCATTTGAATCCATTTTTTGCAAACTTTTCTTGCAGGGGGAAAACCCCCCCGCACCCTCCTTTTTCAGTTCGTGCTCGCTCGCTCGTTGTACTAGGATACAATTTTTTGCTTCACCACTTTCAAAATCTCCCAGCCGCCACTGATGCTCTGTAAGATGGCTTAAATTCTTTTTTGTCCACTATCTTTTCTCTGACCAGGTCCCCAATCTTTGAGACCCAGGCAGGTCTTGCCGGAACAGCTTTCACTTCTCAAGTGCGGTGTGTTTTATTTGGACATTGCTTTGTAATGCCCAGAATTCATTGAGTTCCTGTAAAACAGCCATATGATCATTGATGTCAAATGGTTTTTCATTCGCCACTGTGCTGCCACAGTCGAGGTCTGGTACCCACTTTCTTATCCCAAACAGGACTTCATATGGAGTACGGCACCCCAGGGAACTTCTTGGCATGTTGTTAAGTGCCCTCTGGACCCCATATAGGTGATTGACCCAACTGCCACCCGAGCCTAATACCCTAGCTGTTAAGGATTGCTTTAAGTCCCAGTTCTTGCTCTCCACGATCGAATTTCCCTCCGGATGATATGGGGAGGAGTACCGCAATGCTAAACCCAAACTTCCCATGGCTTCTTTGTAAGCCAGTAAGCTAAACTCAGGTCAATGGTCGGAATGTGATGTGCCAATTGCGTATGTCCCTATGAAGAATCGCAAATCCTTTATAACAGTACGGGCGTCAGCCGAGCGCTGAGGCCAAACCCACAGGAATCTTGTGCATGAATCCACTACCACCAAGATGTACTTGTAGGCCTCATTAGATTGTAGGGAGCCACAGTGGCCCAAATAGACACATGCAAGGGGTCTGTCTGATATCAATAGTGGTGTTTGAGGTGGACGTGCTACAGTGGAACCTTTCATCTGCTGACAGATGTCTCACTTGAGGACATAGCCCTTGGTCTGTTAAGTAAGACCCGGCCACCAATAACACTGCTTTAGTAGTGAAACAGTCGCAGCGATACCTGCATGTGCTGAACCCAGACCCTTGTGTGCAGCTAGAATTAATCCTAATCTGCATGTCCATGTTTGGTATTACTCTATCCCCCACTCCTAAAATTTGAGCATATGGAATGTTTTGCACATCTAACTTGTAGGAGTACTAGAGTGGACATTTTTTGGCAAGGCTTAGCTGTTGCACGTAGCATTCACAGCTATCGTTATCTGCTCGTCTATCCTTGTGCTAAAACTAGTGATTGCAGCAACGGCAGCAGTTCGCACTGTCGCCTTGGCGGCTTCATAAGCCAATTAATTCTAAACCCATTCTAGCACCAATAGTGAAGATATTAATTGTATGACTGGACACAATAAAATGAATTGCACACAATAAGTGTGGGGAATTCCCGATCAGTATTTTTAAGTGCCAGTATCAGGGCTTTCAGTTCTGCCAGCTGTGCCACGCAATCTCCTAGAGACTGCATCTGTGTATTGCTAGGACAGAACTTACTGTCCCGCTTACGTCTCTTTACAATTGCAAATCCTGCACTGCAATGCTGTTTACTTCCCACGGCAGGCTGGGCAGATCTGTCAGTGTAAATTATGTATTCATACTGCTCTAGAGGCATTATTTTATTCGGGAGAGCATATTCTTGTTCGTACTGCAGGAATGCCTGTGTTTTTAATATAGAATCAAATTTGTAGTCTACATCTGTTGCAGTGAGAGAATTAGCCCATTGTATCCATCGAGGATGCAGTGCTTTTGCGTTTGGAACACTTGCTTGGTAACAGCCTTCAAGGTTTGTACCGGAGTCACAACAATTATGCGTTTCCATTGTGCTAGTGCTCTTTCTCTCACTACAGCAGTATCTTTTCCGTGGATGCGAAACGCATTTCAGCGTTCGTGTACAAATGTGATTTGTATGCTATTGATACTTTTTCGCCTACATTGAAGGTGAGGTAAATGTACCTTGATTGACCCGCGACTGCACGGATCACCAAATTAGTGGTATTTACACGCGTGTGTAAGTGTTTGGAAACTATCATATCAGCTTGTACGGAATGAAGAATTTCCTTGTGTTCCTGTGTCCAATGTTGGACTGAAAAATCAGGCCTGATTAGGTCATAGAAAGGTTTCACCCTTCCAAAATGTATATTCTGCCGACTTTAGGAATCCTAAAATGGATTTTAAAACTTTTAGAGTCTTTGGAGGTTGGAGCAGTGCACATTTTTCTAAAAAAAATAGCTGCCAGGCTTTTCCCTTCACTTGATAGCTCATATACCAAAAATAGGACATTGAGGTGGGCAATTTTCAATGTTTTAAAGTTAAATCTGTACCCCACAATGGCGAACCCCAAAATTATGTTGTTCACTCGGTTCATGTGTTACAATAACTCATCGTCCGTCAGATAAATATCATCTACGTCGGACAATGCCTCCTCATCACAATTTTGAAGTAACTCTGTTACTCTTGCTGAGAACAACCCAGGTCTATTCTTATACCTAAGTCTACAGAATTAGTGTTGAGAGTCGTGGGCCAAGAATGCTGTCAAATATCTGCTTCCAGCCACTATATTTTAGCAGAAGAATCCATTTGAGATGTCTAGTGTTGCTTTTTTTTTCTGCACAATGTTATTCATCATTACGACACTGTGTGCATTTTGTACTGCAAATGTTCATGTGCATGTGTTCAAATTCCTGTAGTCTAAATGTAGATAGTAGGAATTGTCAGCTTTCATTACGGGAAACAAAGGATTATTCAAGGAAGACAATCACACCATGGTATTCAAGTTGATCTAAGATCTCCCTGACTTGTTTCTTTGCGTCATGTTCTATTGGGTAATGCTTCTGTAGGGTAGGAGTCGATCTTAATGGGATTTCATGGTGAGGTGACTCAGCATCCCACCCTACATGATTGCGGTAAAGTTTGGGAGCTAGCGCTAACGCCCACTCCTGCGTGTATGAATATTTAAGTGACTCTGGAACGAGTTTGGCGAAAGCTTGTAAAATTACGTCTTCCCCTTAAGGGCACTCCATAACGAACTCAGGTGGCCAATCTCTTTCAGCCAAAAGGATGTTATATCCATATGTCAAGTTCTTACAAATGAGACCTTTCAGTTTCCACGGTATGTCCCCCTCCATTTGGAGCATAATTTTGTATAAACAATGTGGGACACTTACCCTTGTATCCGGTGTCTCCACCGTGATATGTTGATTCAACGCTGCTGTCACCAGAAATTCCATCAGGTTCTGGTGAGCTATTGTTACTACTGCTGTCTAGCATCATCAGAGCCCATTCCCCGTTCAATAGCAGATTCCGCAGATGCCTGGGCATTTATTATATTAATGCCAGCTACCTTCTTCTTTTTAAATTGAGGTTTAATTTTGAGTTTATCTTCTTGTTTGATAATGTAGTCTGAAGTGCGATGTGTGTCCTTTTTTGGCTTGATTCGCTCTTCTGTTCAATGTTCTGACCATCCTTCCCTCTCCTGGTGTATTGATGAACTGTGAACGAAACAAGAGGAACGTGTATCAGTATCCTGATACCTGACAGGTTTTTAATATTATCACGGTTTCTAAGATTATATCTTTTTTCAGAGGGCTCCAGTTGAGGAGACCCACCTTGTGATCGTGATGTATTGTGCTTCTTATTTTTTTGATTGTTTGTTATCCCATTTCTTTTTAGAAGAATCGGGTGCTTGCTTCAAGTCATCCTTTTCAGGATAACCCGTTATTTGCGGTTTCCCAGGTCTAGCTCCCAAGTTATCTCTACCCAGTAAAGCATAGGTTTCTTCGATAACTTTAGGTAGTTCTTGCACCTGTTGTGCAGGAGTGACTTCCCTCAGGTACTGGCATATAGCCACCGCTTCTGCCTCCCCTTGTATGTTACCTAACATATTTGCTGATACCTGGGCAAAATTGCCTATCAATTTAATCCCTAAGTCCCGGGCAGGTTCTGCCCCGTACTCATTCTGTATTTTTTCAAAACATCTGGTATAACTGCTATTGAGGGGGTACCATGAATTCTGGTATAAACGTCAGTGAAAACTGTACCCCAAGTGGGACAATCCTCTATCGGGGGAGCTATCCCCATTGGCAAGCAAATTATTAGTATTCTGTGTTTTTCCTGAAGACCCGTATGGGGAAATACTGCTTCAAGCTGTGCTATTTGCTGTGCTATCCTGAACCGCATTTGCTCACGATTAGTGGGCATTCATCCCATAATCGCATTCGGCGTTTGTGGGCTGATATTTGTTGTAGTCATTTCAGGTTGATCAGCTTGCGTAATCCTCGCAGGTTGAATTATAAGTGTTCGCATTATGAACTGTGTAAGTTTTCCATAAAGTTTTACTACGTCTCTGTAAAGTGTATGTGATTGTGCTGCTGGCAATGTATCTATCTCTGTATGCAGTTTGTAAGCAGCTAGGACTGCCAGGTCGCTCCTTCTCTGCTGAGTGGACCGAGTCTCACATTTGTTGAGGTGTGGGCGAGGGCACCTTTAAACCAATTAATATGCTCTTGATATGTTAACGGGACTACCACGTCTACGAATGGAAAGTATTCTTCAGGTGCGTCATCTTCATTAAAGTATGAAACAAATGTGTGCGTGCATCTGCAGGCGGGAATTTTACCCAAGAATAGAATACCTCAGTTCTGAATGCCTCATGTGCCTCATTCATGAAGGTAACACTACCACCCGTTGCCGGGAGGCCGTATTCCATTAATTTCATAGTAATTGCATTTCTGTAATTTTCTGTAATGTTAAGCTCAACTTCCTGATCTTCTTCCCCTGCATTCGCAACGCCGTCTTCATTGACAGACATTGTAAGAGGAAGTGGTAATGAAAAGAGATAACGTTTTTGCACAGTGTGTGGAATTATAATCCTTCAACCTTTAAAAACCTACAGCCAATACACAATACATAGGATATGCCTACTAAACTGTGGTGGATTTCCCTTCCCACTCCAGACGTCTCTGGTTAGATGTGAGTAGGGGTCTCTGAGAAAGCACGACTGAACTACTCAGATTTGACCGTTAAATAAATAAATACCAAACCAACGTTGGGTGCCATGTCGTGTAGTTCCTAAAAATACATAGAATCTGGACATTTGTTGGACAACATAAACTAAGGGCTTGGTGCCAAGATTGTTTCCGGGCACCCTTGCAGGATATGTCAGCCTATAGACCAGCTAGCTCACAGTGCCACCATAAGCCCCCTAACCTTACCAAGGAGCGAATCGTTTCTGGCAACCATCGAACTTGACAACCGTTGACCCTCCAGGGATCGTGGAAACAGTACAGTACTTTTCGCTCAGTCAATCGTGCTAACTTAGGGGTCCACTACGATGACTGGCGGATGCACCTCCGCGATGCTGGCGGTGGGAGAAAATGTTTTTTTCTGCCCGTGAGCAGCGGTGCACCCGTCCGCCGTATTACAATGGCCAAACACAGCCCATTGTCTGACCGCCGCGGTGCAACTCGGACCGCAATCAAAACGCGACCGCGGCGGAGACAACCAATCCAGAGCCACCGCCGTGCGGAATGACGTCCCTCCCGCCGTACAAATTAGGATGAGCAAAACAGCCAGGCCCACCGCAGCAGAGAAACCGGCCATTCTGAGCATACGGAAGCACCACAGCGGAGCGCTAAATCGATAACCGGAGCTGACCACCATGGACCCGGCACTACATGTCTTCCCTGCGCTGTACATGATACACCTACAGCAAGCCATGGACCGTCGCGGACGCCGACGTAGGTACGCCATCACACAACTCCGCTAACAAACACAACCCACAAATCCATGTCTGATGTAAGGTGCCTGCCCCCACCAGACACCCTGGTTGGGACAGGAACACAACCACAGGTGTAGCCACACATGTCCCACCTGCCACTAGTCCACCCCTCCACACCCAGGCCACCATGTCCGCGATCCTGAAATAATGTCCAGTTCACGTGACCGCAGCGGTGAATCCGCGAGAAAAAATGCGCACAATGTAGTAGGCTGGGCCAGCGCAAGGCAGGGGCAGTGCCCAAAGTACACAGGGCAACACCTTCACACTCCACACACTAGGCCCACCCACACCATGAAGGGACATGCCACGCGATCTCCCTGTGCCCCGACATGCCCAAAAAGCAGCCAGGTGAACACACACACTGCACCACACAACAAACAACTAGGGAGACAGCCTCATCAGGTGTGGCTGCAGAGTAACACACAGCATACAAGCACTGGGCCAGGGGAACACACACACCACAACAACACCACACTCATGGCAAGTAAACTGAGTCCAAGCACAAATGAAACACACACAGACAATGAACAAACACTCCAATGGACACACAGCCTGCCAAGTCACACAGACATACCCCACACTGACACACAGCAACAAACACAGACCACATGCCAACAGCAATGTAGGACAACAATTAGGAAACCCAAAGTGAGGTGCACACAAATGGAATGGCAAGGAGCTGAACACCAAAAATGTGTACATCACATGCAAGGGAAGGAACACATTACATCCACCCCAGCCCAAAAATCCACACATGGCAGTCACAGTGAGTGAAGTCAAACCACAGTCACCTCACTGCAACAACTCAGGGAGACAGCAAGGCAACCCATGAATAGGCACAGGGATGAAAGGAAGGGTATAAAGTCCAACCCTGATCAGCCACACATCTGAATCCAAATACATCACAGGAGTATGTCAGCAGCACAACACACAGGGCCCATTGCAACACTCCATGACAGTCAAACACAAGTATGAACCTTCACACAACTCCCACACCCATCACACCTGTAGCACACAACACCAGTGACAAACACACAGAAGCTTGCCAATAATATCCAGTCAAGACACTGACAATCAAACACACCTCCTGGGTGGTATCCACAAACATCACACACACACACACACACAGGTATGGCAGTACCACTGTACGCACAAAAACAACAGTCAAACACAGAACACAATCAAAACACACACACAGAACTACTTCAACAACAGACAAGACATGTGCAGCTAAACAGTGCAAATTCAATGGGAGCACAGACACAACAGGAGTACGCAACCACATCAGTCATGAAAAACGCACAGACAACATACCACAACACATATAAGAAGTGCATCCACTAAAAACAATAATGGAGAACAAAAGGCAAAAATGGGCCTACAATGACACATAGACAGACATACCACAACACCCATCCACTCAAAATGGTGTCATAGTGTACCACATGTCTGCACATGCACAACCATGACCATAGACACATCAAATGTGAGAGGAGAAAACACCAAGGATATACATAAAACAAGCACGGCAACCACAATAGACCTCAGTCCATGTGACAAACACACAAGTAAGGCACACCACAATGGCAACACACCTGAATCAAACACAATAACAACACACACACACTGACAGGAAAATAGAACACCACACACAGAGCAACTGTCAACTGCATGACCCAACACAACAAAAACACTGCACACAGCCACATCAGTCACAACACATGCACAGGCAAAGATATCAACATGCTACAACAGCCAAACATCAGGGGGTGCACAACAGGCAAGGACAAGGCAACATCAACTCACAGCACTGCATGCACACCAAGCAGTGTGTGCACAACACACATACCAGTTACAAACAGAGATGAGTGACACACCATGAACACACACAACAACAATCTAAACATCACACACACAACAACACACCCAGGAAGTAAATCAGTCCACACAAACACACATACTACCAAGCCAACATACACAGATGCAGAAGTCTGGGACACAAAAGTTGAAACAACATGGTCAGAGGAAACAAGACATTGGCAAAGTTGAAGTGGAAAATAGAGCATGTGTCACAGTAAACAATACCCACACAGTAACCCTTTATTTAGCAAGGACACTGACAAGGCAGACAACAGGAGTACATTTCTTATTTTTATTTACATTTCACACAGTCATGCAGCAAAAGTCAGACAAGAGCAAGGCCAGTGGCCAGTTCAAAGTGCAGGTGAGGTACATGAGAAGCTGCAGAGGCAAGGGGCAAACAGCAGTGAACAGCAAGGCCAGTGGCCACTCCAAAGTGCAGGTGAGGTACATGAGAAGCTGCACAGGCAAGGGGAAACAGCAGTGAACAGCAAGGCCAGTGGCCAGTCCAAAGTGCAGGTGAGGTACATGAGACGCTGCACAGGCAAGGGGCAAACAGCAGTGAACAACAAGGCCAGTGGCCAGGACACAGTGCAGGTGAGGTACATGAGAAGCTGCACAGGCAAGGGGCAAACAGCAGTGAACAGCAAGGCCAGTGGCCAGTCCAAAGTGCAGGTGAGGTACATGAGATCCTGCACAGGCAAGGGGCAAACAGCAGTGAACAGCAAGGCCAGTGGCCAGTCCAAAGTGCAGGTGAGGTACATGAGATCCTGCACAGGCAAGGAGCAAACAGCAGTGAACAGCAAGGCCAGTGGCTAGCCCAAAGTGCAGGTGAGGTACATGAGAAGCTGCACAGGCAAGGGGCAAACAGCAGTGAACAGCAAGTCCAGTGGCCAGTCGTCCAAAGTGCAGGTGAGGTACATGAGATCCTGCACAGGCAAGGGGCAAACAGCAGTGAACAGCAAGGCCAGTGGCCAGGACACAGTGCAGGTGAGGTACATGAGAAGCTGCACAGGCATGGGGCAAACAGCAGTGAACAGCAAGGCCAGTGGCCAGTCCAAAGTGCAGGTGAGGTACATGAGAAGCTGCACAGGCAAGGGGCAAACAGCAGTGAACAGCAAGGCCAGTGGCCAGGACACAGTGCAGGTGAGGTACATGAGAAGCTGCACAGGCAAGGGGCAAACAGCAGTGAACAGCAAGGCCAGTGGCCAGTCCAAAGTGCAGGTGAGGTACATGAGAAGCTGCACAGGCAAGGGGCAAACAGCAGTGAACAACAAGGCCAGTGGCCAGGACACAGTGCAGGTGAGGTACATGAGAAGCTGCACAGGCAAGGGGCAAACAGCAGTGAACAGCAAGGCCAGTGGCCAAGACACAGTGCAGGTGAGGTACATGAGATCCTGCACAGGCAAGGGGCAAACAGTAGTGAACAACAAGGCCAGTGGCCAGGACACAGTGCAGGTGAGGTACATGACATCCAGCACTGTAAATGTGTGGTACAGTACTCTGCCATTGTCAGCAACACACTCAGGGTGTCAAAAATGGCCATGCCATGGCACCATTGTGAGACAGACATGTGTGTGAGGGGGACTAACACTCAGACTTGGCTGGCAGTATGACTGGGAGGTGGCTGTCTGTCGGGGCCAGTTGGGGTACTGGCTCGGGGAGAGAAAGGCCCAGCTGGGGTAGAGCCATCAGTGTTCTGGGAAGCCTGAGGGCTACCAGGTCCAGGTGTGGTAGAGCCAGCAGTAGTTTGGGAAGCCTCAGGGCTGCTAGGTCCAGGTGGGGTGGTGGCACGTGGAGGTGGACTCATGCCTTCACGAGACCCAGTGTGTGTGGGTGAAGTTTGAGGGGTGCCCTTCCGCTTCTTGGGGATTTGATATGGCTTCCCTGTCCTGGGATTAAGGCCAAGTGGGGTGTATGCAACAGGCACACTGGTCACAAAAGCTGGATCAGCTGCAGATGCTAGTCCCCCCTCTGGGGACGTGCTGGATCCTTTGGGACGCTTGGCCCCGGATTGCTTCTGCCCCTGCATCACCTGTTTACCAGAAATCCCCCCTACAGTGGCCTCCTTACCCTGCTTCACAGGGCTCTGGATGGGAGTAGATGTTGTGGGTGAACTAGCCTTGGAGCCCTTCTTACGTGTACCCTTAGCAGGCACCTGTTTGTCACTGGGCACGGAAACTGTGTTTCTGTCTCTGCGAGACACTTTTGGGACAGGTGAGTCCTTGGCTGGGGATGCCTCCGAGGCATGTGAGTCAGAGGCCTGCTTTTTGCCATGCTTGCCCTGGGTGTGGCCTGAAGGGCTTTTGCATATATTTGAAAATAAATCCCTAGGCAGTCATATGGTCAAATTCAGTCAAAGACTCATGTCAAAAACAGGCATGATGCAATTAACTCAGTGTCAACTACAGACATAACTTTTATAAAAAGTTCTATTTATTATTAATCTCATTTAAAAAAACACACAGACAATTCTAGACATACATGTGTATATAACTCATCAGTACAATAATTCAATCATTACAATTTGAAAACAAACAACATAAATACAATGGAGTATATTACAAAAAATCCAATAGGCGATCCACTCGCCTATCTTGCAGAAGTGGGAGCGTAATTACTCCGCTAGTATCAAGCGTTTATCCAAGACGCCAGACCGCAGGCTGTTTACCATTACCGAACTTACATCGACTCTTGAAGAGTTTTTAAATTCCTCGTGTTTCGCATATCGTGTGCCAGCGCATTGAGCGCAACCAAGCGTTAATCATTGACTTCAGCCTTCTGGCAGTCTTAAATAATTCCTTCACTCCTTCACATCGACCTTTGTAAAGTTAAACAATCGCGTTATACTTGGCTCATTGTGTACCAGCTATTCAAGCACAATTAAGAATTGAATTGCTGTTTATCAGTCCTAGCAGCCTACTTTGACGACTTGTAGGAATTATACCTCATCCTTCGCACTTATTCAAGGATCATTGTTTGTGGCTTTTCCTGATGAAGGCGCAGTGTGCGCCGAAACGCGCGTTGAAGAAGATCCATCTTGTAGCCACTGTTCAATCATTTTTGGTTTTATAATTCTGTTATTAATTTAATTAGTTTTCTACCGTACCAAATTTGGATTTTTTGTAATATACTCCATTGTATTTATGTTGTTTGTTTTCAAATTGTAATGATTGAATTATTGTACTGATGAGTTATATACACATGTATGTCTAGAATTGTCTGTGTGTTTTTTTAAATGAGATTAATAATAAATAGAAACTTTTTATAAAAGTTATGTCTGTAGTTGACACTGAGTTAATTGCATCATGCCTGTTTTTGACATGAGTCTTTGACTGAATTTGACCATATGACTGCCTAGGGATTTATTTTCAAATATATTATTGCCCTGCCCTAGGGTTCTTTATTCCTTGCAGGGGGTCCTTGTTATTTACATTAACTGAAGGGCTTTTGCCCCTGCGCTCTCGTGTGGGTTTACCTTTATGTGGGGATGGTGTCTGGGGCCTGGACGGCTTGGGCTGCTGCTGCTGTGTGCTGCGCGTGACGTATCTGTCCGTTGACGTCTGGGGTGTGTGCTCACCATCATCAGATGCGTCCACTGTCAGGGTGGTGAGCCTAGGGACTGGAGCTGGACCATGGGATTGGGCAAGTTGAATGGCTGCTGTCACTGCAGAGGCCAGAGACTGTACAGTCCGGTGTAGCCCACCCACATCGGAATGCATGCCCTCCATGAAAGCCACCACCTGTGCCAATTTTTTGTCATGGTCCAGGAAGGCATTGAGGAGAGCTGTCTGACCCACACACAGCTGGCGCAAAAGGTCCACAGACTCCGCACTGATGGCAGCAGGGAGGACAGGGGCAGGGGTAGTGGTGCCTGGGATGAAGGACACTCTTCCCTTCCTCGTGGTGCGAACACGGGCAGCAAAAGTGGGAGTAGCAGGGAGGGTGGGCACTGAACGCTGTGTGGTGGATGAGGAGGCAGAGTCCCCGTTTCTTTCGGACAAAAACATAGATGCATCACCGCCGTCGTTAGATGACGTAGAGGTCTGCGTTTCTGGCAGGGACTCCTCTAGATGACTACGGTCCCCCTCTGATGCGCTGGTGACATCCGTGTCACTATGCAGGTGAGCATCACCTGTGCCTGATGCCTCACCACTGGTGTCCGTCCCGTGTCCTTCCGTGCCCATGTGAGATGCTGCATGAGAGAGAGGATAAGTACATCTGCATCAAGTTAACAAATATCTGCAAGTGAAGCATCACTAATGATGGACAATGATTCATGTTGGACAACACCATGGGCAGTAACATTGTGCAACCTCAATACAAACATCTAAATTACCGTGGCATGATGCAAAATTGTACATAATTCACCCATGTGATGGACACACAGCCATTTAGCTTGTTGGTGGCTACGTCTAACAACACACACATATCCCTCTGTGCACACCTAGGGCCCTGAAGGGTTCAAAGATCCTACTCACAACATGTTGCCAACGTCACAACATGATCCAGCAGAAGTTACCAACACAGACACAGACCCCAACATAACCACACACAATGTCCATGGGCACATGCCATCCACCATGTCGTATCTTGGGGCACAACTACAGTTGCACATTGGTGTCAGATGTGTAGCCAGCACTAATCTGACGTCAGGCAATGCACACATTGATGATGGCACACTCAGATCATGCACTCTGCTGGACCCTGACATGGGATGTCCGTGACAACACCAATGAAGATGATACCAGAAGGCCACAACTACAAATGTGAAGTCAAGGCCCATTACACCAATGACATGGGAAGGTACATGTAGGAGGAATGCATGACAACTGCACCCCACACCGCGGCCACTTACACACCATTGCATCACACTAGCAACATCACAGCCCTGCACTGGCCCAGGCCTGGAGCACATGCTGGCAAACAACAACCAGAGTCACACTCACAGAATACTCACCACCAGCTTGCTGCTGATGCACCTTTAGACGTGCATCCAGGTCAAGCTGCGTCACTGCTAAAATGCGTACCATTAGTGGTGTCATGCTGCGCCGCACCAACCTGCCGGATCGAGGGATCAGCCCCAGTGTCATCTCGGCCACGTTCCTGCTTAGCCGTGCGATGTCATCCCACCTCTTGTGACAGTGGGAGCGCTGTCTGTTTGAGCCACCCAGTGCACGCACCTTGCATGCAATGGCCCTCCACACGGCCTTGCGCTGGTTGACTTTTATCTGCAGACATGGGAGACAAGAGGGGGAAACATTCAGTGTAACCAACCACCATTCCCCAGTGCAGGACCATGACACTGACTCATCCCAAATTCAGCCATTACGTCAGCGGAGACAATACATCTGCTAATTGCAAACATCATCATGTGTGAAACACACATTAATGCATGCAGGTATGAGGGTGGACACAGTACATGCCCATCTCCTGGCCATGCAGGAAGCCAGCAGAGAGCTAAATGTGTATGCTGACCACATCTAATGCAATATTCTGGGAATAACAAGACATGCAGGACATCACTACATATGTGACTGGGAATACTCACTGTGCCCAACACTGCGCAGCCCACAAAGCACTTGTCCTTCAACTGCCACACTGTGTCATGGATGTCACATTGAGGGACATGACCTCACAAACGCAGACCCTCATCACAAGGCCTGTTGTGTGCAATCTACATCTCTGTAATGGCTCATTGATGGAGACTCAAGAGGAAAAGCACATATGTGACACTCTGTACATTCAGTGTTGTGTCACTGTCAGATTGGGCAGTGAATGTGCAGGCCATTTGGGGGTCACACAGAGGTCCAACGTGGGGCAGCTTATCTCTTATATGGAGTGACAATTTGTAAACACAAACAGTGCCAACACATGCGAGTATGTGCACATGCTGGTGGGGACGGAAGAGTCCGGGCACAATAATGTTTGAATGTACCGTGTCATAGGTGAATGACCAACAAGAGTGTCACCCTGGGGGATTCAGGTCATGAGTATAGCGCAGAACTAGAGATGAGGCACATATAGAGGTCTAAACAATGGCCTCACTACCCTCTGGACAGCAACACTAGCTAAGGCCACAAATGGGCCTGTGAAGGACATCAGGGACACACACAGACATGCAGACTGGCAATCACTGTCCTGACTCGTGAAATGAAAAGGTGCAGCCTCACTGTATGTCTGACAAGACATCTTACTTCCCTCACATCTGGATGTGCAGGCAGGGAAACTTGTTGAATAGGCCAAACACACCTTCCCCCTGGTGGTGAAGGGAGTGGCACGGATCTTCTCAGTCCTCGCCATCACTGTGGGCAGGAGACAGCAGCAGAGGCTGTTGGTGGTGAGGGGTCTCAGGCAGCAGTCCCTGGAGGCAGCAGCAAGTGAGGGGTCTCAGGCAGCAGTCCCTGGAGGCAGCAGCAGGTGAGGGGTCTCAGGCAGCAGTCCCTGGAGGCAGCAGCAGGTGAGGGGTCTCAGGCAGCAGTCCCTGGAGGCAGCAACAGGTGAGGGGTCTCAGGCAGCAGTCCCTGGAGGCAGCAGCAGGTGAGGGGTCTCAGGCAGCAGTCCCTGGAGGCAGCAGCAGGTGAGGGGTCTCAGGCAGCAGTCCCTGGATGCAGCAGCAGGTGAGGGGTCTCAGGCAGCAGTCCCTGGAGGCAGCAGCAGGTGAGGGGTCTCAGGCAGCAGGCTCAGTGAGCTGTGGCTATGTGTGGCTCTCTCACACACATATATAGCCCCCAGGGCTCGTTTATGTTGTTCTGAGCTGCTGCAATTGGTGTTCCAGGTCTGCCTCATTCAAAACATCCAATGACCGGGCCCGCGGTGGCGGAGCACGCCTACCGCGATTTTCAAAGTTGCATCAGGCAACCGCGATTGCGCTTCCCATTGGCTGGATGGGCATGCTCCATGGCGGTGACACACCGCAGGGGACAGGCATGCAGTACCGCTGTGGTGCATCTTACAAGTGCATCCAATGACCGGCCCCGCGGTGGCGGAGCACGCCTACCGCGATTTTCAAAGTTGCATCAGGCAACCGCGATTGCGCTTCCCATTGGCTGGATGGGCATGCTCCATGGTGGTGACACACCGCAGGGGACAGGCATGTGGTACCGCAGTGGTGCATCTTACAAGTGCATCCAATGACCGGCTCCGCAGTGGCGGAGCACACCTACCGCGATTTTCATCGGCTGGATGGGCATGCTCCATGGCGGTGACACAGCGCTGGTGCCAGGCGGTAGTTCCTGCTATTCCTGAGCCATGCATTGCCATGAGTGACCGGGATCTGGGTGGCGGAGCATGCCATCCGCCATTAGCTATGTGTATATGCCTAGCAATCCCTCCATGGTGTCTCAGGCTAGGCGGTGACACACCGCTGGTGCCAGGCGGTAGTTCCCGCTATTCCTGAGCCATGCATTCCCATGAGTGACCGGGATCTGGGTGGCGGAGCATGCCATCTCCAATTAGCCATGTGTATATGCCTAGCAATCCCTCCATGGTGTCTCGGGCTAGGCGGTGACACAACGCTGGTGCCAAGCGGTAGTTCCCGCTATTCCTGAGCCATGCAGTGCCATGAGTGACCGGGATCTGGGTGGCGGAGCATGCCATCCGCCATTAGCCATGTGTATATGCCTAGCAATCCCGCCATGGTGTCTCGGGCTAAACGGTGACACACCGCTGGTGCCAGGCGGTAGTTCCCACTATTCCTGAGCCATGCATTGCCATGAGTGACCGGGATCTGGGTGGCGGAGCATGCCATCTGCCATTAGCCATGTGTATATGCCTAGCAATCCAGCCATGGTGTCTCGGACAATGGCGGTGACACACCGCTGGTGCCAGGCGGTAGTTCCCGCTATTCCTGAGCCATGCATTGCCATAAGGGACCGGGATCTGGGTGGCGGAGCATGCCATCCGCCATTAGCTATGTGTATATGCCTAGCAATCCCGCCATGGTGTCTCGGGCTAGGCGGTGACACACCGCTGGTGCCAGGCGGTAGTTCCCGCTATTCCTGAGCCATGCATTGCCATGAGTGACCGGGATCTGGGTGGCGGAGCATGCCATCCGCCATTAGCCATGTGTATATGCCTAGCAATCCCGCCATGGTGTCTCGGGCTAGGCGGTGACACACCGCTGGTGCCAGGCGGTAGTTCCCGCTATTCCTGAGCCATGCATTGCCATGAGTGACCGGGATCTGGGTGGCGGAGCATGCCATCCGCCATTAGCCATGTGTATATGCCTAGCAATCCCGCCATGGTGTCTCGGGCTAGGCGGTGACACACCGCTGGTGTCAGGCGGTAGTTCCCGCTATTCCTGAGCCATGCATTGCCATGAGTGACCGGGATCTGGGTGGCGGAGCATGCCATCCGCCATTAGCCATGTGCATATGCCTAGCAATCCCGCCATGGTGTCTCGGGCTAAGCGGTGACACACCGCTGGTGCCAGGCGGTAGTTCCCGCTATTCCTGAGCCATGCATTGCCATGAGTGACCGGGATCTGGGTGGCGGAGCATGCCATCCGCCATTAGCCATGTGTATATGCCTAGCAATCCTGCCATGGTGTCTTGGACCATGGCGGTGACACACCGCTGGTGCCAGGCGGTAGTTCCCGCTATTCCTGAGCCATGCATTGCCATGAGTGACCGAGATCTGGGTGGCGGAGCATGCCATCTGCCATTAGCTATGTGTATATGCCTAGCAATGCCCGCCATGGTGTCTCGGACCATGGCGGTGACACACCGCTGGTGCCAGTCGGTAGCTACGGCGAGGGTGCAGCATGACATTGTTGACTATGGGCGTGATGGTGTTCTTAGAGCACGTTTAATGCAGCAATAGACACATCGTGTAGTGTCAATGTCATGGGTCATATCTGTACTTCGAACAGTGGTCACTTTCAATTAAACATGGAACTTGATGTCATTAAAATGAGCTATAGTTCATAATGAGAGCCTAAACTTCATATCTAACACCAAATGCAACACTGAAAGGACTAATGGGGCACATTACTCCTACACAATTTCATATCTGACCCAAACATTTTGCCCAAAGTTCATGTCTCTCACCCCATTTCCACCCAAATTTCGTATCTGAGCCAAATTTTTACACACATATTCATATCTCACACAATATGTCGCTACACAGTACATGATTGTACAAAGATTTCAGCATTGTCTGCATTACTCACCACATATTTCACACTGTTGTCTGTTTGGTATCACCTATTTTCAGCATTCATGTAAGGTTATTGTTCGCTGTAGGAAAACCAAGAGTATATGTCCACACGGACATGTGTGTGCTATACACACTGAAGGTTGTAACATACATCACCGGCACACTTTGTAATATGTTCCTCCTTAATCATTTGACCTGTCTGTATGCATTTGGGTATGTTTTGTCCCCATATATGCAAAATGTCATCAGCATTACTTGTGTCATTGTGTAGGATATGTGCTCATGTTGTTCGGCCAGTCATATGTGAATTTGTCACATGTATTTTCCACAGCTGTGAGTATGTTGATAGTGGATTTGATGTGTGTGGTGTGTTACGTTGGTACTCACCAAGGACAGGTGCATTGACCTTGTCCACATGAAGATTGTTGGCTTGGTGAGGGACTGTAGCCAAATGTGGTGCTGGTGCTCACTGACTGGTAAGTTTGACATGGCATCTGTGACCAGTAGAAGGTGACCCACAATTAGCCTGGACAGTTCAGTATTGCGTGTGCTTTCATGTGCAGTAAGTGTGTGCAGTTTTGTCAGGGTGCACAATTAGGACACATGTGCAGTGATATTAAACTAACACGTGTGGATAAGCCTGCTATGGTGTGGTAGCCTTTTGGGGGCACAAGCTGGTCCTGCGCTGTATGGGTGAACTGATGGTGCTGTTGACTCAAGCTAATGATGGCATCCAAGACAGGTGAGATATACCTTGATAGGGCTGGCTGTGGCACCCATCTAACTCAGACTTTTGTTGTTCTAATGGTACCAGAGGCCAACAAGTGATGCACTTCCAGCATCTTTGTCTGCAGAGGAATGTTGAGAGTCCGCTTTGTTGTTCCTGACAGGCTGTGTGGTATGTGGCTCAGGATGCTTTTGATAGTAGTCCTTTGGTACCTGTGTCGTGCGATGACATCCCCTGTTGTTTTGTGCATGAGGCTGTTGTGTCTTCGGTATTTACTCAGTATGTTCATGCGCTGACTTTTAGGTGTAGTGGTGTGGCTTTGTCCGGGTGGTGGTGTAGGTTGTTTCTGTGTCACTGTTGTGTTTCCAAGCAGCTGCAGTATTAGCTCCATGGCAAATGTTGTACTTTAGTTGTGTGTCTGGGCAGTGCTACCTTCATACTGCATGTCATAGTGCAACTTTAGTGCAGATTGACGTTTGTCTACAGTTCTTTTGGATCACATACCTTATCCACTTTTTGTGTGCCACATTGACAATCTGTGTGCTTGCTGATGATATTGTGCAGTTGTGTTGTTGTGTCTTGATTCACGTCAAGACTGCATATGCATATGCTGTTCATTATTAGTCATTGACTGACTTTGAATTGTGTGTAACAGCATGTATGGCATGTCTACTGATGACAGTGGATATTGTCACAGGCTTGTGAATATGTCTGTGAGTGTCTCTAGACTTGTGTGGATTAGCATTGGCTCACATTCCATGCTGAGTCCTTCAGAACTGGACAAATTGTGTAGTTCATGTGTCCCCTGTCATGATTGCACAAGAATGTGTGGCACGTACAGCAGACATTTGGAAGCCAGCAGTGTTTCTGTTTCACACATGTCCTGTATCATTTACTGTCCGGGCTGTTTGCACCAGATTCTGAAATGTGACTATAACCATTCACAGACACAGTTTCCATGTTTGTTGTTCTCACAGTGGTAATACTGAAGAAGTGTAGTACAATGTATTCTCTATGTGTCACGACTTTTGACTTGCACTGTATGGTGCATTGTGATGCCAGTCAATGTTTGCGCTGTGTGAATCAGAAGCTACGGAGTTGTGCA
Organism: Calotriton arnoldi; assembly: GCA_963921515.1. Classification (NCBI taxonomy): domain Eukaryota; kingdom Metazoa; phylum Chordata; class Amphibia; order Caudata; family Salamandridae; genus Calotriton; species Calotriton arnoldi. Next base: position 285,482 of record CAWUFW010011780.1, on the reverse strand, counting down.
CATCTCATGGTCTGTTGCAATGACGTGTCCCCTTTCATCTCACCTAGGAGGCGACCTAATGTGTATCGTCCTGTCACCCTGCTGGCTCACATTGAGGATGATGACGTGATACGCAGATTCCGTCTGGACCGCACGAACATCCAAGACCTGTGTGCCATGTTGGATCCTCACCTGCGGGCTGGCAGGACATACCCAACAGCATTGACAACCGAAACAAAGGTGATGGTGGCACTGCATTTCCTGGCTAGTGGGTCATTCCAGGAGACAGTGGGCATTGCAAGGGGGATGTCTCAGCCCACCTTCAGCATGGTGCTAAGGGATTTCCTGTTGGCCATGATGCGATACAAGGACCAATACATCAGTTTTCCAAGGAGGGCGGCTTTGGCGGATGTAAAGGCGGATTTTTATGCCCTTGGCCACATCCCGAATGTTGTAGGTGCTATTGACTGCACACATGTTGGCCTGGTTCCACCACAGGCACAGGAACACATCTATCAGAATCGTAAACATTCCCATTCCATCAATGTGCAGGTGGTGTGCAAGGCCGATATGATCATATCGCATCTATGTGCCAAGTTTCCGGGCTCTGCACATGATTCATACATCCTGCACAACAGCATTGTGCCCCAGCTGATGGGCAATCTACTTCCGGAGCGGGCATGGATTGTGGGTGAGTAGGCAGAGTCAAGTTGTGTGCTGTGTGTGCCATGCTGTCCTCTGCCACAGTTGTATTACTGAATCGTTATGTTTATTTCACACCTAGGTGACTCTGCATATCCCAACAGACTGTGGTTGCTGAGCCCACTACGCAATCCTAGGACACCGTCTGACGTCCGCTACAACAATGCCCATGGTAGAACACGTTGGGTGGTGGAGCGAACCTTTGGTCTCCTAAAATCGGGATTTCGCTGCCTGGACCGGACCGGAGGGGCACTCATGTACTCACCCAAAAAGGTGTGTCAGATAGTGGTAGCATTCTGCATGCTGCACAACTTGGCCTTACGGAAAGGAATACCCATGATCCTGGATGATGATGACCAGCCAGGGCCCCCCCCCTGCGATCCCACAAATGTCCAGTGACGAGGATAGTGGTGAGGAGGAAGGTGTCTACCAGCGTCAGCAGCTCATCAACCACTACTTCACTTGAAGGTGGGTGACTATGTACAACTGGTCCATTGTCTGTTGATGTAGTTGTTTGGGTGGAGGTCTATGTGATCTTTGTGAGTGCATCCTGTTGTTGACTCAGTGCTGGCTGCCTATGTGTTGGATGCAGGCTATGTAGGAACTGCTACAGGATGTCTATGTTGGTACTGTTGCACATTGTTATGTGTGCATATTGTTGTACAGTGAGGACATGTGTTGTGTGATGGCTGTGATGCCACCACCTGACTAGTGACTTTTGTTCTGTTGTCTTTTGCTAGGTCCCTTCTGCCTCCCCTTGCCTACAGAGGATCCATGCTCCTGTGACATTGTAACCATGGTAAACATTGGACATACTGTGATAAACATGGACTCAACCACCTTTTTGAATTTTTGTAGTTTATTTGCAATGGGTATCTGTGAGAGGGAAGTGTATATTTACATAAGTGTGAATGGTGAATCAATGAGTTGGCAGTCATGGTAGATGAGACAATCGGGTAGGCACCACATTGCTGTGGTGACACAGTCCAACAGACGGATGCCATTACCATGGCAGTGTGGGTGAGGACAGTGTACAGAGTCAATGGTTGGGTGAAGAGTGTTGACATCATGGCTGGCTCTTTGACTGGCGTTTGGCCGGTGCTTTGGCACGGATGAGTCCCAAGATCTTCTTTGGATGGCCCCTTCTTCTTTTGGCAGGGGGGGCATCGTCTGCTGGGCCAGTGGGGTCTGAGGAGTCACCCCTCTCCGTGCCCGCAGGGGTGGATGATGAACTGTCATCCTGCGTGGCAACGTGGGGAGGTGGAGGTGTGGTCTGTGGCACTGGCCTGTCCCTCAGTACCGCCACTAACTGGCCCATGAGGTCCACAATTTGTCCCATACGGTTGTCCATGGACCTCAGCAGACGTTGGAGCTCCAGGGCATCTTCGTGGGCCTGGCCCATTTGTGCCTGTGTTCGTTCATAGGCACCCACAACTCTGGTGATGTTATCCAGGGCTTCGGTCACAGTGTCCGGTGTTGTTGGAGTCCCACTTGTCCTCCCACCTGCCCTGCTATCACTGACATGTTTCCTCACCACTCTAGCCACATGCCTGCCCTCCACAGTTGTTGGTATGGGCTGGGCATCCTCTGTGGCTGGGTGAATGTTGCAGGCAAAGGTGGTAGTGGTGGTGGTGGTGGTGGTGGTGGTGGTGGCACAGGTCGTTCCAGCAGGGGTCAGCGTTGTTGTTGTTGCTGCTGGTGGGGGGGGCAGTGGGGTCATGTGACCGGTTGCGCCCTGGCACACCAGATGGGCCGGCTTGGAACTCCTCATCCAAAGAATCCAGGGATTCCGCATCCGAGTGTCCATGTTCCGGGGGAGGAGACTGGCTCTGCAATTTGAGGTTGTTGTCCTCTGCAGTCAGTCGTTGTTCACCTGTGGAACAGAGGCTACATGGTCATTGACTTACAGCCATATGGCTTGCTGTGTTTGATGTCTCTTATTTACATGTTATGCAACACACAGTTACGTATTTCATGAGTTGAATGTCTGCACAGTGTTGTTCGTCATGACATAATGTGGAGGTACATACATCTTGTTCCATGGTGTGATAAGTCATTGGATGCCATGCCCAACTTGACACTCTTTGTATGGAACTGATGAGTTGTCATCCGACAACTGGCTGCCATGCAACTTGATGTGATGCATCGAGGATGATTACTCTTCCCGACAGATGTTACATATGCACATGTACTAGACATTGTCCCATTGTTATCTCATGCATACCTTTGTAATGTTCTGTGCTTGTTTTTATTTGCTCGACAGGCCATGCCTTTTCATTGTTACTATGGTCCTTCATGCTCAGCACCCATGGAATTTGCACATAGCATTCTGTGCAGTGCATATTTGGTCCCTGATTTGCTTACACATGGGTTTAGTTGAGTCACAGTTCTGTTTCTGTCACAGTTACATACGCATCGCTGTCTGCATTCTATCAAATGGTATGTAATTGGGGTGTATTTTGTTGTGATGTGTGGCATTGTGTTGGCATTAGCTCAATGCTTTTGTTGAGGAATGGTGGGGTGCATGCACTGGCTGCTTACCTGTACAGTTGGCATCTTTTGGGTGGACTTTCTACCACAGGCTTCTGGGTGGGAGGGAGTGCTCCTTCCTGCTGAGGGATGGGGCAGGGTGTACCTGGTGAGAGTTGTAGTGCAGGCCTCCCTATTCCAAAGACACCTCCCTGAAAAGATGGCTCCCTACCTGTTAGGTGAGGGTGTAGCACACAATGACTGCCACATGGTTGTGGGTGGAGGGAGTAGTCCATCCTGCTCAGCTGTGGGACAAGGGGGCCTGGTGGGAGTTGTAGTGCTGGCCTCCCTATTCCAAACACTCCTCCATGGAAATATGGCTACCTACCAGTTAGGTGAGGGTGTAGCACACAATGACTGCCACATGGTTGTGGGTGGGGGGAGTTGTCCATCCTGCTCAGCTGTGGGACAAGGGGGCCTGGTGGGAGTTGTAGTGCAGGCCTCCCTATTCCAAAGACACCTCCCTGGAAAGATGGCTACCTACCTGTTAGGTGAGGGTGTAGCACACAATGACTGCCACATGGTTGTTGGTGGGGGGAGTAGTCCATCCTGCTCAGCTGTGGGACAGGGGGCCTGGTGGGAGTTGTAGTGCAGGCCTCCCTATTCCAAAGACACCTCCCTGGAAAGATGGCTACCTACCTGTTAGGTGAGGGTGTAGCACACAATGACTGCCATTACAATCCTGTAGTGAGATTGATTGACATAGGGAGGATGCTGAAATTGATGTTATTAGAGCTCCACTATACACCCCGATGGTAAACAAGCCAGCAGGCGGCTTATGTCCGCAAATACTAATTAATGTACAAAATGTTTCCCCTATTACCAGGGAAGATACCCCCTCTAGGGATATGGAGGAGGCTGCTGGAGACTATTTAATTGTACAAAATAACAAAGCTACTAACATTATGTCCTGGAATGTAGCAGGAGTTAAAAATAAGATAACTAATGACGACTGGCTTGAAATTATAGAGGGATGTGAAGTAATTATGATCCAGGAAACTTGGATTACTGAACCTTTTTTTATTAATGGTTTTAAAGTAATTTGTACTAACGCTAGCACGTCTAGAAGGGGGAGAGCAAAAGGAGGCCTGGCAACATTAAAAGCTGTAACTGTGCCTCTAACAGTAAAGGAAGTTAATATTAAGTCACAATATTATCAATTAATACAACTTTATTCGGAAGGGAAACAGACAATGGTGTTAATTAATTTTTATAATAATATTTTTGATGTTACTAGACCAATGGTAATTAAGGCCCTAGAGGAAGATCTAAAGCTTTTTTTAAAGGAATTGGGAGGGGAGTATACACTTATCTGGGCGGGTGATTTTAACTGTGAAATTTGTGCAATTTTGGTAAGTGAACAATGTGGGTTCAGTGATTGCTTTGGAGATCGAATTCCCCATTTTCCACATGATGCTTATGGGGATGAAATAAATAATAGTATCTCAAAATATAATCTAGCGATTATAGAACCCGATATTTTAGAGGGAGAAGTAGCGTAAACATACGTATGTAGGAGGTAGATCAGCATCAAATATTGATCATTTTGTTATATCTATTAAATACAAGGGTTTGGTGGAAAAATGCTCAATTATAGAAACACTGCATAGTGATCATCACCCACTGATTCTGACATTGAGGCTTAACCTCTCACAAAGATTGAGGGGAAAGGCCTCAAATTCAGAATTAAAATCCAAAGGAAAAAATGGAGTATCCATTAAGTTGTCAAGTGTAGATCCAACAAGTTTTCTAAATAACTTAAAAGGGAAAATACAAAAGGAAATTAGTATCTGCATGAATAATTTTTCAACAGATGCAGAAACTATAAACGCTTTTAGTAATATTACTATGGAGATAGCGGGTGATTTAACATTTAAAAAGAAGCATAAGGCCTGTGATAATAACCCAAGATGGTTTAATAAAGAATGTTCCAAATTAAATAGAGATCTGAAAACAGCCCTAAAAATAAAACCTAGGGATAACGTTAAAATAAGTAACCTAAGGAAGGATTATAGAAAAACCTTAAACGAATGAAAAGCTGAAATACGGGAGGATGCATGGGCAAGCCTAGTAGAGTCCGCAGAAACAAGAAATGCAGCACTATTTTGGAGAACAATAGATTACCCGTTTTTTAAAGATGATGCAACAGGGAGAATAGAAATAGCTGTTCCCCTGAAGACTGGATGATCCATTTTGAGAGTATTTTTAATCCAGAAGCAGTAAAAATTAGCAAAATAAAGAACGGTAATTTTATTTTAGTTGACCCCGTAGAAATTTTCCCAATTACCTCTGAAGAAATTAAAATCGCCCTCTATAAAAGTGCTAGCAGAAAAGCCGCTGGCCCAGATGGGGTACCCATTGATATTTTTAAATGTAATATGGATTATTGGACTCCGATCCTTTTAAAGGTTTTTAACGCTGCGATAAGGGGTTTTCTGCCAGTATCTTGGACAGAAAGCATTATCGTACTCAATTTTTAAAAAAGGAGATAGAGGGAAAGCAAATTGTTATAGACCCATATCCCTTCTGGACTCAACCTCGAAATTAATGGGACGAATTCTTCTGGGGAGGTTGGAAGAATGGGCTAACGAACATAATATTCTTTCTGAAGTTCAGTATGGGTTCAGAAGGGGAATTGGAACTGTAGAACAGTGTTTAAATTTGGAATTACTTATGGGAAAATATACCCTTGCCAAGGAGGGGGCTCTTCATCTTTGCTTTTTAGATTTAACAAGTGCGTTTGACCTCATTAATCATACTAAATTGTGGCAAACCCTGAATGAGCAAGGAGCACCCACTGATATTATTATATATTTGTCCCAAATTTATTCATTTTTAACCTCAAGAGTACGTTTTGGAATAAAGGGTGAATGCACTGAGGATTTTAGAGTTACAAGGGGAATACACCAGGGCTGCGTACTGGCGCCACTGCTCTTTTCTTTATATATTAATAACATAGATACCTATTTACAAAATGAAAATGCAGATACCCCAAAAGTTGGAACACGCAACACTCCAGTTTTACTTTATGCCGATGAGCGCTGTCCTCCTATCGAGGACAGCGAATGGCTTACAAATTTTAATTGAGAAGTTTGCTGAATTCATGTCAAAAAAGGATTTAAAGTTAAACCTTACTAAAACATTTGTAATGACATGCGGGAAATCTAAGTTGAAGCATAAAAAACATCACGCTGGAGGTGTAGTTATAGGGAGAGTGTCAACATTCTCCTATTTAGGTCTTATATTTAGTAGTAAGGACTCATGGAAACCTCATATCGACTCATGCAATCTGAAATTTCTAAGAATAATTGAAGGAATTTTCAGATTTGCGGCAAAAATAGGAAATAAACCCATAAGGGAAATTCTCACTCTATACAGAACTAAGGTGTCCATTACGATGACGGACGGTAAAAAATCCGCCAACTACCACAGTGGTAAAAATCTGCCCGCCTACACCGTCTGAATACCGACCGAGCAATTACGATGCCGCGAACCGAAAACCACCGGAGACGGAAAATAAACAAAGAATACCGCCCGCCCATGTCCGAGTCTAAGTCCATCCGCCCGCCACGGACGGAAAGACGCACGACAACCCAAAACCGCCCGCCCTGACGACCGAGACACCGCCCGTGAAATTAGGATCGCACCGACATGAGCGCGGAAAATCCACAAATACACCGCCCGCCAGCGTAAACAACAGTGACGAAAATGGACACGGCGGAAGCACTGGCGGCCACGTCCATGCACAGAAATCATCCGCAGACAAAACCAAACACACACAACATGGCCAACAAGTCCACACAGCAACCCACGCACAAATACCCAAACACAGTACACATTCCGGAAACACCCCCCCCTGGACAAACAAATCAACTACAAATCCCAGAACACTAGCCACAACACACCTGAAAACAACAGACCATCATGACACACCCACATAGGTAAGTACAAAACCAGCCCCTTCACAGACCACAACCCCCTGCAACATTACAAACTGAGGACGAGAGCACACAACACAGCGAGACAGAAAGGACAGCAGCACACCACAGACACGCATATATCACACACATCACCACCACCACCACCAAACACCGGCCACACAAACCCCCTGCACATCACACACCACACACCGCACCAGCACCACAAACACCAAAACACACACCATGGCATCACACAGAATGCCCAAGTTCACTTCCACTGAGCTGACGGTCATGGTCGACGAGATCGTCAAGGTGCACCCACAAATCTATGGCAACCAGGTCCAACAGACACCACTAGCCACCAGAACCCGGTTGTGGAGCAGGATCGTAGACCAGGTCAATGCAGTCGGGAACGTGCCACGCAACAGAGGCGAAATCAACAAAAGGTGGAACGACCTGAAAAGCGTGGTCAAGAAGAAGGAGGCAAAGAATCGTGAGCTGGCTGCCAGGACTGGCGGAGGTAATCCCGCGCTATTCAAGACCTTCAAGGCGTGGGAGGAGAAGGTGCGAGTCATCATACATCCGGAGATCCTCACCGGATTACCAGGGGGAGTGGAGGCTGGTAAGTACAAACAAACGTATACCAGCACACCGCTATGTACTCACATGCACTACCACTATGCCATAGCTCCGAGGGACAAACACCCCCACGTCCAGTACACAATACACAAGACATCACTCACACATGCAACAGACACTCACACACACAGCCCAAACCTACCAACTAACAAAACCATGGGGGCATGTGTACAGTCAGCCAGCACCGCAACTCCCACCAGGTCCCCTTGTACTCCAGAAGCGCCAGAAGGAGCACTCCCCACACCCACACCCATGTGTCAGCCATAGCTGCACTAACCAACAAGTAACAGGTAAGTAGCCGGAACACAAAGTCAGTGGGTCGGAGGGGGGACAGCTGAAGTACAACACCCACCAGGCCCCCACTCCCACAGACCAGCAAGGTGGAGCACTCCCCACACCCATGTGTCAGGCACAGCTGCAGTAACCGACAACTAACAGGTAAGTAGCCGGAACACAAAGTCAGTGGGTCGGAGGGGGGACAGCTGAAGTACAACACCCACCAGGCCCCCACTCCCACAGACCAGCAAGGTGGAGCACTCCCCACACCCATGTGTCAGGCACAGCTGCAGTAACCGACAACTAACAGGTAAGTAGCCGGAACACAAAGGCAGTGGGTCGGAGGGGGGACAGCTGAAGTACAACACCCACCAGGCCCCCACTCCCACAGACCAGCAAGGTGGAGCACCCCTCCCTCCCAGCACCATGTGGCATCCATTGCATTGCGCACTCAAAAACAACCTGTAGGTGGGAAACTGTACAGGGCGGGGTGTCTGTAGGCATGAGGATTGTACTACGACTGACACATGGGACATGTCACGTAGCAGAGGAACACGCAGCACTGCTCCCAGTCACAATCATGTGACCAATGTGCACACGGACATGTATTACAGAGTCATACCCCACATGACCCATCACAGATACAGCAACACCCAAGGAGCCACGTCTGCATGCACAAGTCCCACTGGAGTACAGACCCACACGGCATGCACTGTGCCACCCACCACACACATCAGCAACACCATCGAAGTCTTGTCCATGTAGTCCTAACTGCCTGTCACCCACACATCGGACAACAACGCCCATGTAAGACAGACCTTACTAGAAGTACCAGCTTGGAACCACAATATTGCACACAAAGACAACTGGACCCATGAAACACACAGGCACACAATGCACATTCAACATATCATCCATCTCATCTCTCAGCCCCAGTGTCATGAAAGGTATGTCATCCGAACAGCTGGCCCTCATACAGTAGTCATGCAAAGATACCTGCCCATGACAAATCATGTGCCTGCAGTGACTGAAGCGCACGTCACACTGCGAGTAACAACACACATAATGTAGTCAACACCCCAAGAGCACCGCATCGATGCACATGTACGAGGGCAGCACGCACACAAAGGATTTGGCCCATCTGCAATACGTCGTGTGGCACACAACAAGCACGAACTCACAACAATGCTACCAATGTAATGTCCATGAATGATAACAGTCAGCAGATATGCCGGGCATGTGAGACAGACACACACCTTCGTCTATGCACTGTCATGTTGCCAGAACACATGTCACGTCCTGCACCCATTACTCACAGTATGTACCCCAAAAGCATATTTCAACCCAATAAGCGTTTAGGGGCTGTACCCCCTTTTGGCATCAGCGTTTCTAAGCGTTCCATTTGAACCCCAAAAGCATATTTACAACCCAAAAGCGTGTAGGGGGCTGTACCCCCTTTTGGCATCAGCGTTTCTAAGCGTTCCATTTGAACCCCAAAAGCATTTTACAACCCAAAAGCGTGTAGGGGGCTGTACCCCCTTTTGGCATCAGCGTTTCTAAGCGTACCATTTGAACACCAAAAGCATCGTTCAACCCAACATCGTCGATGGTCCTGGAGCCCGCATACACCCGACCCACAAAATGTAGGAGCATAGCAACACACACCCATCGGCATTGCTAATCCGTCCCATGCCACATGTCCACATCACACAGTTCCATTGCCTAGCCCACGCATACACACATCGTACATCCACACACACGCCCCTGGGAAACCTGTGCACGACAGTGCACGAACTGTGAATGTCAGACAACCAATACATACTTTGCTAGGTGCAACACAATGACCTATCTCATTCTCCCCACAGGTGCCGAACTGCTGGATGCTGTAGAGGGAGACAGCAGCCAGCACAGCCAGTCCGCAAGCCCCCGACCCGGACTCACGGATGTAGAGGAGCTGGACACCTCTTCGGACGCGGACCACCCAGCAGGCCCATCTGCAGTGGCAGGGCACAACCGCTCCCCAGGGCCCCTCCTGCCCACCAACCCATCACCCAGGGCTGCTGACCAGTCACAGACCCCTGCTGCCACGGTCGTTGCGGCCACCACCACCGCCGCAACCACCACCACCACCACCACGCCATCCCTCGCCACAGCCCCTGTGCAAGGGGTGGCACGGCCGTCGGGCTCCACCCTGGGAGCCAGAGCGAGGACCGTGGTGAGCAATGTGGCTAGTGGGCAGGTCGGTGGCAGCAGTACTGGTAGGAGGAGCAGGGCCAGGCCAACGCCAACTGTGCCTGGGAGCCAAGCCCTGCCGCAAATCGACAGAGTCCTTGGGGCCTATCAAGAGGCCCAAGGAGAATGGGCCAGGTCGGCTAGCGACACGCGGGAGGTCCTTGGGGTGTTGAGGTCCATGGACGCCCATATGGGCCAAATCGCGGCCCTCATGGGCCAGCTGGTGGTGGAGGGGAGGGCACAAGCAAGGCCAGCAACACCACCTCCGCCACCACCTGCTGTGGCGCAGGGTCGTGCAGCATCGCGTTCCCCTGCGTCCACAGCGAGTGAGCACTCCTCAGCCACCACCAGCGGCACATCAACACACCCCCCTACCAAACGTGGAAGGGGCCGTCCGAAGAGGAAACAGGTGTCCAGAGAGGACTTCGCACGCACCAAACGCCAGTGAGTCAGCCAGCCACCTTGACCACCTACTGCATTGACTTGTAATACGATCCTACCCCACACTGCCATGTGAATGGCATGTGTCTGTTGGACTGTGGACATAGAACTCCATGGGTACACCTTGACCATCACGCAGCCATGACCGTCAACTCATTGTCACAGCATGCACCACATTTGTCATCACCTTGCACACAATCACATGTCACCGCTGTTAATAAATACACCTTGATCACAATCGGCTTAATGTGTCCTGGGTTTATTCAACGATGTGCAATCGCCACCATGAGCAGAAATGCATCTGCTGTGTGGTATGTCGATGGGACAGGAGAGGCTGTAGGGACCTAGGGGTGAAAAACAGAACAAGAGTACATTCAATGAGTGTGTCACACACTCATCACACAGTACTTGTCACCAACTACAAGCAATGTACACACATCTCACAGAGCAACAGGGCACAATGCTACAGCCACTGTCAGTGGCATACCAACCTGGACATGGACCATTGACACACAGCACTCAGTGAACAAAAGGCCCCCGTGACAGAGCACACATACACCTGCACAACTACAGCTACATCAGCCGTCGTACATGGACACTCACCGTCAAGTGAAGTAGCGGGCGATGAGCTGCTGACGCACATTCACAGCTTCATCCTCTCCACTGTCCTCTTCACTAGAGCTGTCCTGGTCTGCAGGCTGGGGCCCTGGTTGATCTCCGTCATCCACAATTAGGGGGATCTGCTTGCGAATAGCCAGATTGTGCAGCATGCAGCAAGCCACTACTATCTGGCACACCTTCTGTGGGGAGTACGCCAGTGCGCCCCGGTGCGGTCCAGGCATCTGAACCTGGACTTGAGGAGGCCAAAGGTCCGCTCAACCACACGTCTGGTCCTCCCATGTGCCTCATTGTAGCGGACATCAGCTGGGCTCCCAGGACGTCGTAATGGGCTGAGCAGCCAGGGCCCATTCGGGTAAGCAGAGTCACCTGGGTGTGAGGGACACAGAGAACCGTTGCAATTCCAACTGGACACAAGACAGCATCGCACAGCCAGCACGCTACACTACTCCACATACTCACCAACAATCCAACCACGGTCCGGTTGCAGATTGGTCATCAGACGTGGTAGGATGCTGTTGCGCATGATGTGCGCGTCATGGGCCGATCCTGGGAATTTCGCACACACGTGTGAAATCACCATGTCCGCAAGGCACACCACTTGCACATTCAGGGAGTGCGTATGCTTCCGGTTGCGGTAGAGGTGCTCAGTGGCCTGTGGTGCAACAAGGCCAACATGGGTGCAGTCTATTGCACCAACGACGTGGGGGATCCGTCCAAGGGCATAGAAAGCACCCTTCACTGCCGCCAATTCACGAGCCCTGGGGAATCGGATGTATCTGTTCCTGTACAGCATCATGGCTGACAGTACATCCCTGAGCACCATGCTGAACATGGGTTGGGACATCCCACCTCCACTGCCCACTGTGTGTTGGAATGACCCAGTGGCGAAGAAATGCAGTGCAGCCATCACCTTAGCCGTGGGGGTGAATGCTGTTGGATACACCCTGCGAGGACGGAGGTGGGGTTCCAACAAGGCACATAGACGATGCAGGGTGGGTCGGTCCAGACGATATTTGCGGATGACCTCCACATCCACCATGTCTGACAGCAATTGGTAGGGGCGATGAATGTTTGGTCTCCGCCTAGGAAAGATGGAAGTGGACACATGTCAAAGCAACACGCCACATGGCATATTCACATACACAAAACATAAATGACTGAGCAGGCAATTGAATAACAGAACAGCTGACAAGTAGGGACAGCACAGCCACAATACACTTACACAGGTCCCCTACCAATAGCAATGGGCAGTGACACACCCCATTGCTATGAGCATGCACATGGGGATCTAGGCCTCAATCACTTGTAAGGCATGCTGATGGTAACAGACTGCATATTCGGCAAGCGGCAACACCACGGCAACATGACTAGCTGCTGTGCATCACACTGCTTCCGAGGCTGGGTGTGTAGGGCACACACCAACAACGCTATGGACACAGGCTGAGCGGCCAAAACAAGTGGGACCTGTGGCACGAGGGGATATGAGACAGTCATTGATGTCACTACTGCACCCTATGTACAGCACTGTACGGATCACACCTCCAGAAACATTGACAGGTGTACACATTGACAGCCCCATGCCAACACGGCTGTGTGCTTGCAATTACACATCACAAGTGACACGTAACATTGCACGTGCCAAGTGGCAGATGTACATAGTGAAAGATGGCATGTGTGTGCATATGCATATCCCATGCTCCCATGCCAATGTGTACATGATGATGTGCCAACAGACATGTGGAGGCTGAGCACTGGCCGTCCCTGCCTATGCACACAGCATGTTGTGGCCCTGTCCATTGTGGACCTGCACCCACACGCAAATCATGGCCACACCTGCAGATGCATTGCGCACATTATACTGTGTGGTGCACATGGCATCAGCGGACTGTACCCGCCATGGGCCAGGCCCTTACGGCCAACTCCAATGACCCTCGCGGTTGCACCCTGCGTGTTCCACTATGGAGGTAGGCGTCCAGGGCCAGCTGGGAGCAGGCCAACGTCTGCAATTGAAGCTGCCAGACATGGTACACGAATTGCAGCAGCTTGTACCCACTGAAACTGCCCCAGGGGGTTATATGTGTGTGTGAGTGGGACAGGCATAACCACAGCTACCTGGAACTGCAGCCTGGCACCCCTCGACAACACCTGCTGCTGCCACCACTCCACCTACACGTGGATGACGCTGAGGACATGTCCAGGTCCACTCACCAGCGAGGAGCTGGAGATCCTGGATTCCGAGCTCCACGCACACTGCACATGGCTATTCCTTGCGAAAGTTGTGTGTGAGAGACAACTGCAGTGTGTGTGGGAGTGCATGTGGGGGACACACATGTCGTTGATCCGCAGCACTATGAGTCAGAGCCTGTGGTGTTCAAACATGCACTGCTCACCATGCTGACTGCAGGTGGCATGGGTATGTGAGCTCTCGGGCGCTTTGACCTGTCTGTCCCTCCCGAGTGGTGGTACATGGCAACTTCATGTCAGACATCCAGTGACACAGACAATTGGCAATGCAGGTCTCAGTGCACTTGTTGGTCGTGTGAATGTCAGGCTGGGGCCATGCTGCCCTTCTCAGTCCCAGCAGGCCTGGCCTGCACATTGACTGCACAATGCCAGTAGGTGACGACACAGACTGCCTAGTGGGTTACATGTGTCTCCTGTTCAGGACCCTCCGGATGAGCGCTAACTCAGTCCTGTCGATTGGACACACCATGCCTCGTGATAGGGATGTGTGTGTGAGATAGTGGCACTGAATGTGACCTCCGTTGCGGGGTGGGCCATGCACAGGGCGAGTACGTTGATGGTTGCGCAGTGTTGGTCACAGTGGGTACACCCACACAGATGTGTTGCCTTGTGATCTTTTTCTAGGTCCGCCTGACAATGGGCAGTAGATGTGGGCAGACTACACATTGCTCGATGTGCTGTCTATATGCATGTGCCTTCACACCAGGCACAGCTGCCCCTGCACATGTGACCCCTGCTGCACTCAGTGCTGGGTCTGTTGAGCTGATGCACCATCTGTGCGTGGGGCAGACAGCTCTGCTCACTTCCGTCATTGCCCATGACATCACTTTGCCGCAGGTGACATGGATCATGGAGGGCCCACATGTACGCGTGGGTGGACTACACAAGACTGTCCAATGGTTGTCACCCCCAGTCAGTGCTTCGAATGGGTAGAATGTGGTGCTGGTACTCATTTTAATGTGTCGAGTGGGCGGGGCTAGGTGCGGGGCTACATGCAAGACATGGGAAGTTCATCGGCTTATCTACTAGTTGCAATACACACGAGACACGTCTTTTTCCGACCACATCAGGGTCATTCCTTAAACTGGCTGAAAATCAAACAGTCATCTTTTGCACTGTCCTCATGGCCTCCCGTCGCTCACCCCAATATGCGTTTGCACCTGAGCAGCTAGCGCATGCACAAGCAGCTCCAAGCTCGCCCCAGAGAGGCCAAGGAGTGTATGTGTGGGTCCAGTTGAACAAGTGGTCTGTCTCACGGTATAATAAGTGGCGGGACGCCGTCCACCTGCGTGGTGCCCCGACTCGAGACACGGGCAACATTGACAATGCATGACAGGCTCCGCAGTCCGGATACACCACCTGCAACACACAGAGGCTGTAGCTGCCCTAGCGGGCCAGGCCGCGTCCAACTGGAGCTCATGGACCCACACATTCACTCTTTGGCCTCTCTGGGGCGAGCTTGGAGCTGCTTGTGCACGCGCTGGCTTCTCTGTTGCAATGGCATGTAACGTGTGTGGGTGTATTGGCAATGGGTGGGATGGTGCGAGCCACCTTCCGTGACGTCACTCCTGCTTGTGATGTGTGCGTCCCCCCACTACTTCCATTTGACTTGTGCCATACTACACATTGAGGATGTGTTGCCTGCGTGATGTGACCAGGAGGAGCGCGCCATGACCTCTCACCCACCATGCTCCACTGCCATCCCGTGCCCTGGATTGCCTGTGCAAGTGGACAATGTTGGGGATACACCAGGTCGACAGGGGATGTGAGTGCCTTGGCAAGGGCCTGGCGGACGCACAGCAGTATCCGGCATGTCCACGGAGGGTGGGCTGACGTCTACACTTGATGCAGCATTGATCGTGTGCCCGCCTGTTGTGCACACACGAGTTCACATTCATCCCCAGACAGGTGGTCTTTACAAATTCCCAGGAGAGCGGCAATGTACTGTTCCTGAATCCTCCCAACACAGCGTGTTTCAACATTGCATGTGCGCACCTACCCGTCACACCCACCCACCTGAGCCATGCGTAACTCCCGCTTCACATGACACATGTGTGTCTTCCACAGTTGTGCTACTCATTTGCGTTGACATCCAATGACAGTGGACTACATGGTCATCTCACGACTGCCGTGTACTTCACACACTCTCATCCTCTCTCATTCGTACTTGTGAAATGAATCAGCAGAGACACATTTTTGCTTCAAGCCATGTATTGGGACTTATGTCCTCTGTGATGCAGTATAGTGGACACTACTGGCAGCGAAATGCATGTGGAGGATATACTCAGCATGTGTACACATAGCATAGGGTGTAGGGGTACATGTGATTAGTTGTTGACTGTGGGATGTGGGCTTCAGAGTTACAACTGCTTAGCCGTTGCTGTGCTAATGTACATTTGCTAATTACTGTGGTGCTGCTGACTTTGACACAGACAGTATACATTTAGCCTACCAGTCCGCTTGTCATCATGGGCACAGTGCATCTCAGTTCCATGTTACAGGTTTGCTGCTATAGTTACTCATACACACGTGCGTGGAGGTGACATCAGGGCATGGGCTTACGTGCATGCAACGGCGTCCCACTTGTTGTTGCGACGTGGTGGGTACTGGCCATGTCACAGTCACTGGGCTCATGTTGTTGGTGGATGCACTTGTTGTCCATGCAAAGGTCCTGGCACGGACGTTCAGAGGGAGGTGAGGTGACAGCTCTCACATACTACAGCAGGACGATTACTGTCCACTGACCGGTGCATATGTTCATGGGCGCAGGATCCATATTATGGCATGGTTGTACGTGCAGTTCTGTCCATGTGGTTGCCATACACAAATCCCATGCCTCTGCCTCCCCCTGTTCATGCAGAGTTACTGGATGTGATGAGGAACAGAGTGCATGTCCCGAAAATATCAGATGTCATGGCAGTGTAGTTGATGGTGTGGTGTCAGTTGCAGGTTGTATGGTATAGTTGTTGTACTGGTAACTGCCTAGTCCGTGCGGAAGCCAAGCATGGGTACGGTGTGGGACATGATTGTTCAATTGGGGGTATAGCGTCGGGGGCCGACGAATTGACAGGTTGTCAGGTATGCGATACCTTCCAGCAGGGCTTCCATGGCATTGGTGGTAAACATGGATGCCATCCAATGTAGCGGATGGTGGCTGTCAAGGTGTTGGTCGTAAGTTGTCCCTTGTAGGAGCATGATGGGACATGTTGGATGACATTCGATGTAACTGTGATCCATAATCCGTCGTGTGGAGGCACAGTGGTCCCATTGCAGTGTGGGTCCGATAGCAGCCACATACGCCATGCCCCCATAGGCTGAACAGACCCTGTCGTGGACGTCCAGGGGGTTGAATAGTTGTAGCAGGTCCGCCCTTGGACATGCCGGGTTGGAGAGACATATATCCACAGGATAGTGGAAGGGACACCTCCGACAGTAGAAGACGGGGATGACGCAGCTGAACAATGCGATGCGGTAAGTTAGTCGGTAACTTACGTTCAGCAAGGCCAGATTTTCACATCCCAATATCTGTATCAGGTTATGTTTGTACAGCTTCATCTGTCCGGCGTAGTTGGGTAGGTGTGGTGCAAGTGCCATTTTGCTGCAGGGCGATGTGATGGCGTGCTCCGGCTGTCTGTGCAGTCTGCAGGGTGCAACCTCCGACGTTGCTGGGAATTCTGTAATGGTCGTAGGGAGGCAGGACTTGTGTTATGTTGGCTTGTGCGGAGGACACGGGCCCTCATCCCACATGCTTCTCTGAATGGTCAAGGTCAGTGGTGTCTGACTCCTTCCAGATAACTTGCATGCGAACCACATGGGGGAGTGTTATCATTTCTTTTTTCCGTTCTGAATGTTCTTTGGTGTTATGCGCTATCTGCCCTGTGGCCGCTTCCCTCTGCATGCCTGTGTTGTTGTTTTTTTGGGACATTGACTGTTTTCTCCGGCTTGTTTAGTCGGGATGTGGTTTCAGAGTGGGAATGGAAGGTCATTCAGTGCTGTCTCCTCTCCCGTGTGTGGGCGGCAGGCTGCGTTTCCGCTATTCGTTGGGCCTTGTGTGTGGGTGTTATAATTGGAACCACCTGTTGTCGGTCCCCGGGATCTTTAATGTTACGTATTGCATGTCTTGGTATTGGCTGCAGGGTGGTATCGGTGTTTCTGTGTGGTACTGGCGTACCTTTTGCCGACGGGGTCCAGATTCTGCTCGGTGATGTTGCCGCCGCTGTGTGCTTCGCCGTGTTTTGCACACAGGGGTGTGTCCTAATTTGCCGTGACATCACTGACATGTTCGGGTCACTTGTGTGTCGTCAGGTTGGCAACAGTGAATTGCCGGTTGGGGACATGACTGTGGCAGGGCTGTCACGTGACATGTGCGTTCTGGGTGGGGCTGGTGTGTGTGGTGTTTGGTTGTGACCCTGTGTAATTTGTGTGCGGCGCATACATGGCGCTGCCGTTGGCCTCTGTGTTGTGCGCATGTGTGGGTGCAGTGGTGGATGTGTCGTGTCCACGCAGGGGTGTCGGGGGGGCCATATACAGTTTTCCCGCCCTTGCAGTGTGTGCGGTGTTTGCGTGCCCTTGTTGTGTGTCTGCCTACCTGCGTCTCCGCGGTGCGTTGACTCCTAGGTTCTGCATCAGGTAGAGCATGGGGAGGGCCTGCAGTGCTGGATTCATGCTCGGGGGGTCCGCCTCTTTGCTATCCGTACTGTGCGTTCGGGTTTCCGCCTTGCTTTCACGTGCGGTGTCTCTTAGCCGGGGGAGCTGTTTGGTTGTGGCATCGTAATTTGTACGCCGGGCGGTACGTGATTTCGTCGGGCGGTGTGTCTCCATTGGGCCGCGCCGCTACGTGAATGGGCGCACTTTGATGGCGGACGGCGTCGCTGGCTTACGGGCGGTGTTTGGCTGTCTTTTCACATCCTAATTGGGCGGGCGTGTGGGCTGCGGCGGGCGGACGGTAACTGGTGGTTTTTGCATCCGCCAGCACGGCGGTGGTGCTTCCGCCCGCCATCCTAATGGGCCTTTAAGTGTGTGACTGGTGTATGCCATGGGTCAGCGATATGGGGAAGAGCAAATATTACGTCCTTACAAACACAGGAGAATACATTTTTAAAAAGAGTATTGGCTGTCCCGAATTCCACAGCCAATTTTATAATACATAAAGAACTGTCAGTATCATATATTAATGATTTTATAAATATTGCAGGACTTATCTTCTGGCGTGGGCTATGGGCCAAAAAGGAGACCAAATTTACAACTGACCTGATAAAGGACTGTCTGGCTCTTGACCACTGTAAAAAAATTCCTTGGCTAGAGCATATCTCTAATTTATTCAAATATTGTAAGTTGAATTTTAATAAAACGGATCTAGAGTCTATTCTGGATATAAGTAAGAAAGATCTGAAGTTGAGATATACTCTGGCCAGTGAACAAGACAGACATGATGATACAAGACAGAAGCAAAGTGTCATTACTTATTGCGAAATTCCCTTGGTGGAGGGTATACAAACATATCTAACCCTAGTAAGGAATACCCAACACAGATATTATTTAACAAGGCTTAGACTTGGTACTTTACATCACCTAATTGCATTCTCCGATAAGGAAAGGTGGTCTTATAATTTACCGAATTGCCCGTGTAATGGAAACACACCACAGTCCACGTTGCATTTTTTACTATTTTGTACCTTTTATAGTGATATTAGGAAAACTGTTTTAAAACCACTGTTCATAACTAACAGGCTCTTTGATTATAAACAGGCCTTTATATTTTTATGTAGCCTGGATAATATGAAAATCGTCTGTTCAGTTATTTGTTATATTGTAAAAGCACTTAGGAAAAGAAGAGAACTAACATATTTAGATGCATTATTATATGAGAAATCCAATGAGAATAATTAGATCTGTTTAATATTGAATTAATTTAAGAAATAGTATGTAGAATAAGCACATTTGAAAACATGAGAAATTAATATTAAATGCTATATAGTTGTCTATTTTTAAATAAGTGTATATATTTTAACTGTGTATAAGGAGGAAATTTTAATATTTTCACTGATAAATTATGTTTGCTCCCTCTAATGAATTATTGATATGTTATATTTGTCTGTTTTTGTAGTATGCTTTTATGGTTGTACATTTTTACACCGAATAAAGCTGAATTGACTTGACTTGACTGACTGCCACATGGTTGTGGGTGGGAGGGAGTGCTCCATCCTGCTGAGGGATGGGGCAGGGTGTGCCTGGTGGGAGTTGTAGTGCTGTTTGCCTGGACACATACAACACAGTAGATGTTGTCTACCTTTGTGATGTTTGAGGTGGGGTGGATGTAAAATCATTGTGACCTGTGTGTGTTTTTGGGGTGCAGATGTGTGTACTTGTGCCTCAGGGATGTATCTTTGTAGTTGTGCAAGACAGTCCATGGCAGTTTCATGGTATACATTAGTTGGTACTTACCAGCCTCCACTCCCCCGGGTATTCCTTCAAGAGTCTCTGGATGCAGTATGGCAAGCACCTTCTCCTCCCACGCAGTGAACGGTTTTGGTGGGATGGGAGGGCCTCCACCAGTCGCATCAGCCAGCTCACGGTTCTTGGCCCTCCTCTTCTTGACAACACTCTTCAGGTCATGCCACCGCCTCATGATTTCATTCTTGTTGCGGGACACATTCCCTACTGCATTGACCTTGCCCACTATCCTTGCCCACATGTTTGTTCTTGTGGCTAATGGTGTCTGTTGGACCATGCTGCCAAAGAGTTGTGGTTCTACTCTGATTATCTCATCTACCATTACTGTCAACTCAGTGTCAGTGAATTTTGGCATTTTCTGTGGTGCCATGGTGTGTGCTGTGCTGATGTTTTGGGGTGCAGTTGTGAGGGTGGTGTAGGTGGTGTGTGTATGTGTTGTTGTGCTGGTGAGATGTGTGGTGTTTTGCCTATCCAATGTGCTGCAGGGTTTGGTTCCTTCAGGGCTGGAGTAGTGCAAAGGATTGTGGTCAGGGAAGGGGCTGGTTTTATGCTCAGCTATGTGGGTGTGTCAAGATGGTGAAATGCAGTCAGGTGTGCTGTGTGGGTTGTCCTTTGATTTGTATATTTGACTTTGCCATGGGGGTGTGTCATTGGGATGTTTCAGGTTATTTTGGGGGCAGGGCTAGTTGCCTGTGTGCATTTGGTGGCCTTATTGTTTTTTTTTACTTGGCCGCCATTTTTTTTGCGGAGCATCCGCAGCGATGGCTGTGCTGCAGGGCTTCCGCCGTATCTCACATTCATTACTGTTAGCGACCGCGGCGGACGGAGACAGCGGAACGTACTGCTGTGACATCGGGGGTCACTCCGCGTGTCTGGCGGCGGGTTGATGTGTTTCCGCTATGTTACCGACCGTCGCGGTTGAATTTTTACTTTCTCTGCCCTCTATGGGCGGTTTTTCGATGCCTCCTACCGCCGCGGACGGAAAATTTTGGCGGTTGATCCTAATAGGGTCGGCGGGGTTTCCGCGGTACCTGCGGACGGTGATTTTCCGCAACCATGGCTGTCGGATTTTTTTCCGTCCGCCATCGTAATGAGCCCCTAAGTCCCAGAGAGATACACAGAATAAACGTTGTGGACGTTTTCAATAAGCATTTATTGAACCAGTGTCATTCTAGTATAAAACATGTTTGCTGCAACAATCATTAGACAGAAGAAAATGTAAAAGATTACAAGCACCAACAGAGTAAATAGAAGGTAGAATTCTACCATGGTGCTAAAACAGTGAATATATGCAGGCATATAAACATGACAGTAATCAAGCATACTCCTATGATGCGGGCCCTACCTAAGTGTACCTAAGTGTACCTAGCATGTATGTGGGTGTAAAGCCAAGAATCCCCTCAGAAAGAGCCAACCCTATTACCTGATCGGAGAGAATGAAGGACCCCGTCTTGGTCATGAGTTTGACACCCCGCAAGGGATGTCAGACAGCTGCGTGTTGAAGCTTCAGCGTGCAGGGACCTCAGTGTCTTGTGTTAGCGTAGAAATGTCTCCTCTAGTTACCTAGTGAAGTTGTGGTTCTTTTATATCGCAAAGATAGCCTTGGGGTTCCTACCACAATTGATATGTTATGAGTACAATTATTTAAATGAGCCTAATCAATAATTGCAACTATGCAAAGTAGCTCTGTTGCCCTAGGATGAAATACCAATGACTTTTGAACAGAGTATGATACTCCTGTTATGTGCGTCATCTGCAGGGGATTTTACTAAGGATCCTCATGCTTAATAAATGAGGCTAGTTTCAAGGAAACCAATTGACATTTATTCAGCACATAAATGGGTAAAAGGTCAGAGCAAGGTAGGACAAATGTAGGTAAAAGGTTGCTTTGCTACTTAGGCCTAGGGCTGGGAGCATAACAGATGCCAGGGGCCAACACACACACAATAACACCATAGTGTAAAGGAAAGTGAGGTCTGTCAAGCATAATTTCTGTACTGAAAGGGGATCCCTCCAGTACACATACAGTGCTTTAATACTTTTTACACCTGAAGCAAAGTAGCTCATAGTGCTACTTTGCATTACTTTAGGCAAGTTTCCAATGCAAATCATCATTTTGTGAAGCAAATCCAGAGCAAAATGTTACTAAATTTCCCCCTTAGTGTATGCCAGCCCAGATGGCTTGGTAGCCGAACATGGCGGATGCATGAGCTTGAAGCTCCGCATTGGCCCACAATTTCTCCTGGTAGTTCCCAGGACGTGCCGGGTCGAACTACGAGGACGGCCGGTGATTGCGAAGTTCCCGCGAGTCTGGAGTAGCTGCCCTCTGAAGCGGATGCGACCGCTTGGGCGAAGGATGACCTGGCTCCCCGTAGGGTGGAGGCTGAGTGGGGTGCCTGCTGTGGCGCACTGTTGGGCCGGCTGACCCGGGAGACAGAGACGGAGCCCTAGCTCGGCCTAAGTCTGAGCCGCCCAACACCCATCCTGAAGTGGGGGACCCATTCAGGCCTGAGAGTGCTGTGATGCCAGACCGGGAGTGGAGTCCAATTG
The DNA here is from genome assembly GCA_963921515.1 of Calotriton arnoldi. NCBI lineage: Eukaryota > Metazoa > Chordata > Amphibia > Caudata > Salamandridae > Calotriton > Calotriton arnoldi. Next base: position 262,896 of record CAWUFW010011780.1, on the reverse strand, counting down.
GGGCATATGTGACTTGGGCAATCCCGGCAGGCCCGGGCGAGAATGGCGAAGCTGGGCTGGGAGCAGAGGACTGCTGAAATGTGAGTAGGGTAAGTAGTCTAAATATCGAGTTTTAAATATCGATATACAGAAATATCGAGTTTAATATATCGATTGTATTAAATATCGATGTTCTGTATATCGATGTTAAAAATATAGTTTTTAAGTATTGTCAAAAATATCGAAGTATGTTATATCGAGTGTAAAAATATTGTTATGTAAAAATATCGTTAAAGTATTATATTTGTGTTTTTTTTAGAGTTTGTTTGTAGTAGTATATTATTTAAATGAAGTAAAAAAAAAGAAAATTGTATCATATTTTTTAGGAGCAGGATGTTGGGTTTATAGGGGATAAGGGTGGGGAGTGTATTAAAATAATGTTTAAAAATATTATATAATTTTGTAAAATAATATTTTTAATTTAATAATAAAAATTATAATTTAGAAATAATTTTTTAGGAGTGTGATGTTGGGTTTATAGGGGATAAGGGTGGGGAGTGTATTACATTTTTTTTTAAATATAATATAAATTGATAAATTATAAATTTTAAATTGAAATTGAAATTTCGAATTTTGAAATATATTTTTAGGAGCGGTATGTTGGGTTTATAGGGGATAAGGGTGGGGAGTGTTTTAAAATAATATTTAAAAATATAATTAAAATTGTTAAATTATAAATTTTTATTTCAAATTTAAATTTCGAATTTTGAAATATATTTTTAGGAGCGGGATGTTGGGTTTATATGGGATAAGGGTGGGGAGTGTTTTAAAATAATGTTTAAAAATATAATAAAAATTGTTAAATTATAAATTTAAATTTTAAATTTAAATTTCGAATTTTGAAATATATTTTTAGGAGCGGGATGTTGGGTTAAAAGGGGATAAGGGTGGGGAGTGTTTTAAAAAAAATGTATTTTTATTTTTATTTATGTAAAAATTTAAAAATAATAGTTTTAAAAAATAAATTTCTACATTAAAATTTCATTTCGAATTTTAGATTAATTTTATTTTGAGAGTAGTTTTGTGTTTATAGGGGATAATGGTGGGGAGTGTTTAAAAGTAATGTAAATAAAATTTAAAAAATATATAAATTGGGAAAAAAATTATTGAAAATATAACAATTAATTTTTATAAAATATTAGTTAGTATTGGGATGTACATTTTCTAGTTATTAAAAAAGGTGAGTGTTTTTAAAATAAAACTTCTAATCTAACATATGTTTACCCTCCAGCATGTTTCAGAATTTAATAGTGTTTGGAGTGGGAATAGTAAATTAATTAACTTTAGTGTCCAACACCTACCCTAATTTAATACTGACTGGATTGGGAATAGTAAATTAATTAACTTTAGTATCCAGCAGCTACTCTAATTTAATACTGACTGGAGTGGGAATAGTAAATTAATTAAGTTTAGTGTCCAGCACCTACCCCAATTTAATACTGACTGGAGTGGGAATAGTAAATTAATTAAGTTTAGTGTCCAGCACCTACCCCAATTTAATAATTACTGGAGTGGGAATAGTAAATTAATTAAGTTTAGTGTCCAGCACTAACCCCAATTTAATACTGACTGGAATGGGAATAGTAAATTAAATAAGTTTAGTGTCCAGCACCTACCCCAATTTAATACTGACTGGAGTGGGAATAGTAAATTAATTAAGTTTAGTGTCCAGCACCTACCCTAATTTGATACAGACTGGAGTGGGAATAGTAAATTAATTAAGTTTAGTGTCCAGCACCTACCCTAATTTAATATTGACTGGAGTGGGAATAGTAAATTATTTAAGTTTAGTGTCCAGCACCTACCCTAATTTAATACAGACTGGAGTGGGAATAGTAAATTAATTAAGTTTAGTGCCCAGCACCTACCCTTATTTTATATTGACTGGAGTGGGAATAGTAAATTAATTTAGTTTAGTGTCCAGCACCTACCCCAATTTAATATTGACTGGAGTGGGAATAGTAAATTAATTAAGTTTAGTGTCCGGCACCAACCCCAATTTAATACTGACTGGAGTGGGAATAGTAAATTCATTAAGTTTAGTGTCCAGCACCTACCCCAATTTAATACTGACAGGAGTGGGAATAGTAAATTAATTAAGTTTAGTGTCCAGCACGTACCCTAATTTAATACAGACTGGAGTGGGAATAGTAAATTAATTAAGTTTAGTGTCCAGCACCTACTAAAATTTAATAGTTACTGGAGTGGGAATAGTAAATTACTTAAGTTTAGTGTCCAGCACCTACCCTAATTTAATACTGATTGGAGTGGGAATAGTAAATGAATTAAGTTTAGTGTCCAGCACCTACACCAATTTAATATTGACTGGAGTGGGAATAGCACATTAATTAAGTTTAGTGTCCAGCAACTACCTCAATTTAATACTGACTCGAGTGGGAATAGTAAGTTAATTAAGTTTAGTGTTTAGCTTCTATATTGTATTTATGTAAAGTGGAGTTGGAAAAGTAATTTAGCAAAAATTTTACTTAAGAAAATTTATAACAATATTAAAACAGTTTAAAGTAGAATAAACATATAAATAAAATATAGTTGTGTTGGAAGATAATAATTTTTGTATATGTATTATATTATAACATATTATTTAATACAGTATAATTAATATCAATATATTTATTATGAAACATTGAATTTAATACACATGAGATGGTAGACAATAAATTAGACATTTTTATTTCTTTAACATTTATTTAAAAAAAAATGTAGAATGTAAATGTAAAGACAATGTTGTATAACATATAAAAAAATATATAAATATAAGAAATAATATTTATTTGAGAAACAATAAAACAGTTTGTTTATTTGTAGTTTTTTGTAGTTTTTTTGTAGTTTTTTGTGCAATAATGAAACAATTTTATTGTATTACATTACTAAATTTATATACATATTTGTATATGATTTGGTAATATTGGTAATATTAGATACTGTATTTTTAAAAATATTTGGATACATTTGTAATAATAATATAATATACTTTTAAAGCCACGGTGGCGGTGGCATCCCCCATCCACAACATTGTGACGGGCGGTGCGCACAGCACTGCCCGCCACAATGCTGTGGATGCACGTTGTGCATTGGCATGCACAAGGTGACAGGCACTGCGCGGTGCCTACCACCTTGTCCATGCCAATGTTGGGTGGTACCATAGGTATCCCCCATGTGCACCCCCCACACCCCCAACACTCCGGGGGCCCGCAACGGGCCCCCAATAGCAATTACCGTATGCCTTTCCATGGCAGCAACGCCGCCATGAAAAGGCATACCTCCGCCAGCATCATAATATGGATGGCGGTGTCCTGCAGACACCGCCACCATATTATGCCCCTTTTCTGCCGGTCGACGAGTCGACCGGCGGAAAAGCGGCGGACGGTCTTTTGGTCCGCCGCGGACCCCCCACCCATCCTAATATGGCGGGGGGTCATTCAGGCAAGGTTGGCGGGCGGATCGCCCCCTGCCAGGCCGGCGGTGACTACTGCCGGCCCGGTGGGGGCGATCCGCCCGCCATCATAATGACCCCCTTCGTGTTTTCTGAGTTAGGTTTGTGATGTTATGACGTTTTTTATGCGTTAGTTAGGTATCTACTGTTTATCTAGTTTTACGTTATTGAGGCCTAGTTTAAATGTTAACATAGACTGGTATATGTGTTACTATTGTGTTTATAATGTTGGGAATAATGTTATTAGGTATATAATGTGTACTTTTGTGTGGGTGGGAATGTTTGTGTCTTTGTTTTGTAGGTTTAGTTGAAAAAAGTTGCGGGTGCCGGAATATAGCGTTTTTTTAATTAAGGAAGTGTATATTAGTTTTAGTAACTAATAATTATTTACACTTTCTTAATTTTTTGGGTTTCATGGAGCATTTCTTTTTTAAACTAATTTTCGGGTTTTTTGATGGTTTCCGGATTGTGGATTTATCTACGAAGGATTTATTTTTGGTACAGTTGTATTATTACATTTTTTTGGGGAAACTTTTTATGGATTTTGAATTATCAACTACATGGATTAATTTAGAAGATGTGGAATTTTGAGTCGAAAACAACGGAAACGGTAAGTTTTTAAAATATTTTAAATTGTGGGAGGAAAATAAAGTTATATTTTATTGTTGTTGTTTTTTTATTTTCTCGCAGAATTAATTAGTGTCTATATATATTATTATTTATTAATAAAAATATATTAGACAAAGTAATTATTTTTGTGAGAAATAATTTTTTTTTGTTTATGTTGCTATAAAATAAATGATAAGTATTATGCATTTACTTTGGGCATCATTACGATGGCGGGCAGACAAAGTTCGCCCGCCACCGCAACGGAATTCGGGACCGTCCGCAAGGGGTGCGGCGGTCCCGCACCTGTTATTAGGATGCCACCGCGGCGGTGGCAAGCCCTATTCCCAGCATTGTGGCGGGCGGTGCTCCCAGCACCGCCCGCCACAATGCTGGGAATAGACGTCATGCATTGGCATGCACAAGGTGACAGGCGCCGCGCAGTTCCTGCCACTCTGTCCATGCCAATGCAGGGGGGTACCATAGGTACCCCCAATGTGCACTCCCCACCCCCTCAACTATATGGGGGCCCGCTACGGGCCCCCAAAGGCAAAGACGACATGCCTTTCCATGGCGGCAACGCCGCCATGGGAAGGCACATCTCCGCCTGCATCCTAATATGGATGGCAGTGTCTTGCAGACACCGCCACCATGTTAGAGCCCTTTCCCGCACGGTCGACGAGTCTTTCCGTCCGCCTGGGTCCCCACCGCCATCGTAATATGGCGGGGGAAATGTTATGCAGGCGGACGAGAATGGTGGACGGATCGCCACCGCCATGCGGGCGGCGGCGATCCACCAGACATCATAATGACCCTCTATGTTTGGAGATTTTAGAGTAGGCTTTTCGCTATCATTCCTAAGTATTCTAGGCCTCTTGTAGTAGGGTATAGTTTAACTTGCTGTTGAAGGTATTGGTACATTTGCTTAGTTTGTTTAGATAGTTTAGGTTTTAGTTGTGTGACAGATTGCTCTATTCTGAGTTCCTGATAGCTCTGCTCTTTTTGTAAGGAGATTATTAGTTTGTGTAGTGTAGGTGTGCTTCGTCCTGTTGTTGATTGGAAGGCATTATGCCATCCTTCAACAGCGTTATTGGTTTTGGCTTCTTGGTTAAGTGTAGTAAGATAGACATTCTACCAGGGAATTTGAAATTTGGGTTGTCTCCTATGGCCTGATCTATGAAGTCTTCCCACCCAGTTGTCTTCGAAGAAGTCTAGGAGGGGACTTAATTTTTGCTCATGTTGTTGGTAAAAAGGGCTTTCTAGCAAAAGGTTGTAATGTTCAACAACATCAGTTACTGGCACGTAGGCTAATGCGATAAGTTTTTTAATCTGGTATGCAAATGCAGTGTTTGTTGCATACTCTACACTTAGGGGCCTATTAGGATTAGTGGTGCTGGGACCGGCCGCCAGCAGTGCGGCAGTCCCGCACCACCACCCCTACTCATGGGGGCCTGGATGCCTGTCACTACTACCATCCCCACTCATAGGGGGATGGATGCCTACCACTAACACCACCCCTACTCATGGGGGCCTGGATGCCTACCACTACCACCACCCCTACTCAGGGGGGCCTGGATGCCTACCACTACCACCACCCCTACTAATGGGGGGCTGGATGCCTGCCACTACCACCACCCCTACTAATGGGGGGCTGGATGCCTGCCACTACCACCACCCCTACTAATGGGGGCCTGGATGCCTGCCACTACCACCACCCCTACTAATGGGGGCCTGGATGCCTGTCACTACCACCACCCCTACTCAGGGGGGCCTGGATGCCTGTCACTACCACCACCCCTACTCAGGGGGGTCTGGATGCCTACCACTACCACCACCCCTACTCATGTGGGCCTGGATGCCTGTCACTACCACCATCCCCACTCATAGGGGGATGGATGCCTAGCACTACCACCACCCCTACTCAGGGGGCCTGGATGCCTGTCACTACCACCACCCCTACTAATGGGGGGCTGGATGCCTGCCACTACCACCACCCCTACTAATGGGGGCTGGATGCCTGCCACTACCACCACCCCTACTCAGGGGGCCTGGATGCCTGTCACTACCGCCACCACTACTAATGGGGGCCTGGATGCCTGCCACTACCACCACCCCTACTCATGGGGGCCTGGATGCCTGCCACTACCACCACCCCTATTAATGGGGGCTTGGATGCCTGTCACTACCACCATCCCCATTCATAGGGGGATGGATGCCTACCACTACCACCACCCCTACTCATGGGGGCCTGGATGCCTGTCACTACTACCATCCCCACTCATAGGGGGATGGATGCCTACCACCCACACAACCCCCACTCATAGGACGGGTAATGCATGACACAACCAGCATACTCCAACATAAGGAATGCCTGAAAATTACATCCCCCCCAACACCATGACAAGCGTGTGTAGTCTGTGTCAAATGCCTACAACACTGAACATGACATTGAACATACAATGTGACCCCCTATCACATGTGTCACACATAAATGTGTGTGGCCTCCACAATGCAAGCCAACCATGACCACTGTGGCAATGGGGTCGAACACCCCATCATCACAGTGACCAAAAGGTAAGTGTGGGTTCCATAGCTGAAGCACATTTTGAACATTGTGGCAATGGGGTCTAAAGCCCCATCATCACAGTGACCAAAAGGTAAGTGTGGGGTCCATAGCTGAAGCACATTTTGAACATTGTGGCAATGGGGCCTAAACCCCCATCATCACAGTGACCAAAAGGTAAGTGTGGGTTCCATAGCTGAAGCACATTTTGAACATTGTGGCAATGGGGCCTAAACCCCCTCATCACAGTGACCAAAAGGTAAGTGTGGGTTCCATAGCTGAAGCACATTTTGAACATTGTGGCAATGGGGCCTAAACCCCCATCATCACAGTGACCAAAAGGTAAGTGTGGGTTCCATAGCTGAAGCACATTTTGAACATTGTGGCAATGGGGTCTAAAGCCCCATCATCACAGTGACCAAAAGGTAAGTGTGGGGTCCATAGCTGCAGCACATTTTGAACATTGTGGCAATGGGGCCTAAGCCCCCATCATCACAGTGACCAAAAGGTAAGTGTGGGTTCCATAGCTGAAGCACATTTTGAACATTGTGGCAATGGGGTCTAAAGCCCCATCACCACAGTGACCAAAATGTAAGTGTAGTCATGGTAAAAGCTGCAAATGCCAAACTGCATGGATGATTCCTGGTCACACAACAACAAACACATCAGTGGCATAGTAGTGCTTGTGTCCCATAGCAACAGAGATTGGGTGAGGCAAACAGTGCAGTGCAAATGAAACATCGCTTCGGCCATGTGCAGACAAACATCACCCATGGGGGCTCACATTGTCAATATTCACAAATAACACAATGACAGAAGTGACCATCACATTGCAGATCCACATATCTGCACCAATGGACACACAAATGTAGATATCCTGTGGAGACTGTAGATGTCAGGTGAACAAATACCATACCATGGCAGCAATGGGACATACAAACCATGATCATTGTGCTGACTTATGACCTAGGAGTCCCAGGGACAGCAGGGGTAAGCCACCAAACAACATACAGCCAATGGCACACTAAAGATATGCCAATGCAGTGGTGCAAATGCACAAACACAAACAGGCAGACTCACACTGCATATCAAACACCACAGGTGAGGGGGGTGGTGTGCCAGTGTCCCCAGGCAAACACACAACACACGAGGAGGCCTGAATCCTCATTACACAGATGTCAACACAGTGCCACACAAAATTAACTCATGGATCGGATTCCCCTATGTGGGCAATCAGGCATTGTTAGATGAGGGAGCCCAAATTACAAATGTCACACAATCTTGTAGGAACAGCAACTAACACAGCAAGAGACAGACCCACCACAGCACTACCCCCAGGGAGCCCACATTGTGGTGACACTGGCCTGCATGATAATGCCACTGTGATGACAAAGGTAGATGTCGTACACACTGTGAACCACAGTCATGTGTCCTGAGCAACTAACTACCATCACACCTACACAAGCACAAATAAAACAGCACGGCCTGTCAGCCAAGGCCAACATGGAGGTAGGGGTCTAGCCGTGCAACAACTCTTATTTGCACACACTCAACACCACACACCTTGATCTCCACCAATGTGCAGCAGTGAAGCTCACATGGACTGGTGACATTGCACATGCACCCATGACAATCCCAGGGGTGGTGGGGGGAACTAAGGCGGAGATACCCATCACACATGGCCAGTCAACAAGACTTGTGAATGTCTCACACACTGCACAGTATGCTGCACATGGGCATGACGTCAAATCCACACCAACCAATGGGATCCAGGACACAGTGACACACCAATGAAGGTGGCAAGCTCACCCACAAACAACACACATAGACAACTTCCAACATTGCAGCTCTGACCCTGAGGAGTGGCAGCAGTCACACACACAACGTGTCACAATCACTGGAAGCTAACGCAAACTGTAAATTACATGACTTGTGTAACCAACAAGTGCCAAGGGGAATCCTGACTGTGTCTCATCTGCGTTTGCCCACAAACTCAGCCCTGACAGCAAACACACCTATGGATGACACCCTGATCACCAGTAATGTGCCATGCACCCACATCACAGAGCACCCAGGGAGAAGATCTGGGGGGAACATTGCTCAACTCAGCAAGCATCACAAACAGGAACATCACTAGGGCCCCCAGCCTGCGTAGCAAAATGGAAGTGAACACACACAGACATGCTCACACAACACACACCTTGGGCTCAGGCAATGTCACGGAATTACACACTGCCATGAGGGGACTCCACTCCTGTGTAAGAAAAGCTGTGCCATACATTGTCTCTGCAGGGCGCTATCATGTCAGCAGAACACTTGGTCACTCAGTCAACAATTAGCACAAAATGAAGGCTCACGTCACATCAGCCTGGTCATGGCATTGTCACCCAAATCATCTGCACCGATCAAATACACATGTATAGCAAGTTGCACTGATACCACAGATGAGTCCTTCCCCATTGATGCCCAAACATGCATGTCCAGTGGAGATGGTCACACGGTCAGGGAAATAGACCAATTGAACAATGGCAAGCACAATTGATGTGCAGGGGTGTAAGCCACACATGTGATATTGAAAAAACAGGTAGGGAATCCCATTTGCAAATATGGAAAACATGACACCCTCATATTGATACAAAGGATGACATGGCTACACACCAGGATAGGACACATTCCCCCTGGACCACATGGGGTCCTGCACAGTAACACTTCATTTACCTGACATCAAAAATCAACATCACTGCAGCAAGGGCATGGTTAGCCTCATCAACATCATGTACATCTGGACCAAAATCACTAGAGAACTGAAAGTAGCTTTAATCAGCATATGTTATATTGAAAATTAAAGTCAAGAAAAACCACAAAGGCCAATGTCCAGTCCATGAATCAAGTCCAAACAGGGTGACAGTGGCAGATGTCACCCTCTGCTTGCCTGCACTGATATGGAGCAGGGACATTCCCCTCGGAGGGGTATACGGGGGGCAGGCCAGGCACCGCAGGGACAGGATCAGGGCTCACCAGAAGGAGGCAGGGAAAGGGTGGCTGGTGCTGGAGAGTCACTGACAACTGCAGTGGAGGTATCTGACATGGTGTGTGCCGGCACAACTGGGGGGCATGAGTCGGATGGTGTGGGTGCCGGCACAACTCCAGTGGGCTGGCCAGATGGAGAGGACAGGTTCCCCACTGCAGTGCCCAAGTCAGACGGGGTGTTAGTGGACTCCACTGCAGTGCCCATCTCCAGGGGAGTAGAATGGGGTTCAGGTAAGGTGGGCAGGACAGAGGTGGAGGACATGGTCTCCACACCAGTGGCACTAACATGTGCAGCGGGGGGTGTGGTGCTGGAAGAGCAAGTGGGAGGTGGAGAAGGCCGGATCATTTTGGGGATGGTGTATCTGTGGGTGGGGAACCTGGGGCAGGGTGTGGTGGGGGAACCTGTGTTGTGGGGGCCTGAGGGATGGAGGAAGGAGACTGTGTGCTTGACTTGCAGGGCGGTGGCAGGGTCTTGCTCTTCCGGGACCGGGGGGACTTGCGGGTGGGGGCCCCCATCTGTCTGCACCTGGGGGAGGGTGTCCGGGGGCGAGGGGCACTCCCCTCTGTGTGGGTGGACTTCCTCTTCCCCCTGTATGCTGGATCAGCGGGATCGGAGGGGAAGAGGCCGAGGTCACAGAGGAAGATTTTCTGTGTAGATGGGGTTGCAGGTGAGGCAAGGGAAGGGGTCTTGGAGGGAGAGGATTTGGAGGACTGCGGAGTGACTGTGGATGCCTGAGTGTGTGTCTGTTCCCCATCCCCTGTGGGTGTTGTATCAGTCCCCTGAGGATGCTTGTGTGCACGTCTTGCCTTTGTTTTGGGTGTTTCTGTGCTGCTCGTGTCTGTGTGTTTGGGTGATCGTGCAGGTGTGCATGTGCTTGGGACAGGTAGGGTGCCAGGAAGTGTGGATGGGGCAGAGGTAGGAGGGGTGAGGGACTGTTGGAGGAGGGACACTGCTGCCATCAGGGAGGAGTCCATGGACTTATTGCTCCTCTGTAGGGCAAACATACCCGTCGAGATGCCCTCCATGAACGACACCAGCTGTGTCAACAGAGTGGTGTGTGCATGGAGGACACTCAGCATTGCTGTCTGCCCTACATGGAGCTGCCGAAGTAGGTACACAGACTCCTCACTCAGGGCAGCAGGGGACACAGGGGCAGGGGGTGCGGTGCCTGGCACGAAGGAGACACGCCCCCGAACACGGGAGCCTCCACGGACCTCTGGAATGGGAGCAAATGGGAGGGCGGTGGTGGTGGTGGTGGCGGGGCCAGACAGACTAACTGGGGTGTGGTGGCTGCTGACACCCGCCTCCACAAGGGAGTCATCCTCCGAGCTGCTGTGGTCTTCAGCTGAGGTGGATGGTGCTGAGGACTCCTCGGTGTGGCTCCCCTCGCCCTCCGTGCCACTGGGTCCCTCCGACCACTCGTCGGCTGTTGACCCAGTCTGGCTCTGCAGCTCCTCATGGTCCGTGGAGCTGTCCCCTCCTGTGGCCGTGGATGTATCTGCAAACAATTAGGGAAACAGACAAACATCAGTCACCTGCACTGACCGCACACACCACAGTAAGTACAGCACATTACAGAGCAAGCCCTGGCATCCTTAGTTGAACATTGCCAAAAGTCCTCACACAGATTAGGAGAAGCCAATTGTCAGTCTGATGGTCAACCAGGGAACTCACACCCCTCCTGCCCTTGCACCCATCGGTCTGGTGCCTGTCTGATGGTAATACCCCAGTGTGGACACATGCACCACCTACACAGTTGTTGGACATTGCAGAGAACACGGTGAAGTATCTGAACATGCACACATCACATCTCTTGCCACTGAGTCAGTACAGGTGTCCGGATAAAGGGATGGCCAGAGTCTAATTAGAAATGCTTGTGATGCATACCCGCACCAGACACCATGATGCACCCATGTCCGGATAGTCAATGCCACAATGGGGTGCATGTTGCACATGTCACTCCCCTGCAGGATCACTCTTAGGAAGTTCAATGCCATGGCACAGGCATGCCTGCAAAGTCATACATCACTGTCTCCAGTCACATGGGCATGGCAGCCAGCCAACAACAGTCTGCACTGTGTCACAATCCTAGGACATGGTGAATGCAAGTTATGTAGCTGACAAGTGCACATGTCCATACCCCACAAACCACATCATCTGAACTCTTATTTGTCCACGTCATACCAATTGGACATATGGGAGACATGAAACACAACTCTCTGAACCTGAGCACCTCACAGTCTGCTGTGAATGAAAAACAGCTGCCTGAAATTCACAGTCGCATACACCTGTGTGCACAGTCAAGTGATCAAACACCTATAAGTCACAGAAGTATCGTCTCTCATGGTCACATCTCAGATGGCATGCTGAGCCCTAACCGATTAACATCCCAGTAGTCCTGACAACGAAGCCACAGCACAATGACACAGAGGCAGACACCTGAGGGAACATTTCACTGATCACAACATGTCAGCTGATACACAGGAGTGGGAGTACAGAGTGTATTGTATGCCCTGGAGTAGGCATGACTGTCCTGCTCCACTTGAAGGAGGGATGAGCCCTGGACAGTAGGCAGGTGGCTAAGCATGTGTGACACACATGATATACATACTCCTGAGGCCCAAACATTGTTCCCACCCGCAGCATGGGGGTGTGCCAAATACCCCAGGGACATGTGGTGATTCAGATCAGCAAGTGGACCACATATCAAAGTTACACCCAGATTACATGTCAGGACTTTGGCATTGTGTGAGCAATTGACCCACCCATGAAGCACACCACAAAGTCACGGGAACAAATGCTGTCCCCCACCTTGAGCGAAGCAAAATGCAAGGACACAGTACCCAAGTGACACAATTTCCTGACTGTAAGGACCACACCTGCGTATCAGATGAGGAGTGGGCATGTCACAATTGAGGGACATGGGTCCTGGACCACAAGACTGATGTACTGTGGAAGTTTAACCAGGCCAGATGAGGGCACATAGCATGTCAGACAAAGTTCACAGTGCAGTCATGGACTCACCCCCTCCTTGCTGCTGTCTGTCCTTCAGCTGCCCATCCAGGTCAGGGAAGACCACTGCCAGGATCCGGATCATGTGGGGTGTGTCAGGGTCCGGTCTCCGCCCCTCCTGCGAGGAGGCGACAGCTTCAGCTGGACCCTTGCGATCCTCCGGGTCCAGCCCCAAAGGTCCTGCCACCTCTTCTGGCAGTTGCGGATCCGGCGCTTGTAGACCCCCCCGGATCTTACTGCCCGGGCGATGGTCAGCCAGATTTCCTGCTTCTGGTGGGCATCAACCTGTGAGGATGACAAAGTGAAAAGGCCATTACTACACATGCAACATATCCGTGCATCACACAGTTGGATATACATGTCTCAATCACAGGGGCATATGATGTACACAGGCAGTGCAATGGTGGCTATGAACAGTTTGCCAGCAGTTACTACATGGTATCATTGCATGGGAAGTAAACCTTGTTGGAATGCACTGTTACTGCACTGTACCTGTTCAGTGCATGTGACTACACACTTTGGGGGGAGAACTACTCAGTGAGCATGCTAGCCAGTGGTGTGCACACTGTAAGTCTTGCTAGTCAGACAACATGCACAATTAGTAAGGCAGTGGACAGCACACTCACCTGCTCCACTGGTGTACCATACAGCTTGCTGTACTGTGGAAGGAGGCTGTCCAGCAGGGCCTGGTTCTCCTCAAGGCTGAAGGCTGGGGCTCTCTCCACAGTACGTGCCATTGCAGTAGCCAGAGAATGCATAGACAGCAGCAGTGTTGGTGGCAGATGTCGTCCTGGACCATGTAGTGCAGGCAAGTGAGCCCTCAGGGGAACAGCCAGCATTATATATGTGCTGCAGAGGCAGATACTGTCCCATGTGTCCAAAGTGATAGGTCCAAGTCGTTTGCATCTTCTGAATCTGGCCAATCCATGGAATTGCACCACTAATACACGCCCACAGCATCCTTCAAAAGTTAAACTTCATGACACCCATGAATTTGCAACATTGTTGTGGCTGGCCAACTGAATTCACTGCATTAGACTCGTTGAGGCTTCGAAAACGCGTCCGTTGCCATTCCAGGCCCCAGCCAATGCGTGCGCACCGATCGGTCCATTGCTGTACAACGCGTATTCCGGGATACAACGCGTACCCGCTCACTACGGATGCAATGGGCCGTGCGGGCACACCGATCGGTCCATTGCTGTACAACGCGTACCCGCTCACAACAGATGCAATGGGCCGTGCGGGCACACCGATCGGTCCATTGCTGTACAACGCGTACCTGCTCACAACAGATGCAATGGGCCGTGCGGGCACACCGATCGGTCCATTGCTGTACAACGCGTACCCGCTCACTACCGATGCAATGGGCCGTGCGGGCACACCGATCGGTCCATTGTTGTACAACGCGTACCTGTTCACAACAGATGCAATGGGCCGTGCAGGCACACCGATCGGTCCATTGCTGTACAACGCGTACCCGCTCACTACGATGCAATGGGCCGTGCGTGCACACCGATCGGTCCATTGCTGTACAACGCGTAATCCGGGATACAACGCGTACCCGCTCACTACCGATGCAATGGGCCGTGCGGGCACACCGATCGGTCCATTGCTGTACAACGCGTCCCTGTACAGGTCACTCGCATATGTCACCATGCTTGTCACTGGTGAACGTATGCCAGCCACATATACTTGCCAGGGACTCAGGGGCACACCTACAACACCACACCCAGTCCACACTGTATCCTAAGGCATGTAAGGCTGCATTACCTTTTCTGTGTATGGGGGTAAACATGTGGTTTTTGGGGTGGCACTTGGGGGCAGCCACACCCAGGCTGTGTATGTGTTCATGGGGACAGGGTCCTTTGTGTGTTGTGCACATGACCACTGTGATGTGCAACTGTTCATTTTGGAGCATGTGGCATGGTCACATTTCCAGGTTGTGTATGTGTATGACATGTCACATACCCCCAGGGTCCCATGGGGGAAGGCATGTACGTCACAGGGTGACCCATTGCCACAATAGTGATGGCCGTCCACAGTCTGTGTGCATGTTGTGTTTCCGATGTCTCTGATTCCATGTGCACAATGGGAGACAGTCTCCACATCAACGTTGTTTGTGCATGGACTTTGATGTTGTGCATCACTGACGTCCATGTCTGTCTTGCGGAGGCAACAGGGGCCACTACCTGTGGGAGTCATGTTTGTTTTTCTGACGTGTACATGATACGCCATGTCATGCCAGTGTCCATGTGGCAAGACAGGGTCACTGGGAATCTACCTGTCAATGAGCTGTGATGCCTGTGGCGCATCTGTCCAGACATGTCACTGTGGTGTGTGTGTGGAACGTGACAGCAGTAAATGGGTACTGTGACACAGCCTAATGGTTTCCCATAGCACAACCTGGAACCTGTTGTCAACACATGTTGTACTGAGATGTTAGATGATGGCCATGTAGGTGCCAGATATGTCCGAACAGAACAGCACACACATCAAGTACTTGTGTCTCGTAATGATGTATCATGTGAAATTGAGTATGGTGAATGGCACATATGTGGGGTGACTGACAATCTTTCTTTCTTCACCTATGCACTGCAGGGCTCCAGCTGTCCATAGACCATTCCCTGACCTGGCAACGATGGTGGAACGTGACAGCATCCGACGGTACCGCTTCACCAGGCAGCTGATTGAGGATTTGGCAGTGCGCTTGGCACCACATTTGCAACCTGGCCGGCCGTACCCTACAGCGCTGACCCCCGAGGTGAAGGCGATGGCATCCCTACACTTCTTTGCCACCGGTACCTTTCAACACACTGTGGCGACTGCTGGTGGGATGTCACAGACTATGTTCAGCCGTGTGCTACGCGATGTTTTGGAGGCAATAATGAGATGCCTGAACCAGTACATCTATTTCCCTACACGTCAACAACTCACTGACGTCAAGAGTGACTTCTATGCCCTGGGGAGGATGCCACATGTCATTGGCTCCATTGATGGGACACATGTGGCTTTGGTACCACCACAGGCACTTGAGCAGGCATACCGGACCGGAAATATTACCATTCGATCAATGCTCTGGTGGTATGTCTTGCAGATATGAGCATCACACATGTGTGTGCCCGTTTCCCTGGTTCGGCACACGATGCCTACGTGATGAGGAGTAGTCGTATCCCGAGGATGATGTCACAGTTGCAGAACCAGCGTGCCTGGCTTGTCGGTGTCTACTGACTTTGTACCATTGTGTGTGTTCTGCTATGTTGTATTCCGCCCACTTTTCCAATTCAGCTAATGTGCAATTGTCTCTCCGTAGGTGACTCCGGATACCCCAACATGCCGTGGTTGCTGACACCCCTCAGGAACCCTGTGACACCAGCCCAGATGCGCTACAATGAGGCACATGGTCGGACCAGGAGAGTGATCGAGCGGACATTTGGACTCCTGAAGAGCCGCTTCCGCTGCCTGGACAAGACAGGAGGGGCCCTCCCATATGCCCCAGCAAAGGTGTGCAAGATTGTCATCGTCTGCTGCATGCTACACAACCTGGCAGTGCGGAAGGAGTTGCCGCTCATCCTGGATGACGATGACCAACGTCCGCCACCTGTGGAGGATCCTGGCCTGGACCACGATGCCAGTGATGATGATGATGGTGATGTCCGCACACAGCTCATCACCAACTTCTTCAGCTGAATGTGAGTATCCAGAGAGTTGTCATGTGAATGATGTGAGTTTGCATGATATGTGTGGGTGGTGCTCTGGTGCTGTTTGAGTGTGGCCATGTGCTACTTGACTGGATGCGTGCAGCGATGTGTCCTTACAGGTAGTCTGTACTCCCCAACAGTGTTGACTTGCTAACTTGGTTTTGTGTAGTTATCTTGTGACATGTATTGGGCATGAGTATTGCAGTTCTGTCCTGTTCTTCAGTGCTTTTGACTGTGTGTCATGTCTGTCCTTCACAGGGTGCTTACAGAGTTGTTTGGTCAACTTGGATCCCCCGACACCATGATTCAGCTTTCAGGGTGGCAGCAGTCGTTTCCCTACAGGTGATGTGCCACACACCCCTGGACTTTATATCTTCTGCACTTTTTGACTGTGTGGCCACTGCCACGTGGGATTACCTTGCATTTGTAGTGGAAACAACATGTTGCAAATGTGTAATAAACCTGTGCTTCACTTTGGGATGTGCGTTGTCTGTGGTCACACATCTGACTGACATTTGCTTACTGCACCTGTGGGCTAGTTGACACAGACTCTGAATAGGTGTGGTGTCTGTGCATTCCACAGTATTTCCTGGCAACATCAGTGTAGGCGATGAGTCCGATGGCCCTGGTGTCTCTGTGTTGTGTAGCCCTAGTGGTGTGTCTCCCTCATATGTGTCACGCCACCATGACTCACATGACGGTGTTGTACTTGCTGTAGCAGTTAGCATACACAGTGTAATTTAGCTGATCATCATCCCCATAACAGTAACCACGTTGGAATCACAACAGAGGCAAGTATGGTGTATTAGTGATTTTATTTACATACATGTGTGTGTATAGTGCACAGGATGGTGGGTGCTGTACATTGGGATTGTGATCCAAAGTTCCCAGATGAGTTGCAAGTCTTGGTAGCAGAAATGTCCTGAGTGAAGTCCACAGTCATCTGATACATTAGTCCAACTTGAACTCCCCATGTCATGTGGGAGAGTTGTGTTGCATTCGACAGGGTGAACAGTTTGCACACAAAGGAGAATTTCCAGAACAGGTGTTGGCTTCCTGGGGGATGTACATGGCCATCGACCTCTCAGTTTTCCTTCCTCGGACGACCCCTCTTCTTTGGGGGGACCCTCATGTGCAGGCTGCTGCGGTGCAGGGGACTCTCCGCCAGAGTCCTCCTCCCTCCCTGTGGCAGTTGCAGTTGTTGCAGCACCAGATGTTGTGGGCACACAGGGAGGTGTGGCCATGTTGGTGCTAATCTGGCGGAGGCATGTCAATATGTCCCTATGCACCGCTGTCAGTTCTTCCAATGTGTCCCACTTGGACACCATGCCAGACATGTGTGTCACCACATGGGACATGTGTGTCTCCACACGGGACATGTGGGAGTCCAAGCGGGCATGATGGGCAGCCTGCTGCTGCTGAATGTCCTTGAGGATCCCCACTACCTGGCTGACCTCTCCGGTGCTATTCTGGTACGCCTCAGCAATACGTGCCAGTTGAGGGTCATTATGCAGTCCAGACCCCTCTGCAAACAGCGACCTATGTCTACCACCCCTCCCACCACCCCTGGCGTCACGTGCGGGACCTGCAGTGTTACGCCCAGGTGACCCTAGGCCCCCTTGGGGGTTGTTACTGGGCTCGTTGTCCGTAGCTCGACGTTGGGCCAGGGTCCCTGTGCTGTTGTCATTGGTGGTCCTTGGTCTGTCCGTGTCGGCGGGGGTGGTCTGTGTGTTGGCAGTTGTTGGAGCAGTGGGTGCAGGGGGTGCAGATGTTGGTCCTGCTGGTGCTGCATGATGGCTCACGCTGGAGGGGCCAGGTAGGTCTTCGTCATCCAAGGAGGGCAGAGGCTGTTCCACACCAGTGGGCTCAGTGTCCCCGGAGCCTGGGACAGGGACTCCTCCTCGCCTGCTGCTGTGTCCCCATCATCACCTGTTTTTGGAAGAGACACACAATGTATGTTATATTTCTACAGGCATCAATGGTTCACACACCTGACAGTTGTGACTGTACCTCTGGATGCGGGCCTGTACATTGCATTGTCCTAAGTTGTCACAGTAAGAGGTTGATATTGGTGTAGCACATTGTCCTGCAAACCTGAGGCATTTCAATGTGAATGTTGAGGTGTGTGCATGGCCAGCATTGGTTGTATTTGGTGGACATCCGCCCCTCCTTCTCCACCTAGCCCAGTTATCCCACCATGAAGCATGCCACCCTTGCAGTGGGTTCAGGTTGACTCTCAGGATGTCATTCAGTGGTGTCCTGCTGTTGGTTGGTGCACAGGTCCCAGCAGGGCCTGGTACTCCACACAACAGAGCACCATTGTCAGACATCTTTGATATGGCTTTTCACTCCCTGTGAGGTGTGCATGCTTAAGTGCTAGCTTGCTGGGCCATGTGGGTGGGGGATGTTGAGCTGTGACTACCACTCCCATCATGCTATTGCCTGCACCCCCCTTCCCAGCATGCCCATACTTCCTTCCTTTTGAGTGGACTTCACTGTGTGTGAGTGTGACAGCAATGGCAAGATGGCTGACAGTGGTGTCCTGCTGTTGGTTGTTGCACAGTTCCCAGCAGGGCCTTGTGCTCCCCACAGCAGTACCCAGTGTCAGCCATCTTGTCAGTTGTTTTCACCTCCCTGTAATGTGGGCATGGTTCAGAGTGGTGTTGATGGGCCAATTGTGAGGGTGACCAATATCTGTGCCTACAACTCCCATCCTGCTATTGCCTACACCCCCCTTCCCAGCATGCCCATACTTCCTTCCTTTTGAGTGGACTTCACTGTGTGTGAGTGTGACAGCAATGGCAAGATGGCTGACAGTGTGGTCCTGTTGTTTGTTGGTGCCCAGTTCCCAGCAGGGCCTTGTGCTCCCCACATCTGAGGCCAGTGTCAGACATCTTTGAAGTGGCTTTTCACTCCCTGTGAGGTGTGCATGCTTCAGTGTGAGCTTGCTGGGCCATGTGGGTGGGGGATGTTGAGCTGTGACTACCACTCCCATCATGCTATTGTCTACACCCCCCTTCCCAGCATGCCCATACTTCCTTCCTTTTGACTCTGCTTCCCTGTGGGGTAGTGTGCCTGTGCTGACAGGATGGCTGACAGTGTTGTCCTGGCGTTTGTTTGGCTACAAGTCCCAGGAGTGTCCCTGTGCTTCACACAGCATAACCCAGGGTGGTGGTTCTTTGTGGGATCTTCATTTAGAGTGTGAGGCATTGCATTCTCCCAGGTGGGTTATGTGGAGTTTGTGTTGAGGGGGTGTGTGAGGAGAGCTGCTTGTAACTATGGTCAGTGCTGTCAGTCCTCCTTCCCACCCAGCCAGATATCCCACCATGGAAAGTTGGCTTTCAGGATGTCAGTCAGTGGTGTCCTGCTGTTGGTTGTTGCACAGTTCCCAGCAGGGCCTTGTGCTCCCCACAGCAGTACCCAGTGGTTCAGAGTGGTGTTGATGGGCCAATTGTGAGGGTGACCAATATCTGTGACTACAACTCCCATCATGCTATTGCCTACACCCACCTTCCCAGCATGCCCATACTTCCTTCCTTTTGAGTGGACTTCACTGTGTGTGAGTGTGACAGCAATGGTAAGATGGCTGACAGTGTGGTCCTGTTGTTTGTTGGTGCCCAGTTCCCAGCAGGGCCTTGTGCTCCCCACAGCTGAGGCCAGTGTCAGACATCTTTGAGGTGGCTTTTCACTCCCTGTGAGGTGTGCATGCTTCAGTGTGAGCTTGCTGGGCCATGTGGGTGGGGGATGTTGAGCTGTGACTACCACTCCAATCATGCTATTGCCTGCACCCCCCTTCCCAGCATGCCCATACTTCCTGCCTTTTGAGTGGACTTCACTGTGTGTGAGTGTGACAGCAATGGTAAGATGGCTGACAGTGTGGTCCTGTTGTTTGTTGGTGCCCAGTTCCCAGCAGGGCCTTGTGCTCCCCACAGCTGAGGCCAGTGTCAGACATCTTTGAAGTGGCTTTTCACTCCCTGTGAGGTGTGCATGGTTCAGTGTGAGCTTGCTGGGCCATGTGGGTGGGGGATGTTGAGCTGTGACTACCACTCCCATCATGCTATTGCCTGCACCCCCCTTCCCAGCATGCCCATACTTCCTTCCTTTTGAGTGGACTTCACTGTGTGTAAGTGTGACAGCAATGGTAAGATGGCTGACAGTGTGGTCCTGTTGTCTGTTGGTGCCCAGTTCCCAGCAGGGCCTTGTGCTCCCCACAGCTGAGGCCAGTGTCAGACATCTTTGAAGTGGCTTTTCACTCCCTGTGAGGTGTGGATGGTTCAGTGTGAGCTTGCTGGGCCATGTGGGTGGGGGATGTTGAGCTGTGACTACCACTCCCATCATGCTATTGCCTACACCCCCCTTCCCAGCATGCCCATACTTCCTTCCTTTTGACTCTGCTTTCCTGTGGGGTAGTGTGCCTGTGCTGACAGGATGGCTGACAGTGTTGTCCTGGCGTTTGTTTGGCTACAAGTCACAAGAGTGTCCCTGTGCTTCACACAGCATAACCCAGGGTGGTGGTTCTTTGTGGGATCTTCATTTAGAGTGTGAGGCATTGCATTCTCTCAGGTGGGTTATGTGGAGTTTGTGTTGAGGGGGTATGTGAGGAGAGCTGCTTGTAACTATGGTCAGTGCTGTCAGTTCTCCTTCCCACCCAGCCAGATATCCCACCATGGAACGTGCTTCCATTGCAGGGAGTGCAAGTTGTCTTTCAGGATGTCAGTCAGTGATGTCCTGCTGTTGGTTGTTGCACAGTTCCCAGCAGGGCCTTGTGCTCCCCACAGCAGTACCCAGTGTCAGCCATCTTGTCAGTCCTTTTCTACTCCCTGTGATGTGAGCATGGTTCAGGGTGGTGTTGATGGGCCAATTGTGAGGCTGACCATTATCTGTGACTACAACTCCCATCATGCTATTGGCTACACTGACTTCACCAGCATACACAGAATTCCTTCCTTTCAGTGAGCTTCCCTGTGAGGTGGTGTTCTAGTGGTGGCAAAATATCAGACAGTGTTTGTTGGTTATATTTGTGCCACTGCCTTGCTCTATTTGTTGTTAGGTTTGTACATGTCATGACACAGTTACATGTCACTATGAGATGGCAGGTATTGTGTTTGTCTGACTGGCATTCACATCTTGGGATGATTATCTTTTGGTTGCTGTGGATTTGCTAAGGGTGCATGGTTTGACTATCCCTTTGACAGTGATGTGTGTGTATTGTCACACCATATTGTGTATATTTGTTGTGTACTCACCAGGCTCTGGGATGTTTGTTAGTCCATATACGCTCACTGGTGGTAGGATGGCCCGCACCTTCTCCTCCCAGGGCCTGAGGTATAGTGGTTTGGCAGGAGGGCCACTGCTGGTGTGCTGGCTCAGGATGTAATCCTTCTTCAGTAGGTCCCTGACCCTCCTGCGCACATCATACCACCTGTTCTGGATGTCTTCCTTTGTGCGCAAACATGGTGATTGTGCATTGACCCTGTCGACGATCCTCTCCCACATCTTGGTTTTCTGCGCCATGGGGGTCTGTTGGACCAATGTGCCAAACAACTGTGGCTCTACCCTCAGGATCTCGTCTACCAGGACTTCCAATTCACTATCTAGGAACTTATGGTTCTTCTTTGGGGGCATGGTGATGGGTGGTGGTGGTGATTGATGTGTGTGTGTGTGCAAGTGAGGGTGGGTGTGTGTAGGTTTTGCTGGGTGTGTGTGAGGGTGCTATTTGTTGAGGTGCTAATGGTGTGTGGCTTGTGTGTTGGATGAGGTGTGAGTGTGTCTGTGGTTGCTGTCTGATGGTGTTCTGTGCTGGCAGGTCAGTGGAATTTGCAAAGGATCATGGTAGGGATTTGTGGCCTTTATATAGGTGGAGTTGTGGGTGTGTCCTTGTTCCATTTTTTTTCCCCCCTGTATTTATTGACTTTGTCATTGCTTGTTTGGCCCTCTTTTTTTGTATTTTTTCCTTCGTAATTTTTGTGCATGTAGGAGACGTTCTTCTGACCGAGTAGGACGCTGCAGTTGTCTCGTGCGCGCTTCTCCGAGTCGTTCCCGCTGTGTTTCAGCTAGGTTTCATGTGCGGCGTACGCGTCGGTCACGGAGTATTGTGTTGGTTCGGCTGGCTTTTGTATGCCTGTCGGTCGTACGGCTTGAGCTCCGTGCGAATCGGTCTGATTTTGCACGCATTGCATCGTACTGCGCGGGTCGGAGTTCGCGGGTACGTTTCGTTCGGGTTCATTCCTGGTGCGTGTCGGTCGGTTCGATTTGCGTGGTTTCCCGGCAGGATAGCTTGTTTCCGTCTGGGTCGGTTGTTCGGCTTGAGTTCCGTACGAGTCGGTCGTGATTCACATGCATTTCATCGTACTACCCGGTTCGGGCAGCGCCGGTACGTGTCAGTCGGACTTAATTCCCGTACCGAGTCGGTCGGTACGTTTTCCGGCCCGAATCGGAATCGACCCCTAGGATGCGACCGCCACCGTGGCGGTCGCATCCCGCATCTCCAACATTGCTGCGGGCGCTGCTGGATGCAGCACCCGCCGCAATGCCTAAGAGGCATGTTGTGCATTGCCATGCACAACGTGACAGG
The DNA here is from genome assembly GCA_963921515.1 of Calotriton arnoldi. Classification (NCBI taxonomy): domain Eukaryota; kingdom Metazoa; phylum Chordata; class Amphibia; order Caudata; family Salamandridae; genus Calotriton; species Calotriton arnoldi. The sequence continues at coordinate 239,919 of CAWUFW010011780.1, read as the reverse complement.
CACCACGCGGTGCCTGCCACCTTGAGCATGGCAATGTAGGGGGGTACCATAGGTACCCCCCGAGTGCAGCCCCCCACCCCCCCCGGGGGCCCGCAATGGGCCCCCGCAGAAAGTCCCGCCAGCCCTTTCATGGCGGCATCGCCGCCATGAAAAGGCCGGAACTGCTAGGCATCATGATGACCCCCTTAGTGTAGATTTTTGTAAGTGTCTCCATAGGCACTGATTGAAATGGTAGTAACATCCTTGGATTGATGTATGTGGGTATGTTTTGAGTATAGCGTTTATCATAGCTTGTTCAAAATCTATAATTATTTTCTCAGGAAAATAATTATTTGTCTCTTATTTTATTTTATTAAGTTTTCTATATATGTTGAATTTTGTTTATTGGGCAGCAAGGCGTAAATAAAGGGAATGTTAGTATTGTGATGTTGGCCATGGATAGTATATAGTTGGAAGAATGGTTTGGGACAGATTTTGAAGGTCCCATCCATCATCCATGTTCGAGCTTGTTGAAGTTTTATTAAATTGTTTGCAGTAGCAAACATAATTATTCTCTTTTCTTTGCTTTTATTATCATAAGGAATAAAGGGTTCCTCATTGTAAGTAATAGCTAGTTCTGGGGGAATTATCACCTCTTCAAACGTTTTAGGAGTAGGTGTGGTAGGCGTTGTAGCCTTTTTAGTGCAAGTTATTGTTCTTTTTAATGAAGCAATGGACGGCATTTGTCCAGTTGCTTCTTTGGGTACCCTAGGCAGCAGTTCTTTAAGAATTGCACTGGTTGGTAATTGTGAGCTTGTGCTAGCCTCTTTAATGTTATCAAGTGCATTCCTAACTCCAATTTCTGTAATATTAGGAGGATGATTATGTTCCCTTGTATACATTACAGTTGTTTCTCTGGTAGTTGCACGACCATAACATTTATTAGAGTAATACTTAGAACATTTCCAATTGACTTTTAGGCCAGTTTGTTTTTCCTGGGTGTAGACATACCCCATATAACATAATAACATTTTTCCTTTTTGAGATGTTATAAATTGTGCGCCTTCTGTCATTGTGATGTGGTAAAATCTATAACAAATGCATATAAAAATTATTAAAAATAATATTATATTTCTTAATGATTACATAAATACATTTTTTCAGAATATACTTACAAAGTTCGCCTTTAGATGTTTATAAATGGTGGCTTGAATTCTTTCTTTGTTGAAGCTTTTTAAGTGGTTTGTTTTCCTTTAAAAAATGTAAAAAGACATTAATATTTATTTAATAAATGTTGTACATGGGGTGGGTTGGGTGTTTGGGATGGATTTTGGGTTTGGATGGATGTTTTACAGGTTTTTTAAATGCGTTTTGAACAATACTTACTTTATTAGGTCGATGGTTTTAGGATGTTCTCTGTTATTTTATTGTTGTATTTGGATTTATCTGTAGTGGGAATATAAATAGGAAAAATATATAAATTAGTCATTTGAGTACGAAAGTGAATACTTTTACAATATTAGTTTAACTGTTATTTTATAAATGTTAATTTACTTACTTTCAGCAAATAGATACAGGTTTTAGGTTTGATGAAGTTCTTGCTTCTAGCAGCAATCCAGCAGAGTTTCGCCTTCTTTGTTCTTTTTGGTTTGAGGTGTAAAATAAGAGTAAGCTTTGTTGGTTTATATAGGGTTTATTTAATTGTTTGTTTAATTTTATTGGTTGGTTTTAATATTGTGTCTTTTTATTGGTTAATTTCTTAATGTTTTAATTGTTTTGGAAGTTGGTTTCCTTATATGGAAAACGCTAATTAAGAGTCAGTTATTTTTTTTTCTCCTTACGTTTAGATTTATTGTATTGTGTGTTATAATATATATGAAATGTTAAAAAGTGATTTTATATGATGCAAGTTTATATTTATAATTGTTGTTTATGGTGTGTTTATTAATTTATTTTTTAGTTATGTTTTAATACTTTGAAAAAAAAATTGTTTAATTTTATTTGATATGCAATGTATGTTTATGTGTTTATTAATATGTATTGTGTTTTATTTTGTGTATTTTCTCTATTTTAGCATTGTCGATAATTATAAAAAAAACAATATTTTTGCTGTCGACATGTCTTTTATCGATATTTTGGACATGTATTTATTTAAACATTGTTCGATATTTTAGATAACGATAAAAATGTGTACGATATTTTTGATGTCGATAATTTTGAATGACGATATTGTGGTTTCGATAATAGTGTATTTTTTAAAGTAAGTATATAATGTCGATATTATTGTTAACAATATTTTTGTGTCGATAAAAATGTAGGTCGATAATGTGTCTTGCGATATTATGTCAGTGATTCGTGAGTAGACCCATACATGGCGGCGGCTGCTCTCACCAAGGTCTACATTAAAACCAGGGGGCCTCCTCGTGTGTGCTGGGAGCTGACCGGAGGAGAAGGTCATAGACCATAGAGAGCCACAGGTGCCCAACCTTGCGGAGGTGACCAAGGAGGGAAACAGGGGGACACTGGTGCCCACTGAGAGGAGGATCAAAATCCTGCAGCAGGAAATGATTAGTCAAGGCAGCCCTCAGACAGTCTTATTTCCCGCCTTGCCCTGCAATATGGTGGCCAAGAGCACCCACAATAGAATCCGACATGATATGGGCGAGGGCCCCCCCCTGCTGACAATGGTGAACAACCTGAGACCTGGGAAGCAGCCTGAAATGGGGCAGGAGACTCCTGAGACATTGTGGCTGGCCTTTCCACACCTCAGATACCCGGAGGTAGTCAGTGTCTCACCTCCACCTCGGAGCTGGAGTGGCTGAGTGCGTCCCTGCAAACAGGGGACTTTAAATAAATGGCAAACAGACTAAAACATGTCCCCATATACACCTCTTTCTCTTCTCCCTCAAAAAGCAACGTGTGGCCGGAGAGCAGTGGGGTGGGGATCTGACAGTGTTGATGGTGCAATGTGGTGCCTCCCATGGGCCTTGAGACAGCAGTCAGGCACACACGAATTGCGAATGTTTGGAGGGGGGACCCTTGTCACTCGGCATGTTGATCACTCGGGGAGCTATTGGGGACACCTTCCTCCACGTTCTGTTGCACTTTGTCTCGGATACCCTACGAACGACCTCTAGGATTTGGAGACACACGACGGAAGACCAGGGGAGAGAGATCATGGGCAAGCCTAGAACAAAATCAGTGGGGACTCCATCAGTACAAGATGATGATCCCTCGGATCCCCAGCAATCGAACCTGACGAACCTATCAGCAGTTTGCCCAGTGCAGCAACAGCTACCTAAGATCCCAGAAGCCATAGCAGAAACTAAAGCTATGCTGCACCAGGATAAAAGTATAGTTTCGGTGGGCCTGGGGCTCCTGCGAGCTGAACATCACAAATTGTCTGACAGGGTTAAAACTGCTAAGTCGTCGATAGCAGACCCCGCGCCCACACAAGCGGCATTGTCACACCAAATGGCAGACCTCTCGACCAGAGTGGGAACTTTCAAACGCAGGGTTGAAGATGCAGATGGCAGCAATAGGAGGAACAATATCCGCGTGGTAGGGCTGCCTGAAAAGGTGGAAGATGGAGACATAATTGGCTATCTTGAGCCATGGCTTCGATCAGTGGTTGCGCCAGAGGGATTGTCCCCCTACTATATTCTGGAGAGAGCACACCGGGTCCCGGCCAGACCCCCAGCTCCGGGCTGCGCTCTATGCCTTGTGGTAGCCAGATTGCTGCACTCCAAAGACAGATATCTACTGTTGCAGAAAGCACTGTCGGATGGCCCATTCACAGTAAACAACAAGCAAGGTCTCCATATTCCCTGACTACACGTTGGAGGTCCAAAGAAAGAGGGCTTCGTATTTGGAGGTGATAAATGCTCTACGAAGCGAAGGCCTCCAATATTTGCTGATTTTCCCCGCCCGCCTCTGCATCCTACTTGATGGCCAGACTCACTTCTGTGAGGACCCTAAAATGGCGAGGGACTAGATAGAGGTGTATAAAGCCAGGAGGCTGGCACTGGGAGTAGGACACCCCCAGGGGCAACGAGACAGGGGTAACAGGAAAAGACCCAGGAGAAGACCTCGACGGGATAAGCCGAAAAAGCCCAGCCCCTCCCAGACTGAGAAGGAAAGAGCCGCGTCACCCCAGGCAGTGGCTGAAATCATGCAAAGAGCTGGGACCCCATTGGAAACAGGATCATGCTCAATTAAAGGAACGGAAGGCTCGGACTCTGAAGCCTCTAGGGGCAGCAGCATGGTTCTGTCAATGGTCACCCCGGGAACTGCTGACGACATTATCTGATGTGCGATCTGGGAGGCCCTGGCCCACAGATGTCCATGGTCAGAGATCGTCTGAGAGCCGTCCCGGCCCAGAATTCGACTTGGGCTGCTGCGACCAGGGTGAGATGCTATTTCTTCTCTTATCAAAACTATCAAAAAAGGCTTGGGCCCTGTCACTACCTGGCCTGGACCACTCTAATGTCAGAAACAAACAGATGACCAGATAGGATCTTCAACAATTACTATACTGTACCTAGACAAATAATTCTGAGTACATGTGATTTATTTCACATTGGTTTCAAATATTTTTCACAATTTTTTGAAGAAACATTTCATCATGTCATAGAGAGACGCACCAAATTTTCAGTGTGACACAAATACAAAAACCATAAATTACATACAAATCCAAAAAACATGAAAAATAAATAAATAAACAAATTTCAATATAACGATATGTACAACATAGACACCATGAATAATATTGGTGTCCTCCTTAAATTTAGAGGGCACCAGTCCATTATATAAGACAAAGAAAACAGGCGGACTATACACAGTTTAAAGAGTCCTGCCTGTGTACTAGGCTGAAGAAAGCAAATTAATCAGCAAGCTAGTTGGCTTCAGCCGCAATGCCAACGCGTTTCAAACCCTGCTGTGTTCTAGGGTTATCCTCAGGGCGTGGACTGGAGATGTCTTAACTAAAAAGAATATAAAAAAGTGGTGTCATTAAAGCTTAAGGGGACCCCCTACACGTGGTTACATGTATGCATAAATTATGAAGCAGAATGATGTACCTGATTTTAAAATAGGCTCCCATGAAATGTATTAAAATCCATGGTGTAGCCGGTCTCTGGCGTTAATCGGGCTGTGAAAGATAAACACAAAGGGGCCGATTACGATTCGGGCCGGAAAACGTACCGACCGACTCGGTACGGGAATTTAGTCAGACCGACTCGGACCGGCGCCGCACCACCCGGGTAGTACGATGAAATGAATGTGAAATCCGACAGACTCGGACGGAATAAAAAACGACCGACCGAGCCGGACGGAAACAAGCCATCCGGCCGGGAAACCACAAGAAACGAACCGACCGACACGCACTCGGATTGAACCCGAACGAAACGTACCCGCGTAGTACGATGCTGTACGTGCAAAACACGACCGACTCGCCCGGAGCACAAGCCGTACGACCGACACGGATACAAAACCCAGCCAAAGCAACCCAATACTACGCGACCGACTCGTACGCCGCATATGAAACCTAGCTGACACACAGCGGGAACGAGTCGGACAAAATCGCAGCAGACAACTGCAGCGTCCTACTCGGACACAAGAACAACTCCTACATGCACCAAAAACACCAAGGAAAAATTAGAAAAAAAGGGCCAAACAAGCAACCACTAAGCCAATAAATACAGGGAGGGAAAAAAATGGAACAAGGACACACCTCCAACTCCACCTACATAAAGGCCACAAATCCCTACCATGATCCTTTGCAAATTCCACTGACCTGCCAGCACACAACACCATCACACAGCAACCACAGACACACTCACAGCTCATACATCACACAAACCACACACCATTACCACACCTACAAATAGCACCCTCACACACACCCAGCTAAACCTACACTCACACCCCCACCTGCACACACACACACACATCAATCACCACCACCACCCATCACCATGCCCCCAAAGAAGAACCATAAGTTCCTAGATTGTGAATTGGAAGTCCTGGTAGACGAGATACTCAGGGTAGAGCCACAGTTGTTTGGTACATTGGTACAACAGACCCCCATGTCGCAGAAAACCAAGATGTGGGCGAGGATTCTCGACAGGGTGAACGCACAATCACCATGTTTGCGCACAAAGGAAGACATCCAGAACAGGTGGTATGATGTGCGCAGGAGGGTCCGGGACCTACTCAAAAGGACTACCTCCTCAGCCAGCACACCGGCAGTGGCCCTCCTGCAAAACCAGTATACCTCAGGCCCTGGGAGGAGAAGGTGCGGGCCATCCTACCACCAGTGAGCGTATACGGACTAACAGACATCCCAGAGCCTGGTGAGTACACAACTAATATATACAATATGGTGTGACAACACACACACATCACAGTCAAGGGGATAGGCAAACCATGCACAAATACATAGCAACCAAAAGATATTCATCCCAAGATGTGAATGCTAGTCAGACAAACACAATACCTGCCATCTCATAGTGACATGTAACTGTGTCATGACATCTACAAACCTAACAACAAATACAGCAAGGCAGTGGCACAAATAGAACCAACAAACACTCACAGATATTTACCCACCACTAGAACACCACCTCACAGGGAAGCTCACTCAAAGGAAGGAATCCTGTGTATGCTGGTCAAGTCAGTGTAGCCAATAGCATGATGGGAGTGGTAGTCACAGATATTGGTCACACCCACAATTGGCCCATCAACACCACTCTCAACCATGCTCACATCACAGGGAGTGGATAAGGACTCACAAGATGGATGACACTGGGTACTGCTGTGGGGAGCACAAGGCCCTGCTGGGAACTGTGCACCAACAAACAGCACAACACCACTGCCTGACATCCTGAAAGCCAACTTGCACTCCCTGCAATGCAAGCACATTGCATGGTGGGATATCTGGCTGGGTGGGAAGGAGGACTCACATCACTGACCATAGTTACAAGCAGCTCTCCTCACACACCCCCTCAACACTAACGCCACATAACCCACCTGGGAGAATGCAATGCCTCACAGCCTAACTGAAGATCCCACAAAGAACCACCACCCTGGGTTATGCTGTGTGAAGCACAGGGACACTCTTGGGACTTGTAGCCAAACAACTGCCAGGACAACACTCCGAGCCATCCTGTCAGCACAGGCACCCCACCCCACAGGGAAGCAGAGTCAAAAGGAAGGAAGGATGGCCATGCTGGGAAGGGGGTGGAGGCAATAGCATGATGGGAGTTGTAGGCACAGATATTGCTCACCCTCACAATTGGCCCATCAACACCACTCTCAACCATGCTCACATCACAGGGAGTGGATAAGGACTCACAAGATGGCTGACACTGGGTACTGCTGTGGGGAGCACAAGGCCCTGCTGGGAACTGTGCACCAACAAACAGCACAACACCACTGCCTGACATCCTGAAAGCCAACTTGCACTCCCTGCAATGCAAGCACATTGCATGGTGGGATAACTGGGCTGGGGGAGAAGGAGGCCTGGATGGTAACCAAATACCACCAATGCTGGTCATGCACACACCTCAACATTCACATTGACATGCCACAGGTTGGCAGGACAATGTGCTACACCAATATCACTCACTGACTGTCACTATTTAGGAGAATGCAATGTCCTGGCCCACATCCAGAGGTACAGTCACAACTGTCAGGTGTTTGAACAATTGATGCCAGTAGAAACATAACATACAATCTGTGTCTCTCCCCAAAACAGGAGATAATGGGGACACAGCAGCAGACCAGGAGGACTCCCTGTCCCAGGCTCCGGGGAACACTGAGCTCACTGGTGTGGATCAGCCTCTGCACTCCTCGGATGGCGAAGAACCAGCTGGACCCTCCAGTGTGAGTCATCATGCAGCACCAGCAGGACCAACATCTGCACCCCCTGCACCCACCCCTCCAACAACTGCCAACACACAGGCCACCCCTGCCAACACGGACACACCAAGGACCACAGATGACAACAGCGCACGGACCCAGGCCCAAACTGGAGCTGCTGACAACGAGCCCAGGAACAACACCCAAGTGGGCCCACGGTCACCTGTGCGTGCCACTGCAGGTCCTGCACATGTCGCCAGGGGTGGTGTGAGGGGTGGGAGACATAGGTCTCTCCTTGCAGAGGGGTCTGGACTGTATGATAACCCACAACTGGCACGCATCGCGGATGTGTACCAGACTAGCACCGGAGAGGTCAGCCAGGTCTTGGGGATCCTCAAGGACATACAACAGCAGCAGGCTGCCCATCATGCCCGCTTGGACTCCCACATGTCCCGTGTCGAGACACACATGTCACGTGTCGAGACACACATGTGTGCCATGGAGTCCAAGTGGGACACATTGGAACAACTGACAGCGGTGCATAGGGACATACTGACATGCCTCCGCCAGATCAGCACCAACATGGCCTCACCTCCCTGTGTGCCCACAACATCTGCTGCTGAAACAACTGCAAATGCCACAGGGAGGGAGGAGGACTCTGGCAGAGAGTCCCCTGCACCGCCGCAGCCTGCACCTGAGGGTCCCCCCCCCAAGAAGAGGGGCCGTCCGAGGAGGCCAAACTGAGAGGCCGATGGCCATCTACATCCCCCAGGAAGCCAACACCTGTTCTGGAACTTTTCCTCTGTGTGCATACTGCACGCCCTGTTGAAGCCAAGCCAACTCTCCCACATGACATGGGGAGCTCTAGTTGACCAAATGTATCAGATGACTGTGGACTTTACTCTGGACTTTTCAGCTACCAAGACTTCCAATTCACATGGGAACTTTGGATCCAAATTTCTATGTACAGCACCCACCATCCTGTGCACCATCCTCACACCTGTATGTAAATAAACTCACCAATACACCATATCTGCCTCTGTTGTGATTCCGACGTGGTTTTCGTCATGTAGATGTTGATCTTCTAAATTACACTGTGCATGCTAACTGCTACAGCAAGTCCAACACCGTCATGTGAGTCATGGCGACGTGACTAAGGGTGGGCGTAGTTCGCGAAGTAATGCTTCGCGAAGCTACGCAAAGTGCAGTTCGCGCTACGCAAGCTTCGCGTAGCACTACGCGAACTGCGTAGCGCACTGTTCGCAATGATTGCACAGTGCCGGATGCTTGTCCGCACTGTGCAATCATTGAAAACGGCAACTTGCACAGTGCGAGCTGTCTTTACTGCCGCTCGAGTAGATTTTTACTCGAGCGGCAGCTTTCTCAACGCGGACTGGTAGTTTCTCATCGCGAGCGGTCGCAAGCATACGCGACCACTCGCAATGAGAAACCTGACCTCCCGCGTTGAGAATCTCGCCGGGAGGTTTATTTTCCACGCTCGCGATCGGCAACTTGATGTTGCTGATCGCGAACGAGGAAAAAGTCTCGCCGGGATAGTCATTTTGCTTGCTCGCGGTCGCCAACTTGACGTTGAGGACCGCGAGCAAGCAAAAATGACCGCGGCACTACGCTACGCTACGCTACGCGTGTTCGCACTGTGCTACGTGCAATTCGCGTTGTGCGAAGTAGCGCAAACTTCGCAAACTACGCGAGCGTAGCGTAGCACTTCGCCCAGGGTTAGACGTGACACATATGAGGGAGACACACCACTAGGGCCACAAAACACATACACACCAGGGCCATCAGACTCATCACCTATACTGATGTTGCAACGAAGTACAGTGGAATGTACAGACACGCCACCTATTCACAGTCACTGTCAACTAGACAACAGGTGCAGTAAGCAAATGTCAGTCAGATGTGTGACTACAGACAACGCACATCCCAAAGTCAAGCACAGGTTTATTACATATTTCCAACATGTATTTTCCACTACAAATGCAAGCTAATCCAACCTGGCTGTGGCCACAAAGTCAAAAAGTGCAGAAGATAGAAAGTCCAGGGGTGTGTGGCACATCACCTGTAGGGAAACGACTGCTTCCACCTTGGAAGTTGAATCATGGATTCGGGGGATCCAAGTTGATCAGACAACTCCAGCAGCACCCTGTGAAGGACAGACATGACACACAGTCAAAAGCACAGAAGAACAGCACAGAACGGCAATACTCATGTCTAATACATGTCACGAGATAACTACACAAAACCAAGTTAGCATGTCAACACTGTTGGGCAGTACAGACCACCTGCAAGGACACATCGCTGCACGCATCCAGTCAAGTAGCACATGGCCACACTCAAACAGCACCAGAGCACCACACACACATATCATGCAAACTCAAATCATTGACATTACAACCCTCTGGATACTCACATTCAGCTGAAGAAGTTGGTGATGAGCTGTGTGCGGACATCACCATCATCATCATCATCATCTTCACTGGCATCGTGACCCAGGCCAGGATCTTCCACAGGTGGCGGACGTTGGTCATCGTCATCCAGGATGAGAGGCAACTCCTTCCGCACTGCCAGGTTGTGTAGCATGCAGCAGACGATGACAATCTTGCACACCTTTGCTGGGGCATATGGGAGGGCCCCTCCTGTCTTGTCCAGGCAGCGGAAGCGGCTCTTCAGGAGACCAAAGGTCCGCTCAATCACCCTCCTCGTCCGACCATGTGCCTCATTGTAGCGCATCTGGGCTGGTGTCACAGGGTTTCTGAGGGGTGTCAGCAACCACGGCATGTTGGGGTATCCCGAGTCACCTACAGACAGACAATTGCACATTAGCCGATTCGAAAATGTATGCGGAAAACAACATAGCAGAACACACACAATGGTACAAAGTCAGTACACACCAACAAGCCAGGCACGCTGGTTCGGCATCTGTGACGTCATCCTCGGGATGCGACTACTCCTCATCACGTAGGCATCGTGTGCAGAACCAGGGAAACGGGCACACACATGTGAGATGGTCATATCTGCAAGACATACCACCAGAGCATTGATCGAATGGTAATGTTTACGGTTGCGGTATGCCTGCTCATGTGCCTGTGGTGGTATCAAAGACACATGTGTCCCATCAATGGAGCCAATTACATGTGGCATCCTCCCCAGGGCATAGAAGTCACTCTTGACGTCAGTGAGTCGTTGACGTGTTGGGAAATAGATGTACTGGTTGAGGTATCTCAACATTGCACCCAAAACATTGCGTAGCACACGGCTGAACATAGTCTGTGACATCCCACCAGTAGTTGCCACAGTGTGTTGAAAGGTACCGGTGGCAAAGAAGTGTAGGGCTGCCATCACCTTCACCTTGGGGGTCAGCGCTGTAGGATACGGCCGGCCAGGCTGCAAATGTGGGGCCAACCGCACTGCCAAATCCTCAATCAGCTGCCTGGTGAAGCGGTACCGTCGGATGCTGTCACGTTCCACCATCGTTGCCAGGTCAGGGAATGGTCGATGGACAGCAGGAGCCCTGCAGTGCATAGGTGAAGAAAGCAAGATTGTCAGTCACCCCACCAATGTGCCGTTCACCATACTCAATTCCACATGACACATCATCAACATACACAAGTACTTGATGTGTGTGTCGTCCCGTTTGGACATATATGGCACCTACATGGACATCATCTAACATCTCTCTGTTCAACAAGTGTTGACAACTGGTTCCAGGGTGTGCTATGGGACACCATTAGGCTGTGTCACAGTACACATTAACTGCTCTCACGTTCCACACACATACCACAGTGACATGTCTGGACAGATGCTCCACAGGCATCACAGCTCATTGACAGGTAGATTCCCAGGGACCCTGTCTTGCCACATGGACACTGGCATGACATGGCGTATCATGTACACGTCAGAAAAACAAACATGACACCCACAGGTGGTGGCCCCTGTAGCCTCTGCAGGACAGACATGGACGTCTGTGACACACACACAACATCAAAGTTCATGCACAAACCACGTGGATGTGGAGACTGTCTCCCATTGTGCACATGGAGTCAGAGACATGTGATACACAACATGCACACAGACTGTGGAGGGACATCACTATTGTTGGAATGGGCCACCCTGTGACGTACATGCCTTCCCACATGTGAGCCTGGAGGTATGTGACATGTCATACACATACACAACCTGGAAATGTGACCATGACACATGCTCAGAAATGAAAAGTTGCACACCACAATGGTCATGTGCACAACACACAAAGGACCCTGTCCCCATTAACACGTGCACAGCCTGGGTGTGGCTTCCCCCAAGTGCCACCCCAAAATCCACATGTTCACCCCCATACACAGATAAGGTTATGCTACCACACATGCCTCATAGACAGTGTGGACTGGGTGTGGTGTTGTAGGTGTGCCCCTGAGTCCCTGGAAAGTAAATGTGGCTGGCATAGGTTCACCAGTGACCAGCATGGTGACATATGCATGTGACCTGCCCTGGTACGCGTTGTAGAGCAATGGACCGATCGGTGTGCCCGGCCGGCCCATTGCATTGAATGTGAGCGGGTACGTTGTACAGCAATGGTCCGATCGGTGTGCCCGCACGGACCATTGCATTGAATGTGAGCGGGTACGCGTTGTACAGCAATGGTCCGACCGGTGTGCCCGCACGGACCATTGCATTGAATGTGAGCGGGTACGCGTTGTATGCCTGGTACGCATTGTACGACAATGGTCCGATCGGTGTGCCCGCACGGACCATTGCATTGAATGTGAGCGGGTACGCGTTGTACAGCAATGGGCCGATCGGTGTGCCCGCACGGACCATTGCATTGAATGTGAGCGGGTACGCGTTGTATGCCTGGTACGCGTTGCACAGCAATGGTCCGATCGGTGTGCCCGCACGGACCATTGCATTGAATGTGAGCGGGTACGCGTTGTACAGCAATGGTCCGATCGGTGTGCCCGCACGGACCATTGCATTGAATGTGAGCGGTACGCGTTGTAGAGCAATGGACCGATCGGTGTGCCCGGCCGGCCCATTGCATTGAATGTGAGCGGGTACGCGTTGTACAGCAATGCTCCGATCGGTGTGCCCGGCCGGCCCATTGCATTGAATGTGAGCGGGTACGCGTTGTACAGCAATGGTCCGATCGGTGTGCCCGGCCGGCCCATTGCATTAAATGTGAGCGGGTACGCATTGTACAGCAATGGTCCGATCGGTGTGCCCGCACGGACCATTGCATTGAATGTGAGAGGGTATGCATTGTAGAGCAACGGACCGATCGGTGTGCCCGGCCGGCCCATTGCATTGAATGTGAGCGGGTACGCGTTGTACAGCAATGGTCCGATCGGTGCGCACGCATTGGCTGGGGCCTGGCATGGCAACGGACGCGTTTTTGAAGCTTCAACTAGTCTGATGCAGTGAATTCAGTTTGCCAGCCACAACAATGTTGCAAGTTCATGGGTGTCATGAAGTTGAAATTTTTGAAGGATGCTGTGGGCGTGTCTTGGTGCTGCAATTCCATGGATTGGTCAGATTCATAAGATGCATACGACTTGGACCTATCACTTTGGACACATGGCACAGTATCTGCCTCTGCAGCACACATATAAAGCTGGCTGTTCCCCTGAGGGCTCACTTGCCTGCACTACATGCTCCAGGACGACATCTGCCACTACACTGCTGCTGTCTCTGCATCCTCTGGCTACTGCAATGGCACGTACTGTGGAGAGAGCCCCAGCCTTCACCCATGAGGAGAACCAGGCCCTGCTGGACAACCTCCTTCCACAGTACAGCAAGCTGTATGGGACACCAGGGGAGCAGGTGAGTGTGCTGTCCACTGCCTTACTAATTGTGCATGTTGTCTGACTAGCAGGATTTACAGTGTGCACACCACTGGTTAGCATGCTCACTGAGTAGTACTCACCCCCAAAGTGTGTAGTCACATGCACTGAACAGGTACAGTGGAGTAACAGTGCATTCAAACAAGGTTCACTTCCCATGCAATGATACCATGTAGTAACTGCTGGCAAACTGTCCATAGCCCTCATTGCACTGCCTGTGTACATCATATGCCCCTGTGATTGAGACATGTATTTCCAACTGTGTGATGCACGGATATGTTGCATGTGTAGTAATGGCCTTTTCACTTTGTCATCCTCACAGGTTGATGCCCATCAGAAGCTGGATATCTGGCTGGCCATCGTCCGGGCAGTCAGATCCGTGGGGGTCTACAAGCGCCGGATCCGCAACTGCCAGAAGAGGTGGCAGGACCTTCGGGGCTGGACCCGGAGAATTGCAAGGGTCCAGCTGAAGCTGTCGCCTCCTCGCAGGAGGGGCGGACACTGGACCCTGACCCCCCACATGCTCCAGATCCTGCCGGTGGTCTTTCCAGAGCTGGATGGGCAGCTGAAGGGCAGACAGCAGCAAGGAGGGGGTGAGTCAAAGACTGCACTGTGAACTCTGTCTGACATTCTATGTGCCCTCCTGTGGCGTGGTTAAACTTCCCCAGTACATCAGTCTTGTTGTCCAGTACCCATGTCCCTCTATTGTGACATGGCCACTACCCATCTGATAGGCCGGTGTGCTCCTTACGCTCAGGATAATTGTGTCACTCGGGTACAGGGTCCTTGCATTTAGCTTTGCTCAAGGTGGGTGACAGCTTTTGTTCCCATGATATTGTGTTAGCCTTCATGGGTGGGTCAATTGCTCACACAATGCCTGAGTCGTGCAATGTAGTCTGGGTGTAACTTTGATATGTGATCCACTTGCAGATCAGAATCACCACATGTCCCTGGGGTATTTGCCACACCCCCATGCTGCGGGTGGGTAAAATGTTTGGGCCTCAGGAGTATGTATGTCAAGTGTGTCACACATGCCTAGCCACCTGCCTACTGACCAGGGCTCATCCATCTTGCAGGTGGAGCCGGACAGTCATGCCTACTCCAGGGCATACAATACACTCTGTACTCCCACTCCCGTGTGTCAGCTGACATGCAAATGTTCACTCAGGTGTCTGCCTCTGTGTCGTTGTGCTGTGACTACGTAGTCGGGACTCCTGTGATGTTTATTGGTTAGGGGTCAGCATGCCATCTGCTATTGGACCATGTGAGACAAGACTTCTGTGACTTATAGGTGTTTGATCACATGACTGTGCAGACAGGTGTATGCCACTGTGACTTTCAGGCAGCTGTTTTTCACTCTCAGCACACTGTGAGGTGCTCATGTTCAGAGAGTTGTGTTTCATGTCCCCCATATGTCCAATTGGTATGATGTGGACAAATAGTAGTTCAGATGATGTGGTTTTTGGGGGATGGACATGTGCACTTGTCAGTTACATTACTTGCCTTCCCCATGTCCTAGGATTGTGACACAGTGCAGACTGTTGTTGGCTGGCTGCCATGGCCATGTGACTGGAGACAGTGATGTATGACCTTGCAGGCATGCCTGTGTCATGGCATTAAACTTCCTAAGAGTGATCCTGCAGGGGAGTGACATGTGCAACATGCACCCCATTGTGGCATTGACTATCCGGACATGGGTGCTTCATGGGGTCTGGTGCTGGTATGCATCACATGCATTTCTATTTAGACTCTGGCCGTCCATTTATACAGACACCTGCACTGACTCAGTGGCAAGAGATGTGACGTGGGCATGTTCACATACTTCACCGTGTTCTCAGCAATGTCCAACTACTGTGTAGGTGGTGCATGTGTCCACACTGGGGTATTACCATCAGACAGGCACCAGACCGATGGGTGCAAGGGCAGGAGGGGTGTGAGTTCCATGGTTGACCATCAGACTGACAATTGGCTTCTCCTAATCTGTGTGATGACTTTTGGCAATGTTCTACTAGAGATGCCAGGGCTTGCCCTGTGATGTGCTGTACTTACTGTGGTGTGTGCGGTCAGTGCAGGTGACTGATGTTTGTCTGTTTCCCTAATTGTTTGCAGATACATCCACAGCCACAGGAGGGGACAGCTCCATGGACCAGGAGGAGCAGCAGAGCCAGACTGGGTCAGCGTCCGACGAGTGGTCAGAGGGACCCAGTGGCACGGAGGGCGAGGGGAGCCACACCGAGGAGTCCTCAGCACCATCCACCTCAGCTGGGGACCACAGCAGCTCAGAGGATGACTCCCTTGTGGATGTGGGTGTCAGCAGCCACAACACCGCAGCTAGTCTGTCTGACCCCGCCACCACCACCACCGCCCTCCCATAGGCTCCCATTCCTGAGGTCCGTGGAGGCTCCCGTGCTCGGGAGCGTGTCTCCTTCAAGCCAGGCACCGCACCCCCTGCCCCTGTGTCCCCTGCTGCCCTGAGTGAGGAGTCTGTGTACCTCCTTCGGCAGCTCCATGTAGGGCAGACAGCAATGCTGACTGTCCTCCATGCACACACCACTCTGTTGACACAGCTGGTGTCGTTCATGGAGGGCATCTCAACGGGTATGTCTGCCCTACAGAGGAGCAATAGGTCCATGGACTCCTCCCTGACGGCAGCAGTGTCCCTCCTCCAACAGTCCCTCACCCCTCCCACCTCTGCCCTATCCACACTTCCTACCACCCTACCTGTCCAAAGCACATGCACACCTGCACAATCACCCAAACACACAGACACGAGCAGCACACACACACCCAAAACCAAGGCAAGACGTGCACACAAGCATCCTCAGGGGACTGATTCCACACACACAGGGGATGGGGAACTGACACACACACAGGCAACCACAGTCACTCTGCAATCCTCAAGATCCTCTCCCTCCAAGACCCCTTCCCTTGCCTCACCTGCAACCCCACATACACAGCAGCTCTTCCTCTCTGACCTCGGCCTCTTCCCCTCCAATCCCGCTGATCCAGCATACCGGGGGAAGAGGAAGTCCACACACAGAGAGGGAGTGCCCCTCGCCCCTGGACACCCTCCCCCAGGTGCAGGCAGAGTGAGCCCCCACCCGCAAGTCCCCCCGGACCCAGAAGAGCAAGACCCCGCCACCGCCCTGCAAGTCACACACCCAGTCTCTCACCTCCATCCCCCAGGCCATCACTCCACAGGTTCCACCGCCACACCCTGCCCCAGGTTCCCCACACACCAATACCGCATCCCCAAACTGCTCAGGCCCTCCCCCCTGCCACTTGCTCTTCCACCCCCAAACCAGACGCTCTGCCTGTATGTGCCACTGGTGTGGAGACCGTGTCCCCCCTCTGTCCTGCCCAGCTCTTCTGCCCCCCTTCCACTCCCTTGGAGTCATGCACTGCGGTGGAGTCCACAACAACCCCGTCTGACTCGGGCACTGCATTGGGGACCCAGTCCACTCCATTTGACCAGCCCACTGCAGTGGTTGCAGCACCAACACCATCGGACTTGGGCCCTGCGGTGGTGCCGGCCCCCTGAGTCAGACACCTCCACTGCAGTTGCCGGTGACACTCCTGCACCCACCTCACCTTCCCTGCCTCCTTCTGGCATCCCCTGATCCTGTCCCTGCGGTGCCTGGCCTGCCCCTCGTATGCCCCTCCAAGGGGGATGTCCCCTGTCGGTACCTGTGCAGGCAAGCAATTGGTGACAAGTTGTCACACATCACCCTGTTGGGACTGTGTATTTGGACTGGACATTGGCCGTAGTTAATTTTGGACTTTTGATTTCAGTTGCACACTTGCTGAATAAAGCCTCTTTTTGTTTACTTGTGGTTAATCTTTGGTGGTAAATGATGTAGATGTGTAGAATCATGCATTTGCTGTTGTAATTGTGTTCAGATCAGGTAAATGAAGTTTTGCTGTGATGGGCTCCATGTGATGCATGGGATATGTGTCTTAATCTAATCTGGATCTATAGCATCCCTTGCTGCAGTCTGAGGGTGTGATGTTCAGCATTTGACACAGGGATGTACGTTTAGCATTTGTAGATTACCATCTTTGTCCTACACTGTTGCACATCTGTTGGGCTTACCACTGTCCAATGTTCCTAGTACCCTGACTGTGTGCCCGTCTCCACTGGACATGCAGTTTTGCACATCAATTTTGGAGGACTCATCTGTGTATACAGTACAACTGGATTGCCACGTGTTTTGGGTGTATGCAGATGACTGACGTGACACTCCCGTACCCAGGCTGATGTGAGCAGAGGCTTCTGTGTGTTGTAGTTGTTGACTCACTGACGGAGTGTCCTGCTGATATGTTTGAGTCGTGCACAGACAAGGTTTGGCACAGTGGACCTTGCACAGGAGTGGAGTGCCCTCATGGCTGTGTGTAATCTGGTGACATTGCGTGTGCCCGTGTTGTGTGTTGTGTGAGCATGTCTGTGCATGTTCCCTTCCCTTTTCATACACAGGCTGTGTCCCTAGGGATGTTCCTGTTTGTGATGCTTGCAGAGTTGGTATGTGTTCATCCAGCATCTTGGACCTGGTTTCTCCGTGATGTGGGTGCATGGCAAACTGATGTTCATGAGGTTGTCATCCCAGGTTGTCTTTGTTGTCAGGGCTGGGGATGTGGGCAAACGCTGATGGGACACATTCAGGATTCCCCTTAGCACTTGTTGTTTACACAAGTAATGTGATTTTGAGTTTGTGGTAGCTTTCAGTGATTGTGACGCGTTGTGTGTGTGACTGCTGCCACTCCTCAGGGTCAGAGCTGCAATGTTGGAAGTTGTGTACGTGTGTTCTTTGTGTCTCACCTTGGCTTCTTCGTTGGTGTGTGACTATGGCCAGGATCCCACTGTTTGTGGTGGATTTCACATCATGCACATGTACGGCGTACTGTGCTGTGTGTCATTCATAGACGAGTCATGTTGAGTGGGCATGTGTGATGGGTTTCTGCACCTTAGTTCCCCCCACCACCCCTGGGATTGTCATGGGTGCATGTGCAATGTCACCAGTCCATGTGAGCTTCACTGCTGCACATTGGTGGAGATCAGGGTGTGTGGTGTTGAGTGTGCAAATGTGAGTTGTTGCACGGCTAGACCACTACCTCCATATTGGCCTTGGCTGGCAGGCCCTGCTGATTGATTGGAGCTTGTGTAGGTGTGATGGTAGTTTGTAGCTGAGGACACATGGCTGTGGTTCACAGTGTGATCAACATCTACCTTTGTCATCACAGTGGAATTGTCATGCAGGCTAGTGTCTGCACAATGTGGGGTCCCTGGGGGTAGTGCTGTGGTGGGTGTGTCTCTTGCTGTGTTAGTTGCTGTTCCTACAAGCTTGTGTGACATGTGTAATTTGGGCTCCCTCTCATCTAACAATGCCAGATTGCCCACATAGGGGAATCCAATCCATGAGTTACTTGTGTGTGGCACTGTATACACATCTGTGTAATTGGGATTCAAGCCTCCTCATGTGTTGTGTGGTTGCCTGGGGACACTGGCACACACCCCCATCACCTGTTGTGTTTGATATGCAGTGTGAGTCTGCCTGTTTGTGTTAGTGCATTTGCATCACTGCATTGGCATTTCTGTAGTGTGCCATTGGCTGTATGTTGTTTGGTGATTTTCCCCTGCTCTCCCTGGGACTCCTGGGTCATCAGTCAGCACAATGATCATGGTTTGTATGTCCCATTGCTGCCATGGTATGGTATTTGTTCACCTGACATCGACAGTCTCCACAGGTTATATACATTTGTGTGTCCATAGGTGCAAATATGTGGGTCAGCATCATGATGGTCACTTCTGTCATTGTGTAATTGGCTGATTGTTGGCAATGTGGTCCCCCATGTGTGATGTTTGTATGCACATGGCCAAAACGATGTTTCTGTGTCACTGCACTGTTATCCTTGCCCAATCTATGTTGCAATGGGACACAAGCACTACTATGCCACAGATGTTTTTGTTGTTGTGTGACCAGGATTCATCCATACAGTTTATCTTTGGCAGCTTTTACCATGCCTACACTTACCTTATGATCACCGTGGTGATGGTGCTTTGGGCCCCATTGCCACACTGATCAAAAGGTGCATCAGCCCTGGACCCCACACTTACCTTTTGGTGACTGTGGTGATGGTGCTTTAGGCCCCATTGCCACACTGATCAAAAGGTGCATCAGCCTTGGACCCCACACTTACATTTTGGTGACTGTGGTGATGGGGCTTTGGGCCCCCTTGCCACACTGATCAAAAGGTGCATCAGCCTTGGACCCCACACTTACATTTTGGTGACTGTGGTGATGGGGCTTTGGGCCCCATTGCCACACTGATCAAAAGGTGCATCAGCCATGGACCCCACACTTACCTTTTGGTGACTGTTGTGATGGTGCTTTAGGCCCCATTGCCACACTGATCAAAAGGTGCATCAGCCATGGACCCCACACTTACCTTTTGGTGACTGTGGTGATGGTGCTTTAGGCCCCATTGCCACACTGATCAAAAGGTGCATCAGCCTTGGACCCCACACTTACATTTTGGTGACTGTGGTGATGGGGCTTTGGGCCCCATTGCCACATTGATCAAAAGGTGCATCAGCCTTGGACCCCACACTTACCTTTTGGTGACTGTGGTGATGGTGCTTTAGGCCCCATTGCCACACTGATCAAAAGGTGCATCAGCCTTGGACCCCACACTTACATTTTGGTGACTGTGGTGATGGGGCTTTGGGCCCCATTGCCACACTGATCAAAAGGTGCATCAGCCATGGACCCCACACTTACCTTTTGGTGACTGTGGTGATGGTGCTTTAGGCCCCATTGCCACACTGATCAAAAGGTGCATCAGCCATGGACCCCACACTTACCTTTTGGTGACTGTGGTGATGGGGCTTTGGGCCCCATTGCCACAGTGGCCATGGTCGGCTTGTATTGTGGAGGCCACACACTTTTCTGTGTCACACATGTGATAGTGGGTCACATTGTATGTTCATTGTCATGTTTTGTGTTGTTGGCATTTGACATGGACTACACACGCTTGTCATGTTGTTTGGGTGGATGTAATTTTCTGTGATTCCTTATGTGGGAGTATGCTGGTTGTGTCATGCATTACCCGTCCTATGAGTAGGGGTGGTGGTAGTGGCAGGCATCCAGCCCCCCATGGGTAGAGGTGGTAGTAGTGACAGGCATCCAGCCCCCCCTGGGTAGGGGTGATGGTAGTGGTAGGCATCTGGTACCCCCTGAGTAGGGGTGGTAGTGGTGGTAGGCATCCAGCCCCCCATGGGTAGAGGTGGTAGTAGTGGTAGGCATCTGGCACCCCATGAGTAGGGGTGGTAGTGGTGGTGGGCATCCAGGCCCCCATGGGTAGAGGTGGTAGTAGTGGTAGGCATCTGGCACCCCCTGAGTAGGGCTGGTAGTGATGGTAGGCATCCAGCCCCCCATGGGTAGAGGTGGTAGTAGTGGTAGGCATCTGGCACCCCCTGAGTAGGGGTGGTAGTGGTGGTAGGCATCCAGCCCCCCATGGGTAGAGGTGGTAGTAGTGGTAGGCATCTGGCACCCCTGAGTAGGGGTGGTAGTGGTGGTAGGCATCCAGCCCCCCATGGGTAGAGGTGGTAGTGGTGGTAGGCATCCAGCCCCCCATGGGTAGAGGTGGTAGTAGTGACAGGCATCCAGCCCCCCATGGGTAGAGGTGGTAGTAGTGGTAGGCATCTGGCACCCCCTGAGTAGGGGTGGTAGTGGTGGTAGGCATCCAGCCCCCCATGGGTAGAGGTGGTAGTAGTGACAGGCATCCAGCCCCCCATGGGTAGAGGTGGTAGTAGTGGTAGGCATCTGGCACCCCCTGAGTAGGGGTGATAGTGGTGGTAGGCATCCATCCCCCCATGGGTAGAGGTGGTAGTAGTGACAGGCATCCAGCCCCCCATGGGTAGAGGTGGTAGTAGTGACAGGCATCTAGCACCCCCTGGGTAGGGGTGGTGGTAGTGGTAGGCATCTGGCACCCCCTGAGTAGGGGTGGTAGTGGTGGTAGGCATCCAGCCCCCCATGGGTAGAGGTGGTAGTAGTGGTAGGCATCTGGCACCCCCTGAGTAGGGGTGGTAGTGGTGGTGGGCAGCCAGGCCCCTATGTGTATATGTGGCATTGGTGATGGCCATCCCGCCCCTATGGTGCTGCTGTTGCTGGTGTAAGTAATTTCTGCATCCCTCTGTGTGTGTGTGATATGTCGGGTACGTGTAGTTTGTTTTTGTTGTTGGTGTCTGACTTACCTTCTGCGCCGTACGCGTCCGTGCCTGTTTCGGTAATAGATGTAGAATATTGGTAGGATCGGCACGATGGGATTCATGGTTGGTTCTGCCTCGCTCGTCTTTCTCTTTGCTTTGCCTCGTCCTCGTCGCTGGCGTGTTCGTCTCGTAGCCGTGGATCGTCTTGTGGCGCGAATAGGAGCTTATGTGCGCCTCTCCCGGATGCTTTGACGTGCCGTGCATAGTGACGGGTTCGGCGCGTACGGAAAGCGTATCGTACTTGTCCGGCCGGACGGGGCTGCATTTTGGCTTCCGTGCGACTCGATTTTGCGTTTCCGGATCCGCCTCGGTCGGAGAACAGGACCTGTATTGGGTGAGTACGACTGGGTCGGGATTTGGGCAGTTGTGCGCATCGTACTTGCTCGTACGGACGTATGTGCGAATCGGTCGGGAAACAGGCATTCGCCTGGCTTTTTTCCCGGCCGAATGGTATTAGGTGCGCCTCTGACCGGGATCGGAATCGACCCCTCAGTGTGGGTGTGGGCAAGAATGGAAAGAATTTAGTCACAGTGGGTTTCAGTTTGAAAAATAGATTAGGTCATACCTTCTGTCACAGGTTGTGTACAGGGTCTACACATCTATATACGAACGTTGTCGTCGTGGGACTGTGGAGATTCAATAGTCTTATTCCTAAATGAAAAGAGACATGTGTTGAAATAAGTGTCCTTGGTGAGTTTCTAATATAATATGAGGCAC
Source organism: Calotriton arnoldi (assembly GCA_963921515.1). Taxonomy (NCBI): domain Eukaryota; kingdom Metazoa; phylum Chordata; class Amphibia; order Caudata; family Salamandridae; genus Calotriton; species Calotriton arnoldi. The sequence continues at coordinate 217,242 of CAWUFW010011780.1, read as the reverse complement.
TTCAAATTATTTCAACCCTGATGTCATGTACAGCGCTGCTCCGTCTGAAACGCCTCCAACAGAATCAAGGAAGCGCATGGGTTTCCTAACTGTAGCACAGTGGGAACATAGCAGGCAAGTCCTTTGCGCTTGAACGTGGAGAAGCGGTTAAGCGCTAATTGAAGCGAGAGGTTATTCTTAGTAACTGCCGAGTTGAATTGTACAAGCAGTTTCAAGTTGCTTAACAGTTATGAAACCCATGCGCTTCCTTGATTCTGTTGGAGGTGTTTCAGACGGAGCAGCGCTGTACATGACATCAGGGTTGAAATAATTTGAAGTGCCTCATATTATATTAGAAACTCACCAAGGACACTTATTTCAACACATGTCTCTTTTCATTTAGGAATAAGACTATTGAATCTCCACAGTCCCACGACGACAACGTTCATATATAGATGTGTAGACCCTGTACACAACCTGTGACAGAAGGTATGACCTAATCTATTTTTCAAACTGAAACCCACTGTGACTAAATTCTTTCCATTCTTGCCCACACCCACACTTTGTGTTTATCTTTCACAGCCCGATTAACGCCAGAGACCGGCTACACCATGGATTTTAATACATTTCATGGGAGACTATTTTAAAATCAGGTACCTCATTCTGCTTTATAATTTATGCATACATGTAACCACGTGTAGGGGGTCCCCTTAAGCTTTAATGACACCACTTTTTTTATATTCTTTTTAGTTAAGACATCTCCAGTCCACGCCCTGAGGATAACCCTAGAACACAGCAGGGTTTGAAACGCGTTGGCATTGCGGCTGAAGCCAACTAGCTTGCTGATTAATTTGCTTTCTTCAGCCTAGTACACAGGCAGGACTCTTTGAACTGTGTATAGTCCGCCTGTTTTCTTTGTCTTATATAATGGACTGGTGCCCTCTAAATTTAAGGAGGACAACGATATTATTCATGGTGTCTATGTTGTACATATCGTAATATTGAAGTTTGTTTATTTATTTATTTTTCATGTTTTTGGGATTTGTATGTAATTTATGGTTTTTGTATTTGTGTCACACTGAAAATTTGGTGCGTCTCTCTATGACATGATGAAATATTTCTTCTCTTATGGCTGCACCCCCTCGACGGGCTGGTCCCATAGCAGTCTTTGCCTAACACTGGTGGTTGGTGACTTGGTTAAGGTTTGGGTGACTGACTTTTGCCGAGCTGCTCTGAGCTCTGGGAGTTGCACATTCTGGGGAGTTGTTCCACTATATGTTTTTCCGCAGGATAGGGGCTATGACCAAGACATGGAGGGTAATGGGGTGGGATGGTGGGAGGTTGGGGACACTAGACTTTACTATTAACCATGGCAGTATCACTGTGTATGATTAAGTTAATTACATGGAATATAAGGGGAATGGGTTTGATGGGCAAGAGGCACAATATCCATAGCTATTTGAAGAGGAGGGGGGTCCAGATTGTCCTGCTCCAAGAAACTCACCTCCTGCAGAGTGAAATCGAGAAACTACATAGAAGATGGAGAGGGCAGATATATGCAACTAGCTATTCGTCTTATGCCAGAGGTGTCCTGATATTAATATGGCCAGGTGTCCCCTTAGAAGTCACCAGCACCAGAATTGATAAGGAGGGGAGATATGTATTGCTCACTGGGAAGTTGAGCGGCAGGAACATCACAATTGGCAGTGTCTTCGCCCCAAACCATGACGTTAACTTTCCAGCAGGAGCTCTCGGCTCAACTGGTTGAACCTGCATCTGGAGCCTTGATACTGTGGGGAGACTATAATTGCGCGGCAGATATATTATTAGACCGCTCACACCCCCCCATCCCTGGGGCCCAAACACACCGCACGTCACTGGGTTATCACGAGTGGAGAGATCATTGGGGGTTGGTCAACACCTGCAGGGTACAACATGCTGTAGTTAGAGAATATTCTTTTTGCTCCCGTCTACACCAATTACACACCAGACTAGACGCATTCCTCTGCTCCTCAGATTTTAACAAGCCTATCACACACACTGAGTATTTAGGCTGCACCTTCTCGGACCACAGCCTGTTATTAATGACCCACCAGCCTTTGGGGGCTAGACCTCCCTCCGATTCCTTTATGGAGGTTCAAACCCGAGATGCTGGAAGATGCCCCCTTCAGAGAGTCTCTGGACTCCTGTGTCGAGACTTTCTTCACCACTGATGCTCACTCCGCCTCTACAGTGCTGATGGAATGGGAAGCCTTTAAGGTTGTGATCCGGAGGCACTGTCTGAGTCAGTCGACCGGTGTGCGGAGAGTCCTCTGCAGAGAACTAGTAACTATTGAGGAACAACTACGCACACTTGATAACGCCCAGGGCGCAGATGCGGTAGCATCAGCGGCCCTACTGGACGCCAAGTCCCTATGACATGAAGCACTGGAATGCTTGTGAAGGTTTGACTATAAAAGCTACCTCTCTAGGGTTCATGACGAAGAGGGTAAATCCGGTCACCTGCTAGCAAGACTGATCAAACCGGAGCTACGAGGCACCCAAATTACACACATCAGCACTGACACAGGTATGACTACACGAACCAGGAGCAATTAATGCTCTGTTCCGAGACTACTTTGAAGAGCTTTACTCTGCCTCGTCCCCAGCCGCGCAGGACACAATTAGGAACTTCCTGGCGCCCTTGCAGCTAGTAACATTAGATAGACAGGCCCGGAAACTACTGGGGGTCCCGGTGACTTTACTGGAGGTACGACAAGCCATGGCCTCAATGGCTACGGGGAAAACACCGGGGCCGGATGGCCTTCCTGCTGAATTCTACTCTGCCCTCGCCCCTAAACTAGTGCCACACCTAGTGGCCTCATACACTGAATCATTAAGACTGGGACGACTCTCAGACTTTATGCAAAGTGCTATAGAGATCCCACTCCCTAAGAAAATAACCTCAGGAACCTGTGTAGCAGACTACAGGTCCCTATCCATGCTCAATATGGATTTTAAGTAAGGTTGGCCCCCGAAACTGCTCCCTAATTTGCCCACGTTAATCCACACTGACCAGAACGGGTTCAGCCCATCCCGAAGCACCTCATCCAGTCTGAGAGGACTCTACTCAGTGCTGAACCACCCTGAGGCGAAAACATGCATGCAGGCGGCAATCTTATCAATTGCCCTGGACAAGGCCTTTGATACAGTCGCTGGGATTATTTATTTGAGACCATGGAGAGGATGGGTCTGGGGGAAGGCTGGATCAAGATATTATACGCTCATCCAACTGCAAGAGTCAGAATGGGCAGGACTGTGTCTATCCAATATGAGATCTCCTGTGGCACATAACAGGGGTGCCCAATGTCACCTGTACTGTTTGCCCTGGCAATGGATCCGCTGGCTGCCCTGTTTCTACGGGTCAGGAATGGGATGGGGTTGACCATGGACAGACGACACTATGTCATTTCCCTATATGCTGACGACATCCTGATTTACTTAAATGAGACTGTGGCCGGATCTGATACTGCCTTGAGACTTCTAGGACGATTTGCTACCCTGTCAGGGCTGCAGGTTAATAAGACCAAAACTTACCTCTTTCAGGTGTCAGGACCCGTGACCCCAACGCTACCAGACGACCTTAACTGGACCCAAACCACATTCAAATATCTAGGTATTCATATTTATCATTCCCTGGCTGACATACGAGACGGTAACCTAGGCAGATTGCTTAGGTCGCTTAAATCCTGCATAACATTTTGGAGCACCCTGAAATTACCAGTCATGGCACGTATTTCATTAACTAAAATGGTCATGCTACCCCACCTATTATATTATTTTGTGAACCTTCCGCTGGTACTGCCAAAGGGATGGTTTGCCCCACTGGACTCATTAGTGAGGGACCTAATATGGAGGGCGGACACAGAAGGGTCTCCCTGGTGACGCTGCAGCGCCCAGTGCAGGGAGGGGGCTTGGGGGTACCCAACTTTGAGTTTTATTACTTGGCCTCCCAGTTACAGTGGCTGCCGCAATGGCTGGAGGGAGCCAACACGGAGGGGACATTCCTGGCTGAACCTGGTGAGCGCCCGACCCTTTTACCAGCTAAAGTACTGGACCATACAGTGGCGGCCCCCTACCGGTCAATACTGCAAACCAAAGCACTGCAATGCTGAAAAAGAAGCATGTCCAAACTAGCAGAAGTCCCTAAATATACGCCACTGCTGCCATTGGTGGGCCTGCCTCATGGAACCCCACCCTTGATATTTTTCGCCTGACCAATTAACTGCTTGGACAGAGGTGGGTTTAGAGACAGTAGGTGACTGTTACCAGGAGAAGTCATTGATCCCCTTTGCAGACCTGGTGGAGCAACACGGGCTCTCGGTAGGCCAATTGATACAATACGAGGCCCTGTCACGCACCTTCAAAACACTGTGGGGAGGAGGCAAAGAGAAACCGGAGACACACCCTCTATTACACGCGCTGCTCTCCCTAGGCACAGCTAGCCACCAGGTGAAATGGTTTTACATGGCATTAGTAGAGGCAACCCTGACACCATTATATAAAATCAGAGGTCGCTGGGAGCAAGTCCTAAATAGGGAACTTACAGTTCGGGAATGGGGGAGAGTACTGGCATCACCCAAGTCAGTGTCTCGCAACACGAGGCTGAAATACATCCAGTTTAACTATATACACATGACCTACATGACCCCACACAGGCTGCGAATAATACATGCGGGAGGGGTATGCAACTGCCTGAGGTGCGACCAACAGGACACAGATTTTATACATGTGGTTTGGGGCTGTGCAACACTGCGCCCGTTCTTGAATGAAGTAGTGACAAGGACGGGGGCACCCCTTGAGAGAATGTTGGACAGCTCCGTGGAGGTGTGCCTGCTGGGCATATTCCCCCGCCCACTGAAAAGGAAAGTAGGGAACAGGTTTATAGAGCTGGCTCTAGCCTTGGCTAGGAGATGGGTGTCAATGGCCTGGAGAGCCACATTGGGATTATAGATAGACACCTGGAAAAGAGATGTTATGAGTTGGGCCGAGGCAGAGGGGCGGGCATTGTCCAGAGAAGAGGCGAGAGGCTTGTGGAGGTGGCCCATAGCTGATCAGTGGAAGGAATTAGTACAAGCCTGGGAACTTGCAATGCTGGTGAATAGTGAAGACGATGGGAATGAGGAGGCGAGGACACCTGAAAGAATGCCCACAATCACATGGGGAACAGACAAACCAGTTTACTCAAGGCAAAATACACACAGATTTTGCATCATCGAGCAAACCCCCACATGGTTATTTATCTGCAACAAAAAAAAACACTGTCCATATGGCACCACACAAGAAATTCAGAGAAAGATTTTTCCAAATACAAGTCTCACCTCTTTAAAACTCTGCATCACTTCAACCTGGGCAAGAAACCAACTTTCTCAAATTAAAAAACACTCTAAGAAGTCACCTCTTCAAGCAGGTGTATGGTTAGCCCAGTCCCTACATTAGTGCAGATACGCTCAGATTTTATTTGACCAGCTTCCTGGCTGGCCACACACCTAGGACAGGCTCTTGCCTTTGCTTTTACTATTGCCATCCTTGTTGTAAGGTACCTTTAACATCGGTGGGGATTTTCATAAGAAGACTACACTTTTCTGCAAGCAGATAGCAAAGTTCCAGAGATGCTGCATTGTTGTTTTTTGTTTTGCCAACATCAGAGTTGTCCTTCAATTTCAGATGCACACCCTACTTTATCTCCTTTTTATAAGAGTTAGACTACTGTCCCTGAGCCATAGCTGGGATGGTTATAGCATGATATTGGCTCAGGTTTACATTCTTATTACTTGGGCCCTTTTAGGAAAATGCCTACCTCTCTCCTTTATCATGTCTGGGACATGTATGGATGTATGCATGATGTATGTATTTGTGGGGCTAGTGTCTCACAGTGGACTGGTGGAAAGAATTTAGACCCTGTGTGTGTGCTGCACAGAATGATTATTTTGTGTAAGTCGGATATATCCCAAGAGCAGCCAACAGCCTGCTCTGCAGGACCGAAGACTATGCCCATCGGGTGGCTAGCCGCCATTGACGGTGTTGGGTATAGGCCAGGCCCTGCCCTCAACACTCTCCGGTTCAGGAGGACCTGGTTTGGCAGTTCGGGTTAGACTGATTTGCATATAACTGGGTCCAAACTGAGGTGGCATGGTGTGCAAATTAACAATGGATCAGGATGCGGCTCAAAGTAATTACAAGTGACTGAGATTAATTTAAGCATTCTATCCATCACTTTTTGTATAATTATTTTGTCGCTCTAAGTGGGACGGGTCTGCCCCTCTGTGGGTCCAGTGCACACTGTGTCATTGGAATCAAGCTATGCCTGACTGAGGAGCCCATAACTGTGGCGAACCCAGTCCTGGGTTGCTTGTGTTCCGGTTCAGGTAGCACCTGGCTTAGCAGATCGTACTGGACTTTTTCCATTGGAGCAGGGCCAAGACTGATTTGCATATAGCTGGGTTCAAACTGAGGTGGCGTGATGTGTAAAATAACGTGGGTTGGGATGCGGAGCAGAGTAATTACCACTGGCTAAGATTATTTCAAGCATTCCATCCATCACTTTTTATATACTTTAATACCTCTCTCCTTTGTCATGTCTGGCACATGTATGCATGATGTATGTATTTGTGGGGGTGGTGTTGCACATTGGACTAGTGGAAAGCATTTAGACCCTGTGTGTGTGCTGCACGAGATGATTATTTTGTGTAAGTCAGTAGAAGCCAACACCCTGCTTCACAGGACCAAAGGCTATGCGCATCAGGTGGCTAGCTGCCATTGGCGGTGTTGGGTGTAGGCTAGGCCCTGCCATCACCACTCTCACTGTGCACAGCTGTGAATTGATGACTGCTCACATGGCCAGGCTCTTTGACCATGCTCCTCTTACGAGAGGAAGGTGTTGGCTGCATATGACAAAAAGCATATGTTAAAAAAATCAGAAATTCACTGGAAAGAAACAAAAGTTAATGTGCCTTTATTCTTAATGTTGAAATAAGATAAAAACTAAAAGTTAACAACGAAAAAATTGCTGAAATTCACCAGTTATAATTTATTGAGCTAACAATAACTTGTGCCACGCCATGCACTGCTTATGACTTCACATATTACATCACTCATGACATGTTAAATGACATCATTGGGATATCACTGATGCCATCTCATACAACATCACTGAGATGTCCTTTGAGATTACATCAAAGTAATGAGGTTGGTACTGCTATTATTGATAAGTGTGTTATGTTTTTGTCTAGAATGTCAAGCACTCCAGGCTGCAGTGGAGGGCAAGGACCATCCTATAGAGGGGGACCAAGTAGCTGCTGGGACGAGTGTTGGGACGGGTGGTATTATCACTTCCCTTTCTCAATAACAATTGTTGCATTTTGTTAAGTTATTCCTTCCTTGCATCCAAGCCCAGATCCCAATCATTTTTAAATTGTCCATCTTCCCATATTTCTCTCTCAGTCTTTCTACTATTGAACGTTGTTAGAAATAGGGTCTCTAGTTGGTAGTGGTTTGCACCCTGTCCAAGTAGGTACCCTCACTCTAGTCTGGGTAAGTAAGTTACACCCATGAGATAACCCCTGCTCACCCCCTTGCTAGCTTGGCTTATCCCAAAGGCAATGCGTAAAGTATTTGTACATACACACACGCACACACACACACACAGTAACATGGTGAAAACACTAAAAAAGGGCTCCACACCAGTTTAGAGACCTAGCCAATATTTATCTGAATAAATCAATACCAAAATGACAAACGTCCAACATACACAAGTCAAAATATGAATTTTCAAAGATCAAATAAAGTTAAATGATTAAAAATCAATGGTTTCGCTTCATCGGGACAAAGTATCTTAGATGCATCAAAAATCAAAGACGAAGTGAGGCACAGGGCATGGAGAGGTGCCGAAAAAGCAGGCAATGTTTCTGTTCCTTACTGCTACAGGGGAGGTGATGCATTGGTTCCTTACTGCTAGGCAGGGGAGGTGATGCGTTGGTTCCTTACTGTCGCAAGGGAGGTGATGCTTTGTTTTCGGACACGCGGCCTCGGTTCCTTACTGTGGTGCGGTGTCAGTGAAGAAATTTGTGCCCAGGGACGATGCATCAAAAGCCAAGTCTCTCTGTGTCAATTCCACAGTAATGAAGCAGGCGCTGCGTTGGAGTCAGAGTGCTGCGCCACGTACCTCGGTGATGCAGTGCTTGAAACTCATGCAGCGGTTCTTCTGACACGCTGCCATGGAAAGCTGGGGCCTGCATTGTAAGCCACGATCATTACGTCAAGCGGGGACTAAGCTCCGGTGCAGGCAGCAGCAATGCATCGGATTTAGCATCGATGCACGGTTCGGAATGACGCTGGGAGTTGATGCATGGATTTTTCTTCTTGTTGCACCAGAATTCACTTCCAAGGGCCCGGGAACTGGATTTGGCACCCCTTGGCAAGATAGAACTCTCAGCAAGAGAGCCCAAGTGCTGGTAGTTGAAGTCTTTGATGACTCTGAGACTTCTTAATAGGAGGCAAGCTTAACTCAATTCCTTGGAGAACCTTGGAAGCAGGATGTAGAAAGCAAATTCCAGTCCTTTCACTCCCAGGACAGAAGCAGCAGCAGCACGCCAGCACAGCAAACCAAACAGCAAAGTGGTAGTCTCTCCTGACAGCAATCCTGCTCTTCTTCCTGGCAGAATGTCCTGAACCCAGAAGTGTTCTGAGTATACGGTGTCAGAGATCCAGTACTTACACCCATTTCAGCCTTTGAAGTAAGCAAACTTCAAAGGAAAGTCTTTATAGTGCACAAGACCCTGCCTTTCCCTGTGCTTGCTCCAGAGACACTACAGGGGGGTGGAGACTTCTTTGTGTGAGGACAGGCACAGCCCTATTCGGGTGTCAGTGTCAACTCCTCCCACCACTCAAGCTCGGAAAGGCCCATCAGCCTGGTGAGGGTCCATCAGGATATGCAGGGCACACCTCAGCTCCCTTTGTGTGACTGTCCAGAGTGAATGCACAAACAGCCCAACTGTCATCCTGATCCAGATGTGTATTTAGAGACAGGCAGAGGCACAGAATGGTTAAAGTAAGAAAATGCCAACATTCTAAAAGTGGCATTTTCAGACCTGCAATTCAAAAAAACAACTTTACTAAAAGAGACACCAAACTCCAATTTTCTATCAGCTCCCAATTAGCAGATACACTTGTAAGATGTTACAAGGCAGCACCAATGCTAACCTATGTAAGAGATTAGCCTTGCTGTAGTGAAAAACTAAATCAGCAGTATTTCACCACCAGGACATGTAAAACACAACAGTACATGTCCTACCTTTTAAATACATGGCACCCTGCCCATGGGGCAACCTTGAACCTACCTGAGAGGTGCCTTAAATGTAATAAAAGGGCAGATTCTTGCCAGGCCAACATGGCAGTTTAAAACTGCACACACAGACACTGCAGTGGCAGGTCTGAGACATGTTTGCAGGGCTTCAAATGCGAAGGGCACAATAAGTGCTGCAGGTCCACTAGTAGCATTTGCTTTACAGACCCTGGGCGCACATGGTGCACTGTATTGTGGACCTACTAGTAAAGCAAATATGCCGTGCATGGACAAACCAATTACCATTACATTTTAGGGAGAGAGCCTATGCACTTTAGCACTGGTTAGAATTGGTAAAGTGCCCAGAGTCCTAAAGCCAACAAACTAAGGTCAGAAAAACAGGAGGAAGAAGGCAACACGTTTGGAGATAACCCTACAAAAAGGGCCAGGTCCCAAAAAGATATTGAGAAGAAGAAAAGGTGAGTTACCCAGTACCCACTCATACCTACTACCTCTCCATTCTGTCTCAGCCAGCCCAAAATCCCGTCTTGGCATGTGACACATCTCTCCCTCAGCTTCTGCCTAAGGGCCTTATTATGAGTCTGGTGGTCCATGGACCACCAGACTCACAGTGATGGTCTCCCGAATGCCCTATTATGATGCCCTATTATGACTAGGGAAGTCGGGCAGCCCTGAGACCGCTATAACCACCAGGGAACCGCCGTTCCCTGGTGGCTGTGCTGCAGTCCTGAGGCCGCAATCAGTTTGGTGGGACCGCGGCAGTCCCGCCAAACATATTACTAGTTTTCTTTCCGCCACAGTTTTTATTGCAGTGAGCCAGCCATAAAAACTGCGGTGGAGAGGAAACAAAGGGGGCCCCCTGGTGCCTAATGCCATGTGGATGCATGCAGGGGGCACAACATGTGCCCCCATGTGTGCATGCACCCCAGTCCCTTCACGGCATGGACTGCAGCAGTCCATGCCAGCAGGTACTGCTTTTGATGTTCCCATTGCGGTGGCTATTTCATAGACACCGCCCTGGGAACGCCACAAACCCGCCCGCCAGACCAGGAGAAAACTCCTGACCTGGCGGGTGGTTCGTACACAGGTTTGGTGGTACGAGAGCAGTGCGGTCCCGCTCCTGTGCCGCTAAACTCATAATAAGGCCCTAAGTGTCTTCTGCTCATGGATTCTGTTCCATCTTCTAACTTTCTATTAGCCATGTGACTAAGCCTACTACATTTGCTATGACCTAACCTATCTATAGCCAAACCTAAACCTAACCCAAGACCTAACGTTTTTATTAGACCCTACCTCACCAAGCACTCACTTGCTCCATAGAGCAGGGATAACATATTTGTTGTATATTTAATGAATTTGTGGTGAGGTTGTAGTGTGTGACTCATTATAGACTTAGGGTTGAATTCAGTAAAGTAAGAGAAGGGCCATTGGAATCATTATGACATAATAATATAACCAAAGAAGACGGCCAAGAAAAATGACTGTCTGACATTAGGATGTCTGGCACCTCAAAGGTTTGTTAAGAAAACCCTCACACACCAACCTGGTGTCATGCTTCATCATCGGGTCCCAGCCTGACCCAGGGGACCCGCACTAGGTTTTCCGCGAAAGACACCACCACAACAAGTAAGACCTTTCCAGTATACAGCGGTCCGTTACTGCTGTATGCCCGCTTGATTTGTTTCATTAAAGTGCCTTTCAAGATCAAGCCAGTAAATAGAGATACTTTCACTGATTCTCTCCGTTTTTTAAACCCATTTTCCATAAGACCTTTCCAGTATACAGCGGTCTGTTATTGCTGCATGCCCGCTTGATTCGTTTCATAAAAGTGCCTTTCAAGATCAAGCCAGTAAATAGAGATACTTTCACTGATTCTCTCCGTTTTTTAAACCCATTTTCCGTAGTATGTGACTTAAGAGAGGTGTTGCTTCCTCCCCCGGGACCAGATACGAACGCCTTCTTCAGAATCAATGTAATTATTTAAGAAGTTCACATAAATTGAAATATATGGCAAAACTGTCACATGGCGCTGGATATCGGTATATAAGCACCTTTTTATAAGCATGTTCACAGCGCAAAAAAGTAGCGCAATAGCTCTCATGGGAGGATTTTTAACCACACGAATCCTACAGACTAGACACTGCCCCTGTTTATAAACAAAACAGAGGACAGCGCGCCCTTTTCTTACAAAGTGAGAAGGCACTATCACTCAACAGGCTGTACAGTGTGCATGGCATTTAAGTGTTGTGTAGTGTGCATGGTACGGCATGTGTAAAAGTGGTTACCTGGTACATATATGTCTGACACCTCGCTAAGTATTTAGCACATGATACTTACCACCAGTACTGGCGATATTTATGGAATGCACGTTGTGAGCACCATATATCAACCACCAGTACTAGCGATATCTGTGGAATGCTTTCCTTACATGTTGTATTTTGTTATGTTGTTTTCCTTTACAGGTATTCTACATTTTAAAAGGATCTACACATCGTCAGTCCTCGTCGCATAAATAGCACTCCTTAGCGTGAGTGTTAAAAATGCTGTTCACGTGGTAATTTTTTACCACTCACATTTTCTCACATCACTCACTTAATTTAGAGAGGTCCTGAAGAAAGCCCGAATAATTTTTGCTAAGGGCTGAAACATGTCGACCGGAGGATAATAAACAGCTACACATAGTACTTGTAGCCTTTTTATCCACTCTCTTGTCTTTTTAACCATACCCCAGATCACCACGAATAAAGTAACGGGTAGAAATCTGGAGGTATTTTTACATATTTCACTCACTTCATCACACTCACTTACACCTCAAACCTGCTCCACTGTAAACAGGTGTCGTAGCACAGCTGGGTAGCTGGGACCTGATGATGAAGCATGACACCAACCAGGTTGGTGTGTGAGGGTTTTCTTAACAAACCTTTGAGGTGCCAGACATCCTAATGTCATACAGTCATTTTTCTTGGCCGTCTTCTTTGGTTATATTATAAATCACAGGGACAAGGACGGCCGTCCTAGTGTCCTAGCTCTCCATTTTGGTTTTGAATCATTATGACATGCCATTAATTGTCCAAAAGCAGCATGCTGGCCTGCCAGGTAGGCTTAAATAATGTTGCATGTTGTATGTATAGTCAAGTAAATTGTGCAGCATAAATTTCATGTGCCATATTTTTCTATGCCAATTAAGTTTGTGGTAAAACTGTCACCCCATGAATTTAAACTTTTGATTCAGTTTAGGAAATAAATCTAATTTTGATTATGGCAAACGGTAGTGGATTCCTACTGCATTATATGAATTAGTTATGGGGAAAAGGCTCAGTGACAAAGAATCACATGAAAACATTCCAGCGGCTGTAGGGGACCCGCAATGTCGTGTGATTGACTATATAAACAAGAGTTTAGGTGAATATTACAATTCATGTATTTTTCAACTTTCCTTGGATCATTTGGCTGCCCCTACCGGAGTCCTGGCCCTAGAGCCCTGGTGAGAGATGGCCCATTAATTAAACAGGTTGCTCCACCGATGTAGTAATGACAGAGGCTGATCCCCACACCTGGCCCATCACAAAGCATTTTTCCCACTGTATCCATCCCTCCTTCCCATTTTTTTAACTATCTTACCTAAGTAAAAATAGTGACTTGTGCCACGTCCCCCAGTCGGCCCAATGCCTTAATGCAGGAGGTTTTCAGAAGGCCTCAATGCTGATGGTGGCTCGCTGCTGACAGGGAAGACACACGATGTCCCAGGAAAAACAAGGTTCTTCTTATTCTCAATAAAGCTGGTGGAACAGCCAAAGGATTCTCATTCTGCATTACAGGCAACCAGATAAAAAGATAAACACAGTGTCAGTGAACAATAAAAGATAGAGACCATCATGATACAACAATATAGTGAGTTATTTACTGTAGTGAGCATAATGAAACCCTCAAGACTCATAAGAAGTGTGATTCAGTAGAATCCATGGGACATAGATTGTGGAAAAAAGTGCACACGTTGTTGTAATTTATTCTCGTCACTATGATGTCCCTTTGTTGCCTGGTTAGGAGTGGTGATGTGGACCAATTTGCAATTTGTTCCTTCTGTAACAGTTGGTGTCCTGTGCATTGGCAGGAAACAAAACAAACATTGGCATAGCCAATAGGTCTCGCTTTTGGGACCTTATAAGTGTTTAGCCATGCAACACTTGATGTTGTTTAATCAAGGATATTGTGCTGGATAACTAAACACTTATAATGTCCTAAAGGCGAGACCTATCGGCTATGCATTGGGGGGCCTTATAAGTGTTTAGGTAGAGCTATTGACTTTGCCAATGTTTCTAAGCTGTGCAGTAGAGAAGTGTGGCTGCTGTGCAGCATGCTGAGAAGTTGTAATTAAAAAGTGTAAGAAGCACTGAGTGATGCTGTGCTGGCCTTGAGTGATGCTGTGGTGGTCCTGTGTGATGCTGTGGTGGTGCTGACTGATGCTGTGGTGATGCTGATTGATGCTGTGGCGCAGCAGAGTGATGCTGTGGAAGCATATAGTGATACTGTGGTGGTACTAGCCACCTGTCATGACCTGCAAGGTGGGTTCAGATTGCAACAAGAAACATCAAATCTGGGCAGAGTTTTACTGAAGCTAGTGACACAATTCACTGTTACTAAGAAACCATGAATCAGCCCTGCATGAGGCAGGCATCAGTACTGCCAAATACATTTTTAGTAATCCCATTGAAAATGGAAAAACTCAAAAAGTAGCCATAATTACAGTTCTCTCTAATCAAAAACAGTATTGTGAAATAAGGGTATTTGGTATTGTGTCTTTGTGAATGTGATGTACTCTGAAAATACATCAGATCTGCTTACCTATCTGCTGGAGGTAGATAGGCTGATCTGCTACTGAAACAGGGGCATGACTGCAGAAGAGCAGCCCCTAGAGGTAGGGCATAAACTGGCAATCTGGGGTGCCAAAACACATTGCAATCTGCCTTGACAGCAAGAACAAATATTACAGTATGTGTATCCAAAAGCAAGAGGAGTGGTCAGCAGTCTTTAGTTATAGTTAGGTTAGAGTTTTCATAGAAAGAGCATTTTTTGTTTTGCTAGTACCCTTGGTGCTGTTTGATGAATCTACACAAAAAAAAAAAAAAAATAGGTTCATCCACCTTAGCTGCTCATGGAATTTTTCAAGCCAATCTATCTACTGAGGGCAAGAAAAAAAGGGGTCAGAAAACGTTGATTCCCCATGTTAATTCCCATAGGAATCTTTGCTCTTAGATACAGAAAATACAACTTTAATGGAATTACACAAAATTTGACAAAAAATTAGAACTTTACTTGGAAAGTGTGCTTTTTATGATCTGGTGTGTACTGCAGTACTAAAGTAAACTAACGTAAATTCAGTGGGTTGTTTTTTTTGTTGTTTTTAAAAATTTGTTTTTATCTCATTCAACACGTAACTATAAGGTCACTTTAACCTTTGTTTTTTCAGCTGAATTTTAGTTTTTTTTTTTTTAAAGTGAGCTAAGATCTCATTACCATACCCAACTATATATATATATATTACTTTAACCTTTATTTAGTTAAAAAAATATATATATACATACACATATATGTGTGTGTGTATATATATATATATACATATATATATATATATATACACACACACACACGTGTGTGTGTGTGTGTATATATATATATCAAGTAACATGCTTAACCTTGGATGTGTGCCTGCTTTAAGGGTAGGAATCAGAGTCTGGAATCCCAGAGAGAATCAGACGTTCATAGCTTGGCATTCCGAATGATCTTGGCTAGATCATCATGATATATACCCTGAAATTAGGGATGAGCTCATTGAGCCACCAAGTAACAAAACAAGCTTTAGCATAGTCAATAGGCCTAGCCTTGGCAGGATGGTGGGAGGGTAAATTTCTTTATCTATTTGTTATTGCAAAAATCTGCCAAAAGAAAAAAATTGCAGCAACCTAAACATAATCGCCATATGCCTGTATTACATTTATTACATTCAAAAGGCATACACTGATGTGGCTGCTTCACTAATGATTTTATTTATTTATTTTCTTATAATAAATATCTTTTGATGTGCCACATATTTTAGAGGAGGATACTAAAATAAATCAGTAGCTAGCCAAGCAGTGAGATCGCAGGGAGCTACAATGTCACCTAAACACTTTATAACATTAAAAAGGGGACAGAAAATAAATCACCATCTAACTAGGAACACAAAGTGCAATCACAATAAATTGCCGCTATTTAAAGTTAATATGAACATTAACTAAAATAAACCGCACTCTTGGAACAAGGTCCATCAGTGAAAAGATAGTGTTTGGTAAGGTAAGTAAGTGCTTGGCACCGACGAGGACCGATTGCAAAGAAGCTATGCGGAACAGTGTGAACACCCTAGGCTGCCTAGAGTCCGACTCCCACAGAAGGATGCTCCAGGATCCCCACTCTGCGACAAAACAATTATTGTACAGAACAGCAGCAGCCCTGAGAACCGGCCCTCATGGTAAACAAACTACCCAACTCGCACAATGTCAGTGCAAACAAGAAGGCCATCCCGAGGGGAGCTGCTATGCACGAATTACAGGGTGGCGCCTAACCGGGTGGGCCTGGAGACCTGACAACCTGTGTGCGAATATGTATAGGTCAAGAGTGCCTCTAGCCAGGAGGCCAGCATGCAGCCTCTGCTGAGGGTGCAGGAGACACTAAACCAGATCAGCACAAACCTTATTGTCCACAACAACAAAAAGACAAGCTGAACCTGAAAGAGTATTTGCATGGAGACTCTTGAGTGCTGAAAGGAGTACTCCATCGAGGCAAAAACAGGACAACCCAGCAATCTGCAGTGTTTCGACAAAACACAGTATATTCAAATATTCGCCGGATATGTCTGCCTTACATCCCCGCTTCAGATTAATCGGGCAGAGGGTTTTACAAATGGGAAATTCAAGTTTTATAGACTAGTGCTATTTTCAACCAAATCAGAATTAAGACACTTCTATGTCTGGATGCATTCTTCGCCTACAACGTCAAATGTAAACCTGTTGACATGTATGGAACACTACCACAGTTTTTTCTTTATCAATAGCAAGAGTCAGAAAATGGTGCTTGATGGTTTTAGTCCCTACTGGTAAGATACGTCAGGTTACAAGTTTAATGGCACAAAGAAATTGCGCCTTTCACAGGTTGATAATGAAATAAAATTGGGATAACAGTAACACCGGTTATTAACAATAGTGTAAGTAGGACAAACGGCTGTAGGAAACAAGGCAGCGTTATTACACACCAAAAGGCCCAAGTAGAGAGTCTTAGAGCTGCAAGCATCAGTATGGGGAACACTATTCACATATTCGAGAGGTTCTTAAAAGTACGAAAAGAAAAAGTGAATTCCAGCCCTTCAAAACCTGCTCAGGTAGAAAAGGCAAGCTCTTCTTCCATGAAGCCGAAAAGCAACAGTTGCTGCCTCAAGCACTGGCACTCCCAAGCCTCTCTCACCACCACCCCCACTTCTTTCAGGGAGCTCACAGAAATCCGCAGGCTATGCAGAGTACCAGCTGACAGACCTGTTCAGTCTGCAGAGGCGCGGCCATTCTCGCTCGGCGCACAGCAACGTCTCCATCACCTTTCTCCTGCCTCCTTCTACCATTACTTTACTGGTGCACTTTGCCTCTCCCATCACCTAAACCTCCATCACTCCACAAGGGCACCGTAAATCACCATCGCACTCAGTCCCGGTGCATTCCAATTGCTTCATCACTCTCCTGGTACAGATTCCCAATGGCTCCCATGCACACCCCAGCCCCTCCCCCATTCCGCTGGGGCACCATACCCTCTCCAGTTACTCCCTTGCCCTCCATCACTCCCCGAGAGGACCTCCGACCCTCCAGTTACTCCTATGGTGCACAGTAATTCCTCCACCACCCCTTTGATAAATGTTAACCCCTCCATTACTCCCGTGGAGCACCACAACCCCTCCACCACTCCCCTGGATGACCTTAACCGCATTACTCAGTGGTGCACTGCAACCCCCATGTCCACTCCTTCCTCACTCCCAACTGCACCTAAAATTCAACCCCCCACTGCCTGAAAGTACACTTCTACACTTACATGCACAATTTAAAAACGTCCATAAAAAAAGCAGCAGTGCCACTCACATAACTTCACAAACATCAACGTCTAGGTTTATAGGCCACAGAACACCATTATTTTTGTGTTTTCACACTGAACTTCTGGGCACCAATCCCTCCCTCCCCCAAGCAAGAAACAGGACGGGCAGAACAATCGCTTCCACTGTAGCAACTTCCTCCATCTTCTAAAGCACATCATGTCGGGCAGAGCGTTTCACTTCCTATCCGATGCACAGCAGGCCCCGGCTGCAGTTGGTACCTTCTCGGCCTCGACTGCAGTAACATTTCATCAGGCCGCGTTCAGCTCACATCACAAAGGCATCTCAATTCCAAACCCTGCATCCTCCGTGTGGAATTGGGAAATTCTTTCTGCTCACCATTTCGTGACTGGAAACCCAGTTAACAAGCACTGAAACACAAGTGCGGCCGCGGCCGCTAAAGTGAAACAGTACTCCGGGTTAAAGAAGTGGGCGGGGTGGGGGGAGTGCGATTCCCTTGCGGGAGCGAGCGGCGCCAGGAGCGATAATTGCTACCATATGGCGCCGCTCGCTCCCGCAAGTGAATCGCCAAACGTGCACGCGTTGCCATTGAAGGCAATGGAACGCGTGCACGTTTTTGGCTGAAAAGCCGAATCGATTACAAAAGGTCTTTTTGCCTATGCAGCGCATGCACGCTGCGTAGGCGAGACCTAAAAACTAAGCAGGAAGTTAGTGAGGCTATGCAATAAAAGTAATCATCATCATCATCACAAATGCTTAACAATAATGTACCTGTGTCCAAATAGTTATATTCCGTTAGACATTATACAGGAAAAGCGAACTTGCTGTCCCTCTAGAGATAATGTGACCCCTATTGGAGGCAGACACAAATCAAATAAGTTAATTGAATAATAGCTGGTGACTATCCTGGGCCCATGGTGGAACTAATATGGGAGGCAAAGAGAGACAGGCCCCACCTGGGCCCATGGCACCCCTAAAGGAGACATGCAACATTGAACAAATTAATTACATAATAGCTAATGTGACTCCAGTGCCCATGGAACCTCTGTAGATTATACTACTGATATCAACCCTAGAATATCATGGTACAAGAATATTGACATCAGAATATGAGTGACAAAATATTGAAAGGTAAGTGCATATACGGAAGTACAGATTTACTATTCCTATCTCCACACCTACGTACCTTGAAGATATAAGTATCATTTAGGTACATATATGTGGAGTTAGGAATAGAAAAGCTAGTCAATATTTTTTTAACATTTTTTCCTCAATATTATGTTCCATCGATATTTTGGGGTCTCTTTTCAGAATGCACCCCTCCATGGGAGGCAGGCAAAAACAAATAGGTTAATATAAAAATAACTGGTGTCCCTCGAGGCCAATATTTGAGGAAGGCAAAAATCAAATACAATAAATAAAAATAATACCTGCTATCCTTCCATGGTAGAAGGGAGGTAGGCAAATTTACTACATGTTCAGAAACAAGTGTGTACCACAAACTACCAAAATGAACCACAAGCACACATGAATATATCAGGAATAAAACAAAAAAGAAAAGAAATGACATGGCTTCTTTTATTAATGTTCTTAGAAAATGCTTTGAAAAATGGAAAAAATGATTGCAATTCTCACTGGCTCCACAGAATGGGGATTGGTCATCGCCACCACATGACCAGCAAAGAAGGAGGCATGTAGAATAAAGACAAAAAGGCCATGGCACACACTCACATGCACACCTACTCGTGCCATAAAAAGGTAGTCGCCTCTAGGCTAGCAAAAAAGGAGGCAAGGAGAACAAAGAATACGATTTACCTATCGTTCCTAGAGTACCTCCCCCACCTAAAAAATCTGTCAGCACTGTAGGAAAAGAATAGTACAAATATGCATACTCAAAATGTGTTTGGGCCTACACATGAAAATGCCCTTTACACCCCATTAGGAAATCACCAATGTCAGAAAATAAAATAAACTTAAAAAATGCCCCAACAATAAACAACCCAAGGCATCAACAATTACTCCTCTAAAATACTTTTTTTTTTAAGTTGCAGAAGAAAACACAATAATCAACCATCTCACACAGCTACATTCACACAAAAATGGTCGGCAAGCACATAGGGAAGAAAGTAAAAGAGATCAATGAAAAATCTCTGGCTACATGGGCCTGGAATTCAGCAGCCACCCCGAACATAGCCACCAACAGGCACATGCAGACAAAAAAATAACCTACATTTTGCATGAATACAAAGCCATCCAAAATCCCCTAAAATTATTAAAAAACCTATAGCACAGCAGCAGGGAAAATGTGATAAATACATTTAAAATACACTCAAAGCCTATTGCAGTGCAGACTACGACATAAACAGTAAAAAATACAACACAGTAAAATGATTAACAAATCCATACAAAAAACGCAAGGAAATAGAGAACATGTATATTGTAACCCCAGGCCACCACCATCCCTAAAATGTACAAACATTGGGGCATATTATCAAGCCTTTTATCGCCGTGTTAGCGGCACTTTCCTGCCGCTAACGCGGTTTATTCCTATCGCCCTATTATCAAGCTGTCGCTAACAGGCGTTAGCGATAGCTTTCTGGCGATAGCAGCCGGTTTTTCTATCGCCTTGCATGCCAGCGATATTTATCACTAATGACATGCAAGGTAGGCGTTCCTTCTCTAAATTTCACTAAAACTCCCGCTAACCGCACTTCGCCGTATTAGCAAGGATGGCCCAGACCCGCAAAGCGATAAAAAAAGTCGCGCTAAGACCCGTTAGTTGCAGGAACTTAAGACCAGAAAATAGCTGGTCTTAAAAATGGGGATAAGGCTTGGGCCCACATCTATGCATGTTTCTGCTGCTGGACAGCACTGCAAGCAATGTTGCAGCGCTGCCCTGCGACAAAAATACAATGCAGGAATGTGCACCATCAATAAGATAGTGCGCATTCCTGGGCCCCAGTCATGAAAAGTGTTGCTGCGCTGCGACAAGACAGCGTTGCAACACTTCTCATTACGCCCTCCTTGCAACAGGATGGATGCGCTGCACTCACTGGACAGCGCTCCATGACGCAAATAATGACAGATACGCCAGGAATCCTGACGTATCTGTCTGCGCTAAAGTCATGCATTGCTGCAGTTGTGTCACAACCATGACGCAACTCCAGCAATGCATGGGGCCAGCCTATCCCTATGGCACTGCCTCACCCTCACGCCTGCCATCAGGGAGGCGGAAGGTACTGAAGTAATGCCGTTCATGAGGGGTGCCCGAATGTCGGCGATGTTGGAGATCCATCGTTGGTGGTCGCGCGCTGCGGTGTCATCGTTTGGAAGCATTGGTGGAGTGTTGGTGCGGAGGCAGTTGACCAGATGTTCTGCGGTGGCCTTGATCCAGCAGCGGCGGGGTGCGATGAAGGCGCTGGCGTCCGGTGGGCAAGGTGAAGACGTCATTCATCCAATGATGGTAGTGCCAGGAGAGTCCGGTGTTGTGGCTGTAGTTGAAGTACCCGCTGGCAGAGGTGACGTGCTCGACCGTGTGTCCTGCTATGTGGCCTGTTGAGGTGACTTGCTGCTTGCGTCTGATGTCGGTGACAGGAGGGGGTGGTGCTCTGTTCACTGGGGTTGCCCAGGTGGAACTTGAGTTCACCGAGTTGGATGTCGTTGGGGGATGGGAGACCCAGGGGTGCAATGATGTCTAAATGGGATTGTAGAATGGGGGGCCATGGCCCGGGGGCCTGCACATGAGGGTGCCACAGAGGATGTTCTTGGACTTGGTCCGGATCTGGGAGTTGACGTGGTCCATGGTCACCCTTGGCATATTAGAGTGCGTGGTCAGTCGGAGTGTGCCTCTGTAGGTGACGGCAATGCCTCCTCCTTGATGGTCGGGGTGCTCCTTGCAGGTGATACTGCATTTGTCAGTGATGGCAAAGGCGATGTCCGTTACAGAGCAGAGGTTTGTCCTGGCAGGCGAGGTGGCGTCCAGGGTTGATGGCGAGGAGGGTGCTGGCGTTGTAGTGGTGGTGTCCAAGAGGAATGCACCTTGGTGCTGAGCATGGTCCAGGGGCAGACGGACGCAAACGGCGTAGCTTATGTGTTGCCTTCATCACGGGAGACGACCCTTACAACGCAGGCAGTACATCGTTAACAACGCAACTCCGACAACGCGGGTCCCTTAACATCGCATTTGATTACAACGCATTGTGAGGTCAGTAATGGGGTAACCAAACTTTTTCAGGTGTGCATGGGTTTTGGATGTAAAAAATGAAAATTGGACTATGTCTTGGGGTAAAATATGAAAAATGGGGTGTTTTTTGGGGTAAAATATGAAAAATGGGGTGTTTTTTGGGCTAACTTTTGGATTTTTGGGTGTTTTTTTGGGGTCAAATTTCTAAATCTTGGGTGTGTTTTGTGCCAAAATGAAGAGAAATTTGGGGGGTGCATTTGTCTCAAATGTGATCTTTTGGGTGTCTTTTGGGGGTTCAGAAAGGAATTCCAGGGTTCATGGTTGGGTTTGTTGTGCAAAGGTTATTTTTGGGTCGCACTCACTGTAGTGGGAACAGTGATCTTCATGTCTCCGCTATGCAACACCTACTCTACTGTTGCAATGTGCCTAGTATAAGTATTTATCGGAATGGAAAGCGATGTTATGGCATGCATCGCAACTATGTATGTGCCTTTGGCACACGAGTGGTACGCCCACTGTGCATGGGCGCACAGCGGCCACCATTGAGAAGTGCGGGGGGTGTCTGGACAGCTTTGAGGTGGTAAACCCCATAAAGAACACTGGATGGTGCGTGGACGCGGGGATGTGTGTGTGTGAGCGTGTGTTCTTAAAAATGTATTGAGGGAAGTCTTACGTCTAAGCCGTGTCCCATGTCTTCGTAGCTCCTGCTCTCCTGCGTCTGCTTCCAGGAAAAGGAAGTAGGCAGCCAGGCTCTCTCCCCTGAGTCAATCACAACTCTGCGATGCGGCGGTGGGATTGTTAATTGGCAACGGGACAAGTCATGCAGGCAGGGGCCAGAGGGGTGGGCATGTTCTTCATGCAGGCTGTAATGCAGCCTGCATTGCGAACAGAGAAGTGCGCATGTCCGAATTGGTCGGCCTGAGTCGGCCGACCAAACAGTCATTGCGCACTTGAGTGTGCATGCCAATCCGCACATTCCCTGCTCCGTGTTTGGAGCAGTCCTACCTACCCACCCACCCCCTGAGGATACATAACATGATCACATGAGTTATCCCTTGTTTTTCCCTATTATAACTGTTTTATTGGCTTCTCTGAGCCCGCACTACCTGCTTACAGCCGCTGCTACTACTGCGACCCGCACCCCTGTACTCGCACATTCCCGCCTCCCATCTGATCGTTCCTCCACCCTCCCCTACTTGATGGAGGACACTGCGCGATTGCGAAGCGGACACGCGCCGCTGGCGCGCGAAAGGCGCACCTAAGACAAGCCCGTCTGCGCACGTCTGCAACCCAACCGCGACCAGCGCCAGGAAGCCTGGGTCACTGGCCACCCACTGCTACAGCACAGCCACCCTCCACGCACTCTACCCCGGGAAAGTCAGAGACTGACAACAGGCCTCGGCAAACATGACCCACGGCCAGTTCTCCTGCCTCCTCTGACACCAGAGCTTAACCACCACTCCGGACTCCAACAGAGCCGACGCCAGCACCGGCGACACCCTAGGATGCATTCTCCTCAAAGGGCACTCCGTGCAAAAACATGCTGTGGAAATCTGGAACCTACTCGACTCTCTCTCGCACGACATCGCCTTCTTCACGGAGACCTGGACCAACGCCTCCTCCGCCCCCGACATCAATACCGCCATCCCGGACGGATACAAGATCCAGAGGAAGGACCGCACCAACCACCCGGGAGGGTGCCTCGCCATTGCCCACAAGAGCACCCTCCGCCTCACCACCTCCAGCGAAACCTTCCCCTCCGCCGAACACCTGCACTTCCAGATCCAGACCAGCCACAACTCCACACTCCGAGGAACCCTCGTCTACAGACACTCCGGACCCCGGACACACCAGCCAGCCCACCATCTCCACCTGGATGCCAGTCACAGCCGAAGACACAGCCTCAACAATGAAAGGCATTCACTCGTGGGCCCCCATCAATCCATGCCCTCCCACATCTACCACAGAGCCGCAGCTGCCATCACACACATACTGCAACGCACCATCAACACCACCTTCAAAACAGGCACCTACCCAGATGACTGTAAGCATGCAGAAGTCTGGCCCCTTCTCAAAAAGACCACAGCTGACCTCACCGACCTCAAGAACTACCGACCCATCTCACTCCTCCCCTCCCCAAAGTTGCAGAGTAAACAGTCAACAGGGAACTGACACGATTCATTGATGACAACGCCATCCTTGACCCGTCCCAATCCGGATTGCGAACCAACCACAGCAACGAGGCAGTCCTACTCGCCGCCACAGACAACATGCGCACACTCCTGGACCAAGGCCACTCCGCAGCCCTCATCATACTCGTCCTTTCAGCGGCCTTCGACACCGTCTCCCACCACACACTAGTCGCCAGACTACACAACGCCGGCATACAAGGAACAGGCCTCGACTGGATCCGATCATTCCTCCCCGGAAGAAGCCAAAGGATCAGACTGCCAACCTTCCTCTCCGATCCCACGTAAATCACCTGCGGAGTCCCAGAGGGTTCATCTCTGAGCCTGACCATCTTCAACATCCACATGACACCCTTGACGCAACCGTCCGACAACACGGCCTCAACATCGTATCCTACGCTGATGACACCCAGCTCATCCTCTCCCTCACCAAAGACCCCACCACCACCAGACTCAACTTCCAGAAAGGAATGCAGGACGTCACAGTCTGGATGACCAACAGCTGCCTGAAGCTCAACGCCGAGAAGACAGTAGTCCTTGTCCTTGTAACCACATCTTCAGCATGGGACAACACCTGTTGGCCTTCGCCCTCGGAAGCCCACCTACCTCCTCGGACCACGCCAGAAACCTCGGCATCGTACTCGACCCATCCCTCACCATGAACAGACAGGTCTACGCCGTAACCTCCAGCTGCTTCAACACCCTCCGCATCCTCCGCAAGACCTTCAAATGAATACCCCCAGAGTCAAGGAAGACAGTCACCCATGCACTCATCACCAGCAGACTGGACTATGGAAACGCACTCTACGCCGCCATTTACAAGTCCCTACTCCGCAAACTACCGACATTACAGTACACCGCCGCCAGACTCGTCCTCGGGTTCCCCCGGCACTGACACATCAGCCAAAACCTATGTAGACTCCACTGTCTCCCCGTGGTGAAAAGAGTCACCTTCAAAATCATCACTCATGCCTACAAATGTCTACACAACAACGTAACCAAATACTTCAACGACAGGATCAACTGCCACGTACACAAATGAGTCATCCGATCTTCCAACCTCGCACTGTCCGAAACCCAGCACATCCACAGAGCCAGAGCAGGCGGAAGATCCTTCTCCCACATTGCATCCAATACCTGGAACGGGCTACGGGCAGACATCAGAGGTGCCCCCTCCCTGGACACCTTCAGGAAGACCCTCAAGACCTGGCTCTTCGGCTAACAGATCTGCGGCCCCCCACCCCTCAGTGCCTTGCGACCCTCATGGGTGAGTGGCGCGCTTACAATTCCCCTGAGTGATTGATTGATTGAGTTATCATCATGTGATGATTGTTCCTCTTCTGCACTGCTTGAGGTGGTGGGGCAACGCTCTTCCAACCTTACGGTAGAGCCGCCACTTGGGGTGCGTCATCTACGTGTGATAGGCATGAGCGACTCCCCCCCGGCCCTCCTGCGCTACGTGTCCCACCTTCTCCTTACCTGGACATTGACCCCGTGGTGCAATCCACTGCACTCTCTCCAAATCTGTGACTCAGCCAGCAGGAGCCTGAGCCAGGTGTGCTTTCACTTGGCTCGGTACGGCAGTCACCGCGTAGTCCGCTGGTGGACCACCTGATGCAGTTGATGCAGCAGGGCTCCCTTAGGCGTGTGGTTGCAGCACTCAGTCCACACAAGTTCGGCGTAGCACAGGGGCCTCACCCTCCAGAGCGTCCAGCCAGCCCAACATCATCCATCCTGTGATGCAGGGAGACGGCACCCACCGTTGGTAATCCCCTCCGTGCACCCCAGTGTAGTGGTGGGTCATAGTATGCGAAGCGGACCTCACTACGTTGGTGCGCAGGACCATTGACTGCACCAAGGTGCGCAAGGCGGGCTTCTCACACAGGTCAGCAACGTGTCTCCATGTGACCTGCCAGACTTCACCACCAGGTACGGGAGATTGTCGCACATCAATGTCTCCCGCCCCGGCTCATCGACGCCACAGCTGCTCCACATCCCACTCCAGGCCACAGACGCAGGTCCAGCAAGGGATCCAGGAACCAGACGCAGCTCCAGCAAGGGATCCAGGAACCAGACGCAGCTCCGGCGAGCGATCCAGGAACCAGACGCAGCTCTGGCGAGGGATCCAGGAACCAGACGCAGCTCCAGCAAGGGATCCAGGAACCAGACGCAGGTCCAGCGAGGGATCCAGGAACCAGACGCAGCTCCGGCGAGGGATCCAGGAACCAGACGCAGCTCCAGCGAGGGATCCAGGAACCAGACGCAGGTCCAACGAGGGATCCAGGAACCAGACGCAGGTCCAGCGAGGGATCCAGGAACCAGACGCAGGTCCTGCGTGGGAACCAGGATCTTATCCTGGTCAATCAGGATGTTGGGTGGCTTGAGGGGGTTGTTGATGTGTGCTGCACTATGCCCTGGCTGCTCAAATCTGCATTTTTCCTTTTTTTTGGTGCATCTTTTAATTGGGTGTGGACAGATGGGCTAAGTCCAAACTTGTGGGTTAGCGTGCCTTTTTCTATCGCTAAGGGCTTATCGCTGGATTCCACCCGCTATCGCCGGTTTCATTAACGCCATCGCCCTAATGTTAGCGGCGGTTTTTGCCGCTGATCCCTGCAGCTATCGCCTGTTAGCAAAACGTTGCTAATACGTCGCTAACAGGGCGATAACTTGCAGGGATCGACAGCGATAGGGAAACTAGCGCTAACCTAGGTTAGCGATAGTTATCACCATTTCTTGGTAATATACCCCTTTTTCCCTTAAAAAACAGAATCTCACATGGGTCCCTGCTCCAAACTCATGGCCATCCTGTAACAAACAAAAAGGGAACAAAAATATCAGTACCTCCCCTCCCTCAAACAACAAACATTTTGCAAAGACCGTATTGAACTCACTGATTTCCCCCCCAAAACAATAATGATTCCAAGGGTTTGGATGCAGAAGATATTGCAGACAAAGAGAGTGATTATTTCCCTCCAAAATCCAAATGATCAAGGGCTGAAAAAAGAAGAGTGAAGAATCTTGTGGACAGGAAGAGGAAGTTGCTACTGTATGTAAAGTAGCCTCCCACACTCTATGTCACTTTCCTCCTGTAAAAAAAAAAATTGTTTTACACAAAACAATTACACCAACAGTCCACTCCAGTAAAAATTCCACTTGACAATGTAGATCTGAGATAATACGTGAGGCTTTTCAATTTAAAGAGCTGCCGCATGCGTTCGGAACTGCAGTTTCATGCTCAATTATTACCCGAACCCGGAACAGTCCACTCAGATAAAAGAATCAACCATGAGTTGTATGTTCAAGTTGACGTTCAACGCCTTTGTTAAAGAACTACTGCTCGCATTTGTAAAATGAATCTCGCATTTCTGTCAAAACTGCTGATTGTGTTGTTTCCGTGCTCTCTGTCTGTGCTTTCTTGTTATACGATGTTGAATAATTATGTAATCCCAGGAATTATGTGTCAGTTTCATTACTCAATGTATGCTGGCATAGCAAATAATTACGCCTACCCACTAATCATGATATTAAAAATAAATGTACTAATCCTAGCCTCCCATAGCTAGGATTTGCATATGCAGTGTGTTAAAAAATGTTTAACTCTCTTGATTTACATTCTTTTTTTCGGGGCAATATTAGCCGAACTGGACAGTTGATTGTTCCAGGAAAATAGGTTCCAGACCTTTAACCGCCTCAATTTTTTGCTTTTGGACTACCCGATTTTTTTTTACATTTCCTTTGATTGAGTTTCACTAAGGCTGTATCACTCACTGTAAACTCAGTTAAAATTGATTGAGAGTGCTAGCAGCCACCTGCAAAAGTCTGCCTGGTGCAGGTCTTCTGTCTCTGTCTCTGTGACAGCGCATGGGCACAAGGATGTAGGCTGAGTGAGTCTACTCTGCAGCTAAGCCCTATAACTGACATAGGCAGCCTGTCCTAGAAGGGACCCTTCACGGATTGTTGCTCACCCCATGTAGGCCTTATAATGTGAGTAGGCATTCATAATGTAAGTCTGACATGCATAACTGAGAGTATGTGCTTACTTTATTTAACATTATGGGCGAAATCTGCACCAAAGTACAGTTGTTCCATCATTAGGCCTAGGAAGTGGGATACACTGATCACATGGTAAAAATGCACCCAACATGTAGATTCAGTGCCACTTTTTGTCATCTCTGAACTCAATTTTTCATATTTCTTTGGCTCAGCTCATAATTAGATTCCAGGCTTTTGTTTCCCCTGCTTGGTCAAGTGAATTACTCTGTTGACCAGCTGGAAGATCAAAGGCCTCTCCACAAGTGCTTGAGCCTGTTCCTCGGAAAGGGAAGGGTGGGGACTGAATCTGCGTATGATAACTACTTTTCACACTGCATCTGACCAGGGAAGGTTTATCCCACGGAGAACAAAGGGCAAAGGCAACACCCCGGGAGCAATCACAGGAGGGATTCCCCTTTGATGTTTGGTAGGGAAGAGACCAGGAAGCTGTGGCAGTTAGGGGCATATCTTAACAACAGATCAATTCAAATGCTGTGCAGAAGGGTTGGTACAGGGGTAGAGTGATGATGTTTGTACTTTTTGCAACTCTCTGTTCCTGCCTTAAAAGCCTATGCACAGGAGAGAAAGGGAGAGGTGTGGGCCCCCTTATATCTTCTGAGGGACAGCAGAGAGATGGGCCTGCTGAGGGACCATGGAGGAGAAGGGTTCCACTGGAATTTCTGAGGACTCGGCCTGCAGAGTGGTGACCCTTATCCGAAGGCCACCCCCTGAATTCTGCTAATCACATGGCTGCCCTTCAATAGGACACAGAGTCTATGGGACCTGGAAAGAGTAGATATGGAGGGTACTCTGCCTTGAAGGATGCAGGGTGCCACTGGAGGGGATGAAAGCATGACTAGAACATCAGGCGATGGAGCAAAAGTACAGCAAGAGTTTGCTCCCACAGGATTACAAAATTCTAGAGGCCAGCAGGCTTGAAACACCTGCTCCCAGTGGCCAGAGCTGACCAGCAGAGGCAAAACACACTTCATCCTGTCGAACACAGCCCAGTTAGGCCATAGGAAAGCTCAAAGAAAGGCAATCCCCAGGGGGATCCAATTCACTGGGATGCACAAGGCCTTTTCCAGTCAGCTTCCCATAAACGTGCCGGGAAACTAAGGACTCAAGGAGAGATGTACTATGGCTGCTGGAAGAGGGGTTATGCATGGGCACCACCTTTATTCATTTATATCTCCAGGGAAATTTGTGGGAGACCAATACAAAATCAAAACACAACAATGCCACCTCAGCAGTGTATGGCGTCTCCAGGTACCTCAAGTTCCCACAGACCAATGACCATCAAGTGAGCACCGTCACACTCTTAACTTATTCGCTAAGGGAAAAACTGGAGCCCTGGAACAGAGTAAGATGGTGTTTCTTCTCTTCTGTCTGTGCCCATGGCTAGGAGGGGTGGGGAGCACACTGCATGGCAGTGACCTACCCGCCTGGAGGTGGGAAGAAGAACAGAGACACGACTTCAGGGCTGAAACAGAACGGTGTCAACCGAGCAGGAAGCCAGCCAGGCCATGCAGATGTGGGCTTCCTGTGCGAACCCAGTGACTACCAAATGCCTGTTTCCTATAAAAGGGGCTGGGCACCCAGGTTTAAAGGAAGAAAATGGAATCGCATAATTAAAAAAAAAACAAAAGCTACAAGGGAAAAATATTTTGTTGCAGCACAAGGGTCACCAACAGAAAAAATGACTGGCGCATAAGGAGCACCCCAGAATCCTCTGGGGCACATGACATAAATTGTATATTTCTTTCAGTGGTGCCCCAGAGAGGACAGGGACACCACCAACATGTTAAGAAGTGTTTTAGAGGTTGACAGCAGTCAGCCCCTTGAAAACTACACCTCATTATATTGTGCCTAGGATAAGTGAGAGGGCTCTAAATGATTTTCTTTATCTCTATGTAAATCAAAATGTCGTTTGTAAATGTGCTAGGACATTTATAGAGCCAGCGGTTTCAGGGAAGACCAGCTACAGAGATCTGACACTTTGCTGCCACTTAGGCAACAGATTTGTCTGGTGGGCAGTTGTACTGCTAATATTTTATGAACTATGTTATAATACACATGAAATGAAAGTGATGCAGAGAAGAGTACTGCCTAAAAAGAAGGTACTGTCTACAGGGGAAGAAAATGGGGTTTTCCTAAAAGAATGTACCCTTTCTGATCAAAGTTCTGAAATGCATAAACTTTCTCTCTGTCTCCTCCATCCTG
This sequence comes from Calotriton arnoldi, assembly GCA_963921515.1. NCBI lineage: Eukaryota > Metazoa > Chordata > Amphibia > Caudata > Salamandridae > Calotriton > Calotriton arnoldi. The sequence goes on along the minus strand of CAWUFW010011780.1, from coordinate 187,168 downwards.
GTACTAAGCATAATCTGTGCCCTTCTAATGCTATCCTTAGGGTATTGCGATGTTATTTTATTATGTCTCTTCTATCCTACATTTACTCACGCTAAAGCTTAGAGCTTATAGTTGAAGCCATAGGTTCCTTTTTTTAACTTTTTTTCTATCACTAAGTAGAAGTGATGATCACCGATATTAGATGCTCAAGACGGAGCACAGATCACTTCAGTCCACACCCAACTTGACTTTGAGAGTCTGCATTAGCGCTTGATCGCACACAGGGCGCCACCGCAAGGCGAGAGCAGAAATGCTCCGTCTCTTTGTAAGTAGGGAGCATTTCAGGCCTCTCCCATTCATGCAATGCAGCAGCAAGCTCCCTTGTTGTGTTGGATTAACAAATGGTAAAGCTGCCCTCCAATTGTTTATATGTATATATTTTTTTTATATTTCTAAAGATTTGTATAGCGCGAACATGACCCAGGATGGTATCAGAGGGCTTCACAATTTTGGGTAGGTAGGATACAATAGTGGGAAAAGAACTTTCATCACATATATATGCAAGGCGCGAACATGACTCCTGCGGGTATCAGAGGCTTCACATTAGGGTCGTACGGATACAGTAAGGGGAGAAGAACATTCAACACATATATGTACATAGCATGCTAACCATGGAAAGCATCCAATGTTTAAACGGAGACATTACTCAACTAAATATAAGATTTATAAAGTATATGTCAGAAGTAGTAAACGAAGTAGAAGAAAAGCAAATTATTGTCTTCGCACTTTACTGATGAATTGTCACCTTGGCAAAAATAGCCTCGTAATACCCTTTAATTATTAGCTCATTTACTGACATCTATGGCTTCCTTATCTCCCAATGAGGTTACCTGTTTAGACCCACTTCAAAATATATGACCAGAAATAGGTCACCAATTTGCATCTGTCTTTGGGACAGTACATTGTACTATCTTGAGAATATCTCTGTCACGTTTGCACTTTACTTAATTTTAGCACCCCAAAGACTTTACTGGTTGTATCACGGAGCTAGAGATAAACTCATTTAATATTGTTTCATATATTTGTTTTTATTTGTATTATTTATTAGACGATCAGTAAAATGTAATGGGTCATTGTTAGACCTGGTACCATTGGCGTGGGTCTCCCTTCCATTTTTTTCGCTATGCCTCCTCTGGGGTTGACATGTTTTTGCTGGTTTAGATGCTTTGGGCACTTTGCCACTGCTAATCAGTGTCAAAGTGCAAGTGCTCCCTATGATAAATTGATGTATGGATTAGTGACTCCATGATTGGCTTATTTGATTTACTGTCAGACACTAGTATAGTGCACCGCGTGTGCCCAGGGCCTGTAAATCAAATGCTGCTGGTGGGCTTGCAGCACTGGTTGTGCCACCCACCGGAGCAGCTTGGAGAGTGTGACTCAGGCCTGCCATTGCAGAGCCTGTGTGCAGTCTGGTACTGCCATGTCGACTTGGTAAGTGCACCCACTTACCAGTCCCCAAACCTTCCCTTTTCTGCATGTTAGTCACCCCTAAGGTAGGCCTGGGGGCAGGGTGCATTGTATGTCAGAGGTAGGACATGCCCTGGTGTGTGTGGTATGTCCTGATAGTGAATTACAGCCAATTTCGTTTTTCACTATTGCAAGGCTACCTGTCCCCATAGGCCAGAATGGGCAGTTTGATTATAACATCTTATAATCCTAACTGACCCAGGGAACATGGTAGAAAAACAAATTTAGTATGCCTGAACTCAGAATGATAAAATACATCTTTTAGTGAAGTTGATTTTAACATTCTGTGTTTGAAAATACCACTTTTAGAAAGTAGGTATTTTCTTGCCTAACCATCCAGCCTGCCTCTGCTAGCTTGTGTATTGTATGTCTGGGTTTGTGAGTGACAGGGGCTGGGGGACTCCAGGAGACAGGGTGAGTCAGCACTAGGCTGAATAGACCTATCTCCATGAGGAGTGGTGGGAGGAGTAGCACCTGGGCCTGAATAGGGCTGTGCCTGCCTTCCACAATGCTGGCTCCACCTCCTGTGGTGTGTCTGATGACCCTGGCCCACACTGACAAAGGAAGAAGTTGTGCACTGACAGAATGCACCCAGAACTAGTTTGGACTAGGTACAGGACCCTCTGCCTTCAGAGGACAAAGGATTTGCTAGTATAAATATTGGGGCCCAGACCCCAAGACTTTATATCACTTCTGGGAATCAAGATAAACCTTTGCTGAGGAGAAGAACCAGGAAGCTGAAGGAGGAGACTACCCCTATGCTGCGTGTTGTTGGAGTTGGCCTGCAGTGGTTATGCATGGGCACCACCTTTATTCATTTATATCTCCAGGGGAAATTTGTGGGAGACCAATACAAAATCAAAACACAACAATGCCACCTCAGCAGTGTATGGCGTCTCCAGGTACCTCAAGTTCCCACAGACCAATGACCATCAAGTGAGCACCGTCACACTCTTAACTTATTCGCTAAGGGAAAAACTGGAGCCCTGGAACCAGAGTAAGATGGTGGGGCATATTATCAAGGAATAGCGATATTTATCGCTAACCGCGCTTAGCGCGAATTCTTTTAACGCCGCCTATCGCTGGAAAATATCGCTGAGATAACACCCTATTAACAAGGTTTATCTCCATAGCGATAAAATTTCCAGCGATAAGCGGTAAAATGTGAGAATATCGCTGGAAAAGCAGCGATATTCTCGCATTACTGCAAGGATGGATTCAGCCTGACAATCCACCTCCTATACTTTAAACAGGTAAGTCATCCTCAGTAGCAGGTGTTAAAATCTAGCGATAAACGCGCTTAGCGCGATTTATTTTATCGCTTCGCCTGCCTTGTTAATAGGGGTTAGTTGTGTTAGCGACTGTTTACAGTCGCTTTTAGTGGGGAACGCCTACCTTGCATGTCATTAGCGATAATTATCGCTGACATGCAAGGCGATGTAAAACCCGGCCGCTAACGCCTGAAAGCTGTCGCTAACGCCTGTTTGCGACAGCTTGCTAATAGGGCGTTAAAAATATCGCCGCTAAAGCGGCAATAAAGCCCTTGATAATATGCCCCCGTGTTTCTTCTCTTCTGTCTGTGCCCATGGCTAGGAGGGGTGGGGAGCACACTGCATGGCAGTGACCTCCCCGCCTGGAGGTGGGAAGAAGAACAGAGACACAACTTCAGGGCTGAAACAGAACGGTGTCAAACGAGCAGGGAGCCAGCCAGGCCATGCAGATGTGGGCTTCCTGTGCGATCCCAGTGACTACCAAATGCCGGTTTCCTATAAAAGGGGCTGGGCACCCCGGTTTAAAGGAAGAAAATGGAATCGCATAATTAAAAAAAAAAAAAAAGCTACAAGGGAAAAACATTTTGTTGCAGCACAAGGGTCACCAACAGAAAAAATGACTGGCGCATAAGGAGCACCCCAGAATCCTCTGGGGCACATGACATAAATTGTATATTTCTTTCAGTGGTGCCCCAGAGAGGACAGGGACACCACCAACATGCTAAGAAGTGTTTTAGAGGTTGACAGCAGTCAGCCCCTTGAAAACTACACCTCATTATATTGTGCCTAGGATAAGTGAGAGGGCTCTAAATGATTTTCTTTATCTCTATGTAAATCAAAATGTCGTTTGTAAATGTGCTAGGACATTTATAGAGCCAGCGGTTTCAGGGCCGACCAGCTACAGAGATCTGACACTTTGCTGCCACTTAGGCAACAGATTTGTCTGGTGGGCAGTTGTACTGCTAATATTTTATGAACTATGTTATAATACACATGAAATGAAAGTGATGCAGAGAAGAGTACTGCCTAAAAAGAAGGTACTGTCTACAGGGGAAGAAAATGGGGTTTTCCTAAAAGAATGTACCCTTTGTGATCAAAGTTCTGAAATGCATAAACTTTCTCTCTGTCTCCTCCATCCTGGTACTAAGCATAATCTGTGCCCTTCTAATGCTATCCTTAGGGTATTGCGATGTTATTTTATTATGTCTCTTCTATCCTACATTTACTCACGTTAAAGCTTAGAGATTATAGTTGAAGCCATAGGTTCCTTTTGTTTACTTTTTTCTATCACTAAGTAGAAGTGATGATCACCGATATTAGATGCTCAAGACGGAGCACAGATCACTTCAGTCCACACCCAACTTGACTTTGAGAGTCTGCATTAGCGCTTGATCGCACACAGGCGCCACCGCAAGGCGAGAGCAGAAATGCTCCGTCTCTTTGTAAGTAGGGAGCATTTCAGGCCTCTCCCATTCATGCAATGCAGCAGCAAGCTCCCTTGTTGTGTTGGATTAACAAATGGTAAAGCTGCCCTCCAATTTTTTATATGTATATATTTATTTTTATATTTCTAAAGATTTGTATAGCGCGAACATGACCCAGGATGGTATCAGAGGGCTTCACAATTTTGGGTAGGTAGGATACAAAAGTGGGAAAAGAACATTCATCACATATATATGCAAGGCGCGAACATGACCCCTGCGGGTATCAGAGGCTTCACATTAGGGTCGTACGGATACAGTAAGGGGAGAAGAACATTCAACACATATATGTACATAGCATGCTAACCATGGAAAGCATCCAATGTTTAAACGGAGACATTACTCAACTAAATATAAGATTTATAAAGTATATGTCAGAAGTAGTAAACGAAGTAGAAGAAAAGCAAATTATTGTCTTCGCACTTTACTGATGAATTGTCACCTTGGCAAAAATAGCCTCGTAATACCCTTTAATTATTAGCTCGTTTACTGACATCTATGGCTTCCTTATCTCCCAATGAGTTTACATGTTTAGACCCACTTCAAAAAATATGACCAGAAATAGGTCACCAATTTGCATCTGTCTTTGGGACAGTTCATTGTACTATCTTGAGAATATCTCTGTCACGTTTGCACTTTACTTAATTTTAGCACCCCAAAGACTTTACTGGTTGTATCGCGGAGCTAGAGATGAACTCATTTTATATTGTTTCATATATTTGTTTTTATTTGTATTATTTATTAGACGATCAGTAAAATGTAATGGGTCATTGTTAGACCTGGTACCATTGGCGTGGGTCTCCCTTCCATTTTTTTCGCTATGCCTCCTCTGTGGTTGACATGTTTTTGCTGGTATAGATGCTTTGGGCACTTTGCCACTGCTAATCAGTGTCAAAGTGCAAGTGCTCCCTATGATAAATTGATGTATGGATTAGTGACTCCATGATTGGCTTATTTGATTTACTGTCAGACACTAGTATAGTGCAACGCGTGTGCCCACGGCCTGTAAATCAAATGCTGCTGGTGGGCTTGCAGCACTGGTTGTGCCACCCACCGGAGCAGCTTGGAGAGTGTGAATCAGGCCTGCCATTGCAGAGCCTGTGTGCAGTCTGGTACTGCCATGTCGACTTGGTAAGTGCACCCACTTACCAGTCCCCAAACCTTCCCTTTTCTGCATGTTAGTCACCCCTAAGGTAGGCCTGCGGGCAGGGTGCATTGTATGTCAGAGGTAGGACATGCCCTGGTGTGTGTGGCATGTCCTGATAGTGAATTACAGCCAATTTCGTTTTCACTATTGCAAGGCTACCTGTCCCCATAGGCCAGAATGGGCAGTTTGATTATAACATCTTATAATCCTAACTGACCCAGGGAACATGGTAGAAAAACAAATTTAGTATGCCTGAACTCAGAATGATAAAATACATCTTTTAGTGAAGTTGGTTTTAACATTCTGTGTTTGAAAATACCACTTTTAGAAAGTAGGTATTTTCTTGCCTAACCATCCAGCCTGCCTCTGCTAGCTTGTGTATTGTATGTCTGGGTTTGTGAGTGACAGGGGCTGGGGGACTCCAGGAGACACGGTGAGTCAGCACTAGGCTGAATAGACCTATCTGTATGAGGAGTGGTGGGAGGAGTAGCACCTGGGCCTGAATAGGGCTGTGCCTGCCTTCCACAATGCTGGCTCCACCTCCTGTGGTTGTCTGATGACCCTGGCCCACACTGACAAAGGAAGAAGTTGTGCACTGGCAGAATGCACCCAGAACTAGTTTGGACTAGGTACAGGACCCTCTGCCTTCAGAGGACAAAGGATTTGCTAGTATAAATATTGGGGCCCAGACCCCAAGACTTTATATCACTTCTGGGAATCAAGACGAACCTTTGCTGAGGAGAAGAACCAGGAAGCTGAAGGAGGAGACTACCCCTATGCTGCGTGTTGTTGGGGTTGGCCTGCAGTGGTTACTTTATTGCCAAAGAAAGGAGAAAAGGACTGAGTGTGCTTTCATCATCTTGAAGAACATCTCCAAGGGCTTGAACATTGAGCTTGCCTCCTGCCTGAAGTCTCAGGGAGACAAGACTTCACCCCAAGCTCCCCTCCTGAATTCCCTTGCTGGGAATTGAAGTGCCTACTGCTGTTGGGCCTTCTGAGAGACTGCGTGCCGCTGGGAGCTGGAAGCGTGACGCAACGAAGAGGAAGCATGTCGCCGCCGCAGCAGCTGTCGCCGCATCGCCGGGTAAGCTTGCCGCCACTGCTGCTGTTGCATCACGGAAGCGCCCCGCATCACCGGAGAAGCGTGCCGCCGCAGCAGTTGTCGTCGCATCGCGGAGTAAGTGTGCCGCCGCTGCTGCTGTCGCCATCGCATCACCGAAGCACCTCGCATCACCGGAGAAGCGTGCCGCCGCCACAGAGGACGCCGGCGCATCACCGGAGAAGCGTGTCGCAGGGCCTGTCGCGGCTCAGATGATCACCGAGTCGCCGCACGGCCATCGGGCGTGTACTCATCCCGTCTACGTTGTCGCACCGTAAGCAAGACGCTGCCTCGGCATCGTACTCGACCCATCCCTCACCATGAACAGACAGGTCTATGCCGTCACCTCCAGCTGCTTCAACACCCTCCGCATCCTCCGCAAGACCTTCAAATGAATACCCCCAGAGTCAAGGAAGACAGTCACCCATGCACTCATCACCAGCAGACTGGACTATGGAAACGCATTCTACGCCGCCATTTACAAGTCCCTACTCCGCAAACTACCGACATTACAGTACACCGCCGCCAGACTCGTCCTCGGGTTCCACCGGCACTGACACATCAGCCAACACCTACGTAGACTCCACTGTCTCCCCGTGGTGAAAAGAGTCACCTTCAAAATCATCACTCATGCCTACAAATGCCTACATAACAACGTAACCAAATACTTCAACGACAGGATCAACTGCCACGTACACAAATGAGTCATCCGATCTTCCAACCTCTCACTGTCCGAAACCCAGCGCATCCACAGAGCCAGAGCAGGCGGAAGATCCTTCTCCCACATTGCATCCAATACCTGGAATGGGCTACTGGCAGACATCAGAGGTGCCCCCTCCCTGGACACCTTCAGGAAGACCCTCAAGACCTGGCTCTTCGGCTAACAGATCTGCGGCCCCCCACCCCTCAGTGCCTTGCGACCCTCACGGGTGAGTGGCGCGCTTACAATTCCCCTGAGTGATTGATTGGTTGAGTTATCATCATGAAATGATTGTTCCTCTTCTGCACTGCTTGAGGTGGTGGGGCAACGCTCTTCCAACATAGCGGTAGAGCCGCCACTGGGGGTGCGTCATCTACGTGTGATAGGCATGAGCGACTCCCCCCCGGCCCTCCTGCGCTACGCGTCCCACCTTCTCCTTACCTGGACATTGACCCCGTGGTGCAATCCACTGCACTCTCTCCAAATCTGTGACTCAGCCAGCAGGAGCCTGAGCCAGGTGTGCTTTCACTTGGCTCGGTACGGCAGTCACCGCGTAGTCCGCTGGTGGACCACCCGATGCAGTTGATGCAGCAGGGCTCCCTTAGGCGTGTGGTTGCAGCACTCAGTCCACACAAGTTCGGCGTAGCACAGGGGCCTCACCCTCCAGAGCGTCCGGCCAGCCCAACATCATCCATCCTGTGATGCAGGGAGACGGCACCCACCGTTGGTAATCCCCTCCGTGCACCCCAGTGTAGTGGTGGGTCATAGTATGCGAAGCGGACCTCACTACGTTGGTGCGCAGGACCATTGACTGCACCAAGGTGCGCAAGGCGGGCTTCTCACACAGGTCAGCAACGTGTCTCCATGCGACCTGCCAGACTTCACCACCAGGTACGGGAGATTGTCGCACATCAATGTCTCCCGCCACGGCTCATCGACTCCACAGCTACTCCACATCCCACTCCAGGCAACAGACGCAGGTCCAGCAAGGGATCCAGGAACCAGACGCAGCTCCAGCAAGGGATCCAGGAACCAGACGCAGCTCCGGCGAGGGATCCAGGAACCAGACGCAGCTCTGGCGAGGGATCCAGGAACCAGACGCAGCTCCAGCGAGTGATCCAGGAACCAGACGCAGGTCCAGCGAGGGATCCAGGAACCAGACGCAGGTCCTGCGTGGGAACCAGGATCTCATCCTGGTCAATCAGGATGTTGGGTGGCTTGAGGGGGTTGTTGATGTGTGCTGCACTATGCCCTGGCTGCTCAAATCTGCATTTTTCCTTTTTTTTTGTGCATCTTTTATATTGGGTGTTGACAGATGGGCTAAGTCCAAACTTGCGGGTTAGCGTGCCTTTTTCTATCGCTAAGGGCTTATCGCTGGATTCCACCCGCTATCGCCGGTTTCATTAACGCCATCGCCCTAATGTTAGCGGCGGTTTTTGCCGCTGATCCCTGCAGCTATCGCCTGTTAGCAAAACGTTGCTAATACGTCGCTAACAGGGCGATAACTTGCAGGGATCGACAGCGATAGGGAAACTAGCGCTAACCTAGGTTAGCGATAGTTATCGCCATTTCTTGGTAATATACCCCTTTATCCCTTAAAAACAGAATCTCACATGGGTCCCTGCTCCAAACTCATGGCCATCCTGTAACAAACAAAAAGGGAACAAAAATATCAGCACCTCCCCTCCCTCAAACAACAAACATTTTGCAAAGACCGTATTGAACTCACTGATTTCACCCCAAAACAATAATGATTCCAAGGGTTTGGATGCAGAAGATATTGCAGACAAAGAGAGTGATTATTTCCTCCAAAATCCAAATGATCAAGGGCTGAAAAAGAAGAGGGAAGAATCTTGTGGACAGGAAGAGGAAGTTGCTACTGTATGTAAAGTAGCCTCCCACACTCTATGTCACTTTCCTCCTGTAAAAAAAAAAATTGTTTTACACAAAACAATTACACCAGTTGTCCACTCCAGTAAAAATTCCACTTGACAATGTAGATCTGAGATAATCCGTGAGGCTTTTCAATTTAAAGAGCTGCCGCATGCGTTCGGAACTGCAGTTTCATGCTCAATTATTACCCGAACACGGAACAGTCCACTCAGATAAAAGAATCAACCATGAGTTGTATGTTCAAGTTGACGTTCAACGCCTTTGTTAAAGAACTACTGCTCGCATTTGTAAAATGAATCTCGCATTTCTGTCAAAACTGCTGATTGTGTTGTTTCCGTGCTCTCTGTCTGTGCTTTCTTGTTATACGATGTTGAATAATTATGTAATCCCAGGAATTATGTGTCAGTTTCATTACTCAATGTATGCTGGCATAGCAAATAATTACGCCTACCCACTCATCATGATATTAAAAATAAATGTACTAATCCTAGCCTCCCATAGCTAGGATTTGCTTATGCAGTGTGTTAAAAAATGTTTAACTCTCTTGATTTACATTCTTTTTTTCGGGGCAATATTAGCCGAACTGGACAGTTGATTGTTCCAGGAAAATAGGTTCCAGACCTTTAACCGCCTCAATTTATAGCTTTTGGACTACCCGATTTTTTTTTACATTTCCTTTGATTGAGTTTCACTAAGGCAGTATCACTCACTGTAAACTCAGTTAAAATTGTTTGAGAGTGCTAGCAGCCACCTGCAAAAGTCTGCCTGGTGCAGGTCTTCTGTCTCTGTCTCTGTGACAGCGCATGGGCACAAGGATGTAGGCTGAGTGAGTCTACTCTGCAGCTAAGCCCTATATCTGACATAGGCAGCCTGTCCTAGAAGGGACCCTTCACGGATTGTTGCTCACCCCATGTAGGCCTTATAATGTGAGTAGGCATTCATAATGTAAGTCTGACATGCATAACTGAGAGTATGTGCTTACTTTATTTAACATTATGGGCGAAATCTGCACCAAAGTACAGTTGTTCCATCATTAGGCCTAGGAAGTGGGATACACTGATCACATGGTAAAAATGCACCCAACATGCAGATTCAGTGCCACTTTTTGTCATCTCTGAACTCAATTTTTCATATTTCTTTGGCTCAGCTCATAATTAGATTCCAGGCTTTTGTTTCCCCTGCTTGGTCAAGTGAATTACTCTGTTGACCAGCTGGAAGATCAAAGGCCTCCCCACAAGTGCTTGAGCCTATTCCTCGGAAAGGGAAGGGTGGGGACTGAATCTGCATATGATAACTACTTTTCACACTGCATCTGACCAGGGAAGGTTTATCCCACGGAGAACAAAGGGCAAAGGCAACACCCCGGGAGCAATCACAGGAGGGATTCCCCTTTGATGTTTGGTAGGGAAGAGACCAGGAAGCTGTGGCAGTTAGGGGCATATCTTAACAACAGATCAATTCAAATGCTGTGCAGAAGGGTTGGTACAGGGGTAGAGTGATGATGTTTGTACTTTTTGCAACTCTCTGTTCCTGCCTTAAAAGCCTATGCACAGGAGAGAAAGGGAGAGGTGTGGGCCCCCTTATATCTTCTGAGGGACAGCAGAGAGATGGGCCTGCTGAGGGACCATGGAGGAGAAGGGTTCCACTGGAATTTCTGAGGACTCGGCCTGCAGAGTGGTGACCCTTATCCGAAGGCCACCCCCTGAATTCTGCTAATCACATGGCTGCCCTTCAATAGGACACAGAGGCTATGGGACCTGGAAAGAGTAGATATGGAGGGTACTCTGCCTTGAAGGATGCAGGGTGCCACTGGAGGGGATGAAAGCATGACTAGAACATCAGGCGATGGAGCAAAAGTACAGCAAGAGTTTGCTCCCACAGGATTACAAAATTCTAGAGGCCAGCAGGCTTGAAACACCTGCTCCCAGTGGCCAGAGCTGACCAGCAGAGGCAAAACACACTTCATCCTGTCTAACACAGCCCAGTTAGGCCATAGGAAAGCTCAAAGAAAAACAATCCCCCAGGGGGATCCAATTCACTGGGATGCACAAGGCCTTTTCCAGTCAGCTTCCCATAAACGTGCCGGGGAAACTAAGGACTCAAGGAGAGATGTACTATGGCTGCTGGAAGAGGGGTTATGCATGGGCACCACCTTTATTCATTTATATCTCCAGGGGAAATTTGTGGGAGACCAATACAAAATCAAAACACAACAATGCCACCTCAGCAGTGTATGGCGTCTCCAGGTACCTCAAGTTCCCACAGACCAATGACCATCAAGTGAGCACCGTCACACTCTTAACTTATTCGCTAAGGGAAAAACTGGAGCCCTGGAACAGAGTAAGATGGTGTTTCTTCTCTTCTGTCTGTGCCCATGGCTAGAGAGGGTGGGGAGCACACTGCATGGCAGTGACCTACCCGCCTGGAGGTGGGAAGAAGAACAGAGACACGACTTCAGGGCTGAAACAGAACAGTGTCAACCGAGCAGGGAGCCAGCCAGGCCATGCAGATGTGGGCTTCCTGTGCGATCCCAGTGACTACCAAATGCCTGTTTCCTATAAAAGGGGCTGGGCACCCAGGTTTAAAGGAAGAAAATAGAATCGCATAATTAAAAAAAAAACAAAAGCTACAAGGGAAAAATATTTTGTTGCAGCACAAGGGTCACCAACAGAAAAAATGACTGGCGCATAAGGAGCACCCCAGAATACTCTGGGGCACATGACATAAATTGTATATTTCTTTCAGTGGTGCCCCAGAGAGGACAGGGACACCACCAACATGTTAAGAAGTGTTTTAGAGGTTGACAGCAGTCAGCCCCTTGAAAACTACACCTCATTATATTGTGCCTAGGATAAGTGAGAGGGCTCTAAATGATTTTCTTTATCTCTATGTAAATCAAAATGTCGTTTGTAAATGTGCTAGGACATTTATAGAGCCAGCAGTTTCAGGGCCGACCAGCTACAGAGATCTGACACTTTGCTGCCACTTAGGCAACAGATTTGTCTGGTGGGCAGTTGTACTGCTAATATTTTATGAACTATGTTATAATACACATGAAATGAAAGTGATGCAGAGAAGAGTACTGCCTAAAAAGAAGGTACTGTCTACAGGGGAAGAAAATGGGGTTTTCCTAAAAGAATGTACCCTTTGTGATCAAAGTTCTGAAATGCATAAACTTTCTCTCTGTCTCCTCCATCCTGGTACTAAGCATAATCTGTGCCCTTCTAATGCTATCCTTAGGGTATTGCGATGTTATTTTATTATGTCTCTTCTATCCTACATTTACTCACGTTAAAGCTTAGAGCTTATAGTTGAAGCCATAGGTTCCTTTTGTTTACTTTTTTTCTATCACTAAGTAGAAGTGATGATCACCGATATTAGATGCTCAAGACGGAGCACAGATCACTTCAGTCCACACCCAACTTGACTTTGAGAGTCTGCATTAGCGCTTGATCGCACACAGGGCGCCACCGCAAGGCGAAAGCAGAAATGCTCCGTCTCTTTGTAAGTAGGGAGCATTTCAGGCCTCTCCCATTCATGCAATGCAGCAGCAAGCTCCCTTGTTGTGTTGGATTAACAAATGGTAAAGCTGCCCTCCAATTTTTTATATGTATATATTTATTTTTTATATTTCTAAAGATTTGTATAGCGCGAACATGACCCAGGATGGTATCAGAGGGCTTCACAATTTTGGGTAGGTAGGATACAAAAGTGGGAAAAGAACATTCATCACATATATATGCAAGGCGCGAACATGACCCCTGCGGGTATCAGAGGCTTCACATTAGGGTCGTACGGATACAGTAAGGGGAGAAGAACATTCAACACATATATGTACATAGCATGCTAACCATGGAAAGCATCCAATGTTTAAACGGAGACATTACTCAACTAAATATAAGATTTATAAAGTATATGTCAGAAGTAGTAAACGAAGTAGAAGAAAAGCAAATTATTGTCTTCGCACTTTACTGATGAATTGTCACCTTGGCAAAAATAGCCTCGTAATACCCTTTAATTATTAGCTCGTTTACTGACATCTATGGCTTTCTTATCTCCCAATGAGTTTACCTGTTTAGACCCACTTCAAAAAATATGACCAGAAATAGGTCACCAATTTGCATCTGTCTTTGGGAGAGTTCATTGTACTATCTTGAGAATATCTCTGTCACGTTTGCACTTTACTTAATTTTAGCACCCCAAAGACTTTACTGGTTGTATCGCGGAGCTAGAGATGAACTCATTTAATATTGTTTCATATATTTGTTTTTATTTGTATTATTTATTAGACGATCAGTAAAATGTAATGGGTCATTGTTAGACCTGGTACCATTGGTGTGGGTCTCCCTTCCATTTTTTTCGCTATGCCTCCTCTGTGGTTGACATGTTTTTGCTGGTTTAGATGCTTTGGGCACTTTGCCACTGCTAATCAGTGTCAAAGTGCAAGTGCTCCCTATGATAAATTGATGTATGGATTAGTGACTCCATGATTGGCTTATTTGATTTACGGTCAGACACTAGTATAGTGCACCGCGTGTGCCCACGGCCTGTAAATCAAATGCTGCTGGTGGGCTTGCAGCACTGGTTGTGCCACCCACCGGAGCAGCTTGGAGAGTGTGAATCAGGCCTGCCATTGCAGAGCCTGTGTGCAGTCTGGTACTGCCATGTCGACTTGGTAAGTGCACCCACTTACCAGTCCCCAAACCTTCCCTTTTCTGCATGTTAGTCACCCCTAAGGTAGGCCTGCGGGCAGGGTGCATTGTATGTCAGAGGTAGGACATGCCCTGGTGTGTGTGGCATGTCCTGATAGTGAATTACAGCCAATTTCGTTTTTCACTATTGCAAGGCTACCTGTCCCCATAGGCCAGAATGGGCAGTTTGATTATAACATCTTATAATCCTAACTGACCCAGGGAACATGGTAGAAAAACAAATTTAGTATGCCTGAACTCAGAATGATAAAATACATCTTTTAGTGAAGTTGGTTTTAACATTCTGTGTTTGAAAATACCACTTTTAGAAAGTAGGTATTTTCTTGCCTAACCATCCAGCCTGCCTCTGCTAGCTTGTGTATTGTATGTCTGGGTTTGTGAGTGACAGGGGCTGGGGGACTCCAGGAGACAGGGTGAGTCAGCACTAGGCTGAATAGACCTATCTGTATGAGTAGTGGTGGGAGGAGTAGCACCTGGGCCTGAATAGGGCTGTGCCTGCCTTCCACAATGCTGGCTCCACCTCCTGTGGTTGTCTGATGACCCTGGCCCACACTGACAAAGGAAGAAGTTATGCACTGGCAGAATGCACCCAGAACTAGTTTGGACTAGGTACAGGACCCTCTGCCTTCAGAGGACAAAGGATTTGCTAGTATAAATATTGGGGCCCAGACCCCAAGACTTTATATCACTTCTGGGAATCAAGACGAACATTTGCTGAGGAGAAGAACCAGGAAGCTGAAGGAGGAGACTACCCCTATGCTGCGTGTTATTGGGGTTGGCCTGCAGTGGTTACTTTATTGCCAAAGAAAGGAGAAAAGGACTGAGTGTGCTTTCATCATCTTGAAGAAGATCTCCAAGGGCTTGAACATTGAGCTTGCCTCCTGCCTGAAGTCTCAGGGATACAAGACTTCACCCCCAGCTCCCCTCCTGAATTCCCTTGCTGGGAATTGAAGTGCCTACTGCTGTTGGGCCTTCTGTGAGACTGCGTGCCGCTGGGAGCTGGAAGCGTGACGCAACGAAGAGGAAGCATGTCGCCGCCGCAGCAGCTGTCGTCGCATCGCCGGGTAAGCTTGCCGCCACTACTGCTGTTGCATCACGGAAGCGCCCCGCATCACCGGAGAAGCGTGCCGCCGCAGCAGTTGTCGTCGCATCGCGGAGTAAGTGTGCCGCCGCTGCTGCTGTCGCCATCGCATCACCGAAGCACCTCGCATCACCGGAGAAGCGTGCCGCCGCCACAGAGGACGCCGGCGCATCACCGGAGAAGCGTGTCGCAGGGCCTGTCGCGGCTCAGATGATCACCGAGTCGCCGCACGGCCATCGGGCGTGTACTCATCCCATCTACGTTGTCGCACCGTAAGCAAGACGCTGCCTCGGCATCGTACTCGACCCATCCCTCACCATGAACAGACAGGTCTACGCCGTCACCTCCAGCTGCTTCAACACCCTCCGCATCCTCCGCAAGACCTTCAAATGAATACCCCCAGAGTCAAGGAAGACAGTCACCCATGCACTCATCACCAGCAGACTGGACTATGGAAACGCACTCTACGCCGCCATTTACAAGTCCCTACTCCGCAAACTACCGACATTACAGTACACCGCCGCCAGACTCGTCCTCGGGTTCCCCCGGCACTGACACATCAGCCAACACCTACGTAGACTCCACTGTCTCCCCGTGGTGAAAAGAGTCACCTTCAAAATCATCACTCATGCCTACAAATGCCTACACAACAACGTAACCAAATACTTCAACGACAGGATCAACTGCCACGTACACAAATGAGTCATCCGATCTTCCAACCTCTCACTGTCCGAAACCCAGCGCATCCACAGAGCCAGAGCAGGCGGAAGATCCTTCTCCCACATTGCATCCAATACCTGGAATGGGCTACGGGCAGACATCAGAGGTGCCCCCTCCCTGGACACCTTCAGGAAGACCCTCAAGACCTGGCTCTTCGGCTAACAGATCTGCGGCCCCCCACCCCTCAGTGCCTTGCGACCCTCACGGGTGAGTGGCGCGCTTACAATTCCCCTGAGTGATTGATTGGTTGAGTTATCATCATGAGATGATTGTTCCTCTTCTGCACTGCTTGAGGTGGTGGGGCAACGCTCTTCCAACATAGCGGTAGAGCCGCCACTGGGGGTGCGTCATCTACGTGTGATAGGCATGAGCGACTCCCCCCCGGCCCTCCTGCGCTACGCGTCCCACCTTCTCCTTACCTGGACATTGACCCCGTGGTGCAATCCACTGCACTCTCTCCAAATCTGTGACTCAGCCAGCAGGAGCCTGAGCCAGGTGTGCTTTCACTTGGCTCGGTACGGCAGTCACCGCGTAGTCCGCTGGTGGACCACCCGATGCAGTTGATGCAGCAGGGCTCCCTTAGGCGTGTGGTTGCAGCACTCAGTCCACACAAGTTCGGCGTAGCACAGGGGCCTCACCCTCCAGAGCGTCCGGCCAGCCCAACATCATCCATCCTGTGATGCAGGGAGACGGCACCCACCGTTGGTAATCCCCTCCGTGCACCCCAGTGTAGTGGTGGGTCATAGTATGCGAAGCGGACCTCACTACGTTGGTGCGCAGGACCATTGACTGCACCAAGGTGCGCAAGGTGGGCTTCTCACACAGATCAGCAACGTGTCTCCATGCGACCTGCCAGACTTCACCACCAGGTACGGGAGATTGTCGCACATCAATGTCTCCCGCCACGGCTCATCGACTCCACAGCTACTCCACATCCCACTCCAGGCCACAGACGCAGGTCCAGCAAGGGATCCAGGAACCAGACGCAGCTCCAGCAAGGGATCCAGGAACCAGACGCAGCTCCAGCGAGGGATCCAGGAACCAGACGCAGCTCTGGCGAGGGATCCAGGAACCAGACGCAGCTCCAGCGAGTGATCCAGGAACCAGACGCAGGTCCAGCGAGGGATCCAGGAACCAGACGCAGGTCCTGCGTGGGAACCAGGATCTCATCCTGGTCAATCAGGATGTTGGGTGGCTTGAGGGGGTTGTTGATGTGTGCTGCACTATGCCCTGGCTGCTCAAATCTGCATTTTTCCTTTTTTGTGTGCATCTTTTATATTGGGTGTGGACAGATGGGCTAAGTCCAAACTTGCGGGTTAGCGTGCCTTTTCTATCGCTAAGGGCTTATCGCTGGATTCCACCCGCTATCGCCGGTTTCATTAACGCCATCGCCCTAATGTTAGCGGCGGTTTTTGCCGCTGATCCCTGCAGCTATCGCCTGTTAGCAAAACGTTGCTAATACGTCGCTAACAGGGCGATAACTTGCAGGGATCGACAGCGATAGGGAAACTAGCGCTAACCTAGGTTAGCGATAGTTATCGCCATTTCTTGGTAATATACCCCTTTATCCCTTAAAAACTGAATCTCACATGGGTCCCTGCTCCAAACTCATGGCCATCCTGTAACAAACAAAAAGGGAACAAAAATATCAGCACCTCCCCTCCCTCAAACAACAAACATTTTGCAAAGACCGTATTGAACTCACTGATTTCCCCCCCAAAACAATAATGATTCCAAGGGTTTGGATGCAGAAGATATTGCAGACAAAGAGAGTGATTATTTCCCTCCAAAATCCAAATGATCAAGGGCTGAAAAAAGAAGAGTGAAGAATCTTGTGGACAGGAAGAGGAAGTTGCTACTGTATGTAAAGTAGCCTCCCACACTCTATGTCACTTTCCTCCTGTAAAAAAAAAAATTGTTTTACACAAAACAATTACACTGGTTGTCCACTCCAGTAAAAATTCCACTTGACAATGTAGATCTGAGATAATACGTGAGGCTTTTCAATTTAAAGAGCTGCCGCATGCGTTCGGAACTGCAGTTTCATGCTCAATTATTACCCGAACACGGAACAGTCCACTCAGATAAAAGAATCAACCATGAGTTGTATGTTCAAGTTGACGTTCAACGCCTTTGTTAAAGAACTACTGCTCGCATTTGTAAAATGAATCTCGCATTTCTGTCAAAACTGCTGATTGTGTTGTTTCCGTGCTCTCTGTCTGTGCTTTCTTGTTATACGATGTTGAATAATTATGTAATCCCAGGAATTATGTGTCAGTTTCATTACTCAATGTATGCTGGCATAGCAAATAATTACGCCTACCCACTCATCATGATATTAAAAATAAATGTACTAATCCTAGCCTCCCATAGCTAGGATTTGCATATGCAGGGGCATATTATCAACGGCCAGCGATAATTATCGCTGGCCGTTCACAGCGTGAGAATAGTTATCGCCGGCTACCGCAGATAATTATCGCCATGCTAGCGCTGTATTAACAACGCATAGCGCAATGGCGATAATTATTCCTGCGATAGCTTGTTTTCCATGGAACATCGCTGGTTTTCCAGCGATGTTCCATGGAAAACGGCGATAACCTTGCTGATACGACCCTGTGGTCGTATCAGCAGAATCCATCTCCCATGTAAAGTATGCTTAAGTCAGGAATTTAACAGACGTTAAATTCCTGAGTTAAAGCCTGAGGTAGCGCGATTTCTTTTATCGCTGCACCTCCTTGTTAATATCGCGAAGCTGCCTTCGCGATATTAACTTGTGTTGTTTTCACAGCCACGCCTTCTTTGCATCTCATTAGCGATGCAAGGCGAGGCTGTGAAAAAACGGGCTCTACATCAAGGAAACACGCGCTAGCGTGTCCTTGATGATATTGCGATATAATTATCGCCGCTTTTCGCCCGAAAACGGACGCTAAAGCGGCGATAATTATATCGCCAGCCCTTGATAATATGCCCCGCAGTGTGTTAAAAAATGTTTAACTCTCTTGATTTACATTCTTTTTTTCGGGGCAATATTAGCCGAACTGGACAGTTGATTGTTCCAGGAAAATAGGTTCCAGACCTTTAACCGCCTCAATTTTTTGCTTTTGGACTACCCGATTTTTTTTTACATTTCCTTTGATTGAGTTTCACTAAGGCAGTATCACTCACTGTAAACTCAGTTAAAATTGATTGAGAGTGCTAGCAGCCACCTGCAAAAGTCTGCCTGGTGCAGGTCTTCTGTCTCTGTCTCTGTGACAGCGCATGGGCACAAGGATGTAGGCTGAGTGAGTCTACTCTGCAGCTAAGCCCTATAACTGACATAGGCAGCCTGTCCTAGAAGGGACCCTTCACGGATTGTTGCTCACCCCATGTAGGCCTTATAATGTGAGTAGGCATTCATAATGTAAGTCTGACATGCATAACTGAGAGTATGTGCTTACTTTATTTAACATTATGGGCGAAATCTGCACCAAAGTACAGTTGTTCCATCATTAGGCCTAGGAAGTGGGATACACTGATCACATGGTAAAAATGCACCCAACATGCAGATTCAGTGCCACTTTTTGTCATCTCTGAACTCAATTTTTCATATTTCTTTGGCTCAGCTCATAATTAGATTCCAGGCTTTTCTTTCCCCTGCTTGGTCAAGTGAATTACTCTGTTGACCAGCCGGAAGATCAAAGGCCTCCCCACAAGTGCTTGAGCCTGTTCCTCGGAAAGGGAAGGGTGGGGACTGAATCTGCATATGATAACTACTTTTCACACTGCATCTGACCAGGGAAGGTTTATCCCACGGAGAACAAAGGGCAAAGGCAACACCCCGGGAGCAATCACAGGAGGGATTCCCCTTTGATGTTTGGTAGGGAAGAGACCAGGAAGCTGTGGCAGTTAGGGGCATATCTTAACAACAGATCAATTCAAATGCTGTGCAGAAGGGTTGGTACAGGGGTAGAGTGATGATGTTTGTACTTTTTGGAACTCTCTGTTCCTGCCTTAAAAGCCTATGCACAGGAGAGAAAGGGAGAGGGGTGGGCCCCCTTATATCTTCTGAGAGACAGCAGAGAGATGGGCCTGCTGAGGGACCATGGAGGAGAAGGGTTCCACTGGAATTTCTGAGGACTCGGCCTGCAGAGTGGTGACCCTTATCCGAAGGCCACCCCCTGAATTCTGCTAATCACATGGCTGCCCTTCAATAGGACACAGAGGCTATGGGACCTGGAAAGAGTAGATATGGAGGGTACTCTGCCTTGAAGGATGCAGGGTGCCACTGGAGGGATGAAAGCATGACTAGAACATCAGGCGATGGAGCAAAAGTACAGCAAGAGTTTGCTCCCACAGGATTACAAAATTCTAGAGGCCAGCAGGCTTGAAACACCTGCTCCCAGTGGCCAGAGCTGACCAGCAGAGGCAAAACACACTTCATCCTGTCGAACACAGCCCAGTTAGGCCATAGGAAAGCTCAAAGAAAGGCAATCCCCCAGGGGGATCCAATTCACTGGGATGCACAAGGCCTTTTCCAGTCAGCTTCCCATAAACGTGCCGGGAAACTAAGGACTCAAGGAGAGATGTACTATGGCTGCTGGAAGAGGGGTTATGCATAGGCACCACCTTTATTCATTTATATCTCCAGGGGAAATTTGTGGGAGACCAATACAAAATCAAAACACAACAATGCCACCTCAGCAGTGTATGGCGTCTCCAGGTACCTCAAGTTCCCACAGACCAATGACCATCAAGTGAGCACCGTCACACTCTTAACTTATTCGCTAAGGGAAAAACTGGAGCCCTGGAACAGAGTAAGATGGTGTTTCTTCTCTTCTGTCTGTGCCCATGGCTAGGAGGGGTGGGGAGCACACTGCATGGCAGTGACCTACCCGCCTGGAGGTGGGAAGAAGAACAGAGACACGACTTCAGGGCTGAAACAGAACGGTGTCAACCGAGCAGGGAGCCAGCCAGGCCATGCAGATGTGGGCTTCCTGTGCGATCCCAGTGACTACCAAATGCCTGTTTCCTATAAAAGGGGCTGGGCACCCAGGTTTAAAGGAAGAAAATGGAATCGCATAATTAAAAAAAAAAAAAAAAGCTACAAGGGAAAAATATTTTGTTGCAGCACAAGGGTCACCAACAGAAAAAATGACTGGCGCATAAGGAGCACCCCAGAATCCTCTGGGGCACATGACATAAATTGTATATTTCTTTCAGTGGTGCCCCAGAGAGGACAGGGACACCACCAACATGTTAAGAAGTGTTTTAGAGGTTGACAGCAGTCAGCCCTTTGAAAACTACACCTCATTATATTGTGCCTAGGATAAGTGAGAGGGCTCTAAATGATTTTCTTTAACTCTATGTAAATTAAAATGTCGTTTGTAAATGTGCTAGGACATTTATAGAGCCAGCGGTTTCAGGGCCGACCAGCTACAGAGATCTGACACTTTGCTGCCACTTAGGCAACAGATTTGTCTGGTGGGCAGTTGTACTGCTAATATTTTATGAACTATGTTATAATACACATGAAATGAAAGTGATGCAGAGAAGAGTACTGCCTAAAAAGAAGGTACTGTCTACAGGGGAAGAAAATGGGGTTTTCCTAAAAGAATGTACCCTTTGTGATCAAAGTTCTGAAATGCATAAACTTTCTCTCTGTCTCCTCCATCCTGGTACTAAGCATAATCTGTGCCCTTCTAATGCTATCCTTAGGGTATTGCGATGTTATTTTATTATGTCTCTTCTATCCTACATTTACTCACGCTAAAGCTTAGAGCTTATAGTTGAAGCCATAGGTTCCTTTTTTAACTTTTTTCTATCACTAAGTAGAAGTGATGATCACCGATATTAGATGCTCAAGACGGAGCACAGATCACTTCAGTCCACACCCAACTTGACTTTGAGAGTCTGCATTAGCGCTTGATCGCACACAGGGCGCCACCGCAAGGCGAGAGCAGAAATGCTCCGTCTCTTTGTAAGTAGGGAGCATGTCAGGCCTCTCCCATTCATGCAATGCAGCAGCAAGCTCCCTTGTTGTGTTGGATTAACAAATGGTAAAGCTGCCCTCCAATTTTTTATATGTATATATTTTTTAATATATTTCTAAAGATTTGTATAGCGCGAACATGACCCAGGATGGTATCAGAGGGCTTCACAATTTTGGGTAGGTAGGATACAATAGTGGGAAAAGAACTTTCATCACATATATATGCAAGGCGCGAACATGACCCCTGCGGGTATCAGAGGCTTCACATTAGGGTCGTACGGATACAGTAAGGGGAGAAGAACATTCAACACATATATGTACATAGCATGCTAACCATGGAAAGCATCCAATGTTTAAACGGAGACATTACTCAACTAAATATAAGATTTATAAAGTATATGTCAGAAGTAGTAAACGAAGTAGAAGAAAAGCAAATTATTGTCTTCGCACTTTACTGATGAATTGTCACCTTGGCAAAAATAGCCTCGTAATACCCTTTAATTATTAGTTCGTTTACTGACATCTATGGCTTCCTTATCTCCCAATGAGGTTACCTGTTTAGACCCACTTCAAAATATATGACCAGAAATAGGTCACCAATTTGCATCTGTCTTTGGGACAGTACATTGTACTATCTTGAGAATATCTCTGTCACGTTTGCACTTTACTTAATTTTAGCACCCCAAAGACTTTACTGGTTGTATCGCGGAGCTAGAGATAAACTCATTTAATATTGTTTCATATATTTGTTTTTATTTGTATTATTTATTAGACGATCAGTAAAATGTAATGGGTCATTGTTAGACCTGGTACCATTGGCGTGGGTCTCCCTTCCATTTTTTTCGCTATGCCTCCTCTGTGGTTGACATGTTTTTGCTGGTTTAGATGCTTTGGGCACTTTGCCACTGCTAATCAGTGTCAAAGTGCAAGTGCTCCCTATGATAAATTGATGTATGGATTAGTGACTCCATGATTGGCTTATTTGATTTACTGTCAGACACTAGTATAGTGCACCGCGTGTGCCCAGGGCCTGTAAATCAAATGCTGCTGGTGGGCTTGCAGCACTGGTTGTGCCACCCACCGGAGCAGCTTGGAGAGTGTGACTCAGGCCTGCCATTGCAGAGCCTGTGTGCAGTCTGGTACTGCCATGTCGACTTGGTAAGTGCACCCACTTACCAGTCCCCAAACCTTCCCTTTTCTGCATGTTAGTCACCCCTAAGGTAGGCCTGGGGGCAGGGTGCATTGTATGTCAGAGGTAGGACATGCCCTGGTGTGTGTGGTATGTCCTGATAGTGAATTACAGCCAATTTCGTTTTTCACTATTGCAAGGCTACCTGTCCCCATAGGCCAGAATGGGCAGTTTGATTATAACATCTTATAATCCTAACTGACCCAGGGAACATGGTAGAAAGACGAATTTAGTATGCCTGAACTCAGAATGATAAAATACATCTTTTAGTGAAGTTGATTTTAACATTCTGTGTTTGAAAATACCACTTTTAGAAAGTAGGTATTTTCTTGCCTAACCATCCAGCCTGCCTCTGCTAGCTTGTGTATTGTATGTCTGGGTTTGTGAGTGACAGGGGCTGGGGGACTCCAGGAGACAGGGTGAGTCAGCACTAGGCTGAATAGACCTATCTCCATGAGGAGTGGTGGGAGGAGTAGCACCTGGGCCTGAATAGGGCTGTGCCTGCCTTCCACAATGCTGGCTCCACCTCCTGTGGTGTGTCTGATGACCCTGGCCCACACTGACAAAGGAAGAAGTTGTGCACTGGCAGAATGCACCCAGAACTAGTTTGGACTAGGTACAGGACCCTCTGCCTTCAGAGGACAAAGGATTTGCTAGTATAAATATTGGGGCCCAGACCCCAAGACTTTATATCACTTCTGGGAATCAAGACAAACCTTTGCTGAGGAGAAGAACCAGGAAGCTGAAGGAGGAGACTACCCCTATGCTGCGTGTTGTTGGGGTTGGCCTGCAGTGGTTACTTTATTGCCAAAGAAAGGAGAAAAGGACTGAGTGTGCTATCATCATCTTGAAGAAGATCTCCAAGGGCTTGAACATTGAGCTTGCCTCCTGCCTGAAGTCTCAGGGATACAAGACTTCACTCCAGCTCCCCTCCTGAATTCCCTTGCTGGGAATTGAAGTGCCTACTGCTGTTGGGCCTTCTGAGAGACTGCGTGCCGCTGGGAGCTGGAAGCGCGACGCAACAAAGAGGAAGCATGTCGCCGCCGCAGCAGCTGTCATCGCATCGCCGGGTAAGCTTGCCGCCACTGCTGCTGTTGCATCACGGAAGCGCCCCGCATCACCGGAGAAGCGTGCCGCCGCAGCAGTTGTCGTCGCATCGCGGAGTAAGTGTGCCGCCGCTGCTGCTGTCGCCATCGCATCACCGAAGCACCTCGCATCACCGGAGAAGCGTGCCGCCGCCACAGAGGACGCCGGCGCATCACCGGAGAAGCGTGTCGCAGGGCCTGTCGCGGCTCAGAAGATCAATGAGTCGCCGCACGGCCGTCGGGCGTGTACGCATCCCGTCTACGTTGTCGCACCGTAAGCAAGACGCCATTTTCTCGCATCGCACCGGATCATCATCGCATCGGAACCGGGCCGCAGTAAGAAACCGATGCATCCTCCTTTCTGCGTGTAAGGAATCGAAGCATCACCTTCCCTGCGACCCTTTTGTTTGTTTTGCGTTACGCATCCAAAGGTACATTGAGAGTAAAGTGTCGCATTTATCATCTTTATTGAACTGAGCTATTTTCTACCATTTGACAGTCATATTTTTCGTATTGTATTGTGGATTTTTGTTGTTTGGGTCTTGTGTTAAGTCTATATAAAAATACTTATTTTTTATTCTACAACCTGTGTGGTGTCCATCTGTAGTGTTGTCACTGGGTTACTGTATGTGTTCACAAATGGTTTACACACTGCCTCTGAGATAAGCCTGCCTGCTCGTGCCAAGCTACCAAGGGGGTGAGCAGGGGTTATTTTAGTAGTGTATCCCCCTTACCCTGACTAGAAGCAAGGGTCCCTATTTGGACAAAGGTACCTACCTCTGCCAACTAGAGACCCCCCGTTCTAACATTGGTGGTCAGCGGTGAGGATTCTCGACTTGCATTTGTGACTCATATACAGTAATTGGTGTACACTACTAGTGAGTGCAGACCAAACGCAACCACATACATTTCTGGTAGATTGTTTTTCCTGGGATTTCTATTTTTTCCAAGAACTGCCAAGTTTAGTCACCATGGGCAAAACCGCATCCATCGCATCTGTGGATTTAGATTTTGAAGAAGAAAAGCTGGAAAGTTACAATGTGAAACTGCTAAAGTACTTCTGCAGGAAATTGAAAGTCGCTACTACATGTCTCACCAAAAGGATGAGTACCAAAAGGCTCTGAGGGCCTGGGTGGAAGCAAGAAGTACCCCTGAGCATGTGGAAGAGCATGAGGAGGGGGCTGAGGATGCAGGAGGGCAGCTAGATGGGCCATTGGGCCCAGAGGGGAGGAAAGCACCTTCCCCAGCAGGTAGCAGTGTTTCTTCCAAGGGCCTGTCCCCAGGAGAGCTGGAGGACAGGGAGAGAAGTAGGGTGCATGAAATGGAGCTGACCAAGCTTAAGATGGGTGGGCAGTTAGAATTGGAAATTAAGAAATTGGCCCTAGAGGAAAAGAGGATGCAAATGGAGCATGAGAGAAGTTTGAGGGAGTTGGAGTTGAAAGCTAGGAGCTTAGAGATTACTCCCTCTGGTGGCAGCACACCGTTCATGCCTGTTGAAGCCAGGGTGTATATACCTAAAGATGTGGTGAAAGAGTTTTATAAGAATGATGATATTGGTCAGTGGTTCAAGGCCTATGAGTTAGCTATGTCCTCCCACCGGGTCCCTGAGAAGGATTGGGGAGCAGGGCTGTGGGGACGGTTCCTTAGTGAGGGGAGGGATACCTTGTTAGACTTGCCCTCTGAAGTCCACAATTCTTATAGCCATATGAAGGAAGCATTGATGTGTAGGTATGGGTTGACTCCTGAACTGTATAGGCAGAGGTTTAGAAATTGCAAAAAGTTGGAGTGCAGTACTTGGGTGGAATATGTGACTTTTTTTTGCAGAGCATTGGATGGTTGGGTGAAGGGTAGCAAAGTGAATGATTTTGACGCGCTCTTTGATTTGATTGCATGGGAGCACTTGTCAGGAAATTGTTTTCCAGAGCTACGCCAGCACCTTATTGATAGTAGGCTGACTAACCCTAGGAAGCTTGCTGAGGAGGCGGACCGCTGGGTGAGCACCCGGGTCCACAAGGGCCACGTGGGAGACTCCGCCAAAGGTGGGCAGGGTCCCCAGCAGAGGAGTGGGGGGGACAAAGGTAAACAGAGGGAGTTCCAGAAAGGGCCCCAAAGTAATCCCCAAGGGAACCAAGGGAAAGGTTCCCAGCCTCCCCCTGAGAAGAAGCCAGGGGCCCGACAGATAAGCCTGTTCACAGGGGGCCCAGGAACTGCTTTAAGAGTGGTCAAGTGGGCCACTGCTCCTATGATTCTAAGTGTCCCTTGTATGGGAAGACAGCACCCACTGGTGCACCACCCCGGCAGGTGGCTAGTGTAGCCCTGGGGGAGGAGATGGGTGCCCAAGGTGGGTGGGGTCCCGTAGCGATGTCCTTAGTCTCTTTAGGAGACATTGAGATTGTCCCCAGGACCCAACTGCCTGATAACACTAAAAAATACAGGCAGTGGGTGACCATCAATGGCCAAAGGGTGGAGGCTCTGAGAGACACCGGAGCCAGTGTGACAGCTGTCAGTTGTCGGCTGGTGTCTGAAGAGCAGCTGATCCCCAATGCATTCTGCCCAGTAGTTGCCGCAGATAACTCAGAGAGCCACTGCAGAGTGGCTCAGGTTCCCTTTGAGTGGTGGGGGGTCTCAGGTACCTTTCAAGTAGCTGTGAGGCCAGCCATGCCTGTAGACTGTCTGTTGGGCAACGATTTAGAAAGTTCACCTTGGGCAGAGGTGGAGAGAAGGTCTCATCTAGAGATGTTGGGTCTGCCTGAGTGGGCGTGCGCGACCACTCGCTCTATGGCAGCCAGTAGAGGTGTTCAAGAGGACCTGGAGCCTGAGAGGGTGGCCCAGGTGCCTGCCTTGAAGAGAAGAGGCAGGGGGCACGGGAAACCGGCCCCCGTAGTTCCCACGGTCCAGGAGGAAGCAGAACCTGAGGGGGATGCTCTGGAACCTACATGGGAGCAAGTGGCCAAACTGGGGGACCTGCCTGAGCTGACCCATTGGCAGCAAGAAGGAGGACCCTCCAGGGAGGAGTTCTGCAAGGAGCAGAACAAGTGCCCTTCTCTTGTGGGTTTGCGGCAACAGGCCACAGACCAGGCAGCAGGTGATCAGTCTGGATCACATTGGATCTACTGGGAGAATGGTTTCCTGTATAGCGAGCCTAAGTTTGCTGAGCCTGGGTCAGCCCATGTGCTGGTGGTACTCCAGCGCTTCAGAGCCTTCCTACTGGGTTTGGCTCATGATGTGCCTTTAGCAGGACATCTGGGGCAGGGCAAGACCTTTGAAAGGCTTGTCACCCACTTTTATTGGCCCCAGATGCGCAAGAGTTCAGACACTCATTGAAGGACATGTCAGACTTGTCAGGCAAGCGGAAAAAGTGGGAGGAAGCACAAGGCTCCCCTCCAGCCTTTCCCTGTGGTCAGCACCCCCTTTAAACGGGTGGGTATTGACATTGTGGGGCCACTGGACCCCAAGACAGCCATGGGCAACATGTTCATCCTGGTCTTGGTGGACCATGCCACCCGGTACCCGGAAGCCATCCCTCTTCGGACAGTGACGGCCCCCGTGGTGGGACGTGCACTGATGGGGATTTTCTCCCAAGTGGGGTTCCCCAAGGAGGTGGTGTCTGACCATGGTACAAACTTCATTTCCAAGTATATGAAGTCCCTGTGGCAGGAGTGCGGTGTTACCTATAAGTTCACCACTCCTTACCACCCCCAAGGTAATGGGCTGGTTGAGAGATTCAACCGGACCCTGAAGGGCATGATTATGGGTCTGGAAGAACCCATGAGGCGTAAGTGGGACGTCCTCTTGCCATGCCTTTTGTTTGCTTACCGTGAGGTGCCACAGAAGTCCTTAGGGTTCAGTCCCTTTGAACTGCTCTATGGTCACCCGGTAAGAGGACCTCTGAGTCTGGTGAAAGAAGGCTGGGAGAAAGCTCCCAGTAAACCTCCCCAGGATGTATTTAGCTACATGCTGGCCTTTAAAAACCAGACTAGGCGATTCAGGCAACTCGCTGAGGCGAATCTGGAAGCCAGCCAGGAGGA
Organism: Calotriton arnoldi; assembly: GCA_963921515.1. NCBI lineage: Eukaryota > Metazoa > Chordata > Amphibia > Caudata > Salamandridae > Calotriton > Calotriton arnoldi. The sequence continues at coordinate 159,285 of CAWUFW010011780.1, read as the reverse complement.
GATGAAACGGTGGTATGATCAGAATGCCACTCTGATGGAGTTTCAGTCTGGGCAGAAAGTGTGGGTCATGGCCCCCGTGGAGCCTTGCGCGCCCCAGGATAAGTGGACCAGACCATTTGAGGTGGTGGAGCACAAGAGTGAGGTCACCTACCTGGTGGACTTGCGATCTCCCAGGAACCCTTTGCGGGTCCTACATGTCAACCGCCTAAAGCCCCATTTTGAGAGGTCCGAAGTGGGCATGCTCCTAGCAACAGATGATGGAATGGAAGAGGAGACAGAACCTCTTCCTGACCTCCTGTCTACAACAGAGCAAGATGGGTCAGTGGAGGGTGTGAACCTCTCTAACTCCCTGACACCTGAGCAGCAGGAAGACTGTCGCCAACTGTTGGGACAGTTTCCTGACCTGTTTTCCCTGACTCCTAGTGTCACTGATTGGTGCGTCCATGATGTGGACACTGGGGACAGTCCTCCTGTCAAGCACAAGGCTTACAGAGTGACTGACAGGGTGAGAGCTTTCATCAAGGAGGAGGTCTCCAAGATGTTTGCATTGGTGGTGATTGAGTCCTCTCACAGCCCTTGGGCCAGCCCAGTGGTCTTGGTCCCAAAGGCTGCCGCGCCTGGTGCCACGCCCAAACTCCGGTTCTGTGTGGACTACCGAGGACTCAATTCAGTCACCAGGACTGACGCGCACCCCATCCCCAGAGCTGATGAGCTCATTGATCGGTTAGGGGCTGCCCGGTACCTCAGCACATTTGACTTAACGTCTGGGTACTGGCAGATCGCCTTGACTGATGGGGCCAAAGAGAGGTCAGCATTCTCCACACCAGATGGGCACTACCAATTCCGGGTTATGCCCTTTGGGATGAAGAATGCCCCTGCCACATTTCAGAGTTTGGTCAACCAGGTGTTGGTTGGACTGGAAGATTACCTGGATGACATCGCAGTGTTCAGCGCCAGTTGGGAAGAACATCTGCGCCACCTCTGGGAAGTGTTGATGGCGCTGCGGAGGGCAGGCCTCACCATCAAGGTGAGTAAGTGCCAGATCGGGCAGGGTTCCATGGTGTACTTGGGACACCAGGTTGGGAGCGGCCAGGTGGCGCCCCTACAGCCCAAGATTGATACCATTCTGGCTTGGGAACCCCCCAAGACCCAGATAGAGGTGAGAGCCTTTCTAGGACTCACCGGGTATTACAGGAGATTTGTCAAGGGGTATGGCAGCATTGTTGCACCCTTGACAGAGCTGACTTCCAGGAAGCAGCCCAAGAGAGTGATTTGGACTGACACCTGTCAGAGAGCTTTTGACGCCTTGAAGACTGCCATGTGCACGGCCCCCGTGCTTCAGGCGCCCAACTTCTCAAAAGAATTTGTTGTTCAAACAGACGCTTCAGAGCATGGTGTAGGGGCTGTTCTGGCACAGTTAAATGAGGAGGGCCTAGACCAACCTGTAGCCTTCATCAGTAGGAGGCTACTTCCACGGGAACAGAGGTGGAGTGCTATTGAGCGTGAGGCATTTGCTGTGGTCTGGGCGCTGAAGAAGTTGAGAACATACCTGTTGGGGACTCACTTCCGGGTTCAGACAGACCACAGGCCCCTCAGATGGTTGATGCAGATGAGGGGTGAGAATCCAAAGCTGTTGAGGTGGTCCATTTCCCTACAGGGGATGGACTTTACGGTGGAACACCGCCCTGGTACAGAACACGCCAATGCTAATGGTCTGTCCAGATTTTTCCGCCTTAGTGAGGAGAACTCCCAGGAGGTAGGGTAGTTCTCCCCACATTTCAGCTGGAGGGGACACGTGTTAGACCTGGTACCATTGGCGTGGGTCTCCCTTCCATTTTTTTCGCTATGCCTCATCTGTGGTTGACATGTTTTTGCTGGTTTAGAGGCTTTGGGCACTTTGCCACTGCTAATCAGTGCTAAAGTGCAAGTGCTCCCTATGATAAATTGATGTATGGATTAGTGACTCCATGAATGGCTTATTTGATTTACTGTCAGACCCTAGTATAGTGCACTGCGTGTGCCCAGGGCCTGTAAATCAAATGCTGCTGGTGGGCTTGCAGCACTGGTTGTGCCACCCACTGGAGCAGCTTGGAAAGTGTGACTCAGGCCTGCCATTGCAGAGCCTGTGTGCAGTCTGGTACTGCCATGTCGACTTGGTAAGTGCACCCACTTACCAGTCCCCAAATCTTCCCTTTTCTGCATGTTAGTCACCCCTAAGGTAGGCCTGCGGGCAGGGTGCATTGTATGTAAGAGGTAGGACATGCCCTGGTGTGTGTGGTATGTCCTGATAGTGAATTACAGCCAATTTCGTTTTTCACTATTGCAAGGCTACCTGTCCCCATAGGCCAGAATGGGCAGTTTGATTATAACATCTTATAATCCTAACTGACCCAGGGAACATGGTAGAAAAACGAATTTAGTAAGCCTGAACTCAGAATGATAAAATACATCTTTTAGTGAAGTTGGTTTTAACATTCTGTGTTTGAAAATACCACTTTTAGAAAGTAGGTATTTTCTTGCCTGCCTCTGCTAGCTTGTGTATTGTATGTCTGGGTTTGTGAGTGACAGGGGCTGGGGGACTCCAGGAGACAGGGTGAGTCAGCACTAGGCTGAATAGACCTATCTGCATGAGGAGTGGTGGGAGGAGTAGCACCTGGGCCTGAATAGGGCTGTGCCTGCCTTCCACAATGCTGGCTCCACCTCCTGTGGTGTGTCTGATGACCCTGGCCCACACTGACAAAGGAAGAAGTTGTGCACTGGCAGAATGCACCCAGAACTAGTTTGGACTAGGTACAGGACCCTCTGCCTTCAGAGGACAAAGGATTTGCTAGTATAAATATTGGGGCCCAGACCCCAAGACTTTATATCACTTCTGGGAATCAAGACGAACCTTTGCTGAGGAGAAGAACCAGGAAGCTGAAGGAGGAGACTACCCCTATGCTGCGTGTTGTTGGGGTTGGCCTGCAGTGGTTACTTTATTGCCAAAGAAAGGAGAAAAGGACTGAGTGTGCTTTCATCATCTTGAAGAAGATCTCCAAGGGCTTGAACATTGAGCTTGCCTCCTGCCTGAAGTCTCAGGGATACAAGACTTCACCCAGCTCCCCTCCTGAATTCCCTTGCTGGGAATTGAAGTGCCTACTGCTGTTGGGCCTTCTGAGAGACTGCGTGTCACTGGGAGCGCGACGCAACGAAGAGGAAGCGTGTCGCCGCCACAGCAGCTGTCATCACATCACCGAGTAAGCGTGCCGCCGCTGTTGCATCACCGAAGCGCCCCGCATCACCAGAGAAGCGTGCCACCACAGCAGTTGTCGTCGCATCGCGGAGTAAGCGTGCCGCCGCTGCCGCTGTCGCCATCGCATCACTGAAGCGCCTTGCATCACCGGAGAAGCGTGCCGCCACCACAGAGGATGCCGGCGCATCACCGGTGAAGCGTGTCGCAGGGCCTGTCGCGGCTCAGAAGATCACCGAGTCGACGCACGGCCGTCGGGCGTGCACACATCCCGTCTACGTTGTCGCACCGTAAGCAAGACGCCATTTTCTCGCATCGCACCGGATCATCATCACATCGGAACCGGGCCGCAGTAAGAAACCGATGCATCCTCCTTTCTGCGTGTAAGGAATCGAAGCATCACCTTCCCTGCGACCCTTTTGTTTGTTTTGCGTTATGCATCCAAAGGTACATTGAGAGTAAAGTGTCGCATTTATCATCTTTGTTGAACTGAGCTATTTTCTACCATTTGACAGTCATATTTTTCGTATTGTATTGTGGATTTTTGTCGTTTAGGTCTTGTGTTAAGTCTATACAAAAATACTTATTTTTTATACTACAACCTGTGTGGTGTCCATCTGTAGTGTTGTCACTGGGTTACTGTATGTGTTCACAAATGCTTTACACACTGCCTCTGAGATAAGCCTGCCTGCTCGTGCCAAGCTACCAAGGGGGTGAGCAGGGGTTATTTTAGTAGTGTATCCCCCTTACCCTGACTAGAAGCAAGGGTCCCTATTTGGACAAAGGTACCTACCTCTGCCAACTAGAGACCCCCAGTTCTAACAGTCATTGTAAAGGTTTTACGTAAGCAAAAAACTAAATATTGTTCATAATTTGAAATTGTTTGGGTTCCTCATAAAATGTTTTAAAAAATAAAAATGACATCCATGGTAAGATATGGGGGAGAAAGGATCACCAACAAAATGTAAGAAAGTGGAAATTATCAGTAGAATCATGTAAAAATGTTTAATAAGAATTGATCAAATTACCTAGTAAACAATTGACAATATCTAGTGGAAATAAAGACTGGAAAGTCCAATCTTCCTAAGCCATTGGTGAGGTTGTTTCCAGCAGCGGCATATTATGTGCCTGCATCAAGAATCAGCAGAAGGCGTGTGCTTCCCCGAGGCCAGGATAACAGGCAGGTCTCCTTTAGGCTGTACAACCTGTTTACAACATATCGGCACACGACTCCGATGCTTGGCCATCATGACCACCCGTAGATTGCGGAGCCATCATGCTTACTGGATCAAGACGCTGCCATGTCACTGCAACAGTCGTTTGGCTTCGCTAATGGCTGTTTTGTTTTTACATGTGTTTTTTGTAAAACTTTACTGTTGGTGGAGCTTTTGGACCCTTCTCAATATAAAAAAAACGTAAATAGGCTAGAAGCAAAAATATTTTTTGATCTAAAAAATCATACATTACCATTTCAGTTCCTGACACTGAAGGGAACTAACTACATGTGTGTGGATGTGCTAGTTTGTGAAAGAGCAGATTGTCGTCACTCACACAGAAATGTGCCAATAGCCGAAGTGGTCTGACCCATTGCTTCATGAAGTATGCTGTAGAGGGTGGAAGAAAATATGAATTGCTGAACCACAGACTAATGGATAGAGAGGACTGGCTGAAAGGCCCTAAAATGAAGAATATTACAAATACAATTTTAGTAAAATCAAAAGGTCTTGACTAATGCTACACCTAAAAAGAATAGAGATGTACCCTCAATCCTTTGCCTCTGAGTGACTAGCACTAGTTGTAGTATTGAGGCTTCAACATACACAGTGTCAGCGGATTTTCGTTGAGCACATAGGCACCATTTGTTCAGCACACTCTCGCACACCTGAATTGAAGGTGTAGTGCTGTAATTTTCTTATGACTTTATCACAAGAGCTATACAATGCAGACAGATTTGAGTGGGTTCTGTTGAAATCAGTTGAATTGTCTGTTTTGTGATCTGCATGGACATGAGTTCCCTGCCATCCACCAGATTCAGGTTTCTGTTTTTTGAGCAAGAGGCAAATATAATAAAGTGCAGACAAGCATCAAGCACAAGAAATTCAAAGTTGCCCTCTATCACCAAGCGGAGGACTGCATTGCACATAGCTCTGCTCTGTGACTAGTGGCAGGAATAATGAGATGTGAATGCCAGGGCAGATATCAGTTTGCTAAGCTTCAAGGCATTGGGTTTGCACAAGACCATGACAATGCAGTTTTAGTTACCCTTTAGCCATTGTTATCCTTTGGTGCTTGTTTCATTGCTTATGGGCTTGATTGAACAATTTGATAAAATGTTTTGCTTTGCTGAAATACAGCAACTGTTTTATTTTTCTCATTTTTCCGTTTTAGGTCTAGCTTGACAGCACAGCTGTCAACAGACATTTTGTGATCAACTTAAAAAGGGCTGTAAGAAGCACTTCGAGGAAAGAGGTTTAGGCTCTGCCAACATGTTGGTAGCCTGGAGTACTTGTTTTGATCGGTGTTAGAAATGGGGGTCTCTAGTTGGCAGAGGTAGTACCTTTGTCCAAATAGGGAACATTGCTTCTAGTCAGGGTAAGGGGGATACACTTCTAAAATAACCCCTGCTCACCCTCTTGGTAGCTTGGCACGAGCAGACAGGCTTATCTAAGGGGCAGTGTGTAAAGCATTTGTGAACACATGCAGTAATACAGTGAAAACACTACAAAAGGATATTACACCAGTTTAGAAAAATAGTAAATCTTTATCTAAACCCACGAGACCAAATACGATAAAAATACAACATACAATGCTCTTGAAAAATAGTACTTGTGCAAAATAACCTTTAAATTGCAGGAAAATCAATAAAACACAATTCTTCCGACTCAGTAGCTCCTCCTGGGGCTACCGCAATACTGAATACGGCAGAGTCTAACAATTCCAACCAACAGCGTCATACGGGCCAGCTAAAGCGTCTACAGACTCTGACACAGTACCTTTCTTGTTGCGACCAACACGTCGATGCGAGTCGGTCGGGGTAAGCGTCCCGGTCGCGTTATGAAGCAGAGCGTAGCGGCGGACAATGTCCTTATGATTCGGTGCAGGCAGCGGCTCCTTGATGGAGTCTGTGAGACTAGGGCTTGCGTTGAAGGGTGAGACGGTGCTTGCTGCGGTGCTGGCAGGTCACGGTATGGTGACTGAGCCGGTCAATGTTCTGGTCGGGCAGCGACAGAGTCTTTGACGTTCTTGCAGCATGTAGCGAAGCGTTGCACAGTGCGGTGCCCACAGGACGAGGTGCAAGCAGCGGCTCGTTGACAGAGTCGGTGAGACCAGGGTTGCGTTGCGTTGCGAGGCGTTGCTTTCGGCGGTGCTTTCAGGACACGGAATCCTGAGTCGGACTCGATGACAGAGTTGGTTACCCTTTTCTTCTGCGGCAACGATCAGAGATGGTGCACACAGACACGGTGAGGTCTTTGCTGTTCCTGAGACCTCTAGAACAGGGGGCAAGCTCAGTTCAAGCCCTTGGAGATCTTTTCTTCAAGCAGGGGGACAAAGCAAGCAGCAAAGTCCTTTTCTCCTTTCCTTGGCAGCAAGAAGCCACTGCAGGCCAACCCCAGACAGCAAACAGCACAGGGGCAGTATTCCTCCTCAGCTTCTCCGGCTCTTCTCCTTGGCAAAGGTTCCTCTTGATTTCCCAGAAGTGATCTAAAAGTCTGGGGTCTCGGCCCCTCTATTTATACCCAAAAATCCTTTGTTCTCTGAAGGCAGAGAGTGTCTGTACCCAGCCAAAACCAGTTCTGTGGGGCACTTTGCAAGTGCACTACAACCTCCATTGTCAGCGTGAGCTCTGGCTCCAGGCACACCACAGGGGGCTGAGCTGTCATTGTGGAAGGCAGGCACAGCCCTATTCAGGTGCAGGTGCTACTCATCCCACCACTCCAAATGCAGACCGGGCCTATTCAGCCCAGCTCTGACTCATCAGGCTCTCTGGACCTACTGTTCCTCCCCAGCCCCTGACACTCCAAAGCCAGACATGCAATACACAAACCTAGCAGAGGCATACTGGATGGCTAAGCAAGAAAATACCTACTTTCTAAAAGTGGTATTTTCAAACACAGAATGTAAAAATCACCCTTACTAAAAGATGCATTTTAACATTCTGAGTTCAGGTATACTAAACTTTATTTTTCTACCTCGTTCCCAGGAGTAGTTATGTTTATAAAACAAACTCCCCATTCTGTCCTATGGGAACAGGCAGCCTTGCAATAGTGAAAAACGAAATTGGCAGTAATTCACTATCAGGACATGCCACACACACAAGGGCATGTTCAGCCTTTCACATACAATGCACTCTGCCCACAGGGGTACCTTGGGCCTACCTTAGGGGTGACTAATATGTAGAAAAGGGAAGGTTTAGGGATTTGCAAGTGGGTGCTCTTGCCAAGTCGACATGGCAGTACTAGACTGCACACAGGCTCTGCAATGGCAGGCCAGAGTTGCATTTTACAGGCTGCTTCTGTGGGTGGCACAATCAGTGCTACAAGCCCACTAGCAGCATTTGATTTACAGGCCCTGGGCACACACAGTGCACTGTACTAGGGTCTGACTAGTAAATCCAATAGCCAATCATGGAAACACCAATCCATAACAACAATTTACAGGGAGAGCATATGAACTTTAGCACTGATCAGCAGTGGTAAAGTGTGCAGAGTCATAACACCACCAACAACAGGGCAGAAAAAATACAGGAGGACGGCAAAAAGTCCTGGGATGACCCTGCAAACAGGGCCAAGTCCAACAATCGGGCAGATGTTTTGTGCTTCAACAAGAAAGTGCTTGTCCTCCATTCAACTATGATCATTTTTATAATTATCTACCTGCAAGAGCTTGAACTTTCATGAGCCCACATATGACATTGTAATGATGTTAAAGTGCCTTAGATAACTCAAGAAAAAAGAGCTTTGAGAGTCCTACTGAGATAGGGGCTTAGGCTCCACCATGTTGATTCCCTGACTACAGGATTTGAGTGGGCCAAATTTGTGTGCTTCCACCAAAGAGACTACTTGCATTGTAATTTTAGGCTTGTGGCAAAGTTAATAATCAACATTGCAAGACTGAGTTAGTTATGGCGGCAAGCCAATAATCATGGCTATTGGCCAGAACTGTTTATTATCAAATGCCATGATGAAGGCACAAGGCCTGACGTAGACTTATTTATTGTGAAAAGCATATGTTAAAGTCAATAGGCACTTAAGATTAGATTGCTATTGCTCTATATTAAAGTCTACAGATAGGTATTTTGTAACATGAAATCTCACAATTTATTTTTATTTTAATGTTTCTTGAGAGTATTCTGCAGCTGTCCAGGCAGTGCTAACAGGTCATTTCCTTGCCGCTCCTTTAATCTGCACTGCACCACATCCACTTGGCCATATTCTCTAAACAAGTAGACCATTATGGAAGGCTGTTTGCAATAGTGTATCATTGTTTTATGATTCTGAGATGACCAACACACTGGTTCTAAATGTGGCGGCCATGCTTAAAATTTAAACAATAAACTATTTGCAATACCTTTTCATAATGGGCATCTACTGCTCCATTTAGTTTTGTTATTGCAAACATATGCCAGCTGTGGTTAGACTGTAGCGTGTTTTTCATCTTTTACTTGTATTCATTTTTATTTATCTTGCAAATGTTGTTGAGTTTGTCTGTTTTATTGTTGTTGTGTCTATGGGTGATTGCAAGAATGAGTCGGTGTGTTGAAGAATGGATGCATGAGTGCAAAGATGAGTGACAGAGTGCATGTTTGATGACTTTCAGTGCCTACAACTTCAAACTTTTTTTGCTCTGAGCTCCCCCTCCCCTCCCCCCTAAGCAAAATGTTTTGAAATTGGACTCCGCCAACCAAAACTGTATGGCAAGGATTTGAGGAGTGGGAGGGTGAGGGATGATCACAGGGGGCGGGGATCATGAGATCATTTCAGGGGTGCTTTTCTGAAGCTCATAAACCACACTAAATGTGGGACTTACAAAAGAGCAAAAGCATCAAAGAGGAACAGAATTGACCAAAAACACTACTGCCCATTATAGGGATGCTGTGGGCCCCAATGCACTCCACCTGCTGCACTAATGATGGCTGTAGCCCTCAGAAGCAGTTATTTCCTCTTCTTTCACTCCTTCTCCACCATGTCTGACCATCAATTCAATCTCAAAACAAGTCCGGTTTCTTTCTGAAAGAAAATGAGCTACTGCATGCTGCCCCCCTTTTTTGCACCAAGGGCCCCATCTGCCCTAATGCTAGCAAGGAAAATGAGGCCACAAGCCCATTTTTTATTGTAAAACATTCATAATTGCAATGCAGTGGGCTCCTGGGCAAAAGTGTTACTGCACCTGTTTCACTAATGATAGGTAGGGTCTTGCTGTCGCCTCTGATGTTTGTTAACAATGTGGACTCCGACCTCACACCATCCCTCTCCCTCCCATCTCTCATCATCCCTCTCCCTCCCATCTCTCATCATCCCTCTACCTCTCATCTCTCTGATGCCCAAATGGTGTCTCCTCTGCTTCATGTGTTCCCCTCCCTTGGGCCATTGCTCCAAGGATCAAATAAACACTGACACAGCAAGTATGCCCTGGGCCTCTAATGCAACTGCAGCACCAATGAAACACACAGCTCTGCGAAGCAGGCTGTCCCCTCTGCCCTCTCAACAACAAAACAAGCACATTTATTTCCCCCTCCTCCACTTTGCTTGAGCCCTGTTCTGTGCACAATAATGGTGAACTGGACACTAATGCTAGCAAGGAATGCACCCCATATTCTTTTTCCTAGTGTGACTGCCATAACTGGGGTCCACTGCCCACTCACAGATGGTGGGGGGGAGGGCTCCTGTGCTGTGTAACAGATAGTAGAGAACTAAAGAAGAGACATGTCTTCTCACCAAGGTGCCTGCTACCTGAAAGAAATGTAATTGTGTGCAATGATGGATCACCAAATATAAAGGCTGCTTTGGAGCCAGTGTAGCTTTTAATCAAAGGAGTCACTCAGCTTCATGGTGGCAAATTTTTAGGGGCAGATTTACAAGGCCCTTGCGCCACTTTTGCGTCACTTTTCCCATGTTAAAAGTGACGCAAGGGCCTTGTAAATCTGCCCCTCAATCTTTTAGAGAGGCAATATATGTGTCCATTAAAAGGAGTGTACCCTTATAATGGACACACATACAAATATTTACACTAGATATAGTCTGAATGCTTATCACTAGAACGTGTATTTTTAAAGCATTTGTTTTTTCTTAAACATTATTTTAAAATTGTATTGCACTGTATAAAACAGGATGCTGCAAAATACTGACATTCACACTGCTTTCTGTCACAGACTGGGACCTCGTAGCCCTATAAACAAGTCCCTATTTCCCACTGCACCAATCAGGATTTCATTCTTTGACTCTCTGGTCACACAGAAAGACATCTGCAATGATCACATTAGCCAACTGAGGTTTCATTAGGCAAAAGAGTATATTTCCCTTTGTGAGCAGTTGGCCTGGTATATGCTGTCCACTAATTAAAGTGGGCACCTTGTACCAGTCCAAACGACCCTTATGATGTATGAGGTCAAAGATAACCTTTAGAAAGCTATCCTAGTGGTAGCTGTGGAGAGCAGAATTCAGGCTTAATCTTGAAGGAATGTAAAGCAGCCTGTTTTACCAGAATATCACCTCCTGAATGACTAAATGAAGGATAACCACACAGTAGTTATGTAAAAATATGTATTTATTAATATTACACTCTCTACTATCCTCTACACGAGGATAGAATACAAAGCACACAATACAAGATCAATAGAACAGTTGTAAGTAGCACAATACACAATGGGCTCCAGCGGGAGACCAAACCATATACTAAAATAGTGGTATAACAGTCACGACTGAGATCAAGACAAGATCTGGAGCACGTAGAATCGCTGGGACCCCAAGGTGAGTAGACAGGGACCCCACGGAGGCCGGGTGCAGTGTGGGAATACGACCGCGGGCTCCGTACAATTCTATGGGGAAGTCGCGGTTACACTTTTAAAGTTTAAGGACCCTTCTAGGAGGACTTCAAGCGCACCCGTTGGACATAAGAGTTTGAAGAGCCACCCCACCCATGGACACCAAAGTACCCGAGTTACCTATCCCAGAGGAGCCGGGTGCATAGGTCTGAAGTGGCATCGGAAACTGCCGTCGTTCTCAATGGAGAACTGCAAAGAAGTACTGCTGCCGTGAAGGTGAAAAGGGTCCGGTGGAATCCAAGCCTGGATTCGGAAAAGATGGAACCTGAAAGCAGAGCGGACAGAGTCTAGGTCACTACAGAGTGACCAGGGGCTTGGTAGACGAATGCCCACCGATGTGGGTTGCTTCAGGTGCGATGAAGGGATGCTTGACTCTGCAGCCACGAGGACCAGGAGACATCGAGGATGACCAGGAGCCGGAGGTGAGCTGTCACCCGAAGGATGTCGAGTGCTGAGGGGTCAGTGTCCGGCTGGAGCACCAACAAGCCTTGGCCAAAGCAACCCACGCAGGAAGGTCAAACAGGTTACGGTGTGGACCAGCAAGGTCCAGGGGACTCACCAAGCACTGGGGAGTCAGGGCACATCTGGAGCAACCAGGAAAGCCCAACAGAAATCAACATGACCCTCAGAGGGACCCACAGGCCGAAGGACCAGGAGTCGCAAGGGGACCTCAGCAAGATTGCAAAGTACCAGCCCACGGAGCACTCGGTGCAAGGAGGCCGGAGTTCTTTGGTGCAAATATTGCTCAGGGTCAGGACTACATGGAGTCCAATTCACAAGCTCGGGAATCGCCAACAAGCATATGCACTTGCAAATGGACACGGTGCACAGGGGTTCGGGTTATGCAGTCCCCACAAGGGATACTGGCCTCAAACTTGGTGAGAGGGCTGATCGACCTCAGGGACCTTCGGAAACCCACCTCCTGTGTTGCTGAAATCTTTGGAGTCCACAGGAGCTCAGGAGCAGCATACCGGTCAGTTGTGGTTAGGTGCCTGTGAATGTAGGGGAGTGACTCCTTCACTCCAAGGGAGATTCTTCAGTTGTCTTTAGTGCACCACAGGTCCTGCACAGAGCCTGTATGGAGCACAGGCACAAACTAAGCTTCGGACAGAAAGGGGGATGAAGTCGACCTCAGTCGAGGTCCAGCGAAGTCCAGAGTGTCCAGACGGTCCAAGGTCAGTGGTTTCTTCTTGTAGAATCTTGTCCAGGTAAAATCTAAAGTCTTACAGCCAGGTAAGCCCTTTTGTACCCACAGGAGAGGGCTGGACAGATTCAGGGGACCCTCCTAGGGGAAGGGCAGGACAGAGGGGAGGTTACACCCATGTCCTTTGTCCAGTTTCGCGCCAGAGCAAGAGCCAATGGCTCCCAGAACTGGTTTGAGCTGGACTATGCACAGGGACACCACATGTGCCCCAGGTGCAGACTTTCAGGCACTCACCCAGCCCCAATACACTAAACAATGTCTGGGAGGTGGTCACACCTCCCTGTGACAGGATGCGTATTGTGCTGCATTCCTCTGCTCGAGCTTGGCTCAGCAGCAGGAGGGCAGAAATGTGTCTCTGGTCGGCAGCACCCATTTTGTGCTGTCCGGGTCGAGAAGGCTGGCACCGGTTAGACCAGTGACCCCACGAAGCTCGCTTCTGAAGGGTGGAATCATACCTCCCACACCAGTTACTGGTGTGGAGGTATGATTCCAAGGTGTTTGATACCAAACACGATATGTTCCTATGCAGCCGTTTTCGAGATAGCATTTACTGCGAGGTTATAATGCACCTCTACCTATATGTCCGGCTGAGTCACAGGCAACCCGGGAGAATGGTGTCTGAAGGCTGCACAGAGGCTCTGCTCATGCAGGGGCACCCTCTCACTAAAAACCCAGCACCCTGCCTTCAGGATTGATAAGGCCTGCTATAGGGGTGACTTATAAGTTTTAAGTGTAGTGACCTATAGATATAGTGAACCTATATCTAAAGTAAGTGGTGCAAGCACCAACTTACACGGGCTGCTGTAGCAGACCTGCTGTTCCATTTTGAATGGCCTCTCATGGGTGGCATAATACATGCTTCAGCCCAGGGGAGGCCTCTGGGTTACGTATGCCCTGGGTACATGGGTACCATATACTAGGGACTTATAAGAGTACCCCAGTATCCAATCTGGAGTGTACCAAAGTACATGTATGTCAATTTAAGGGAGAAAGCAGATAGACTGGGGTCTTGATTAGCAGGATCCCAGTCAGACTAGTCAAAAACAGTGAGACATCAAGCAAAAAATGGGGTAACCACAAGAAGCAGATCCTACTTTCCTACACCCTTTAATTAGTTTAACTTGCATTTATTTTTCATTTGATGTGTATGCATGCTTTTATATGCAGTTACCTGAAGGTGAACAAAAAACAATAAAATGCAGAACTTTTACTTCTCTTTAGCCATGTCTTTGACCCTGACTTCACACTCTTTGACCCTGCCTCATGTCACTCACTAGTACCATCCTCACACTCTTTATGGGCGTTAACAGCTGCATGTAAATGAAGACAGCCTAGAAAGGCGCCTTTCACGCTTCCAGGCTATCTTCATTTACATGTAATTGCACACCCATTTGTGCCCCCCTTGGAACACGTCCACGGTCCCTCAGGGAGGCGTGCCCCACAGTTTGAAGACCTCTGGTCTACAACCATTAATGACACAAAACATACTCTCATTCTTAAGCAAGAACTATTGCCATTGCCAATGCTTCAATGGTGTAAAAAAGGACCCAGTATTCTCCGCAGTGCCGGGGGCCAACTAGGACCAGGGGCTGCTCAGCACAGTACCTTGGCCTGAGAGATCCTGAGTGAGTCCGGGGGCAGGCCCTCCATGTACTTTGCAGAGGGCCCCCTCAAGTTTTGTTACGCAACTGCAATGCTTGTCTTCTTTAGAATGTGGAACCCACACATCTCCCAACTGCAAAACCTCTACACAATAAATTGTATTTGATCGATCTGTTTACTTTGACCTCGGACAAGGAATGATCTTTGGTCCGAACTGCCTCTCCTTGTTCCTCAGTGAGTATTTGATTGGTTTAAGTAGTAGTTCTATGGAGTCTGACCAGCTACCTGCTGGGTCTTTTAACTTATGCTAACATGTTTTTAAGCTTTTGTTTTAACCCATTATAAAGACACTGTGACCTCCTTTCTATTCAGGACACTATGCCTCAACTACTAAGTGGCTGAAGGCAAAAAAAGTTGAAATACTTAATTGCTGAAATACAGGATGAATTCAATCTATGCAGAGCAGAGCAAAGCATACTTTTATTTTTCTATGGAAGCCCTAGAAATTGTACAAGAGTGATCTTGTCTCCCTCTACTACTGAAATGGAAAATGGGGCCTCATTTTAACCTAATACGAGACAAAAGCCAACTTGGACAGTGCATAGTGGCAGGAAGTTGGGAGACACAAGAAAAGCAATTGCCTTGGGTTCATGAAAATCACATATTTACTATTGTCTCCATGAAAATGCTCTGATGGAGCCAACAGGACATAAGTTGTGATAACATATGGTGGAACTGCTGCAAGTGGTGCAATATTTAATGCTATGGACTGAAGGACTGAGAGTAACGTGGGCATAGGTAGGTTGCCTCTTGGAAGGACTGAAGGAGGCCTGATATGGGGTACCTGGAATATGTTATGTTATGTTATGTTTTATTGATTCGTATAGCGCACTAATCACCCAAGAGTGTATCCAGGCACTTGGGCGGGAGTGTGGGTTTGTGATCACCAAGGTGCCTATACGAAGAGCCAGTTCTTCAGCTTCTTGCGGAACTCAAGAAATGAGGAGGAGACTCTGATGTGTAAAGGCAGGTCGTTCCATGTCTTGGATGCGATTTAGGAGAATGAGTGACCTCCAGTTTTGCATTTGCAGATGCAATAAATGTGTGCGAGTGAGGCAGAGCATAGGTGTCTGGTGGGTTGGTGAAAGTGTATGCGCCTGTTCAGGTATTCTGGCCCTGTGTTGTGTAGGGCTTTGTATGTGTGTGTGAGAAGTTTGAAATGACTGCGCTTGTGAATGGGGAGCCAGTGATGCTTTCTCAGGTGAGGTGTGATGTGAGTGCGATGTGGGATGTTGAGAATGAGTATTGCAGCGGTGTTGTGGATGGTCTGGAGTCTGTGTAGGAGTCATTTGGAGATTCCAGGGTATAGAGGGTGTTGCCGTAGTCCAGCTTGCTGATGATGATTGCATGCGTAACAGTCCATCTGATGTTCTGAGGCAACTATTTGAAGATTTTTCACAGCATGCATGGGATGTGGAAGCTGGAGGTGCACACTGCGTTGATTTGAGCCATCATATTGAGCTTGTTGTCTAGGATGATCGCTAGATTTCTTGCGTGGTCTGTGGGTGTGGGTATTGGTCCTAGCTCTGACGGCCACCAGATGGAGTCCCAGGGGGAGGTCTTGTTGCCGAAGACTAGTACTTCCGTCTTGTCAGAGTTGAGCTGCAGGCAAAGTTTTGGCATCCAGTCTGCTACCATGGTCATGCAGTTGATGAAGTTGGTTCTGGCAGTGGTTGTTTTGTCTGTCAAGGAGAGGATGAGTTGGGTGTCATCGGCGTAGGAAATGATGGTGATGTCTTGTGATCGGATGATGTTGGCGAGCGGGGTTATGTATATGTTGAAAAGGGTGGGGCTGAGGGATGATCCCTGTGGGACTCCACATATCAATTTCTTGGTCTCTGATGTGAAGGGTGTCAGCCTGACATTTTGGGCTCCTCCCAAAAGGAAGAAACCGATCCATTTGAGAGTGGATCCTTGTATGCCAATCTGGCGGAGTCTTCTGATGAGGGTGTTATGGGAGACAATGTCGAAGGCCACAGGGAGGTCGAGCAGGATGAGGGCCGCTGTTTCTCCTCGGTCCAGGATGATTCGAATGTCATCGGTGGCCGCGATGAGTGCTGTTTTGGTGTTCTCTCTGAATCCTGATTGAGTGTTGTCTAGAAAATGGTGAAGTTCGAGGTGGGCAGAGAATACATCTGTGCTAAGGTTCACAGAGTGGGAAAGTAAGTATTGGAGCCTAAAGTGATATTAACTTACTCATGGTTGTGGTAAATTCTTATGACATTGCATGCTAAGGCCAAAGGGTTTGCTTGTTAGCATGAACAACTGCTAATATTTTGGAAACATCACACAGGGCGGCTTTGTTTTGATTTGGTATTGGTAAATATGTTTACTTGGCCTTCCACCATGGCCAGTTATGGCCTAACAGTGTGTCTTATCTCGGTGGAACCGGCATGGGTTCCCATTGTCTTGGTCTACTTACCATATCACGGAAAACCTGCCCCTTAGTATACCAGAGACCAGAAAGAGGAAGGGAATGGAATGCATTTACTCCATCATCATCTGAAGGATACTGCTATTTAAGGCCAAGAACCAGTGGACCAATCACAGCTGTAGCCCCACTAGAGCAATCAGTGCTCCAGCCCTGGTAGGGTAATCAGTGCTCTCCAAGGTCATATTCCCACCATTGGCAGATATCAAAGTTTTAGCGAGCAGTCAAAGCACATCTCTTTACATAGCTATGTGGTGTCTGTGCAAAGATGCAATCCAACATTTTATGCTGATATTCCAGTGCATCCTACCAGCCCAGCGTCCACAGTCAAGAGTGGGAAGAGATAATCTTATCTCTTGTATATGCCTGCTGTTATGGCTGGAAAGAACCTTGGATCAGAATCCCAGTTTCCATTTAACCATCTACACCATGTGTCTCACACGCAGACCCAAATCACATCCACCTTCATTTCACACTTACAAATACCCCGAAACTCAACCCAGTTCCACTCGCCAGCAGACACCACTACAACAAAACACACTCACTCTCCTCTCTATGTTCAACAATCATACTGCAGTTTTTCACTCCATAACATCACAGATATTATGACACAGCACAAGCTGATTACAATCGTCTTCACTGAAACATGGCTCCCACTCATATCCACATAAACCTTAGGTGACGTTATCCTCTCAGACTAAAGCACCCAGCACACCGACAGTCAGTGAGTTAACACTCCATCTTCCACAGGTCTATCTGGCCTTGCATCCTCAGCAAACGAACAACGTACAAGAAATTAAGGCTCCTCACCTGCAACTTCTCCTCTCAGCATGCCAGTCAGCCATTCAACCTGATTTACAACCCCTTCCCCCAGGCATAACAAGGACTTCATTCATTTATGTAATCTCAGGCCTCATCAACTCTATTTGTAGCTTACACACACCCCTCATCCCTCAGAAACTATGGGTCTGTGCCTTCTTCTTACTAAGAAAAGAGGTGGGTAATGTTAACTGAGACATGCAATCCAGGTAGAGGTAATTCTATACTCTCATAGGGCAAGCCATTTCTGCATCTGGCATCATATCACTGCATGCCCTTGCAGTCTTGAAGTGCCAGTTTGTTCAGTGAGCTCCTCATTTTTTCCGGCACTCCCTTTTTGTTTTTGACCTATGGAATCAAATCTGTTAAGTTCCTAGAACTGAGCAAATCAAATCCTCACCCTTTCACTCCCAACCAGTGAGCTAGTTGTTTAAGTAGACATAGTTTTGCAACAGACAATGCTAATACAAGCCATAGTCTTCAGTGAGCAGTCCCCCGTAATGTCAGGCATGATATGTAATATGACCAAGATGGCTAAGACTGGATAATGGAAGCCACAAGAAATCCCAAGATGTACTCATGGATGACAAGATCAGTGACCAACAGTGTGTGAGATTAAGGCAGGGTCATAGGATATGAAGGATATCTCAATCTGTTTCCCACATCTCTTGAACTTTAAAGACAGACTTTGGCACAATTTATGCAGGGATCAGTACCACTTATGTAATTTCTTAAATTAACTATTTCTAAGCCTGAATTTTTTTAGACCCTTTTCATGCAGCAGTAGGCTGTCAGAGGATTCCTTATCACAGAACTGGATAGAGAGCTTCCTTTGCCACTTGTCCAAACTGTCTCTGTGGTCACTGTGGAGAAGAGTATTTCAATAATAGTACTAAGTGCCTCTCTCATCACTGTGAAGAAGAGTATATCAATAATGCTGCTGTATGATTCATAGTTCACACCTTTAAATTTACCCAGATTTTAAAATAGGTACCGATAGGGGACAGGGACAAGAGGTAAAGTGGATTTCCTAGTTTTATTCTTTATCTAGTTACTGAGTTGGTTTTATCTCTATATCTGGGATCGGAGTAAGCTGCATTGTTCCCAGAGACTGTGGTAAGATTTCCAGAGTTGATGGTCTAGCAGGTTGAGCAGGTTGTACACAGAGTGAACACCAGACTCTAAGGGCTCCTTCTAATTCATTTCATGGCCACCAATCTTAGTTACCACATTGGTCTGTATCGGAGCAGCAGCATGAATAAGGCATTCATTCAGGATCAGCTTGTGGACTTTGCTTGTGTAACTTGCGCAGGCTTTTCTCATACATGCATGCTATACATAAGCCAGGCCTAACTATATGCCACCATGAAAGCACTAATGCTTTAGAGTGTGTGTGTAAGGCAGGGTCAGGGCTTGGGAAAATAATATTCTCAATGGTAATACTAACAGTGTGTGTGAGATTGCCATATTATTTTCAGATATTTTCAGAGCTATAAGTTGACATTAGGTGTTCTAACATAACAGATAACTGGAATTGTTCTGCTGTCTGACTGCTGTCTGACTGCAACCGAGCTACGTGCAGTGGTTAGAGCCACAAGGTACTTCTGCCTTGCACAAATCCGACAAGGAAAGAAATAGGAAAAGCTACATTTGCCTGCCATGTATGTGCTTCTGCAGCAGAGGCATTGCTAGTGTTCTGGAGCAATGGTACAAGACCCTGTGCAGGAGTTCCACTTCCCCTCTCCATGGAGAATAATTGAAAGAGAAAGTAATTGGAGGAGAAAGTATAAAGAGTTGCGAGGATTTGGGAGGAGCATACATAAAGGATGTATTGCTAATGGGAAATGCTGAAGTACCAATGTCCAACTGGAGACCCAATGACTTTATGAGGCATGCAGCGATACTACCATGGGTTGCCATAGAAATAATTATGGAGTTCTAGTAACCATTGAGCCGATATAATAGTCATGGTGCTGAGAACACATATGCAGATATTAGGTAGGCACTAGACTAATCAACTAGGGAATGTCAGGATGGCTAATAAAGTATGTTTTGAGTTTTATTTTACATTAAACTGCTGAGAGTACCATAATTATTACCATCTTTCTGATCTGCAAGATTTATGAATGAATAGTATATATTCAATACAAGTATGTTGAAAAATATCAACAACTGTGTGTGTCCACCGTCTCTAGAGGCCAAAGCGGGGATTGATATCTATATGAGGATTTGAGTTACTCTGACATGGCTGTCTGACTCCTTATCTAAATTAACATAACCAGTTGTACAGAGGAGTGAGAGACAAATGCCAGTGTCCTTTTCTCAGAAATGGATACTTTATAAAATATTTCTCATGGGGTTTAGATCTAGCCAGTTGTGCCCTCCCCAGGATGAGGTGTTCACAACTGCATGTATATTTGTATTTGCCTATGGGCATGAAAATACTTGCCAAAGTCCCTGCCAGTAGTTAAAACCCTCTGATTCCTGCCCTTATACAGCTGACACAGGCAGGGTTCATAACTGGTACAGGCTCAGGATCCTATACTGACCATATGAGGACACTACTGCATCTCTAGTGGCTGGCTTTGTGTGACCAGGATGAAAGTACACACACAGTTTTGGTATGTCCTGATATTTCCATCCCTTTAACTTACAAACTGATACCTCCAGAACCGGTCTAGGAACTGTTTTCTCACAAATAGTTGCCAAAAATAGTGCATCCCTTATTGTACATTAGCAGGAAGCTAATTTCCAGGGATAAAGTAAGTTGTATATTATTTCTGATGTTGCCTGTTAGGCTATTCTTTTGTCCTGTTCTACTAAAAGTCGCCCTTAATATGACTTTCCAACTTCAGTGTACGGAGGTAGTTCCTATTCCTTTAGCCATATTGCTTCAAGCTAGCTCATCCACTTGGGTAGTTGTGGGTCATTGTTGAAATCTGGCTAGGGCCTCAGGGATTTCTGAGTATGACCAGCTTCTGCTGGGGGGGTGGTGTCTGGTTGACTCCCACTCCCATGCCTTCATCAGAGACTCTTATTCATCCATGTTTGTTCTTCCATAGTATGTGGGCAAAGAAAGATACCAGACACAGGGTGGAAATACCAACCCTTGTAATCAGGCACCAGCAGAAGGAGATCAGCAAAGGAAGGTGATGCAAAAAAACTAATTTGCTGGAAAGAGCAAGGCTGAGACCATGAGAATAGCCGCAAGTGAAGAAAGAGACAGTAAGGTGAAGCAGAGGATGAATAACGTGTCTTCAGAAGTGACCAAGACTGCAGATCACTCACTGGAAATAAGGAAGAGTGACTTTTTAAGGAAGTAAATTAGGTTGAAGCCCCACCACTGCCTTTTCACCAGTGGGCATCTTCATGAATTTGAATGTGCAAGCATTGCTTTTCTCAGCCCTTAGAGTGTTTCTGTCCTGTTTTGGATTGGAGTTGGTTTCATAGAGGTTCTGAAGCCATGAATCAATGTTAGTGACTTTGGAGTCAAGGTTTTACAGTTGTCTATGTGTGATGGTGA
The DNA here is from genome assembly GCA_963921515.1 of Calotriton arnoldi. NCBI lineage: Eukaryota > Metazoa > Chordata > Amphibia > Caudata > Salamandridae > Calotriton > Calotriton arnoldi. The sequence goes on along the minus strand of CAWUFW010011780.1, from coordinate 138,376 downwards.
CACTGAACTATAGCTTCGGCACTTGATTCTGGCTGGGGTCAGAATGTAACTGTGCTGGCAGGGCAAGAATCTATTTTCATCATCATCATCACAATAACTTTATTTCAGTCACCAGGATCATAAAAGTACAAATCAAGACATAAAACCATCACAGTAATATACATAAAAAGACAATAAAACATCTCAAAATATAACCATCATAGAATGTGGTCAAAGTTCTCCAGTGCATCCCGTGCAGTCACTCATTAGTTTACTTTAAGGCTACTCCAGAGAGCATGGTCCAGAAAGCAAAAATACATATATTTCATATGTCCCTCACAGGCAGGTACTTCATCACATCAATTAGAAACCATATATTAAAACTCCAATATTATAGCACATGTAAGTAAATCAAAGCTTTCACTACCAATAATGCACATTTATTAGTTTTACAACCATTCAACCTGATTTATGCAAATTTACAGTTAGATGTACCCAACATAACTTTATAAAATGATTTAGTTGTATGAATTTTGGCAACAAGTCCAAAGTTTAGTTTAGTTTAAGCATTTATAGAGCGCATGGTTACACCACCGGTGTTTCCCCGCGCTAAGACGCTCGATAGGAGAGAGAGGGCGTGTGAGACAGCGGACTACAGAGGTAGAGGTACTAGGACCCCTAAAACCCATCGGGCTTCACATATAGCCATGTTTTTAGTTGCCTCCGAAATCTTTTTTCGCATGGCTCTACTCGGAGTTCAATAGGCAACCTGTTCCACATTTTTGCTGCCTTATATCTAAAAGAGCGTTCGCCCATTCTCGCTTTAAATATTCTAGGCACCGTAACCAATGCCAACTCTGACGATCTTAGATTGCGGCCAGGGATGTACTTGGTTATTAATGGATGTAGATACTTCGGGCCTTTGCTTAGTAAGATACGGTGGCAGTAGCACATAGCCTTGAAGGACACTCTTTTCTCCACTGGTAGCCAATGCAAGGCTTCCAGTGCTTTCTTAGTGTTAGACCTTCTAGGGAGGCTAAGTACCAACCGTGCGGCCGCATTTTGGACCCTCTGTAGTTTTGCTAAACCTTGTTTAGTAGCTCCAAGGTACAGTACATTCCCATAGTCTAGTTGGGAGGTAATGACTGCATGTACTATAGTCTTCCTGGAGCTAGCTGGTAGGAGGTTTAGGCTTTTACGCAGAACCCTCATAGCACCATAGCATTTGCCAGCCACTTTACATATTTGGGAGTCAAAAGTACAAATGTACAAATTTGAAATGTGAAAAGTTCGAATGCATCAAAAAATCACTCTTTTTTGTTGCATAGAGCCGGATACAAGATAGCCATAGACAGACCACCTTCAGGACAACAAATTATCATCTGATCACTTAATTGAGTACAATTTCATCAACAAGAGCAATATCAGGCTAACTTAAAATATTTTCCAGTAAAATAACAGGTTCCATATTTAACAATGCTCCAGCTAGATTAGTGCAAATAGGCAATAAAGTGCAAAAAGCATAATATATAACATATATCCAACCTAGCATCTCAAGGTACATTAATCACGATTGTTTTGGAAGCATATACAAAAAATGTGCAAAAAGCAATATAAAAAGAATACATAGATCAAAGATCTCTCATCTTTTTAACTAATGGGCAGGTACAAAATAACAGTGAGCAGACCACCTTCAGGAAGTAACAGATTTCCAACATCTATTCACTAGCTTGGATACGTCTACTACGCCAAATCCAAGCAGACATAAAGAATTTTGCAATAGAATATACCACCAATCTACTGGTATCTGTACTAAGTAACATAAAAGTCTCCATATGTCGGTTAGTGCCCAATTTCCTACAAAGGGAACTATCCACTTTGCTTTTTGATAGCCATAGGCTGGACAAAAAGATAATAGCCTGAAACTCTTGTTTCTAAAGAGAGATGGGACTTGCTAGACACTGACAACTTTGAAAAGTGAAAAAGGTTTCGAGATTGTCAACCAATGAGACTTCCATGCACTGTAATTATAAAGAGCCTTTGCTCCAACCCTTCAGGGAACCTACCACCCCATCCCCCAACAATCTTAAACAACAGTCATGACTAAGGACACCAAAAGCTCAACGAAATTGTATACCAACACCAATATAGAAAAAAGTACTCCATTCCCCAAAAAGACTTTCAGCTTATCTCCAAAAACCTTAATTATGGTACGAACACCAAACCACTGCCCACAAACCCTAAACTTTTAGCAACAACTAAATCCATAATCCTGGATACTGGAAACACATAGGAATCCCCAGACACAGTCTACCATCCGTATAACGAACCACTGTTTTTCCTTACACTACTTACCTACGCTCTCTATGTGCCAGGACACTGACCCTTAATCCAGGCATTTGCTTGTAATGCACAGTAATACACAGTACTCTACCTTATCTCTGCAGGGGCTCGATTACAAGGAACAGCCCCAATGACATTCCCCTACACTAAATCCCACAACACCACAGTTGAGAGATTCAGCACCAACTCCTGGAGCATAAAAAATCCAAAAAGTCTCTAAAATAATGCAATGAAAAATGTCAAACACAACCCACTCAAACAACTTCTGGAGAAACTAATAGCCGATACCTACTACAATGCGAGCAACGGCCACCCAAAAACTGACTTCATTTTCTACTCAAAACTGCCTGCAAAATTGAAAAACATCTTCCTTCTCCACTATCAAGTTGAAAAACCATCAGAATTCCCTATGTAACTAAACTCACCAATGCCCCCTCCCAAAGCTTTAAAGAGAAGGTCTTCATATCTATCTTCAGGACGGGGAACATACCAATTCAAGCGGCAGACCATCAACTCACCATCTTTAACCAACACTTCTCGTCACTTTTCCCCTTATTGTCAAAAGATGGTCCTATTCCCACACAGCCCCTTACCTTCTACCCCAGACTGTCAACATAGAATCTATTTTCCTTCACAACTCCACTGCCACACGATGCACCATTGCATACCCCGACATACGCCTTAGTCAGGAAAGCGCCAGTCCAACCACCCTAGCTAACGACCACAACAAAGCACAGCCCCTTGATGTATACATTGGCCATGATTGCCCCAATCCTAATCTAAGATCGTCCACTATTGAACCCCCCTTGAACACATCACTGACTCACAATGGGAAAACACTCATCCCAAACAAAACCTCTCCATTGCCGACCTCGATGACACCAGCCTCCCCTCTATTGCATTTCACTCACCTTCTATAGACACGGGACTCGCCACATGTCCTCCCTCATACAGAACTGGAATCCTCCCCAACATACTTTCCCTGTTTCCTATCCAAATAGAACAAAAACTTGATTCTATAGCTAAAGACATTTCTCACATAAAAAACAACCTGGAAATCCAGACCAAGTTAACACGCAATCCCTCTCCGAGAATAGAGAAGTAGACTCCCCATAAAGGATCTCCAAGAAACAGCTGGTAAACCGACCGGACCTCAATTCTCATGAGCCGCCTGTCCCACACACCCCACCGAACTCTCAACCCTCAGTCCGCAATTGAAGTGGAATCACTCAATGAATCATACATCACAAAAACTCCTCAAGATCCTGGGAATCATGGGCAGGAACAGAATCCCTTAAACTAACATATCACCAGACCACCTGCTCAATACACCACTATCCAGGCACTACACCCTACAAATAATACTCCTAGCTCCTTAACCTGCATGCTTCTTGACTGCAGATCAGCCGTTAAACATGCCACAGAAATAGTTGAAACTATACGTCAGAATCGACATTGCATTCCTAATGGAAACCTGACATAACCAACACTCAACCCCTATTCTGGACTTGCTCACATCACCTGGCTATTCTATCATTAGACGGGACAGACCAGGGTGAATAGGGAGCAGACTAATGATCATCCACAAAGATGAAACCCAGCCTCGCACCTTAGAGACCATCAACTACTCGACCTTCGAATACCTCATAGTCTAACTCACGTCAAAAGGGAACACTCCTAACAGACTCCACACCTTCTATCACACCCCTGGTGATTGCACACTCTTCACTGAAGAAGTAACTGACCTAATAACACATTTCTCCTTAACTGACACCAAAGGCGTGTTCTTAGGCAACTTCAACCTGCATGGGAATGACACAGAAGATGCCACTGTCCGTAGCCTAATAAACCTTCTTGAAATGAATGACCTCAAGCAACTCTGCAAAGAACAGACCCACAACAAAGGCTCTACTCTTGATGTGATAATTACCAGAAGTGAGCTTGTCTCCCTCCGATCCATCATGCCCATCAACTGGTCAGACCACCATCTAATACTGTTCAATCTCAAGGCTCACCCCAGATCCTACCCAGCCCCATCAAACAAACCCAAGAGCTGGGCAAGGAACATCAAACAAATCCCACTAACAGAGCTGGAATCCAGGACCAGTGCCCAATTTAATTCTCAACTTCTACCTCACACCGTATATTACCTCACCGCCCACTATAGCTCAGCGATGACAGTTGTTCTTGACCAAGTGGGCCCACCCAAACTAAAGAGAAAAACACAATCCAGATCCTAGTTCAACACAGACCATAACAAAGACAATAGACAACTAAGACTGACCGAAAGGTTATGGAGACAGGACCCCTCACGGTACACCTTTCACTCCTCAGATCTGAATGTCTCTCCTACATAAAACAGCTCTTTAGGGAAAAAGCCATTTTCTTTTGCAATCAACTTGACTGTGTGAAGAACAGACCAAGGGAGCTCTTCAACATAAATAAAAAACTACCAAAAAACAAACTACCCTTACCTCCCAACACTAAACTATAGCCAACAATGAACAGTGTGAAGAAATAGCCAATGTCTTCACTGATAAAGTTGCAAAAATTTAAAGATCTATTATCCATGACACAAGTTTGACTTCCAAGACTGCCTGCCCCACTGGCACACAAACTAGGCCTGGGCAGAGTTCGCAAAGTTTTACTCTGTGGAAACTCCACCGTGCTCTGTGGAGTTCCGCCTTTGGCTGATTTTTAGTGACAGGAGTTTGTCCCGTGCTGTAAAATCAGCGTCAACGGCACTACGCGTCATGCCAGAGGGCGCTGCTGCTTTCTGTCGCTCAAGTAGACATTTTATTCGAGCGGCAGCTTCCTCAACGCGAGCTGCAGATTTCTCCACGCGAGTGGTCTCGACCTGCCACGACCACACACGTTGAAAAATCTCAACGGGAGGAGGTTTAGCATACAATTTTTTCTCGTAAGCACTGACCAACTTAACGTTGGCGATCTGCTTCTGTGTCTCTTTGCAGAGTTTTTCGGAACTCTATGTTCCGCGCGGAATGGGGAAAACTCTGTAAACTCCGTGGCAGAGCAGAATTCTTCTCACACCCCAACACAAACCACCAAGAAAACGCCCCCCCAAGATTCAACTAATGACCGGAGTACCCCAAAAGAATTAGACAATGATGATATCTTACAACTGAAAAACAATGCTAAATGGACAGATTTCAAACCTGTGACAGAAGGAGAAGTCTACAAAATAATTGCGAACTTGAAGCCCTATTCCCACACTACTGATTCCCTCCCTTCAACCCTCGTACAGAACCTCGACTACATCATCTCTCTGTTTTCGACCAAAATTATCAATGGCTGCCTTTAGTCAGGCCATGTACCTAACTCCCTCCAACTAGGCTAAATCGCACACATTCACAAAAAAACAGGGGTGGACCCAAATGACCTCAATAACCTCAAACCTGTCACCAACCTTCCTTTCCTAGCTAAAACTATTGAGAATTTTGTTCTACCACAACTCAACCAACACATAGATGGATTCAACCTCCACGACACATTCCAATCAGGATTCAGGTAAGGCTGTAATCAATATATCAGATGACATTCACAGATCCTTAGATGAAGGTTTAGGCAACTGGCCCTTTAGCTGGCAGAGGTATGCACCCTGTCCAAGTAGGGACCACAATCCTAGTCAGGGTAAGTCACAACACACCCTAAATTACCCTGTGCTCACGCTCTGGTAGCTTGGCACAGAGCAGGCGGGCTTAACTGAGAAGGCAATATGGAAAGTATTTGTGAAATAACTTATACAGTAAGACAGTGAAAACACCACCAAAAGACTCCACAAGAGTTTAGAAAAATAGATAATATGTATGACAATGACAAAATTCCAATCAGTATGTCGAGATATGAATTTTTAAAGATTAACTGCAAAAACAGTGCTTAGAAGTTACGAGTGTTAAAAGGTTACTTGAGACTGCGCTAGACCGGGGTAAATCCAAAGTTCAGACTGACCGTGATTGAGGGCAGTCCGGCTACAGGACTCAGACAGGTCCTGCAAACAAAGTACTTTGGATTTAGCAAAGTATCGATGTTGAAGTCTTGAGGCAAGGAGTCGAGGAAGTGCTGCGTCACTGTCGATCCTTGGATAGAGCTGAGTGTCGGCACTGATCTGCACCAGCGATGGAAGCTTCAGTGTTGAACCCCTATGCCATGCAGGCGCTGCGTCAATGTCGAGCCACACCAACTGTGGAATCGCTGTTGTCGAGCGGCCGCTGCTTCGGCATTGAAGGTGATGCGTCAGTTCTGATCAGCACAAAGTCAAGGCTGTGTAGATGTCGATGTTGAAAAGGCTTCAAGAACCCACTTCTGAGCCCAGGAACTTGGAGAGGTTACCTCAGGCAAGGGTAGGACTCAAAGAAGGCAAAGTCCAGCAGCACCAGCAGAATTGCAGGAAGTATTTTGTGTCCCTGAGACTTCAAAAAACAGAAGGCAAGCCAGCAAGCCCTTGGATATCATTGGTGGGAAGGCATAGTCCAGCTCTCTTTCAGCAGAGTCAGGGTGCAGCAGTCAGCAGGGCAACAAGCAGAAAATCAGTCCTTCCAGAAGAACACTCCAGTTGACTCCTTTAGGCAGCGCAGCAGTCCTTCTGACAGAGGTTCAGTTCAAAATCCAGAAGTGAGTGACTTAGGGGGTCAGGGGCCAAGTACTTTTACCCAAAAGTGCCTTTGAAGTGGAGGTGACATCAAAGGCTGGCTTCTTAAGTGCACACAGTCCATTTCAGCACATTCCTGTCTGCCAGGCTAACCATGAGGGTTAATCACTGGTTTATGTGTGGACAGGACACTACCTTTTGAAGTATAAGTGTCAGTCCTTCCCATTCCTCCCTGCTCAGGAAGACGCATCAGAATGCAGATGAGTTCTCCGAATACAGATGAGCCTCAACTTCCTGTGTTTGTGGCTGTCTAGAGGGGATGCACAAAGTGTAGCTGTCACCCAACCCAGGCGTGTATTGGAGACAGTCTGTAAGGCACAAAAGAGCTGAGAGCAGAGAAATGTCCACTTTCTAAAAGTGGCATTTCTAAAACAGTAATGTTAAATCCAACTTCACCAGTAAAGAGGATTTATCAAGACCATTCCAAACATATGAAATAACTACTCCTCTCTGATCAGATATTATAGCTTAAAAGTGGATTAAGGAATTCCCAATGCTAGCCTCTGAGAGAAGTATGCCTCACAGTAGTGAAAAACAAAATAGGATGTTTGTCACTACCAGGATATGTAAAACATAAGAGTATATTTACTATGTTTTACTTGCATAGCACGCTGCTCTTTGGGTTACCAAGGGCCCTCCTAAGGGGTGACTTCTGTGTAATAAAAAGGGAGTTTAAGGCTTGACAAGTAGTTTTAAATACCAAGTCAAAGTGGCAATAAACTGCACTCACAGGCCCTGCAATGGCACGCCTAGGATAGGTTTGAAAGGCTACTTGTGTGGGTGGCACAGTCAGTCCTGCAGGCCCACTAGTAGCATTTAATTTACAGGCCCTGGGTATATGGCATGTCACTTTACAAGATACTTATAGGTAAATTAAATATACCAACCAGGTGTTAGTCAATCATACCATGTTTAAGGGAGAGAGAACATGCACTTTATCACTGGTTAGCAGTGGTAAAGTGCTCAGAGTCCTAAAACCAGCAAAAACGAATACAGAAAAATAGAGGGAGGCAGGCAAAAAGTTGGGGTAAGACCAGCCCAAGGATGTCAGGTCTAACGGAAGGTGACTCCTAATCCTATTCAACTTATTGGAGGTATTTGATACAATAAATCATCAAGCTTTACTTGAGACACACAAAAACCGCACTGGTATCAAAGGCACAGACGTGAGATGGTTCATTTCCTATCGGCAACATTGTTCCTAACAAATACAATTCAACAGTTGTCTCTTGAAGCCTGCTCCAGTTCCACAAGGTGTACCTCAAGGATCAATCCTCTCTCCGGGCCTATTTAATCTCTTCATGGAACCCCTGACAGTTATTCTGAACCAAGGGGCAACCCAGTAACCCATGGACCTGGGGTGAACAATTAACAACAATACAGTCCCTATAGGGGAAGTGTAGCCCTTGACTTCCACGACAATTGTATTACAACAGGGATGGAAAAGAAAACCTCTCAGATGAGTAAGTTTCAGTTATGCGATTAGTTCATTTATTCGTACATATCCCATTTCAAATTGTATTAAATTAATTTTAACATTATAATGCAGTATTTATACTTTTCTACAAACAAGGTGCTCTTAACAGGTGACCGTGCAGTGAAAGTGATATATGGTGAATAAAAGTGCACATGTGCTATTTACAAAAATATATACATTTGGCTGATAGGGACAGTTGAATGTTTGAAGTCAACACCCGTAAAATAAGTGTCGATATCGTCCATCAAATTATAAAATAACACAGTCCACATAAGTTATTTGTCGACATTTCGACCCTTGAGCATAGGAATTTCGAGCAGGGTCATCATCAGGACCTATAATATATACAAGAGACACCAAAATGAAAGGGGCAAAAGGTCATACATTGGAGCGTGTGTCAAATACTGTTTCATCGAGCAACTTCAGGATGGCTTTTAGCACACTTAGGACTGTGAATGGGTATCACACAGTATGATGCAAACCAGTTTGCATCCTAATTGAGACGCTACCCATGATAGACTGACTGATCCAGTCCACCCTTTGGTGTCTCCTATATATCTTTTAGGTCCTGATGACGACCTTACTCTAAATTCCTACGCTCAGGCATTGAAACGGGTCAAATATCTCCTATATGCTGATAACACAAAACTCTAGTACAAAATAACTCCACCCAGGGACATCTGTCATCTAAATGCCACACTAAATAAGATACAACCATGGTTAAACACCAGGCACCTAAGGCTGAACCCTAACAAGATTGAACTATTACTCCTCTCCCCAAAAAATAAACCTTTATCAATCGAATGGCTCAAGAATTTGGGCGCCCTAAACTGTTCTCTTTCACTTTCTAACTCTGTCCTTGAGTGTCACCCTAGACAAAAACATGTCAATGAAGGAACACACCAAACATCTCACAGAAATCAAAGCAAATATTTCCCCTGACGATATTAAGACAGTAGTGCAATCACTATTCCTCTCAAACCTTGACTACGGCAATGCCATTATCACTGGAACTCCGAAAAGCCACCTTGCGCCCCTAAAAGCACATCTCAATGTGGCTGCCAGACTCACACGAATCAAACGGTTTAATCACATCTCACCTTCCCTCAAGAGTCTCATTTGGTTTCCCATTGAAGGAGGATGCACCTTCAAGACAGCTTGTATTACTCACAAAGCCCTTCATACAGTGAACCCCAAATACCTAGAAGAGGTCGGGCACTGATAAGCTCCAACTCATTTCTTCTTATTTATCCAAAACTGAATAAGAAATCATCCCAGGCGTGCTCTTTCTCAGAAAATGCTCCTACGATGAAGAACTCGCTACCTAGGGATCTCCACTGTAACCCTTCCGTTTCTTGCTTCAAACAAGACCTCAAATCTCTACTGCTTAACAACTACTTCAAAACGTTCACAAACTGAGCTATGTTTCTTAAAGATCCAGCCCCCATCGAGAGGATCCTTCAATGCGTTCGGCTGATTCTCTCATTCTCTAATCTGTCACTAACGCCGTTACCTTAACGTTGTATTGTCATATACTTTTGAAATAGTTTTGACTTCCTTAATGCTGTATTGTTCTACAATCTTTTGTTGACTGTTTTGACCCACACGAATCCCGCATGTAGTTCAGTTCGAGTAAACTGATTGACATAACATGTAAAGCGATCTGATACCTTCAGGTCTAGCTAGCCTTATATAAGACTAAAAAATAAATAATACGTAAATAATACATACCATGTGAGTTAAAGATTCTGGTGCCTCAGCGCAGGAGGGTAAATGCCAACCCTGCGTGCAGCTTCTGCCCATTCGCTAAAAAACCTTTTTGTGGGAATAGATTTATATCTGGATTGTATATACAATTTATGCGCAAGAGTGAGTGTAATTTCATCAATTGTAGACTCATACCTTGGGCGTGGTTTAAAATCTATAAAGTCCATAGTCAATGTTCCTTTACAATTATTGACAGTTTGAACAGGCATGAAATACCAATACAATTCTCTAAAGACAGCTTTAGATACTGAATTTAATTCATATGGGGATAACCAAAATCTCTCCAGTCCCAATTTCCCCAATAGTACTTTAACAAAATGTAGCCATGGGATTTTATGAATGCACACAGGAGACATAAGATCTCTTATGCTCACTTGATATGATTCTAGAGCTGTCAAGGTACATAATCGATACCAGAAGATCAAAAGCCTACACTCGATTTTCTAGGTTATTCCAGTAAGTGCCAGGTCCAAAAACATCGGAGTCATTGACGTACTAACTGGAAGTCCCAAAAGGGAACTTAGGGGCCTATTAGCATGGCGGGTGGATCGCCACCGCCCGACCGGCGGTGGCGATCCGCCCGCCAAAACACCCCACCGGACAGCCTTTTACCCCCCGCCACATTAGCATGGTGGGGGGTACCGCGGCGTACGGAAAGACCGTCCGCTGCTTTTCCGCCGGTAGGCAATCGTCACGAATGCCTACCGGGCGGAAAAGGCCTTGCAGGCACCGCCATCCATATTATGATGTGGGCGGTGTTATGCTTTTCCATGGCGGAGACTCCGCCATGGAAAGGCATGCGGTTTTCGCATCGGGGGCCCGTTGCGGGCCCCCAGGGGGCTGGGGAGCTGCACTTGGGGGGTACCTAAGGTACCCCCCAACATTGGCATGGACAAGGTGGCAGGCACCACGCGGTGCCTGTCACGTTGTGCATGCCAATGCACTGCATGCATTTTTTACATTGCGGCGGGTGTTGCTGACAGCACCGCCCGCCGCAATGTAAACAATGCGGGATGCGACCGCCACAGTGGCGGTGGCATCCTAATGGGCACAGCGGGACCGCCGCACCTCTGGCGGTCGGTCCCGTTTACCGTTACGGTGGCGGGCGGACTTAATGGACATCTTCAGGGCTGTAATACAATGGTTACAGACAGTATATATAAATATATAAAAAACCAAACAAAGACTGAGAATCAATAAACAGAAGTGACTTCTTCTTGTATTTTTCTTAGAGAATTATTTTATTCTTTCTTTAGATATTCATTTCTTTCAATACAGCACATAGCCTCCAAAACTGCAAATTGCCGCAAACAGCCAACATGTGCTTTGCGCTCAATTGCGCTTCTTCAGGCCTTTAACTTCTTTTGTAGTGCCTTATTCCTAGTAAGAAGTATTCGTTTGGGTCTTTATAGTCTCCTTAGATCTCTACCTCCTTTTAACTCTTATAAATTTTCTTTCATCCACATTAATTCAGAACATATTCCCCTTGATAAGGGTCATGTAACTTCAGTCCACCTGCGTGGTCCTCGTCTGTAACGGATTGTGCATTATATATATATATATATATATATATATATATATATATATATATATATATATATATATATATATATATATTATTATCTAGTAGATAGTTATAGTTAGGACCTAGTTTCCATAGGAAACTCGTTTTTGTTTTCTCAATATCTTTGGCGCCAGTTGACGAATCTTCGCGAAATTTTCAAAACTCGTAGCCCGCTCCGGTCAGCTCCTGTCTTGAAAGTTTTGGCGTGATTCAGGCAAGCGAGCCGAGAAAAAAGGGGGTCCCAAAACGTGTTTTCTCCATGTTATTTTCCATAGAAACTTTAGACACGACTACAGCCCGAACTGCTGAACGGAATTACACCAAATTTGGCAAAAAGGTAGCCCTTGGTTCAGAAAGAGACCTTTTTGTTAAATGGTGTAAATCCGTTCAGTAGTTCCTGAGAAATTCAAAAATAGAGGTCAAAAATCAATTTCCCATAGGAAAGTCTAGACACGGTTACAGCTTGAACTGCTGAACGGAATTACACCAAATTTGGCAAAAAGGTAGTGCTTGGTTCAGAAAGCGCCCTTTTTTTTAAATGGTGTAAATCCGTTCAGTAGTTGCTGAGAAAGTCAAAAAATAAAAGTTTCGATATATAGAGGCATTGTGGATCCGTGCACCCTCTCGACCACGAGCTTTATTCTAATTGGCTGTCAACACTCCAAACTTGGAAGTGTTGGCAGCCATCTTGTGACTCGGTAGAACCGAGTCACAAGAAATCAGAATAAAAAACGCGAAAAAAAAGAAAAGGGGGCAGGGTAGAAAAACCCTTACCCCCTAGGCCTGCTTAGGGGGTCCCACAAAAGCATTTTTTTAAATAAAACCAGCAAAATGCATGCCGGATCCGCGGATCCGGCCGCAAAGCTAAACAACGAGCGCGGCCTCCCGCGCTCACGTTGTGTTAGCCCGGGTGGGCCAAGTCCCGGGGGCAATGTTTATATTGTGAATATAAAATACAAGCCCCGGGGACCGCCACCCCCGGGGCTTTCTTTACCTATTTGCGGGGGGCACATGGCCCCCCGCAGCCCCGGGGACTGGCACCCCCCGGGGCTTGTATTTTAAATGGGTGGGGAGGCCTCCAAGGCCCCCCCAAGCCCCGGGGACCGCCACCCCCCGGGGCTTTTCTTAAATATTTGCAGGGGGCACATTGTCCCCCGCAGCCCCGGGGACCGCCACCCCCGGGGCTTGTTTTTTTTTAAAATAAAGAACCTGTGTGGGGGGACTCTAGCCCCCCCACACGCTCCGGGGACCGCCACCTCCCTGGGGCACTAACTATGTAAATTTGGGGGTCTGTTACGGACCCCCAAGCCCCGGGGACCACCACCTCCCTGGGGCTTTGCCAATGCTGGGAGGGGGGCCGTGCGGCCCCCCTCCTGGAGCCTGTGATGGCCCTGGAGACCGCCACCCCCCAGTGCCGGCTCCTGCAGTGTCCCGGGGTGCCCACCCCCGGGACACTGCTGTTTGCAATGACAGGGCGAGAGCCGCTCTCGCCCTGTCATTGCAAACTGCTTTGCTTCATTGAAGCGAGAGCAGGAAACCTGCTCTCGCTTCAATGAAGCAAAGCAGACTGCTTTCCACACGGGGAGCTGCATGTCAGCAGCTCCCCATGTGGAAAAGCAATGCCGGCTCCCGCAGGACGCGGGGAGCCAGCGGGACCATGGGGGCATTGGGGCTCCCCCCACGGTCCCCAACAGATAGGGCCTGCCCCAGGGGATGGGGTCCCCGGGGCTAGAAGTGGCCCGAAAGGGGGGCCACGCGGCCCCCCTCCCCTGTGTATTAAAAAAAAAGGAGAGGCCAGGCCCTGGGGGATGGGGTCCCTGGGGCCATATTTGGCCTGAGGAGGGGGGCCACGCGGCCCCCTCACAAAAAAAAAAAAAAAAGGATGGCCAGGCTCCGGGGGATGAGGTCCCCGGGGCCAGAAGTGGCCCGGAAGGGGGGCCATGTGGCCCCCCTCCCACCCAAAAAAATTATTAAATAAAGGCAGGCCCCGGGGGATGGGGTCCCCGGGGCCAATAGAGGCCTTAGGAGGGGGGCCATGCAGCCCCCCCTTCCTATAAAAAAACAATATGTGTGGCCATGCCCCGGGGGATGGGGTCCCGGGGACGGAATTGCCCATGGAAGAGGGGCCCACGCGGCCCCCCTCCCATTTACATTTTTTTTTTTTTTAAAAGGGGACCAGGCCCTGGGGGATGGGGACCCCAGGGCACAAAAAAAGGCAAGAGGAAGGGGGGCCACACAGCCCCTCTTCTTAAAAAAAAAAAAAAAAAGCCGGCATCGCGGCTAGGCCCCGCCCCCTCCCAGCAACACTCAGCAAACGCGCCCCCTGGCGCGTTTAAAGTTGGGGAATTAATTCCCCTTGAATACTGAGGGGCCCTGGGGGCCAACTAGCCCACCAGGTACCTCCAGTATGCACCAGGGAGCTGCATTGCAGAGAGGTGTTCAGAGGCCACGCCTCTTTTTTACACCTCTCTGCAACGCAGCTCTGTGGCACCCATGCTAATATGGATGGCGGTGTCTAGCAGACACCGCCACCATATGTAGCCCCTTTTCCGCCCGGTCAACTGGTCGACCGCCGGAAAACCGGCGGACGGTCTCTCCGTCCGCCGGGGTCCCCCCCGCCATACTAATATGGCGGGGGGAAAATGGGTGACGGGAGGAGGGAAATGTAGGGTGGATCACCACCGCCATGCGGGCGGTGGCATCCGCCCTACATCGTAATGACCCCCTTAGTTTCAATCTGCAATTCCCCAATCAGAGTACGTCACAGTTCAGCTGTATTTGCCACATGGGTAGTCAGGGTCAGTCCGACCTGTTGTGCATTCCTGCCAACATAAAATGATAAATGTCATAGTGACAAGCCCATAACATTGCAAGATGAGTCAAAATTAGCATTTCCTACACAAAGTATCATTACGTACCCAATTCCATTATAACATCCAAACTCCCCCTAGGATCTATCCGTCAATATCCGTTAACCTCCATGCAAAGATTATTGTTACATGGAAGGTTAGGGCCAATCTGCCACGTATTGGAACCTGTAGAAGCAAAATGGAAGATGCCATAAAGACCAACACAGTATATACGTTTGCATCATAGATGACCAAAATCATGCCTATCGTCCACACCGTGACAAATGCACACTAAGCAGCTGTAAAATAATAACAAAAGGCCATAGTGTAAACCAGTAATATGAATATGAATATGAATCTTAAAGAATAAACACTTTCTAGTTTTTAAAAGCCAAAAGCGCAAACTTGGGACATCTGGTTGCGCTAGACTGGGACAAAGCCAAAGTTTCAGGCCAACAGCGATGTATCGTGGGTCAGATACAATGAGCGGTAGGGCCCGGTCAAGTTTTTACCTCCTGACTCGGTCACTTTTTTTGAGCTTTTTCTCTACGTCGAGCGTGACTCTTTGGTAGGCCAGGTTTGGGTTCGACGATGGGGGCTTGCTTGCCTTGGTTAATTCCTGGAAGTCTTGTCAACAACGAAGCTTTAGTGGGGCAAACCTGAATTTCAAGCTGGGTTGTGGTTCGACGTTGCTGGCTTGACTCTTGATAACAGGTCGGTCAACCTATGGAGCCTTTTAATCAAAAAGCGCGACATGATCTCAAACTTCTGGAGATGCTTCCAGAAGGTCCTTTAGGGTTCTTGATGGGTGCACAACACCAGCCAAGGTTCCAGAAGCTCACAGTTGCTCTTTGGAGAGTTGGGACTACAGTTCCTACAATGCACCTGGCCAAATCGTTTAAAGTCCATGTGAAGGTGGTCAGGTGGTTTCTTCTTGGAGGAGATGATGCTGGTAGAGCTCTTTCACCAACTGCTGACAGGGAGTCCACTTAAACTTTTAGTGTAAGGTAAAGTCCTTCTTTTGCTGTAGTTCCTAAATGTGCAGTAGGTGCAGTAATTCAGAGTGCAGTCCTCTTGGTGCAGGCCAGGGGTTCCAGCAGGACAGTCCTTCTTCTTTTTGTTTCTTCAGGCAGGTATTTGAGTTGTGTTGCTGGGCAGCTCTCCCATATTTATCCAGGCTTCTGGGTTGGCAAGCAGGGGACACCCCAAACCAATGAGGTACAAGGTGCCACCCTCAATGATGACCACTCTCCTGGAAGTGTGGACAATTCATGTCCCAGACAGCACTGTTCTTTGAAAACAAAAATGGAGAAAATCTCTCCTGGAGCTTAAGGTCTGACTAACACACCCTACAGATGTGGATAACTTTCCCTAACATTCCCCTTTTCAGCCCCTCTGCTAATTCAATTACTATCTGGCTGGTTGTGCAGGAAGTGGGGGTGGGCCTGGGTCCTGTCCTAAGTGTCTTTCCCTCTTTGAAAACCAGTTTAGCTACCCAGCCCCCTTCCTGCTTTTGCTCTGCAGCTTGCAGATCTCCTCCCACCAGATGTCTCGTTGTTTCCTTTCAGGCCACTTCACACCGCATCAGAGCAACTTGGCTCAGCCTGTAAAAAGGCTGGCCAATCAGTAAAAGCTACTCTAGAGCTCTATTTAGGCACATCAGAAAAGCAAGTTCTCTAAACTATTTTCTGTCAGTTATAATAAATCTAACATTGACAAGTTATTGGATTTGAACTAACTATTATTTAGATACTTTAAAGTATAATTTAAGCTCATGCCTGTTAGACTTTATTAAAGTTTAATAAAGCCTTCCAATGTTAGCCTATGGAGCTAATGTACTACGATAGGAAAAACAGAATTGGCAGTTTTTCCCTCACCAGGGCATATAAAACATATTTTATAATGTCCCTGCTTATAGTTACAAGGTACCCTCCTCCTAGGACACCTAGGGGAGAACCTATGGGTGACATATGTAAAAATAAGGAGGTTTAAGACTTTGAAATTACCTTTAATTCCAAAGTCGAATTTGCATATCATTTTACTCCAAAAGCATCCTGCAAAGCAGGGATGACTTTTAAAATGACATCAGGCAACACAGCAGTGCACACTTAAATTGCATTAGAACTGCTGGGCCTCTAAAACTACATGCCGTACCATATACCAGAGGCTTACAGGTAGTTTGTCATACAAATTGTAATTACACCTAATTACCATATACCTTTTAAACAGAGCATTGGCCCAAGGCCTGGTTAGCAGAACCCAGGGCAAAATCAGAGTCAGTAACCACCAGTATCAGTCCAAAAACGGGGGTGATCAAGGCAAAAAGGGTGACTTTCTCACACCTGTCATGAGTAATGTACTCTGTGAGGGTATACAGTGTAAATAAACATGGGCCCCTGCTATACGGTATGAGTTCCTTTAGAGAGGGATCAAAATATAAATGCAAAGACCTAAGGCAACTCAAAATATGAATAAAAACTAACAATAGTTCATAATTAAACCTGAAGGAACAAGAGAGTACAAAAACTATATTTGTAATGTAGTAGTACAATAAATATTAAATATAAATGAGTCCACATACTTACACCAGTCATATCAACATTCATTCAGGCATTCTGTAAACTAAAGACAAAAATATATACATGACATACACAATGCAAAATAAACAAACAAATAGAGTAAATTTGATATGTATGATTAATTCTGATATGATCATCAATAATTAAAAAGCTGGGTTCAATACAGCAACAATGGATGGATCCAAGGACCGTTCGTTTCAGTCAACAGTCCATGGCTAGGAGCCAGATGGTGTTTGTGAGGGTATAAGCAGTGCAAGGTGAGGGCACAAGTTATAGTTACTTCAGGGCTCGAGTTACAATTGCTTCAGTTAGCTATAACTGGTAAATCTCAATGTTTTTTTACATTTAAAGCATAACATTTTAATTGCCATTTTCACCTAACTATGATGTCACTTTATCCTTTGTTTTTTTCAGCAAATTCCGAAGATATTTTGGAATACTTAAATATAATGGTCACTTTCACCTTCGGTTTTTTCCCAGTGAATTTCTAAGGTTATTTTTAATGTAAGTCACTGTCAATATTTAAAATGGCTATGTCAAAGGGTCATTACAATGTCTGTCAATAAACATTTAAATAAAGCATTTGTAGTCAAAACAATATTAAACAAGTATGAGTCTCTTTCATTTCCACCTTACACCCCCCACAACACTTACAAAAATGCTGGTGGTGCTCCTGCCCAAATTAAGGCACTACCATGCATGAACATATATTTAGATTACCCATCAAAGGGCATTATGCAGTGATTCTTTGCGGAGCAGTGAATAATAAAGAAGTGGCTGTGCCAGCTCATTTAATATTCTTTCTTCTATGTATATTCTTTTTTTTAGTATGAATTTTGTGAGTGTCTCCATCCCACCCGGGAGACTCACAACTTTCTTTTTTTCATTGAGGGCCACCGGGGTTCTCAGTTCCCCAGTAGTCTCTGCTGGGGAACTGAGAGTCACCCGTTATAGGAGCTGGCTACTTTTTTTTGCTGGGTGTCCCGGTGCCCACCCAGGCCCCCACATATACCAAATAAGTTGGGGGCCACGGTAGGAACCTGAGGGCCCCCATTGCCCCTGCTGGCTCCCAAGCAAGAACCCATTGTGGGTGCTGGCAGGAGAGGCTGCATTATTTTGGTGGGTGCCCGTGACAGCCGAGAGCACCCACATACACTAAATAAGTTGGGAGCTGTGGGAAGAGCCCCAAGGCCCCTGCTGGCTCACTAGCCAGCACTTAGTGTGTATAAAGGGGCTGTGTGGGGAGCACCAGGGCCCCTGCCAGCTCCCCGGCCAGCACCCATGCTACAGGAGCAAATTTTTACTCTGCTCCCGCAGCATGAGCAACAGGGAATAAACCCAAATGTTTGCTTATTTTTACTCTGCTCCTGCAACGTGAACAAACAGAGAATAAAACCAATTATTTGCTCCCACCCGGCAGGAGAAATACTGCTTTCGGCGGAACCCAGAGCCATACTTACAGCCCCAGGGGATGGTGTTCCTTGGGCTGTGCTGCAGCTCAGGGAGGGGGCCGCACGCCCCCTCCTCTCAAAACATGAAATCAGCTCCAGGGGAGTGGGTCCCCGGGGCTCAGGGGGGGTGTATGCCCTCCACCCCACCCTCTTCCTCCTCCTGGCCCATCTGGGGAGAAAATAATGATAATGGCAATACTCTGGAACATCCCACGAGGCTTACATATAAGGGGCAGGGTAGGAATACCCTGCCCCCACCAGGCTTATGGGGCCGTGATATCCCTACCCTGCCCTCTATATGTTTTATTTTTTAATCAGGATATAAGGACTAAGTGCCTGAGTTCTAAATTGGCTGCTGCCACATCTTTGTTGATATGGTAGCAGCCAATCAGATCTGATCTTTTGATCTGTCAATTCTGTGGATCCTCTGCTGCCAAAAATATGCATACATTTTGAATCTTAATTTCTCAAAAACTACAGAGCGGATCTACAAAAAGTCACAAAAATTATGCTTTCTGGACCAAGATCTGGCTTTCCGTCAAATTTGGTGTAATTCCGTTCAATCATTTTTGCAAGATCACTGTTCAATTTTCCTTTGGTACATTGCCTGGGGAAAAGGCTTTTAGGGACCCCCTTTTTTCTCAGCCCCCCCATGTCGATCACTCTGATACTTTCCAGGAATCACTGATATAATATCAACAGACACAATATCGACCTACATTTTTATCGACACAAAAATATCGATTACACTAATATCGACAAACTATACTTAATTAAAAATATACACTAATATCGACACCTAAATATCGTCACATATTAATATCAATATCAGTATTATCGAACATCAAAATATCGTTATCTAAAATATCGAAGATAGTCTAAAAATATACAACTTGTCAAAAATATCGATCACAATAATATAGTAAGCAATAATATTGTTCTTAAAAAAATATCGACACCTTCAAAACAGATAAAACTAACAAAACTTCACACCAAAAATATATTTCAATCAAAAACATACACTGCATACAAAATATATTAAATACAACCTATTTTAAAAATACTAAAACATATATTAATACATATTATAAATACACTATTAATAACTATTTAAATATTATATATAAATATTATGCACACATTATTTTACATCAAATGCAATCTAATACACATTTAAAACACTAAGGGGGTCATTAGGATAGCGGGTGGATCGCCGCCGCTCGTATGGCGGTGGCGATCCGCCCGCTATTTCCCACCGCCCGCCTCACATTTCCCCACCGCCATATTAGTATGGAGGTGGGGACCCAGGCGGACGGCAAGCCTGTCCGCCGGTTTTCCGCAGGTCGACCAGTCGACCGTGCGGAAAAGGGGCTGGATATGGTGGCGGTGTCTGCTAGACACCGCCATCCATATTATAATGGGCAGCGGTGCAGGGCTTTCCATGGCGGAGACCCCACCATGGAAACCCAGGCAGAGTTTGCTTTCGGGGGCCCGTTGCGGGCCCCCAGGGTATTGGGGAGGTGGGGGGTGCACATGGGGGTACCTATGGTACCCCCCTGCATTGTCATGGACATGGTGGCAGGCACCTCGCAGGTGCCTGTCACCTTGTGCATGACAATGCACACAGTGCATTCCCAGCATTGTGGCGGGCGGTGCGGTGAGCACCGCCCGCCACAATGCTGGGAATGGAGGATGTCACCGCCGCGGTGGCGGTGGCATCCTAATCGCCTGTGCGGGACCGCCACACCACTGGCGGCCGGTCCCAGCACCGCTAGGGTGGCGGGCGGACGAAAGTCCGCCCGTCATCCTAATAGGCCCCTAAATCTGTTAAAAAATAAAAAGCACTAACTGACTCTTAATTAGCGTTTTCCATATATGGAAAACAACAATTAAAACAATAAATATCAAACAATTGCAAAACAGTTTGAAAAATCGACAAACAAATAAAGTAAGTATTAAGCTAAATGCAATTTAAAAATTACCTAAAACACCCAACCAAATCCCCACTTTATCCCAAACCCCCACCCCACCTCGTGCACAATTGAACAAAATTATTAAAAATATCTTTTATTCTACCAGCAGAAACATCAGCAACAAAACTGAAATCAAACAACAAAGAAAAAGCATCAACATTAAAAATGACCCCAAAATCGACATTGTAAGTATATTAATAACAATGTGTATGTATTAATTAAAAAACATGTACAATATTCGTTTTATTAATTTTTATATACATTTTTCTTAGCATTTAAAACATCACAATGACTGAAGGCGCCCAATTTATCACTTCCCAGAAAGGAAGGTTTTTGCTATGTTACATGGGGTATGTCTATACACAAGAAAAGCAAAGTGGACTGAAAGTAAACTGGAAATGTAGCAAATAGTATTCTAATAAATGTTATGGGAGGGCTACAACTAGAGAAACAACTGTTCTGTATGTTAAGAAGCATAACCACCCCCCAAATGTTACTGAAATAGACGTTAGAAATGCCCTAGACGACATTAGAGAAGCTAGCACTAGCTCACAAAAATCTACCACTCAAATACTTAAAGAAATGCTGCCCAGAGTACCCCAACATGCAACTGGCCAAATGCCCTCTATTGCTTCCTTAAAAAGAACTATAACTCGAAGGAAAAAAGCCACAACCACCACCACACCTGCCCCAAAAACATTTGAAGAGGTAGAAATTCCCCCAGAACTATCAATTACACACAACAAAGAACCATTTCTTCTTTACGACAACAGATCTAAAGATAAAAGAATCATTATGTTTGCAACCGCCAATAATTTAGTAAAACTCCAACAGTCAGAAACGTGGATGATGGACTGGACTTTTAAAATATGTCCCAAACCATTCTATCAATTATATACTGTCCATGCACTATATCAAAACACTAACATCCCTTTTATCTACGGCTTACTACCAAATAAACAAAACTCCACCTATATAGAAGTACTATCTAAAATTAAACAAGAAACCAATAATTATTTTCCCCCAAAAATAATTATTGATTTTGAGCAGGCAATGATAAATGCAATCCTAAAATCCTACCAACACACAGCAATTCAGGGTTGCTACTATCAATTTAATCAGTGGATATGGAGACACCTTCAGAAATCGCTCGGAAGCGCTCCTGACGGCATCCGTCAGTAGTGAGTCTGAGTCGTACGCGTGATTTCCGGGTGACTCGTACAGCTGTACGAGCGAGCAAGTAGAATGCGATATGCGCCTCGCGCTCAGAGCGACTCGTACGCGCCAGCAATACCCTCCGGACGACTCCGCCATGGCCGACACGCACAGCGCAACGGGGCAGATTCCCGGACGACCAAGTACGATGCGCGCGCTGAGCAGCTGGATCGAGTCGGAGCCTCTGACTTGAAAAAGCTCAGGGAAACGGACTACGGGGGTCCGTAGCGGGCCCTCCTTCAACCGGGCCTCTATGACTCGATCAACGGGGGGGACCCAAGGGTCCCCCCTGCACATGCATGCACAGTGCGGGCGGGACCGAGGCGTTCCCGCAACAGGGGGCGCCCTTGTCCGAGACATGCGTTTATTGTCTTTGGGAGCCTATTTACGCAACGTACACCAAGCTCCCATAGACTTCAATGGGGCTCCAAGCGACCCGAGTCCGTCAGCGCTGCAGCGCATCATACTCTGTCGCACAGAGCCCAGGAGCCCAAGTCGCTCGGAAAGCTCTACAGGCGCTAGTCGGCCGTAGGGCATTCTGAGCGAGATCGGAATCGGGCCCTAAGTGTTGAATATGCGACAAATAGCTCCTTCGAATATCAAATAAAAAAACTTATAGCACTGGCCTACGTCCCAGTTACTGACGTGGCCGAACACTGCAACTTATTGATAGAAAGTCCATACTACCAACAAAACGAACAAAAATTAAGTCCCCTTCTAGTCTATTCTGAAGATACCTGGGTGGGAATACTGCACAGATCAGGACATAGAAGGCAACCTAAATACCACATCCCATGGTGGAATGTATACCTCAGCACACTAAATAAAGAGGCAAAAACAAACAATGCTGTTGAAGGTTGGCATAATGCCTTCCAAGCAACAACAGGCAGAGAGTCCACCTACTCTACACAAACTCCTACTATCCCTCCAAAAGAACAGAGCTACCAACAGCTAAGAATGGAGCAATCTATAACACAAATAGGGCCCAAACTATCCAAACAAACTAAACAAATGTTTGAATACCTACAACACCAAGTCAGACTATATCCAACAACAAAAGGCCTAGAATACCTAGAAACAATTGCCAAAAGCCTACTTTAACTTATAAAACCACTAAAAAATATAATACTTTTCTCTAAAATAAATTTAAATAGATACATATAATTTTTATATTTCCACATAAATAATTATTTTGTCTAATATATTTTTATTAAAACCATAAATATATATAGACATATTAATTATATATATGAAAATATAAAACACAATAACAGTAATTTTCTTAACATTTCCCTCCCACAATAAATAATTAAAATAACTTACCGTTTCCGTAGCTGAAGAAAGGAAATCCCAACTCCTGTAAAGCACTCCAAGTATCTCAAAATCCCAAGTGAACGAAAAATTACCCCCAAAAAATGGAAAAATCCAACTGGTTATAAATTAATCCTCCGTCCATAAATCCATGAACCATAAACCAAAAAAACCCGAAAAAGTGTTTTAAAAAAAGAAACGCTCCATGAAAACCCGAAAAATTAAGGAAGTGTAAAATAAATATTAGTTACTTAAACTAATACACACTTCCTTAATAAAAAAAAAACGCTATCTTCTCGTAACCGCCACTTCTCACGACCAAAACCTGTAAAAAAAATACAAACAATCCCACCCACACAATTATACACATAGGGGTCGATTCCGATCTCGGCCGGAAGCGCACCTAACAGTATTCGTCCGGAAAAAAACCAAGCCCGAACGCGTGTTTCCCGACCGATTCGAACAGTTGTCCGAACGAACAAGTACGATGCGCATAACAGCCCAGATTCCGAGCGAGCCGTACTCACCAATTCCAGCTCCTGTTCCCCGCCCGAGCCGGATCCGTAAACTCCGAATCGAGTCGCACGGAAGCAAATACACAGCACCTTCCAGCCGGATGAGTACGATGCGCCTTCCGTACGTGCCGAACCCGTCGCTACGTCCGGCACGTTTGAGCATCCGGGAGAGCTGTACATAAGCTCCGATTCTCGCCACAAGACGATCCACGGCGACGAGACGAACAAGCCAGCGACGAGTACGAGTCGAAGCCACGAGAAACCCGAACAAGACGATCCAACCATGAATCCTATCGCGCAGGCCCTACCAATACTCTACATCTATTACCGGGACCGGTACGGACGCGTACGACGCAGACGGTAAGTCAAACACCCACAACACAAACAAACGACACATACCCGAAATATGTCACACACACATAGGGATGCAGAAATGACGTACACTAGCAACAGCAGAACCATAGGGGTGGGATGGCTATCACCAATGCCATACACACCCATAGGGGGATGGATGCCTACCACCAACCCCACCCCTACTCATGGGGGCCTGGTTGCCTGTCACTACTACCATCCCCACTCATAGGGGGATGGATGCCTACCACTACCACCACCCCTACTCATGGGGGCCTGGATGCCTGTCACTACTACCATCCCCACTCATAGGGGGATGGATGCCTGTCACTACTACCATCCCCACTCATAGGGGGATGGATGCCTACCACTACCACCACCCCTACTCATGGGGGCCTGGATGCATGTCACTACTACCATCCCCACTCATAGGGGGATGGATGCCTGCCACTACTACCATCCCCACTCATAGGGGGATGGATGCCTACCACTACCACCACCCCTACTCATGGGCGCCTGGATGCCTACCACCCACACAACCCCTACTCATAGGACGGGTAATGCATGACACAACCAGCATACTCCAACATAAGGAATGTCTGAAAAATACATCCCCCCAACACTATGACAAGCGTGTGTAGTCTGTGTCAAATGCCTACAACACTGAACATGACATTGAACATACAATGTGACCCCCTATCACATGTGTCACACATAAATGTGTGTGGCCTCCACAATGCAAGCAGACCATGACCACTGTGGCAATGGGGTCTAACACCCCATCATCACAGTGACCAAAAGGTAAGTGTGGGGTCCATACCTGAAGCACATTTTGAACATTGTGGCAATGGGGTCTAAAGCCCCATCATCACAGTGACCAAAATGTAAGTGTGGGGTCCATAGCTGAAGCACATTTTGAACATTGTGGCAATGGGGTCTAAAGCCCCATCACCACAGTGACCAAAATGTAAGTGTGGGGTCCATAGCTGAAGCACATTTTGAACATTGTGGCAATGGGGTCTAAAGCCCCATCACCACAGTGACCAAAAGGTAAGTGTGGGGTCCATACCTGAAGCGCATTCTGATCATTGTGGCAATGGGGTCTAAAGCCCCATCACCACAGTGACCAAAAGGTAAGTGTGGGGTCCATAGCTGAAGCACATTTTGAACATTGTGGCAATGGGGTCTAAAGCCCCATCACCACAGTGACCAAAAGGTAAGTGTGGGGTCCATAGCTGAAGCACATTTTGAACATTGTGGCAATGGGGTCTAAAGCCCCATCACCACAGTGACCAAAAGGCAAGTGTGGGGTCCATAGCTGAAGCACATTTTGAACATTGTGGCAATGGGGTCTAAAGCCCCATCACCACAGTGACCAAAAGGTAAGTGTTGTCATGGGAAAAGCTGCAACTGCCAAATAGCATGGATGATTCCTGGTCACACAACAACAAACACATCAGTGGCATAGTAGTGCTTGTGTCCCATAGCAACATAGATTGGGTGAGGCAAACAGTGCAGTGCCAATAAAACATAGCTTTGGCCATGTGCAGACAAACATCACCCATGGGGGCTCACATTGTCAACATTCACGAATAAGACAATGACAGAAGTGACCATCATAATGCAGACACGCATATCTGCACCAATGGACAAACAAATGTAGATTTCCTGTGGAGACTGTAGATGTGAGGTGAACAAATACCATACCATGGCAGCAATGGGACATACAAACCATGATCATTGTGCTGACTGATGACCTAGGAGTCCCAGGGACAGCAGGGGAAAGCCACCAAACAACATACAGACAATGGCACACTAAAGAAATGCCAATGCAGTGGTGCAAATGCACAAACACAAACAGGCAGACTCACACTGCATATCAAACACAACAGGTGATGGGGGGGTGTGCCAGTGTCCCCAGGCAACCACACAACACATGAGGAGGCCTGAATCCCTATTACACAGATGTCAATACAGTGCCACACAAAAGTAACTCATGGATC
Organism: Calotriton arnoldi; assembly: GCA_963921515.1. NCBI lineage: Eukaryota > Metazoa > Chordata > Amphibia > Caudata > Salamandridae > Calotriton > Calotriton arnoldi. Next base: position 112,330 of record CAWUFW010011780.1, on the reverse strand, counting down.
GGATTCCCATATGTGGGCAATCAGGCATTGTTAGATGAGAGGGAGCCCAAATTACACATGTCACACAAGCTTGTAGGAACAGCAACTAACACAGCAAGAGACAGACCCACCACAGCACTACCCCTAGGGACCCCACATTGTGGTGACACTGGCCTGCATGATAATCCCACTGTGATGACAAGGGTAGATGTTGTTCACACTGTGAACCACAGTCATGTGTCCTGAGCAACAAGCTACCATCACACCTACACAAGCACAAATCAATCAGCACGGCCTGTCAGCCAAGGCCAACATGGAGGTAGGGGTCTAGCCATGCAACCACTCTCATTTGCACACACTCAACACCACACACCTTGATCTCCACCAATGTGCAGCAGTGAAGCTCACATGGACTGGTGACATTGCACATGCACCCATGACAATCCCAGGGGTGGTGGGGGGAACTAAGGTGGAGATACCCATCACACATTGCCAGTCAACAACACTCGTGAATGTCTGACACACTGCACAGTACGCTGTACATGGGCATGACGTCAAATCCACACCAACCAATGGGATCCCGGCCACAGTCACACACCAATGAAGAAGCCAAGGTCACCCACAAAGAACACACATAGACAACTTCCAACATTGCAGCTCTGACCCTGAGGAGTGGCAGCAGTCACACTCACAACGTGTCACAATCACTGAAAGCTAACACAAACTGTAAATTACATGACTTGTGTTATCAATCAAGTGCCAAGGGGAATCCTGACTGTGTCTCATCTGAGTTTGCCCACAAACTCAGCCCTGACAACAAACACACCTATGGGTGACACCCTGATGACCAGTAATGTGCCATGCACCCACATCACAGAGAACCCAGGGCGAAGATTTGGGGGAACATTGCTCAACTCAGCAAGCATCACAAACAGGAACATCACTAGGGACCCCAGCCTGCGTAGCAAAATGGAAGTGAACACACACAGACATGCTCACACAACACACACCTTGGGCTCAGGCAATGTCACGGAATTACACACTGCCATGAGTGGACTCCACTCCTGTGTAAGGAAAGCTGTGCCATACGTTGTCTCTGCAGGGCTCTATCATGTCAGCAGAACACTTGGTCACTCAGTCAACAATTAGCACAAAATGAAGGCCCTCGTCACATCAGCCTGGTCATGGCAGTGTCACCGAAATCATCTGCACAGATCAAATACACATGTATAGCAAGTTGCACTGATACCACAGATGAGTCCTTCCCCATTGATGCCCAAACTTGCATGTCCAGTGGAGATGGTCACACGGTCAGGGAAATAGACAAATTGAACAATGGCAAGCACATCTGATGTGCAGGGGTGTAAGCCACAGATGTGATATTGCAAAAACATGTAGGGAATCCCATAGGCAAATATTGAAAACATGACACCCTCATATTGCTGCAAAGGATGACATGGCTACACACCAGGATAGGACACATTCCCCCTGGACCACATGGGGTTCTGCACAGTAACACTTCATTTACCTGATATCAAAAATCACCATCACTGCAGCAAAGGCATGGCTAGCATCATCAACATCATGTACATCTGAAGCAAAACCACTAGAGAACTGAAAGTAGCTTTATTCAGCATATGTGAGTCGAAAATAGAAAGTCCTGACAAAACACAAAGGCCAATGGCCAGTCCATCACTAAAGTCCAAACAGGGTGACAGTGGCAGATGTCACCCTTTGCTTGCCTGCACTGCTACGGACCAGGGACATTCCCCTCGGAGGGGCATACGGGGGGGCAGGCCAGGCACCGCAGGGACAGGAGCAGGGCTCACCAGAAGGAGGCAGGGAAGGGGTGGCTGGTGCTGGAGAGTCACTGACAACTGCAGTGGAGGTGTCTGACATGGTGTGTGCCGGCACAACTGGGGGGCATGAGTCAGATGGTGTGGGTGCCGGCACAACTCCAGTGGGCTGGCCAGATGGAGTGGACAGGTTCCCCACTGCAGTGCCCAAGTCAGACGGGGTGGTAGTGGACTCCACTGCAGTGCCCATCTCCAGGGGAGTAGAATGGGGTTCAGGTAAGGTGGGCGGGACAGAGGGGGAGGACACGGTCTCCACACCAGTGGCACAAACATGTGCAGCGGGGGTGTGGGGCTGGAAGAGCAAGTGGTAGGTGGAGAAGGCCGCATCATTTTGGGGATGGTGTATCTGTGGATGGGGGAACCTGGGGCAGGGTGTGGTGGGGAACCTGTGTTGTGGGGGCCTGAGGGATGGAGAAAGGAGACTGTGTGGTTGACCTGCAGGGCGGTGGCGGGGTCTTGCTCTTCCGGGCCCGGGGGGACTTGCGGGTGGGGGCCTCAGTTTGTCTGCGCCTGGGGGAGGGTGTCTGGGGGTGAGGGGTACTCCCCTCTGTGTGGGTGGACTTCCTCTTCCCCCTGTATGCTGGATCAGTGGGATCGGAGGGGAAGAGGCCGAGGTCACAGAGGAAGAGCTGCTTTGTAGGTGGGGTTGCAGGTGAGGCAAGGGAAGGGGTCTTGGAGGGAGAGGATTTGGAGGACTGCGGAGTGACTGTGGATGCCTGTGTGTGTGTCTGTTCCCCATCCCCTGTGGGTGTGGTATCAGTCCCCTGAGGATGCTTGTGTGCACGTTTTGCCTTTGTTTTGGGTGTTTCTGTGCTGCTCGTGTCTGTGTGTTTGGGTGTTTGTGCAGGTGTGCATGTGCTTGGGACAGGTAGGGTGCCAGGAAGTGTGGATGGGGCAGAGGTAGGAGGGGTGAGGGACTGTTGGAGGAGGGACACTGCTGCCGTCAGGGAGGAGTCCATGGACTTATTGCTCCTCTGTAGGGCAGACATGCCCGTCGAGATGCCCTCCATGAACGACACCAGCTGTGTCAACAGAGTGGTGTGTGCATGGAGGACACTCAGCATTGCTGTCTGCCCTACATGGAGCTGGCGAAGTAGGTACACAGACTCCTCACTCAGGGCAGCAGGGGACACAGGGGCAGGGGGTGCGGTGCCTGGCACGAAGGAGACACGCTCCCGAACATGGGAGCCTCCACGGACCTCTGGAATGGGAGCCAATGGGAGGGCGGTGGTGGTGGTGGTGGCGGGGCCAGCCATACTAGCTGGGGTGTGGTGGCTGCTGACACCCACCTCCACAAGGGAGTCATCATCCGAGCTGCTGTGGTCCTCAGCTGAGGTGGATGGTGCTGAGGACTCCTCGGTGTGGCTCCCCTTGCCCTCCGTGCCACTGGGTCCCTCCGACCACTCATCGGCTGCTGACCCAGTCTGGCTCTGCAGCTCATCCTGGTCCGTGGAGCTGTCCCCTCCTGTGGCCGTGGATGTATCTGCAAACAATTAGGGAAACAGACAAGCATCAGTCACCTGCACTGACCGCACACACCACAGTAAGTACAGCACATTACAGAGCAAGCCCTGGCATCCTTAGTTGAACATTGCCAAAAGTGCTCACACAGATTATGAGAAGCCAATTGTCAGTCTGATGGTCAACCATGGGACTCACACCCCTCCTACCCTTGCACCCATCTGTCTGGTGCCTGTCTGATGGTAATACCCCAGTGTGGACACATGCACCACCTACACAGTTGTTGGACATTGCAGAGAACACGGTGAAGTATGTGAACATCCACACATCACACCTCTTGCCACTGAGTCAATACAGGTGTCCGGATAAAGGGATGGCCAGAGTCTAATTAGAAATGCATGTGATGCATACCAGCACCAGACACCATGATGCACCCATGTCCGGATAGTCAATGCCACAATGGGGTGCATGTTGCACATGTCACTCCCCTGCAGGATCACTCTTAGGAAGTTTAATGCCATGCCACAGGCATGCCTGCAAAGTCATACATCACTGTCTCCAGTCACATGGGCATGGCAGCCAGCCAACAACAGTCTGCACTGTGTCACAATCCTAGGTCATGGGGAATGCAAGTTCTGTAGCTGACAAGTGCCCATGTCCATCCCCCAGAAACCACATCATCTGAACTCTTATTTGTCCACGTCATACCAATTGGACATATGGGAGACATGAAACACAACTCTCTGAACCTGAGCACCTCACAGTCTGCTGTGAATGAAAAACAGCTGCCTGAAATTCACAGTCGCATACACCTGTCTGCACAGTCAAGTGATCAAACACCTATAAGTCACAGAAGTATCGTCTCTCATGGTCACATCTCAGATGGCATGCTGAGCCCTAACTGATAAACACCCCAGTAGTCCTGACAACGAAGCCACAGCACAATGACACAGAGGCAGACACCTGAGGGAACATTTCACTGAGCACAACATGTCAGCTGATACACGGGAGTGGGAGTACAGAGTGTATTGTATGCCCTGGAGTAGGCATGACTGTCCTGCTCCACCTGAAAGAGGGATGAGCCCTTGACAGTAGGCAGGTGGCTAAGCATGTGTGACACACTTGATATACATACTCCTGAGGCCCAAACATTGTTCCCACCCGCAGCATGGAGGTGTGCCAAATACCCCAGGCACATGTGGTGATTCAGATCAGCAAGTGGAACACATATCAAAGTTACACGCAGATTACATGTCAGAACTTAGGCATTGTGTAAGCAATTGACCCACCCATGAAGCCCACCACAAAGTCACGGGAACAAATGCTGTCCCCCACCTTGAGCGAAGCAAAATGCAAGGACACAGTACCCAAGTGACACAATTTCCTGACTGTAAGGGCCACACCTGGGTATCAGATGAGGAGTGGGCATGTCACAATTGAGGGACATGGGTCCTGGACCACAAGACTGATGTACTGTGGAAGTTTAACCAGGCCAGAGGAGGGCACATAGCATGTCAGACAAAGTTCACAGTGCAGTCATGGACTCACCCCCTCCTTGCTGCTGTCTGGCCTTCAGCTGCCCATCCAGGTCAGGGAAGACCACCGCCAGGATCCGGAGCATGTGGGGGGTCAGGGTCCAGTGTCCGCCCCTCCTGCGAGGAGGCAACAGCTTCAGCTGGACCCTTGCAATCCTCCGGGTCCAGCCCCGAAGGGCCTGCCACCTCTTCTGGCAGTTGCGGATCCATCGCTTGTAGACCCCCACGGATCTTACTGCCCGGGCGATGGTCAGTCAGATTTCCTGCTTCTGGTGGGCATCAACCTGTGAGGATGACAAAGTGAAAAGGCCATTACTACACATGCAACATATCTGTGCATCACACAGTTGGATATACATGTCTCAATCACAGGGGCATATGATGTACACAGGCAGTGCAATGATGGCTATGAACAGTTTGCCAGCAGTTACTACATGGTATCATTGCCTGGGAAGTAAACCTTGTTGGAATGCACTGTTACTGCACTGTACCTGTTCAGTGCATGTAACTACACACTTTGGGGGTGAGAACTACTCAGTGAGCATGCTAGCCAGTGGTGTGCACACTGTAAGTCTTGCTAGTCAGACAACATGCACATTTAGTAAGGCAGTGGACAGCACACTCACCTGCTCCCCTGGTTTCCCATACAGCTTTCTGTACTGTGGAAGGAGGCTGTCCAGCAGGGCCTGGTTTTCCTCAGTGCTGAATGCTGGGGCTCTCTCCACAGTACGTGCCATTGCAGTAGCCAGAGGATGCAGAGACAGCAGCAGTGTTGGTGGCAGATGTCGTCCTGGAGCAGGTAGTGCAGGCAAGTGAGCTCTCAGGGGAACAGCCAGCATTATATGTGTGCTGCAGAGGCAGATACTGTCCCATGTGTCCAAAGTGATAGGTCAAAGTCGTTTGCATCTTCTGAATCTGGCCAATCCATGGAATTGCAGCACTAATACACGCCCACAGCATCCTTCAAAAGTTCAACTTCATGACACCCATGAATTTGCTACATTGTTGTGGCTGGCCAACTGAATCCACTGCATCAGACTCGTTGAAGCTTCGAAAACGCGTCCGTTGCCATGCCAGGCCCTAGCCAATGCGTGCGCACCGATCGGTCCATTGCTGTACAACGCATATTCCGGGAAACAACTCATACCCGCTCACATCATATGCAATGGCCAATGCGTGCGCACCGATCGGTCCATTGCTGTACAACACGTACCCGCTCACATCAAATGCAATGGCCAATGCGTGCGCACCGATCGGTCCATTGCTGTACAACGCGTATACCGGGAAACAACGCGTACCCGCTCACATCATATGCAATGGCCAATGCGTGCGCACCGATCGGTCCATTGCTGTACAACGCGTACCCGCTCACATCAAATGCAATGGCCAATGCGTGCGCACCGATCGGTCCATTGCTGTACAACGTGTCCCTGTACAGGTCACTCGCATATGTCACCATGCTTGTCACTGGTGTACGTATGCCAGCCACATATACTTGCCAGGGACTCAGGTGCACACCTACAACACCACAGCCTGTCCACACTGTATCCTAAGGCATGTAAGGCTGCATTACCTTTTCTGTGTATGGGGGTCAACATGTGGTTTTTGGGGTGGCACTTGGGGGCAGCCACTCCCAGGCTGTGCACGTGTTCATGGGGACAGGATCCTTTGTGTGTTGTGCACATGACCACTGTGATGTGCAACTGTTCATTTCAGAGCATGTGGCATGGTCACATTTCCAGGTTGTGTATGTGTATGTCATGTCACATACCCCCAGAGTCCCATGTGGGAAGGTATGTACGTCACAGGGTGACCCATTGCCACAATAGTGATGGCCCTCCACAGTCTGTGTGCATGTTGTGTTTCCGATGTCTCTGATTCCATGTGCACAATGGGAGACAGTCTCCACATCCACGTTGTTTGTGCATGGACTTTGATGTTGTGCGTGTGTGTGTCACAGACGTCCATGTCTGTCCTGCGGAGGCAACAGGGGCCACTACCTGTGGGAGTCATGTTTGTTTTTCTGACGTGTACATGATACGCCATGTCATGCCAGTGTCAATGTGGCAATACAGGGTCCCTGGGAATCTACCTGTCAATGAGCTGTGATGCCTGTGGCGCATCTGTCCAGACATGTCACTGTGGTGTGTGTTTGGAACGTGACAGCAGTAAATGGGTACTGTGACACAGCCTAATGATTTCACATTGCACAACCTGGAATTTGTTGTCAACACATGTTGAACTGTGATGTTAGATGTTGGCCATGTAGATGCCATATCTGTCCATACAGAACGGCACACACATCAGGTACTTGTGTCTCGTAATGATGTATCATGTGATATTGAGTATGGTCAATGCCACATATGTGGGGTGACTGACAATCTTTCTTTCTTCACCTATGCACTGCAGGGCAACCTCTGTCCATAGACCATTCCCTGACCTTGCAACGATGGTGGAACGTATCTGCATCCGACGGTACCGCTTCACCAGGCAGCTGATTGAGGATTTGGCAGTGCGCTTGGCCCCACATTTGCAACCTGACCGGCCATACCCTACAGCGCTGACCCCCAAGGTGAAGGTGATGGCAGCCCTACACTTCTTTGCCACCGGTACCTTTCAACACACTGTGGCGTCTGCTGGTGGGATGTCACAGACTATGTTCAGCCGTGTGCTACGCGATGTTTTGGAGGCAATGTTGAGATGCCTGAACCAGTACATCTATTTCCCTAAACGTCAACAACTCACTGACGTCAAGAGTGACTTCTATGCCCTGGGGAGGATGCCACATGTCATTGGCTCCATTGATGGGACACATGTGGCTTTGGTACCACCACAGGCACATGAGCAGGCATACAGGAACAGGAAACATTATCATTCGATCAATGCTCTGGTGTATGTCTTGCAGATATGAGCATCTCACATGTGTGTGCCCGTTTCCCTGGTTCGGCACACGATGCCTAAGTGATGAGGAGTAGTCGCATCCCGAGGATGATGTCACAGATGCAGAACCAGCGTGCCTGGCTTGTTGGTGTGTACTGACTTTGTACCATTGTGTGTGTTCTGCTATGTTGTATTCCGGCCTCTTTTCCAACTCAGCTAATGTGCAATTGTCTGTCTGTAGGTGACTCCGGATACCCCAACATGCCGTGGTTGCTGACACCCCTCAGGAACCCTGTGACACCAGCCCAGATGCGCTACAATGAGGCACATGGTCGGACCAGGAGAGTGATCGAGCGGACATTTGGTCTCCTGAAGAGCCGCTTCCGCTGCCTGGACAAGACAGGAGGGGCCTCCCATATGCCCCAGCAAAGGTGTGCAAGATTGTCATCGTCTGCTGCATGCTACACAACCTGGCAGTGCGGAAGGAGTTGCCTCTCATCCTGGATGACGATGACCAACATCCGCCACCTGTGGAGGATCCTGGCCTGGGCCACGATGCCAGTGATGATGATGATGATGATGATGGTGATGTCCGCACACAGCTCATCACCAACTTCTTCAGCTGAATGTGAGTATCCAGAGAGTTGTCATGTCAATGATGTGAGTTTGCATGATATGTGTTGGTGGTGCTCTGGTGCTGTTTGAGTGTGGCCATGTGCTACTTGACTGGAAGCGTGCAGCGATGTGTCCTTACAGGTAGTCTGTACTCCCCAACAGTGTTGACATGCTAACTTGGTTTTCTGTAAGCATCTTGTGACATGTATTGGGCATGAGTATTGCAGTTCTGTCCTGTTCTTCAGTGCTTTTGACTGTGTGTCATGTCTGTCCTTCACAGGGTACTTTCAGAGTTGTTTGGTCAACTGTGATCCCCGACACCATGATTCAACTTCCAGGGTGGAAGCAGTCATTTCCCTACAGGTGATGTGCCACACACCCCTGGACTTTCTTTCTTCTACACTTGTGGACTGTGTAGCCACTGCCACGTAGGATTACCTTGCATCTGTAGTGGAAACAACATGTTGCAAATGTGTAATAAACCTGTGCTTCACTTTGGTATGTGCGTTGTCTGTGGTCACACATCTGACTGACATGTGCTTACTGCACCTGTGGGCTAGTTAACACAGACTGTGAATAGGTGTGGTGTCTGTGCATTCCACTGTATTTCCTGGCAACATCAGTGTAGGCGATGAGTCAGATGGCCCTGGTGTGTATGTGTTGTGTAGCCCTAGTGGTGTGTCTCCCTCATATGTGTCACATCGCCATGACTCACATGACGGTGTTGAACTTGCTGTAGCAGTTAGCGTGCACAGTGTCATTTAGCAGATCATCATCTCCATGACAGAAACCACGTTGGAATCACAACAGAGGCAAGTATGGTGTATTAGTGAGTTTATTTCCATACATGTGTGAGGATAGTGCACAGGATGGTGGGTGCTGTACATTGGGATTGGAATCCAAAGTTACCAGATGAGTTGGAAGTCTTGGTAGCAGAAATGTCCTGAGTAAAGTCCACAGTCATCTGATACATTGGGCCAACTTAAGCTCCCCATGTCACGTGGGAGAGTTGGGTTGCATTCGACAGGGTGAACAGTTTGCCCACAAAGGAGAATTTCCAGAACAGATGTTGGGTTCCTGGGGGATGTACATGGCCATCGGCCTCTCAGTTTTCCTTCCTCGGACGACCCCTCTTCTTTCGGGGGGGACCCTCACGTGCAGGCTGCTGCGGTGCAGAGGACTCTCCGCCAGAGTCATCCTCCCTCCCTGTGGCAGTTGCAGTTGTTGCAGCACCAGATGTTGTGGGCACACAGGGAGGTGTGGCCATGTTGGTGCTAATCTGGCGGAGGCATGTCAATATGTCCCTATGCACCGCTGTCAGTTCTTGCAATGTGTCCCACTTGGACACCATGCGAGACATGTGTGTCTCCACACGGGACATGTGTGAGTCCAAGCGGGCATGATGGGCAGCCTGCTGCTGTTGAATGTCCTTGAGGATCCCCACTACCTGGCTGACCTCTCCGGTGCTATTCTGGTACGCATCAGCAATGCGTGCCAGTTGTGGGTCATCATGCAGTCCAGACCCCTCTGCAAACAGCGACCTATGTCTACCACCCCTCCCACCACCCCTGGCGACACGTGCGGGACCTGCGGTGGCACGCACAGGTGACCGTAGGCCCACTTGGGGGTTGTTACTGGGGTCGTTGTCCGTTGCTCCACGTTGGGCCGGGGTCCCTGTGCTGTTGTCATCGGTGGTCCTTGGTCTGTCCGTGTTGGCGGGGGTGGTCTGTGTGTTGGCAGTTGTTGGAGGGGTGGGTGCAGGGGGTGCAGATGTTGGTCCTGCTGGTGCTGCATGATGACTCACACCGGAGGGGCCAGGTAGGTCTTCGCCATCCGAGGAGGGCAGAGGCTGTTCCACACCAGTGAGCTCAGTGTCCCCTGGAGCCTGGGACAGGGACTCCTCATCGTCTGCTGCTGTGTCCCCATCATCACCTGTTTTTGGAAGAGACACACAATGTATGTTATGTTTCTACAGGCATCAATGGTTCACACACCTGACAGTTGTGACTGAACCTCGGGATGCGGGCCTGTACATTGCATTGTCCTAAGTTGTCACAGTCAGAGGTTGATATTGGTGTAGCACATTCTCCTGCCAACCTCAAGCTTTTCAATGTGAATGTTGAGGTGTGTGCATGGCCAGCATTGGTGGTATTTGGTGGACATCCGGCCCTCCTTCTCCCCCCAGCCCAGTTATCCCACCATGAAGCATGCCACCCTTGCAGTGTGTGCAGGTTGACTCTCAGGATGTCAGTCAGTGGTGTCCTGCTGTTGGTTGTTGCACAGTTCCCAGCAGGGCCTTGTGCTCCCCACAGCAGTACCCAGTGTCAGCCATCTTGTCAGTTGTTTTCCACTCCCTGTGATGTGAGCATGGTTCAGAGTGGTGTTGATCGGCCAATTGTGAGGGTGACCAATATCTGTGACTACAACTCCCATCCTGCTATTGCCTACACCCCCCTTCCCAGCATGCCCATACTTCCTTCCTTTTGAGTGGACTTCACTGTGTGTGAGTGTGACAGCATTGGCAAGATGGCTGACAGTGTGGTCCTGTTGTTTGTTGGTGCCCAGTTCCCAGCAGGGCCTTGTGCTCCCCACAGCTGAGGCCAGTGTCAGACATCTTTGAAGTGGCTTTTCACTCCCTGTGAGGTGTGCATGCTTCAGTGTGAGCTTGCTGGGCCATGTGGGTGGGGGATGTTCAGCTGTGACTACCACTCCCATCATGCTATTGCCTACACCCCCCTTCCCAGCATGCCCATACTTCCTTTCTTTTGACTCTGCTTCCCTGTGGGGTAGTGTGCCTGTGCTGACAGGATGGCTGACAGTGTTGTCCTGGCGTTTGTTTGGCTACAAGTCCCAAGAGTGTCCCTGTGCTTCACACAGCATAACCCAGGGTGGTGGTTCTTTGTGGGATATGTAATTAGAGTGTGAGGCATTGCATTCTCCCAGGTGGGTTATGTGGAGTTTGTGTTAAGGGGGTGTGTAAGAAAAGCTGCTTGTAACTATGGTCAGAGCTGTCAGTCCTCCTTCCCACCCAGCCAGATATCCCACAATGGAACGTGCTTCCATTGCAGGGAGTGCAAGTTGGCTTTCAGGATGTCAGTCAGTGGTGTCCTGCTGTTGGTTGGTGCACAGTTCACAGCAGGGGCTTGTGCTCCCCACAGCAGTACCCAGTGTCAGCCATCTTGACATTTCTTTTCCACTCCCTGTGATGTGAGCATGGTTCAGGGTGGTGTTGATGGGCCAATTGTGAGGGTGACCAATATCTGTGACTACAACTCCCATCATGCTATTGGCTACACTGACTTCACCAGCATACACAGAATTCATTCCTTTCAGTGAGCTTCCCTGTGAGGTGGTGTTCTAGTGGTGGCAAAATATCTAACTGTGTTTGTTGGTTATATTTGTGCCACTGCCTTGCTGTATTTGTAGTTAGGTTTGTACATATCATGACACAGTTACATATCACTATGAGATGGCATGTATTGTGTTTATCTGACTGACAGACAAATCTTGGGGTGATTATCTTTTGGTTGCTGTGGATTTGCTAAGGGTGCATGGTTTGACTATCCCCTTGACAGTGATGTGTGTGTATTGTCACACAATATTGGGTATATTAGTTGTGTACTCACCAGGCTCTGGGATGTTTGATAGTCCATATACGCTCACTGGTGGTAGGATGGCCCGCACCTTCTCCTCCCAGGGCCTGAGGTATAGTGGTTTGGCAGGAGGGCCACTGCCGGTGCGCTGACTCAAGATGTAATCCTTCTTTAGTAGGTCCCTGACCCTCCTGCGCACATCATACCACCTGTTCTGGATGTCTTCCTTTGTGCGCAAACATGGTGATTGTGCGTTCACCCTGTCGACGATCCTCTCCCACATCTTGGTTTTCTGCAACATGGGGGTCTGTTGGACCAATGTACCAAACAACTGTGGCTCTACCCTGAGGATCTCATCTACCAGGACTTCCAATTCACTGTCTAGGAACTTTGGATTCTTCTTTGGGGGCATGGTGATGGGTGGTGGTGGTGATTGATGTGTGTGTGTGTGCAAGTGAGGGTGTGTGAGTGTAGGTTTTGCTGGGTGTATGTGAGGGTGCTATTTGTTGAGGTGCTAATGGTGTGTGGCTTGTGTGATGGATGAGCTGTGAGTGTGTCTGTGGTTGCTGTCTGATGGTGTTCTGTGCTGGCAGGTCAGTTGAATTTGCAAAGGATTCCTAACTTTACTACTACTAAATGCCTTTTGTGAATACCGAAAGTCGTAAAGTTAGGATTTTGTCTCAGTTTAGTAGTAGTAAAGTTAGGAATCCTAACTTTACTACTACTAAATGCCTTCTGTGAATACCAAAAGTAGTAAGTTTAGGATTTTGTCTCAGATTAGTTCAGTGAATCGGCCCCAATGTTTTTGTTTCGGACCACCTCCAGAACTTTTCCCATGCTGAGCAGTTTTTCATGTGTCGTTGCTCCATCATCTTCTATTTTGGAGGTGCGGTCTTCAGGGTTTTCAAGGTGTTTGTCATGACTAGCCACTTTGTCTTTCAGTCTGTCGAAACTGTCTGCCAGAGAGTCGATTTTGTGGTCAATGGCCATGAGGGATTGTTTTAGGCCCTTGAACATTTCATGGATATCTGGCTCCTGCGGTGGCATCTCCCCTGGGTCCATCTACTGCTGGGTTTCTTCAGAGGGTGCTATACTTCTAGAGGGTTTGCGCTGCTCGAATACCCGCTTAGATTGCCGGGCGTCCGTCTTGCCCATGGCGGATGAGTTCTATTGTGTAGTCGCCGGGGAGTCCTGTGGATATCCTGCTATGCTCTGAACAGTAGTCAAGCTTTCTCTTGAAGTGGCGTGTCAACTGCCCTTTACTGCACCCTCCTCCACACCCAAGGTCCCCTCGACTCAGCCTGGCACCCAGGATCACGTGTAGTGTGGAGCTACCACCTATGCACCCATTGGTCGCGAAACAATCGAATGCAGTGAGCCTTGCCGGATTGGAGCCGGGCCAAAACAGAGGGCCAAGCCAGTCAGGCTGCATGACGTTTGGCCGTGGTGCCTGGACCTCACTCTCCTTTGTCATCCACCCTGGCTGTCCAGGGGTTCGGTGACAGTAATGACACCTCTGACTGTCCCTCTATTGAGCTACTTCTTCTGTTATTCTGTGCTCATCTCAGGTTGTCTCGATCTCCCCAATTACTGGGTTATGGACCTGTACCCACACCTCCTGGTGTTCACTGTTGTTTAATAATCTGCTCGTATACTACGGGGCAACCACACCTCCAGGCCTCCCTTCCCTGTCTTGGTCACAAGCCTAATGGCCATCAGCACAGCCCCTTATTGCAGCCTCTTGCAAGGGAGGTATAGGCCGCTGATTTCCCAAAGTTCGATGCGGGGGTAGGACCAGGCGCCCCGAAGTCCACCGGCACCCCACAGCTGGGGCTCCCGGAGGTCCTGATCTTCCGGCCCCCATGTGGGCCTCCCGGCAAAGCTTCACACACAGCCCCAAGAGTGTCAGCAAGGCTGCACGCCGTAGCATTCAGCGCTTTGATACTATGTACAGGAGTCTTCCTTTCACTGGGCTTAGCTGCAGTAAAGATGGGATCCCCCTGTGTACTCCACCTCGGGACCAACAGCAGAACTCCACAGTGTGCCAAATATTCTCTGGCCCTTGTGCAGAGCTCCACGGCCGCTGCCACCATGCCCAGCTCCACAGCTCCATTCCCTTCCACACCTTGAGGCGGGTCGCCGCTCTCCTCCACCACCTCCTTTCCTCCCTGGCGCCACTTCGCTCACAGGGAAAGTGCTAGTCAGGTAAGGGCGCCCTGGTCATGTCTTTCACTGTGGGCTCCCGGTGTTGCTGTGGAGACGTTCCGTCTGCTGCTTTCTTGCTGTGTGGGTGTCGCCGGCTCCTGTGAACCTACTCTCCGATGTCTAGGAACCCTATGCTGGCTCTTGGGTCCGCTGGGCCTCTTTCTCCGGGCCTCCCCTCACAGCCATTCAGCACACCGCGATCCGGCAGCAACGCCTCTCTGCGGGGCCAGGGCAGTCCCACTCACCACTTCAGTTTGCACACTCCCCTCACCCAGCTTCTCTCTCAATGGCACGTGTCTGTTACCAGCGGTGGGTCCCACCCTACACCACTCAGTATGCCCTGTCTCAGGAGTGCTGGGCCGGCCTCTATGCTGCGAGCCTCAGTGGTCCACCATAATGAGTTCAGGCACACGAGGCCTCCCAGCCCTGCGTCTAATCTTGGTAGTTCACGGCCGGAGGGTCGGCCAGTTCACACCTCCCTTGCCTGCAGAACCTCTGCCTTGCACTTTACCGCTGCAATGTCTATCCCAAATAGCGGATAACAGATGGATTGGCCGTCCAGTGTACAGAGCCTCATGAAGTGGTGGCCATCTTGCAGCTCAGCTCTCTAGAGCCCCCATGTGGTGTGAAAGTTATGAGAGTACTTTTGGTGATGTGAGGTAGCTATCTGTGAAGATTTTGAGAGTTGCTGTCGGGAGTCTGTGACTGCATAGTGCAACAGCAAAGGGTGTAAGTGTTGTGTCACTAGTGAATTCTGGTCTGTTTGTGGGGGGTTTTTGTACAATTTTGGCATATACTCTGATGGGCATGGAAGTGCTGTCAGTAATGTGAGGAAGCTAGTTTGTTAAGGGTGTAAGAATGCTTCGGGTAGTATGTGACTGTTTCTCTGTGAAGAGTGCAAAAGTGTTTCTGTTAAGATGTGCGTGCTAGTCTGTAAAAAGTGTGAGAGTGCTGTCAATATTTAGGCTGTATTGCTTTTTCTCATTGAGAGCTAAAACAGCTCTCATTGTGTATTCAGACACTCTGGGGCTTATTGAGATGACGGGCGGATACAACCGTTGCGGATACGGGTCCAACGGAACTCCGGATGGCAGTCCCAACCGCCTAATTACGATGCGATTGCACATGGTGAGGTCACATACTCACATTTCCCTATGGGAGGTTGTGCTACGTCCGTAAAATGGCCGAAGCACAAGCTCCCATAGGGAAATGGGAGGTTGTTAACAACCCTGCACTGCGTGGCAGGCACCTCGGGGTCCCTGCGATGTGGTGCAGGGATGTACAGGTAGGCAGGGCCGGACTGGCCGTAGCGGGCACCGGGCATTTCCCCGGTGGGCCGCCGGGGTGGGGGCCGGTTTTGGGCCCCTAGGGGGCCATTTTTGTTACAGGGCTGTTTTTGCAGCATAGCTGCAATATCGGCCCCTGTAACAAAATCGGCCAAAACCGGCCGATTTTGTTATGGGGCAGATATTGCAACACCCCCAACCCCTGGGGGAGCCAGCCGAGCACTTTGCCAGGGCCGGTTTTGGTTCCCAGTCCGGCCCTGCAGGTAGGCACCATAGGTGCCCCCTTGGCCCCCAACCGGAGGCCACAAAGAGACAAACTCTTTTTCTGACAGGCTTTCCATGTCTGAAAGACCGGCATTGAAAGCCTGTCAGACTCCGAGCATCGCAATCCCAACTACGGAAATGCCGTTCATTGGGATTACGGGCCGGCCTCCGACTGGCCGACAAGCTACTTAAGCCCGTTGGAATCCAGCCGGAATGAGCAGTCAGTTTCAATTCCGACCTCCTATATTATAATTAGGCGGTCAGAATTGAAACCAACAATCTCAGTCCGAAAGCCTCCAACCTCAGGTCGGAAAATTTCCAACCGAGATCATAATCTGCCCCTCGGTGTGCAACCCGCAGCAATCATTTCTAAATGGAGTCCTCTTCTTCTGCTTCTGAGCGTTGGTGGTCTGTTTTCCCTAATGAGGTTGCCCAAATGTTAAGTGGGCAATTCATGATCCAGACTGTCCATTTAATTCATTTTTAGAAGTGTCTCAGATGTGTGTTTGGTTACTACAGTACGCACTGCCCACCAGCCCACTCCATATGCCACACTGTCATTATGTTTAGATGCACCAGCCATCTTAGAAGTAAGGAATTAATAGCATATCAAGCTGAATTTTACCATTGCATCTGTTGGAGCATACAGTTCCATGACGGGGGATCCTGGGGGAGATAGACAGTAGAAGGTTTTTTATTCTGGGTCAGTGGACAATGCCAATGCACCTCCATTGCAGTTAGTTGGTGAAATTAATTGGAGTATTAGTAGAAGGGGATGTGAACCCACCTCAAATAATAATCACAATCTTTGTCAGGGTCAACCACAAAAGTCACTAAAAAACTTGAACTTAACGCTCTGGTAGCTTGGCACAAGCAGTCAGGCTTATCTTAGCGGCAAAGTGTAAAGAATGTATACAGTACTTAAACAGTAATATAATGAAAACATAACATAAGAAAAATGGCAAAACAATGTATAAAAATAGAGTAAATCATAATGAATAAAATGAAATCAAAACAACAAAAATCCAATGAGGAGAACAAGGGATATGAATTTTTAAAGTTTGAATTAAAAAATAGAGCCAAAAAGCACAAAGTACGAGCTGGGGTTATCTGGTCGCACTAGACTGAGTCAAAGTAAAAAGATAATGCTGGCCACAATGGAATGCCAGTTCGATACAGGGACCAGGTTTGTCGCATTGGAAAGATTACCTTCCGACTTAGATATATTCATGGAGAAAAAGTGGTAGTCGACGAGTCATCGATGGGCAAGCTCAAGTTGGATTCAAAGCAGGCCTCGATGACGGTGAGCTGCTGAAGAGTGGAGTCCTGGTGCAGTCGTCACCGAAGGCGTTACAGCTCCAAGGCGGCTAAGTCTGTGCCAAGGAAAGCCTCAATGTCCTAAACAAAAATTATTATAGGGTAACCTAGTGTTTTCTCATGGGAGAGTCAACCTTGCTACAGTGAAAAATGACTTTGGAGTCTTTTCACTACCAATACAAGTGAACCATTTAATATACATGCCCTACTTTTTAAATACCATGCACCTTGCCTTATAGTCATTTAGGGCCTATGTTAAGGGTGGTTTATAAGTACTAAAAAGCAAGGTTTAGGACTGGTAAAAGGTTTCTTTTGCCAGGTCGAAATTGCAGTTTAAAACTGCACAGACAGGCTGCAGTGGCAGACCTGGAGATAATTTGTTCCAGTGCTACTTTAGTGGGTGGCACAATGACTGCTGCAGCCAATAAGTAGCATTTAATTTACAGGCCCTGGGTACAAGTGGTGCCATACTTGGGACTTACAAGCAAATTAAATGTGCCAGTTAGGTGTATGAAATTCTCACATGTTTAGAGAAGAGAGTGTAGGAAGGTGGAATCTGACTATATGGTTGCCCCCACTTTTTTTATGGTGTTTTGCTGGTTTATGACTTAGTTGGACTGGGATCCTGCTATTCAGGGCCCCAGTCTATCTGCTTTCTCTGTAAAAGGTTTCCATGTGCCTTAGGCACATCTCTGATTGGAATCTGGAGTGCCCTTATAAGTCCCTAGAATATGGTATACTATGTACCAAGGGCATAGGTACCTCAGAGGCCTACCAGGGGCTGCAGCATGTATTATGCCACCCCTGGAAGGCCATCCAAACTGACACCACAGGTCTGCTACTGCAGCCTGGGTAGGGTGGTGCATGCACCCCTTACTGTGATATAGGTTACCTATATCACTAAATACATACACACATATAAACCTATAAGTCACTCCTAAGGCAGGCCTTATCAATCCTAAAGGCAGAGTGCATGGTTCCTATGTGAGAGGGTGCCCCTGCATGAGCAGGGCCCCTCTGCAGCGTTCGGAGACCATCTCTGATGCTGTTTGTAGTGCAGCCTGACCATATACTCTTAAGCGCATTATATCCTCGCGGTAAAATGCTAACTTTGGAATGGCTGCACCTAAACATGTCGTGTTTGGTGTCAAACATCTTGGAATACTACCCCCCGCCAATCCTGGCAGCGGGGGTAGCATTCCACCCTTCTAGAGGGAAAGACATGTTAACTCTGGCTTACCCGGTAACTTCTTTCTGAAGCCCTGGCATCACAAAATGGATGCTGCTGCCACAGACACAAGTCTGGCCTCCTGCTGCTGGACGAAACTCCGGCAGGGGAGGCCTGGACAATAGGTTTCCTGTTGCAGGGAGGTGTGACCACCTCCCCAGACAGGATAATGTGTATTGGGGCTGGGTGGGTGCACTCTTAGAGTGCTTTGAAGTCCTGCACTGGGGGAGCAAAAGGCTCCTCTGTGCATATGCCAGTTCAAACCAGCTCAGGGGCTACCTGCCCCTGCTCTGGCACGAAACTGGACAAAGGGAAGTGGGTGTAGCCACCCCTCCCTTGACCCTCCCATAGGTGGGGTCATAGAGCTAGTCCATCCCCTCTTTTTAGTATAAGAGGGGGAACCTTGCCATTGCAAAGCAGATAACCCCTGGACGACACTCTACAGAAGAATCCTGGCCCTTCGACGTTCCACTACCTTTGGAAGACAGAAGAATCTCCCTTGGAGTCAAGGAGTGACTCCCCTGCTTGGCAGGCACCAAAAACGACAACAACGGTCACAAACTACGCCGCTCCCGCCGGAGTCCGAAGTCCCTGCAGCCCAGGAAGTGGATTTCCTGACCTCTCCCAGGCCATCGTGAGTCCCCAGTGAAGCTGAGGCAAGTGGACCCCACGAGTAACGAGGAACCGCGACCCCTGGGTACCGTGCACTATTGTCGAGTGCAACCCCTTTACAACGTTCTACGAACCTGTGCTTTGGACCACGTGTGGTCCCGACCTCCAGCAGAAATCCCTCCGAAGATCAGAGGCCTACACCGTCCCGAGTGACCGTGGGCCCCTGTTGAGTGATTCCGCCCGAGGTGTCTTTGCGATCCCTTGCCCGCTGGCTTGTGGGTCCCCAGAAGACTTTTTAAAGAAACCAAAGGGCTCCCCTGGTTGCTCCAGGCCTGCCCTGACTTACCCTCGCTGGGTGAGTTCCACAGACCTTGCTGGTCTGCGCTATCGACTTTTCTTCATCTCCCCAAGACTTGCGGCTGCCAAGGCTTGTTGGCTCCGATCGAGTTGCCGACACCGCAGTCAGCTGCAGACGTCGAGGGACACACCGAATCCAGCTCCTGGTCATCGTCGACGCCTCCTGGACCATGTGGCTGAAGAGTCAAGGCACCCGCAACCGACCTGAATCACTCGACGACGGTGGGCATCCATCTTCCTTGCCCCGAGTCACTGCCAAGTGACTTTGAACACTGTCCCCTCTGCTTTCAGGTCATCCTTCTTCAGAATCCAGGCTTGGATTCCACCGGACACTTCTTCAGCTCCCGCAAGCAGCAAGTCTTCTTTGTTCGCCATTGAAAACGACGCCGCGACCCGACACCAAAGGACACCTGTGCACCCGGCTTCCCTGGGTGAGGTAACTCCAGCACTACGGTGCTCCTGTGGGTGTGGGCCCTAGAACGACTTACCCTGTAAGTGACTTGCTTGTAGGTTCTATAGAAATATCCTAAAACTCTTTATTTCCAACCGCGACTTGCCCCATTGAAGTCAACGGCGATCCGCGCCTGTGTATCTACACTGCACGCGTCCCCCGTGGGTCCTTTACTTACCTGCCTTGGGTGGTTTCGTGAGGCCCCAGCACTTCTGAAGGCCCTAGGCCTTGTCTCCCTGCAAGTCGTTGTCCCTAAGTCTCTTACTTAGTATATGGTCTGGTACGCCCCTAGGGCCCCAGCCATATTTTGTGCTTAACTTATTGTGAAACGTTGATTTGTGCATATGTTTGTCTTCTAATCTCATAAAGAGATTAGTAGAGAGTTATTTAGAAATAAATACATATATATTTGATATATATACCTGTGTGGTGTCTTTTCATTTGGTGATTCAAGAGATTATATGGTAAAACAAGCTGCTTTACATTCCTCCGAGACTTAGCCTGAAGGCTGCTCTCCACAGCTACCACTAGGATAGCTTTCTTTAAAAGGTTGTCTTAAACCTATCTACCATAAGAGTCGATTTGCCCTGGTGCAAGGTGTCCACTTTAATTAGTGAACAGCATATACCAGGCCAACTTCTCACATTGGTGGGCAGCGTGTGGGATTCCAGCTTGCCATTGTTTTACCAGAAAATCTCTATTTGAATTACTAACTGAAAACCATTATAGGTACTCAAGGTACATATAAAGTCAAGCTTAGTATCAATAAGTTCTACTGAACTTAGAGCTGGGTGCCAAGGGATAGCACACCCTTTCCACAGCTCAAGCTAGGATCAGTAGGCCACAAACTAGTGTAGGTAGTACAACACTGCACAACACTAGAATGTCTTTAAGGGGAGGATCCAAAGAATCCTTGCAGGAAGCCATTGAGCTTCCACCCTCCAAGTATGATACACTCCCATTCTTGGAATTGAGAGCTTTATGCAACTTGAGAAAAATAAGGACAGGCCAAAGCCCCACCACCCAACACCTCAAGGAGTTGTTGGTGGCTTATGACCTTAGTAAGCCTGTAGGGACTGAAGGGGTAGGAGCTGAGGGTGGGGCAGAAGAAGAGGAGGAGGCCAGGGGTACCAATACCCCCAGCCCCCTCTGAAACTGGCCAGGAGGGTGACAATGACCCTGACCTGGAAAACCCAATCCCTCCTGTGGATGATGATGAGGATGATCAAAATGATGCCCTCTTTGTCCCCCAGGAAGGATTAAGAGTGTGCCCAGGAAGTCTAGATCTCCTTCTCAGGAGTCTAACCACTCTGGCACCTCTATAGGGAGCTCTGTCTCCTCTCACAGGAGGGAATCCTCTCATGAGAGGAGAGCCAGGCTGGTCCGGTATGAGGAAACTCAGCTGGAAATCAGAAAAAAGCAACTGGCTTTAGATAGGGAATCCCTAGATCTCCTCAGGGAGAGAAGAAAGTTGGGACTAGAGTCCCATGGTGGCAGCAATATCCCTAGAGATAGGGACAGGTCTTATGACCATAGAAACCTAAACAAGATTGTCCCTCCCTACCAGAGTGGGGATGACATCCACAAATGGATAACTGCACTGGAGAGGGCCTGTAAAGTTCAGAAGGTCCCCCAGAGGCAGTGGGCAGCAATCTTGTGGCTCTCCTTTGCAGACAAAGGTAGAGACAAGCTCCTCACTGTAAGAGAAGAGGATGCTGACAATTACACAGTCTTGAAGAGTGCTCTGATAGATGGGTTTGGCCTAACCACTGAACAGTATAGGTTGAAGTTCAGAGACACCCAAAAAGCTCAGACTCAAGACTGGGTTGATTTTGTAGATTGTGCTACAAAGGCTCTGGAAGGTTGGATACATGGCAACAAAGTGCAGGACTTTTTAGGATTGTACAATTTGATTATGATGGAGCAGATCCTTAATAATTGTCAAAACCAGCTTTTGCACCAGTATCTGGTGGACTCTGATCTGACCTCTCCCCAAGAATTGGGAAAGAAGGCAGACAAGTGGGTCAGAACCAGAGTAAAAACTAGAAATCAGGGTGGTGACCAGAAGAAAGATTCTACTAAGTCCCAAGAGAAAGGTGGGGATAAATCTAAGGATAAGTCCCCTACAGGGCCCCAAAATTCCTCTTCTGGGGGTGGGTCCCAAACTCCTTCCTCTCCTGAAAAGAAACCCTATTGCCATGTCTGTAAAAGCCTGGGCACTGGAAAACTGATCCCAGTTGCCCCAGGATTGGCAATAAAGAAAATGTTCCTCCCACAACTACTACCACCCCTCCTGGTACTACCAGTAGTAATCCTCCAGTTGGGAGTAGTGCACCCAAAAAGTTAGGTGCTTTTGCAAGAGGAACAGAGGTGGGCCCTAGTTTAGACAGGGACCCCTCAACAGACTCCTCTGACTCTGATGGTGGTATAGGATTTGCCACCTTTACCATGGGTCCCATAGCATTGGGCAGGTACAGATTGGAGCCAATAATTAATGGTCAGAAAGCTGTGGCATTTAGGGACACAGGGGCTAGTGTCACCATGGTGGCAGGGAAACTAGTCCCCCTCACCAGCTTTTACCTGAGTTTAAATACCAGGTGCCCAACATTGATGGTGTCAGAACAGATCACCCCATGGCCATAGTCAATCTCAGCTGGGAGGGGGTCACAGGCCCAAAAAGAGTGGCAGTGTCCCCAACCCTACCTGTAGATTGCCTGATGGGCAATGATCTGGAAATTTCAGCCTGGGCTGAAGTGGAACACCAAACCCATCTTAGGATGTTGGGCGTCCCTGTAAAGGTTAGTGGGGCTGTGATGGCCACAGCCCCAGCCCAAGAATTTGGAGAGATGGAGCCTGAAAGAATGGCCCACTCTCCCCCAAAAGAGAGCACAAGGGTTGAAGAAAAGTCTTCTTCCCCCAGACAGTAGGTAAGGGTCAGCCTCCTCAGGGAACTGACCCTACCCCTAGTGAAGGAACTGCCACAGAGGTAGTCAGGCCTGGCCTGGCCACACCCCTGATGGCAGAGGACCCTTCCAAGGTGGTACCCAGTCTGGAGCAGGTAACCTGCCCCTCTCTACCCTGCCTCAGCCAGCCCAGGGCTGCAGAGGTCAGGGAGGCCAGTGGACCCCCAGGGCCCCCTGTCCAGAGGAAGCCCCCATCAACAGATTAGGGGCACCCAGTCTAGTAGCCCTAGCCAGGTGAAAATTCCTCTACACACTGAGGGATCCCCCATACCTTTATGTAGGGACCTCCCCCAGAAGGACTCTGGTAGGCAAGGGCAAACCTGGGACCAGAAGGTTCCAAACCTGCCATGTCCCTCCAGTAGTCCATCCAAAGGGACCCAACCCACAGCTGTAGGCAGCCAAAGGTTGACCCTTAGAGCAAAGTGCAACTCAGTCATGGAAAGACAGGCATACATGGTGACCAGTGATCTGAGGAAGCTGAGGCCAACATTCCTAGGGCCTCACTTCCCTACTCAGACACCTCACCAGCCTTGTACTTTACCTAAGCACACCACAGGTAGTGATTCCCCATGGTGGAGACCCTCTCATACCCTTAGGGTGAGGGATTGCTTAGTGGACCATAAGACAGGGGGCAACCATGCTAGTGCAGGTGCTTCCTTATATGACCACTTAGTCAATGAAGGCTCAACTGGCCAAGGTTAGCCTTATCTCCTTTCGTTTGGGGGGTTATGTAGGAAGGTGGAATCTGACTATATGGTTGCCCCCACTTTTTTTATGGTGTTTTGCTGGTTTATGACTTAGTTGGACTGGGATCCTGCTATTCAGGGCCCCAGTCTATCTGCTTTCTCTGTAAAAGGTTTCCATGTGCCTTAGGCACATCTCTGATTGGAATCTGGAGTGCCCTTATAAGTCCCTAGTATATGGTATACTATGTACCAAGGGCATAGGTACCTCAGAGGCCTACCAGGGGCTGCAGCATGTATTATGCCACCCCTGGAAGGCCATCCAAACTGACACCACAGGTCTGCTACTGCAGCCTGGGTAGGGTGGTGCATGCACCCCTTACTGTGATATAGGTTACCTATATCACTAAATACATACACACATATAAACCTATAAGTCACTCCTAAGGCAGGCCTTATCAATCCTAAAGGCAGAGTGCATGGTTCCTATGTGAGAGGGTGCCCCTGCATGAGCAGGGCCCCTCTGCAGCGTTCGGAGACCATCTCTGATGCTGTTTGTAGTGCAGCCTGACCATATACTCTTAAGCGCATTATATCCTCGCGGTAAAATGCTAACTTTGGAATGGCTGCACCTAAACATGTCGTGTTTGGTGTCAAACATCTTGGAATACTACCCCCCCGCCAATCCTGGCGGCGGGGGTAGCATTCCACCCTTCTAGAGGGAAAGACATGTTAACTCTGGCTTACCCGGTAACTTCTTTCTGAAGCCCTGGCATCACAAAATGGATGCTGCTGCCACAGACACAAGTCTGGCCTCCTGCTGCTGGACGAAACTCCGGCAGGGGAGGCCTGGACAATAGGTTTCCTGTTGCAGGGAGGTGTGACCACCTCCCCAGACAGGATAATGTGTATTGGGGCTGGGTGGGTGCACTCTTAGAGTGCTTTGAAGTCCTGCACTGGGGGAGCAAAAGGCTCCTCTGTGCATATGCCAGTTCAAACCAGCTCAGGGGCTACCTGCCCCTGCTCTGGCGCGAAACTGGACAAAGGGAAGTGGGTGTAGCCACCCCTCCCTTGACCCTCCCATAGGTGGGGTCATAGAGCTAGTCCATCCCCTCTTTTTAGTATAAGAGGGGGAACCTTGCCATTGCAAAGCAGATAACCCCTGGACGACACTCTACAGAAGAATCCTGGCCCTTCGACGTTCCACTACCTTTGGAAGACAGAAGAATCTCCCTTGGAGTCAAGGAGTGACTCCCCTGCTTGGCAGGCACCAAAAACGACAACGACGGTCGCAAACTACGCCGCTCCCGCCGGAGTCCGAAGTCCCTGCAGCCCAGGAAGTGGATTTCCTGACCTCTCCCAGGCCATCGTGAGTCCCCAGCGAAGCTGAGGCAAGTGGACCCCACGAGTAACGAGGAACCGCGACCCCTGGGTACCGTGCACTATTGTCGAGTGCAACCCCTTCACAATGTTCTACGAACCTGTGCTTTGGACCACGTATGGTCCCGACCTCCAGCAGAAATCCCTCCGAAGATCAGAGGCCTACACCGTCCCGAGTGACCGTGGGCCCCTGTTGAGTGATTCCGCCCGAGGTGTCTTCGCGATCCCTTGCCCGCTGGCTTGTGGGTCCCCAGAAGACTTCTTAAAGAAACCAAAGGGCTCCCCTGGTTGCTCCAGGCCTGCCCTGACTTACCCTCGCTGGGTGAGTTCCACAGACCTTGCTGGTCTGCGCCATCGACTTTTCTTCATCTCCCCAAGACTTGCGGCTGCCAAGGCTTGTTGGCTCCGATCGAGTTGCCGACACCGCAGTCAGCTGCAGACGTCGAGGGACACACCGAATCCAGCTCCTGGTCGTCGTCGACGCCTCCTGGACCACGTGGCTGAAGAGTCAAGGCACCCGCAACCGACCTGAATCACTCGATGACGGTGGGCATCCATCTTCCTTGCCCCGAGTCACTGCCAAGTGACTTTGAACACTGTCCCCTCTGCTTTCAGGTCATCCTTCTTCAGAATCCAGGCTTGGATTCCACCGGACACTTCTTCAGCTCCCGCAAGCAGCAAGTCTTCTTTGTTCGCCATTGAAAACGACGCCGCGACCCGACACCAAAGGACACCTGTGCACCCGGCTTCCCTGGGTGAGGTAACTCCAGCACTACGGTGCTCCTGTGGGTGTGGGCCCTAGAACGACTTACCCTGTAAGTGACTTGCTTGTAGGTTCTATAGAAGTATCCTAAAACTCTTTATTTCCAACCGCGACTTGCCCCATTGAAGTCAACGGCGATCCGCGCCTGTGTATCTACACTGCACGCGTCCCCCGTGGGTCCTTTACTTACCTGCCTTGGGTGGTTTCGTGAGGCCCCAGCACTTCTGAAGGCCCTAGGCCTTGTCTCCCTGCAAGTCGTTGTCCCTAAGTCTCTTACTTAGTATATTGTCTGGTACGCCCCTAGGGCCCCAGCCATATTTTGTGCTTAACTTATTGTGAAACGTTGATTTGTGCATATGTTTGTCTTCTAATCTCATAAAGAGATTAGTAGAGAGTTATTTAGAAATAAATACATATATATTTGATATATATACCTGTGTGGTGTCTTTTCATTTGGTGATTCAAGAGATTATATGGTAAAACAAGCTGCTTTACATTCCTCCGAGACTTAGCCTGAAGGCTGCTCTCCACAGCTACCACTAGGATAGCTTTCTTTAAAAGGTTGTCTTAAACCTATCTACCATAAGAGTCGATTTGCCCTGGTGCAAGGTGTCCACTTTAATTAGTGAACAGCATATACCAGGCCAACTTCTCACATAAACTACGCAAACTTCGCGAGCGTAGCGTAGTGCTTTGCCCAGGCCTACCCTAAACCTTTCCTTTTCTGCATGTTAGACACCCCTAAGGTAGGCCCAAGGTAGCCCTGTGGGCAGGGTGCATTGTATGTGAAAGGTAGGACATGCCCTGATGTGTGAGGCATGTCCTGATAGTGAAATACTGCCAATTTCGTTTTTCACTATTGCAAGGCTATCTGTTCCCATAGGCCAGAATGGGCAGTTTGATTATAACAGCTTATAAGCATAACTGACCCAAGGAACAAGATGGGAAAATAAAGTTTAGGATGCCTGAACTCAGAATGTTAAAGTGCATCTTTTAGTGTGGGTGATTTTAACATTCTGTGTTTGAAAATACCACTTTTAGAAAGTAGGTATTTTCTTGCCTAACCATCCAGTATGCCTCTGCTAGGTTTGTGTATTACATGTCTGGTTTGTGAGTGACAGGGGGCTGGAGAGGGCTTTGGCTCCAGCAGTCTGATGAGTCTGGGCTGGGCTGAATAGGACCTGGGTTGAATAGAAAGTAGGGGGAGGAGATTTCCTTTCACTTGCCTGAGCCTACATTGAATAGAGAGTAGGGGGAGGAGATTTCTTTTCATCTACCTGGGCCAGGTCTGCTTTGTACAATGCTGTCTCCACCTCCTGCCAGGAAGCTGCACCAGGGAGGACAGAACTGGTTTGGGCTGGGTACAGACACTCTCTGCCTTCAGAGAACAAATAAATTGTGGGTATAAAAAGAGGGGCTCAGACCCCAGAACTTTAGATCACTTCTGGGAATCAAGACGAACCTTTGCCAAGGAGAGAAACCAAGGAAGCTGAAGGAGGAGACTGCCCCTGTGCTGGTTACTGTTTGGGGTTGGCCTGCAGTGGTTACTTATTGCCAAGGAAAGGAGAACAAGGAACTTTGTGTGTACTTTATCATCTTGAGGAAGATCTCCAAGGGCTTGAAGCTGATCTTGCCTCCTGTTCTGAAATCTCAGCGACACAAAGACTTCACCACCAGCTTCCCCTGAATTTCCTTGCTGGGAATTCTTCCTGCAGAGAGGTGCCTGCTGCTGTTTTAGGACCTCGAGAAACTGCGTGTCGCTGGGAGCTGGAAGCGCGACGCAACGAGGAAGAAGCGTGTTGCCGCTGCAGTTGTTGCCGTCGCATTGCCGAAGAAGCGTGCTGCCGCCGCCTCTGTTTGCCGTCGCATTGCCGAAGAAGCGTGAATCGCCGCAGCTGTTTGCCGTCGCATCACCGGAGAAGCGTGCCGCCGCCGCAGAGGTTGCCGTCGCATCACCGGAGAAGTGCATTGCAGGGCCTGTCGCGGCTCATGAAACCACCGATTTCGCCGCACAGCCGTCGGGCGTGCAAGCATCGTATCCAAGTTGTCGAATCGCATCAAAGACGCCATTTTGTCGCATCGCACCGGATCGTCGCATCGCATCGAGGCGCCATCTTGTCGCATCGTAACCGGAACGCAGTAAGAAACTGGCGCATCACCTTCCCTGCGGCCCTTTTGTTTATATTGCGTTACGCATCCAAGGTACTTTGAGAGTAAAGTGTCGCATTTACCATCTACATTGAACTAAGCTATTTTTTTACCAATTGAAAGTCTTATTTTTGAATACTGTATTGTGGATTTTTGTCGTTTGGTCTTGTGTTAAACCTAGATAAAGATTACTTATTTTTCTAAACTGGTGTGGTGTCCATTTGTAGTGTTTTCACTGTATTACTGTATGTGTTCACAAATGCTTTACACACTGCCTCTGAGATAAGCCTACCTGCTCGTGCCAAGCTACCAAGGGGGTGAGCAGGGGTTATTTTAGAGTGTAGCCCCCTTACCCTGACTAGAAGCAAGGGCCCCTACTTGGTCAAAGGTACCTACCTCTGCCAACTAGAAACCCCCATTTCTAACAGCACCCCTCCGGTTCTGCTGCAATGACCCAGGGTTTCATTCTATTCTTCCATTCTCTCGGAGGCACTAGCTGAGACCTCAGGGGGCAATAGGGACTTGGTTTCGCAGGACCAATACTACCTGTTTTCGGGGTTATTGAAGAATGTAGTGGTATGCCTTCTGTGCTTAACACATACAAACAGACTAATCCAGCATCGTTACACACAGCATCCACTCCTCTGTTTGTTCAACCCTTTTGAAGGTTGTGACACGTCCTTGTACGACTCACCAGGGTGAGTTTTGACACCATTAGATATCTAACTCACTAGCACATATGTGCACTTGGTCTCTATGTGATCAGTTTTCTTTGCACAATTTTAATAAGGAGATGTGTCGAAATAATCTTTGCAATGTTTGACACATTCAACATCCTTTTCTTTCAGAGCGGTGCCCCTTCTCTGAGCTGTTGCCAGGTTGAGGTGAGGCTTCTTATCCGTACAATATGGGTAAGCAATTCTTCAATTCAAATAACTGTTAAATACAGCAGGCCAGTGGCGATAAACGTATCCCACACGGTCCTTCAAGGGTTCTAACAAACTTGTTTAGAGTCACATGCATATTTGATTTCTCTTGTTGCTTGTGTTTTTTCTACAGGTACAACCAGTAAATCAGCTACACAATAAGTAGGATTACTGGTGTTGCATTTCACTTTTATTATTATTTTTCACTTATCACTTGCTGTCTCGCAGTAGCATATTGAGGTCCTGACGAAAGCTGTCAAGAAAAAAGAGTCCCTACACATTTGATAATACACACTAAAAAATCACCACAATGCTGAAAATCAAAATAACAATTAAAATTTGTACATATAGCTATGCCAAAAGTATATAAAAAAAGTTTTACTAATATACTACAGTACTAAAAAGCAGTGGGTCAAGGGCAACAAATGACAAAAAAGATTCAAAAATATTAATATTTATTTGCAAAAATATACACAGTCAATATTAAAAACCATACATCATTAAAATTTACAAATTCATGTCGCTTATGATTACAATCACAGTTAGAAGAAAACAAAGTTGTCGACGCTGCGTTTCGGTGACTAGACAAATGTACACCTTCTTCAGGACAGTTTTCTAAACAAAAAAAACATTACAAAAAACAGTATATTATTATAAAAACATTTGTTGCTGACCTATTATACACTGCTAACAACATCAAACAAAATTTATTATATAATGGCAGTATTCAACAATTGATCAAAATTACAACCAGTAATTAAAATTACAACCAGTAATTAAAATTATGCTCCACTAGCCATAGAGGAAAAGTGTTATATTATTGTTACTTCATATACTCAAAATTCATGCACCCTCTTAATAGATCCTAAAGGTAGTGGTATTAGAACAAGTACCACATACCTTAAAACACTGTAGACCAATTCTAACGTTCAGTGCTACAGCACATTTCAATGAACCAGATTTGTAGGGGTGATGGGTTTAAAATATTCACCTCGTCAAAACACCTTGGATTTATAAAAGAGAAAGCTGTGACACCTTTATGGGTCTATAAGGCCGAAACATGTAGACCTGTCTTCATCTGACACATGCAGTTATAAATTCACACTGCAGGTGCTCTGTTTTTAATCCTGGTACCAAGAACAAGTCAATAAAGTTATCTCTGTCGCTCTTGGTAGCTAGTTGTAACATCACTACCCTCACAGTTTGTATTTTTGTTGAGCTGCGCCCTCGACCCAACCAGTTATCTTTCTTCTCAGTTGCAGGATTTAGTATATCCTAACAGAGTAGGAATAAAACATCCCCGAGCTCCTGCCTCTCAGAGACGGAGTCGTAGCCCTTGGCGGGGCTAGGTTTTCCTGTCAAGAGGAGAATCCCAGATGATGAAGCATTCCACCTATGGTGGGTGAGGGATTTTGTCCTAACAAAGGGATTCCCCCACAAGCACCTCGAGACAATCTTTAGTGTCTCTTTCTTGTTTAGTTTGGTATTCTAGACCCGAGGATGTTTTGTGTTTACTAATAGTATATCCTCACCTTCACTCTCTTCCCATTCCTCTTTAGCATTGGCTGAGTCTTTAACCCAATTCCCCGCTTGATTCTCACCTATATCAAGATTGCTATCACCTTTGACAGGTAACCAAGAAAGACATTCAGCTTTCTTGTTCACAAGTCCAGGTACATAGTGCACCTGAAAGTTAAACTCCCCCATTTGCTCACTTCACCTTTTCAATCTCAGAGTTAAACTCTCATGATCCTTGCAGGAGAAAATGTGCACTAAAGAATGATGATTCGTGTGGACAAAGAAAGGAATTCCCCCCAGATAAAACTTGAAATGACGCACCGCCCAAAATATTGCCAAAGTCTCTCTTTCAATACATGAATAATGTCCTTCAGCTTAAGTGCATGAGAAGCAAAAGCAACCACACGTTTTTCTCCATCTACCACCTGCGTCAACACAGCACCCAAACCCTTCAATCTGTTGTCAACACAGTTTTCCTCATCACATTGAAGTGCCCAAGGGTAGTCATTTTACTTATCTCCATCTTGATTGTAAAAAAAGCAGTCTCACATTCATCTGACCAAACAAACAATGAACCCTTCTTCAAAAGATTCCTGATTGCCTCCAAAACACTAGCAAATCCTTTGATAAACTTAGACAAATATTCTGCTAAGCCCAGAAAGGACCTCACTTGCTCTTTATCCACTGATGTGGGTGCTTCTATAATTCACTTTCAGTTGAATTCCTTCACCTGATATCACATGGCCTAGATATGTCACCAATAACACTCCAAACCTTCACTTTTCCCTTTTAAGTGTTAAACCACTTTCTGATAATCTCCTCAAAACTTTCCTTAAAGTGTCATCATGCTCTGAAGCATTCCTCCCATATAACCAAAACTCCAGCATCAATTTCAACCATGCCACCCTTCACATTCAGAACAAATGTTTTCACCTCCTCCGTGACACTTTCAACTGCATGCACTTTCTCAGCAGAATTGCATAATGCCCTTTAAGACCACATTTTCAACAATTTGAATTTCTAGCATAACAAACAGGACTGTTGCAAAGATGCCCTAAACTCTCACACGTATAACACTTAGTTTTGTGGTCACGGAGACCTACAGTCATTTCGTTTTTAGTAGTCACTCTTTGCACATTCATTTCAGTGTCAGCCTGTGCATTATCATCTGTAATAACATGAATACTACTTTGCACAGTCGTATTTTCTGGTAACTTATGGTTGTGGTTTCTCATCTTTCACCCATCCAGTGGTATTCTCCATTCTCTCGAACATGGCTATTGCTTCTTTAAGTGAGGAGTTACAAGACAATAATGTCTCTTAAACACGAGTATTGTTGGTGCATCTCACCAACTGGTCTCTAATCCCTTAACTCTCAAAACTCACAAGTGCGAGCAAGAGTTTTAAGAGAAGCTATATAGTTGCCAACATTCTCTGTTGGTTCTTGAATGCGAGTGAAAAAATTATGGTGTTCCAGTACAACATTTATACTTGATCCAAAATATTGTTCCAACATTTTTACTGACATTTCAGATATGTCAGCCGGTTCACCTTCTCCATT
The DNA here is from genome assembly GCA_963921515.1 of Calotriton arnoldi. Classification (NCBI taxonomy): domain Eukaryota; kingdom Metazoa; phylum Chordata; class Amphibia; order Caudata; family Salamandridae; genus Calotriton; species Calotriton arnoldi. The sequence continues at coordinate 80,749 of CAWUFW010011780.1, read as the reverse complement.
GAAAATAGGAATTTCATCTATGCTCTCTTAAATGTTACGGCCTTCAATACCTAAATTATGTCATAACATGGCCTGCTTACTGATAGCAGAAAACGTTTCTCCACCAATGGCAAGTTGGCAACCAAGTATGAGTAAACAGTTTCTTCAAACGCTTAAATGGAAGTAAAGGTTCACCCTTTTCTGAGAGAAACGCCAGAGGCTGGGACATGTTGCTCACTGACATGGTGGCAGATAATTCAAATGTAATTGTAATAGAAATTAGAAGCTGCCATGAATGCACAAAGTGTTGCTAAGTCTTCATCAAAATCCACTTGAAAACGGTAAGGTAAAACCAACAAATTACCCGATAGGGTGTGCAGGTTCCACAATGTTTGCTGTTGGATGCCTCAGTAGCTGCTGTGCCAATATTTACGTGCTATCAGCACATAACAATGAAGGATGCAGTGTGACATGATGCGACCTTCATCGGCTGACTGAAGTCTTTCACAAGAGTGCACGCACGCTTAGAGATGCACCCTACCGGGAGGAAGACATACCCGGGGCTGCCAGGGACGAGGTCGCCACAGATTTCGACCCCGAAGAGGGGTTCCCCGACATGGGGGAGGGTGAATTTGACGAGGAAGAGGGCTCGTCGGACGAGATGCAGGACTCGGGCAGATTTTGGCGCCCTCAAACTTCTAACTCAGACCCTGGTGAGGGGGAGGGGGCCCCTTCTGACATGTTCGACCACGAGGGTATATTTAGACTGCGTTCGGCGGAATGGGTCCCAGACAGGAAGGTGGCTGATTATGTAGCCAACAAGATTAGACAACCTCTCAGCAAACAGGTGAAATCTCGCCTCAGGTCGGAATGCCCTCGACCGTCCCTGGTCGACAAGGTCACAGCTACCCCGGAGATAGACCCCAAGCTCTGTACATTTTTCAGCAAGTACATGAGAGACCCCAAGAAGGGGATTGATAGATCCTGGAGAGCTTGCCAGGACAAGCTCCTGGACGTGGTGGGTCCGCTAACTAAGATAATTGAACTCGCTGAGCGATCAAGAGAGTCTGGTCAGCCCCTTCCCACGGACAATGTAGCGGGGTGGGCGCAGAGGGCGGTAAGCCTTCTGGGCAACGCCAACTGAGCCCTCTCAGCTGAACGTCGTTGTTCTCTCCTCCTGAAAATAGACCCTAAGTTGGGGGAACTCTCGTCATCTGAGGCAGATCCCATAGCCCAGGGCTCACTCTTCGGTGACCCCTTTGTCAAGGAGCTCGGAAAATTTGTCTTGACGTTCTCAGCTCTTGACAAAGCCCAGGCGTCAATGAAGAAGATCTTCCCCGGGAAGGTTTTTGGCGGGGCCGGAAGAGACAGGGGTCGCTCCTCCAGCCGCCATTCCTATCAAGGCCCTAACGGAGCCCAGGCCCGATGAAACAACAGCTGGCAGGACGGCCGACAAGGAACCTTCTACCCCTCCCGTGGTGGAAAAGGAAAGAACAACCGTGGCGCGGAGGGGCCCACAACAACTCCAGTGGATTCAGTGGTAAGTTCTATTTTGTTAACACCCCTTCGGTTGGGGGGGAGAATAAAATTGTTTTTTCAAAGGTGGGCAGACATCACCTCAGACCCTTGGGTGCTGGAGACGGTCAAAGGGTACCACATAGAGTGCTACAGAACCCCAGTTCAAGTGGTCAAACCCCGTCCGTTGGTTTTCTCCTCTCAGGAAGAATCTCTCATAGACCTGGAGGTTCAAGATCTTCTAACCAAGGGGGCAATATGCCATTCAGAGCTACATCCCAGGGGATTCTTAAGCACCCTGTTCTTAGTGGAAAAGAAGGGCAAGGGCTTTCGACCCGTCATCAACCTCAGGTCCTTCAACGAGTGGCTGGTATACCGCCACTTCAAGATGGAGGGGATCCACCTCCTCAGGGACCTTCTGCTACAGGACGACTGGTTGGCACGTCTCGACCTCAAAGACGCCTACCTGTCAGTTCCCATTTTTCCCCCGCACTGCAGGTTCCTCCAATTCGAGTGGAGGGAGCAGGTCTTCGAATTCCAGACCCTCCCATTCGGCCTGTCATCAGCACCTTGGTGCTTTACCAAACTCCTCAAACCAGTGGTGGAGCACCTACGGACCATGGGCTTCAGACTGATCATTTACCTGGACGACATTGTTGATGGATCAGTCCAGAGTACAACTGATCACCCACTTGAATATCACCATAAATCTACTCCAGAGTCTGGGGTTCACCATCAACCAACAAAAGTCGGACCTGGTCCCACAGCAGAGCATGATATTTTTGGGCTTCAGGATAGACTCCAGATCGGCGACTCTAAATCTTCTGGAGCAAAAGATCGGCAAGATCAAGAAAGAGCTGAGGAAGGTCCTCAGGTGGGAAAGAATCTCCTTGCGTCAACTGGCCAGGATTGTTGGTTTGTTGTCTTCCTCGATACAAGCTATCTTCCCGGGACTGCTACACTACAGAACCCTGCAGAGACTGAAGGCAGCCCATCTTCGGAGGGGACTCACTTATTCCGAGCTAGTCTCTCTGACACAGGAAGCCAGGACGGAGCTCCAGTGGTGGATCGACCACATGGAAGCTTGGAACGGACGGGCGATCTTTGGCTCTCAACCGGATCTGGTGATAGAGTCGGACGCCAGTCGCCTGGGCTGGGGCGCCAGATGCAGATCGACCTCCATGGGAGGCAGGTGGATGGAAGAGGAGCTTGCTCTCCATATCAATTGTCTAGAGCTACTGGCGGGCTCCTTTGCTATTCGGTCCTTCACGAGGGACAGAGTGTCATGCTGTGTGCTACTGTGGATGGACAACACGACAGCGGTGCAGTGCATCAATCACCTGGGTGGCACCCGATCCAGAGCCCTAGCAGAGCTGGCCAAGGACTTGTGGCATTACTGCCTCCACCGTCAAATCTCAGTGACGGCCGAGTATCTCCCCGGCTCGCAGAACTCCATAGCGGACTGGAATTCCAGACACTTCCGAGACGCCAGCAACTGGAGACTCGATCCAACAGTCTTCCAGACTCTGATGAGCGTTTGGGGTCCTTCCCAGGTGGACCTGTTCATGTCCAGATGGAACACACAGATGTCCCGATACTTCAGCTGGAGACCGGACCCGGGAGCGGAGGCTGTGGACGCCTTCCTTCAGGACTGGTCGACGGACCTAGCCTACGCCTTCCCGCCTTTCCTATTCATCCAACGGGTGGCAGCTCAAGCTCGTCGACAGAGAGCCTCAATAATTCTGATCACCCCAATCTGGCGTTCGCAGGCGTTGTTCCCTTCTCCCCTAGAACTGGCTAGGGACACCCAAATACGACTTCCATCGTACGACTTAATCCTGACGGACCCCCTGGGCCATCCTCATCCTTTGGTTCTCCAGGGCCATCTCCATCTTATGGCATGGAGGATTTCAGGGGACGCTGGACGGACGTCAAACTTTCGCAGGGGGCTGAGTTCCTTATCCAGCAGGCATGGGCCCCAGAGGACCATCAAGAGGTATAGATCGGCTTGGAGACGATGGGTACGTTGGTGTGTGGAGAGACACCTTGATCCCGTGGGCACCAGCGTTACGGATATAGTCAACTTTCTTGCAGAACTTTTCCAAGAGGGCCTGGCCTACTGTACCATCAACTCCTTCAGATCGGCCATTTCAGCAACTCATTCCCCGGTGAATAGTGTTCCGGTTGGGGAACACCATTGGCTGAGTAAACTCCTCAAGGGCATCAGGATTTCTCGTCCCCCCGAACCTCACTACGCGGGCCTTTGGGACATCAATCTGGTCCTCCGCTTGCTGTCATCATGGCAGGACAATCAATACCTGTCCAGGAAAGAAATATCAGCTAAACTGGTGATGTTGCTCTGCCTTATCTCGTGCAAGAGATCCTCAGACGTGAGGGCATTGGACCTATCTGCCAGGATTTTTACCTCGGAAGAAGTCACGTTCAACATCTCGAGGAGAACGAAAAAGAGTACCAGGTCGGTATCCTATCCAGCTTTTCCCAATTCTCCGAAGTTGTGTGTGGTCAGATACCTAAAAGCCTACGAAGACATGACATTGGAGGTACGGCCTCCAGGGGAACGGCAACTGCTGATTACCATTAAAAAACCATTCAAAGCGGTGTCATCCCCAACCATTGCCAGGTGGGTGAGATGGATCATGACAGAGGCTGGCATCAATACTAGTGAGTTTGGGGCACATGCCACTCGGGGGCTATGGCTTCCAAAGCTATCCAGGTAGGGGGTAAGTTGGAAGATATTATGAATGCGGCGGATTGGTCTTCCGATTCAATTTTCGAAAAGTTTTATTTTGAACCAATCCATGATGCAGCCGCACTGGTGGTAAGTAAGCTTTAAAAATGCATAATCCTCGCCTCCGGTCCTGACAGAGAATGAAAAATTTCCTAGTTAACATGAAGGAAAGTTTCAATTCTATTAAGGACGCGGAGGTGAGGATTATCCCCCTCTGGCATTTTCCACCTATGCCTCCCACCCTTGGAGAGCTCTCGTAATGGCATTCATGAGGTTACAATGGATTCAAGTTCCGGTGTTTGCCAGGAAAGTAATGTTTTTTTGTTCTCATGTGGCTTATGCCTATGACTGTATAGCATGTATTAAAATGGATGACTATGGTTCATAATTCTTCTGTTATTCTCTAATATTTACAATGAGATTTCAGTATTCATCGCATTCTATTGTTATTTATGACATGTCTATCTTATGATTAGGGCTCCCGGTTTTATGTTATTTATTTTTTTGACATTTCCGTCTGTATTTATCCATATTTATTTTTTGTCAACTTTGTCTGTAGTTATCCATATTTATTATGGGTTTTGGGAAAAAAATAAAGCTGAACCTGGTATATTTCCACATTTATTTAGCCAATAAATATGCAGTCATGCTTGAATGCCTGCCAGGTTTCAGTGATATGAACACCCGCAGAAGATAAATCAATGTACTTATATGAAAATATGCACATTTCAGTATCAGCCTTGTGCATATCTACTGCTGTTTAAGCCTCTTTACTAAAATCCCTTTCTTTTTTAACCCCCTTACCTATCAATCCACACAGTTATTGGCCTGGCAGTCATGGCAAAGTGTATTTAGAATCACTCAAAAAACTCCCAATTTCTGTTTTTATCCACATTTAAAAATAAATACAGACAAGAGAATAAATGGTTTTCTGTCTGTATTTATCTGTAAAAATCAGTAAAAACGCAAAACAGGGAAACTTACTTATGATGCTGTTTTTTTAGTGCGTTTTTCTTTGCTTTGTCTTTGGATTACGTTGATTAAAGGTTAAAGGAAAGTTCTTAATACCTTATCCATATCTTCCTAGGTTCAGATTCTAAGACGGAATAGGATACAACGGGCTTAACTTCCTCCAGCGAAGAAAGAGGAAGGACTACAACACCGGCATTATTATATGGACTGTCCGAATGTAATGTGATTGGACTGTTGGTGGCCATGGTTACTCCTAATGTTCATGGGAGTTGTAGTTCAGTGACATGTTGTTTTTTACTTTATCTTTAAACGTGCTATTAATAAAGTGTGAAGAAAGTAATGCATAATCCTCGCCTCCGCGTCCTTAATAGAATTGAAACTTTCCTTCATGTTCATTAGGAAATTTTTCATTCCAAACTGTGTTGTTACTGCCAAAAGGTGAGAAAAACTTGCCTGATAAAATAAGCGATAGTATTTCATTCCGTTTTCTAGGTCGGTCCAAGTCAGTTCAAAGGGTCAAAATTTCTTCACTCATGAAAAGCATCATGCTTCAATAAGAGGTTAACAATGATGGCACAAGTGGATCCGTAACTGAAATTCCAGGGGAATTGATGGGGTCCCGCTTGTTCCCAAACAAGCACTGCTGCTCATCGCCAGTCTTATGTAAACCACACACCTCATCGAAATTAGTTCACCTGAAGTTTATTCAGTAGAATTACACCACCAACAGCATCCAACCTTTCCTCAGCCAGCTTCAAACTGTTGACCTCAGAACCTTCCTACTCTTGCTATAACCTTCTATTAATACTGATGTCGATGTACACAATGATACATGTATGTATAAAAACAAAATCGAATCACTTATTATTATTATTATTAATAATTAGCACTTATTGAGCGCATGGCTACCCAGAGGCATCCCAGCGCTAGCGGCAAAAACAGGCAAAGAGGGACGGCTACCAGTTGATACGCTGGAAAAGCCATGTTTTAAGACATTTCCTAAAGGCAAGGTGGGTGGGAAGTCTCTGAGCGCAATTTCAAGGGAAAGGAGTTCCAAAGTTTAGCCGTGTTGTATGAAAAAGATCGACCCCCGCTACGCATCCTATGAATTTTTGGGACAGAGGCCAGATTTTGATTCCCCGATCGGAGGAGTTTCCTAGGCCGATACGCAGTAATGAGAGACTGGTTAATGTGGGGGCCTATACCCCTGAGGGTCTTGTGGGCGGTACATAGAGCTTTAAAGGTAATCCTTTCCTCTATGGGTAGCCAATGTAAGGTTTTTAGAATGGGCATTGCTGACTGCATTCTGGCCCAACCCGACAAAAGTCGGGCAGCGGAATTCTGTACCACCTGAAGCTTCCTTATGGTGGATTTGGGCGCTCCTAGGTACAATGAGTTCCCATAGTCCAGGCGCAAAAGAACTAAAGCCTGGACCATGGTTCTCCTTGCCCCCGTGGGAAGTAGGGGAGGACTTTCCGCAGCATTCTGAGGATGCCGTGACAGACCCCTGACACTGCCACTGCTTGCTTGTCGAATTTAAGTGACTTATCAAGCCACACGCCCAAACTCTTTATTTTAGTCTTTGGTACCGGGGGAGGCCCCAGACAGGTTGGCCATGATAATTTAGGCTCCTTATTAGATGTGTTGCCTAGATACATGATTTCAGTTTTGTCTCCATTAAGTCTGAGACACGAGTGTTGCATCCAGGTGGCTACCTTCTCCAGGTAGGATTCTAGATCCGATGGAACATTGAACGAGTGGTTTAGAGATACCACCAGCTGAGTGTCATCTGCGTATGTGACAACCTTAATTCCATACGGCTGGACGACCTCAGCTAGTGGTCTCATATATACATTAAAAAGCGTGGGACTCAGGGAAGATCCCTGAGGCACTCCATAGCTAAGCGGTAGAGACCTGGAGGTAGCATCACCCGCAAAGACCTGAAATGTCCTGCCACTGAGGAAGGATTGGATCCAGGAGATAGCTCCCCCTAGCACCCCAGCCCTCCTAAGCCTTTCAATAAGGATGTTAAAATTAACCGTATCAAAAGCGGCGCTGAGATCAAGGAGGATAATGGCCGCTGCTCCTCCCTGATCAATTATCTTTTTAGCTTCTTCTACTACGGCAATCAATGCGGATTCTGTTCCATGTTGAGGGCGGAAGCCCGTCTGGGAGTGGTGTAAAAGCTCATGGGTTTCTAGGAAGGATGATGGTGTGGAGTTTATATGCTTCTCCAAGATCTTACTCAGCATGGGTAGTAGGGATATAGGCCGATAGTTGCTCAAAGCTTCCGGGTTTAGGTTTGGCTTTTTCAACAAAGCTTTTACCATGGCGTGTTTCCAGACCGGAGGGATCAGTCCATTGGTGATGGAAAGATTTATCACCTCTCGTATGACCGGTAGTACGACATCTTTCACCTTACCCAAGAAATGAGGGGGGACAGGGTCTATAGGGGAGCCAGATTTTATTTTCCCAAAGATGTCCGATAGAGTGACCATATCCAAAAGTGGGAATTCCTCCAAGGTATGCTTGGTATGCTCCACCTGCCTAGTTGTGTTGGAAAAGGCCTGATCACTGTCATCAGTCACAGAGGCGACAAGATCGCTAGGCCTTGGGGAATCTGGGTACGTATTATATATGGTCTGAATTTTTTCCTGGAAGTATCCTGCAAGTTTGTTACAACGTTCGGTAGTTAAACCTGTAGGGGTATCCAGGGGAGGGAGCTCCAGGAGAGTCTTGGCAATACGGAAAATTTCTTTAGGGGCATTAGCTGCTGCATTAATCTTGTCTTTAAAGTAGAGAGCCTGCGTCTTTTTTGATTTCTGCCTGATAACATTTTATAGATTATCTAAAAATCTTTTACTGGGCTCACTAAAATCCTTCCTCCATATCCTCTCTAATTGTTTGCAGTTCTGTTTAAGCAGTCTAAGTTTAGGTGAGTACCATGGAGAGATTTTTTCTCTCCTCCTGTTATGTATGATTTTAACAGGAATTACTTTGTCCAAAGAAGACTCTATCCAGTGAATGAAATTCTTAGATGATGAAGTGATGTTGGAGTCTGGTGTGGGTTTAGAATTTTTAAGCACATTTGCCCAGGCCTCCATGGAAAGTTTAGACCAAGGGCGTGCTTTCCTGGAACTGTGTTCTTTGAGCTCGCGTTGAATAGGAGACTTCAAGGAGAGTGGGATCAATGAATGATCGGACCACGGCAAGGGGATCGGTGTCTCCACTGCCAACTCCATGATGTTAGTAAATACGGGATCTAAGGTGTGGCCTTTAATATGAGTTGTAGAAATCTCCCGATATGACCTCTCCATCAACACCGAGTCAGAAATACGTGGAGAGGCATGCCCTGCGCCCAAGGCTGGAGGCTACTGATTGACAGATCACAGATGGGGTGGCAATTAACCGCAGGATAAACGCGCAAACAGGAAAAACCCAGATTAGTCCCACTGATAGGCAGCAATACCACAATGGTCCAAGGAGATTGGCCTCAATAAAACGCATGTGGTCGAAGGGTCGCACGTTCCCAAAACACCTTAAAGTTAGATGTCATGTGAAGTTAGGAACACTCACTCAATCAGGACACAGCACACACAGCACATGAAGTGATCACGCACTCCCAATGTCAGACTTATGGACACATTACCCACTGGTCCTCATTGTGTCCACACACGGTCAAAACCCACCTGTATTGGTTATCAGGTGGGAGTAATTTATGGCTCCATGACTAGGCCTGCATTCCTCTACCTAAACAGGATCTATGAAATTGTTTTATGAGGCTTCAAGAAATGTATAAAAAGATGCTTAAAATGAATGTACTTTGAGTCAGTCCTTGGACTCGTTTCTGTACGCTGTAATCCTGGCCACAGTGTTTAATTAAACCAACTGTTCCTGTTTTGCCAAACGCCTCTTGTCTTTGCTTTTTCAAGGTAAATTCATAGTCGAGAAACACTTCCATATTCCACATGCCTAGCTTGCCAAAGTCTACATGCCTAACATTCTATAACTAAAGAAATACATACTGCTGCATAGTTCAAAGCCCACAACAGTTTTCATAAACAATATGGTTCCAGGATACATTCTCTGGGATCCACGAGTTGATACAAACACTCTGCAAAAGGCAGCCAGTCTTGTGTAAAGGTAACCCAGTATCAAGTGGCAAGTCCTATTTGCAGCAACATTGTAGCCTGATTGCCTAGCAAAAACGTCAACATCAACAAGGGATATTTATATCCAATGATCTAAGATGGCCGCTGTCTCTTTGGAACAAACAAGAGTTTATACTGTTGGGAATCGTAGTTCACATCCAGTGTGCTACAATGCAGCACGTGTCTCCTGCACCCTACTTGACAATTCACACAGCACCACAACTCTGCATTGACAGCTGACCTTCCCTTCAGTGAAAGGCAACCACCTCGAGTAACCTTGACACACTGCCTTCACGTGCATGAATTACATGTAACTTTAAGTGGCACCTCCAGCTCCTCTTCTTGACACAGAATAAATCAATCCTCTTGTTTCAAATGTAATCAAAGCCAGAGCTACTTTTTCAAAACTATCATCCCCAATTATCACTGATACTTTACTAATCTGGAGCCTACTTGAAAATATGCCTTTATCCTCCTAATCGGAGACAAGTAGTTTATCTTGCTCTTTTGGGGAACGTGTATATGTTCTTTGCATAAGACTGTTGGGATGTGGTATTTTTTATGTAAAACTTTTAATTGTATCACACATGGAGAGGCTTAATTCTGCAGTAATTCACAACTGGAATTCAAAAGAATAAAAACTTGTGGGCCAATTAGGCTCTCAATAGCCACCCAAACCTCCAACCATGTGTACTCACGAAGTGACTCCAAAAGAAGTCAAAACTTTAGGGAAAAAGCCAAAGCAGGAAAAAAGCAAACATGATCTAGAGGAGAAGAAAACAATCTAGCGACAACTGAACAGAAGGTGATCAGCAGGAACCAGAATAGGCACAAGGGAATTCAGGGGCACAGAGGAACAGCACGACTGCATTGCCAAGGAGTCAAAAATGGAACTATTGAACATAGACAAAAAGATGGGCTATTGGGTGACAAATGAGACAGCAAAAAGTAGACCAAAGTGTTGCACCGGATGGTCAACCTGAGAAACAGGCCTTACGTACTCTATAGGGCAGCATGTGACAAGAACTTGTAGAAAATATGCCATCTTGCTTTGGGACAACCTGTTAAAATATTGAACTACAAGGGACATTTTGCCTTGGGGCGAAAGAAAAAAGAAGTACCTCCCATCTTCCATATCCATTTACAGGTTCCTGATAATGATCCTTCCTATGTGATTGTTGTTGGGATGGCATGGGAACATTATGCTGCTCGAAACACTGAAGAAAATGCACTCACGGATGAGTGCCAGGGCTATATAGTCTCTTGCAAGGGGTGTCAAGGCTCCCAGCAATTTTGAATATATTATATGGGGCCTTAACTATGCTGACCACAGGGAAAAAGAGTAGATGCCCCATTCTGGTGTGCTCGGTAACTGATGGCCCTTCCGGGGCTGGACCTGCGCGACCTGTAGGATCTGCCCAGTGGTTCATGGTGTCCTGGGTAGCAGCTCTGACATGTAAGTGTCATTTGTGCTGCAGTAAGTCTGGCTGGTGACGTACACTCAGCAGTGGTTGACACATTCAGACTGATGATGTAACCTCAGCACTGGTTAACACATTCAGCAGTCTAAAATCGGTGAAAGTACCTCACAGAGATATATTCCTGATGGCTGCAAACTTATATATCAATATTATGGTCTGCATGTTACTGACTGTTAGAACTGGGGGTCTCTAGTTGGCAATGGTTTGCACCTTTGTCCAAATAGGGACCCTTGCTTCTAGTCAGGGTAAGGGGGCTACACTCCTAAAATAACCCCTGCTCCACCCTGTGGTAGCTTGGCATGAGCAGGCAGGCTTATCTCAGATGCAGTGTGTAAAGCATTTGTGAACACATACAGTAATACAGTGAAAACACTACAGATGGACACCACACAGGTTTTATAAAAATAAGTATTCTTTATATAGACTTAACACAAGACCCAAACGACAAAAATACACAATACTCTAACCACAAATAGACTTAAAAATGGTAGAAATAGCTTAGTTCAAAGTTGATGGTAAATGCGACACGTTTCTCACAAAGTACCTTAAATGCATAACGCAAAACAAACAAAAGGGTTGCAGGAAGGGTGATGCGTCGGTTCCTTGCTTCGGGGGAGGCGATGCTTCTGTTCCTCAGTGCTTGCGCAAAGTAGGCGATGCGTCTGTTCCTTACCGGAGAGGAGGTGATGCGTCGATCCCTTACGGCGTTCCGGTTACGATGCGACAAGATGGCGCTTCGATACGTTGCGACGGTCCGGTGCGATGCGAGAAGATGGCGCCCTTGATGCGATGCGACAACGTGAAGGCGATGCATGCACGCCCAACGGCCGTGCGGCGAACTCTGTAACTTCTGAACTGCGACACGCTTCTCCGATGATGCGATGACGACCCTTGCGGTGGCGACACGCTTCTCCGGTGATGCGACGACAAACAGCTGCGACGGAGACACGCTTCTTCGGTGATGCGACGGCGACCCTTGCGGTGGCGACACGCTTCTCCGATGATGCGACGGCAACAGCTGCGACGGCATCACGCTTCTTCTCGTTGAGTCGCGCTTCCAGCTCCCAACGATACGCAGGCTTCTGCAGACAGAATTCCCAGCAAGGAAATTCAGGGGGGAGCTGGTAGTGAAGTCTTGTGTCCCTGAGACTTCAGCAGGAGGCAAGCACAGTTCAAGCCCTTGGAGATTCTTCTTCAAGATGATGAAAGTTCAATAAAGTTCTTTCCCCTTTCTTTGGCAATAAAGTAACCACTGCAGGCCAACCCCAGAAAATAGAACACTGGTACAGGGGCAGTCAAATCCTTCAGCTTCCTTGGTTTCTTCTCCTTGGCAAAGGTCCGTCTTGATTCCCAGAAGTGATCTAAAGTCTTGGGGTCTGGGCCCCAATATTTATACTAGTAAATCCTTTGTCTTCTGAAGGCAGAGGGTGCCTGTACCTAGCCAAAACCAGTTCTGTGCAGCTTCCTGGCAGGAGGTGGAGACAGCATTGTTGAAAGCAGACCTGGCCCAGCTAGCTGAAAAGAAATCTCCTCCCCCTACTCTATATTCTATGAGGGCTCAGGGGAGTGAAAGGAAATCCCCGCCCCCTACTCTCTATTCAGCCAAGGTCCTATTCAGCCCAGCCCTGACTCATCAGACTGCTGGAGCCCAAGCCCTCCTGTCACTCACAAACCAGACATGCAATACACAACCTAGCAGAGGCAGGCTGGATGGTTAGGCAAGAAAATACCAACTTTCTAAAAGTGGTATTTTCAAACACAGAATGTTAAAACCAACTTCACTAAAAGATGTATTTTATCATTCTGAGTTCAGGCATATTAAATTCGTTTTTCTACAATGTTCCCTGGGTCAGTTAGGATTATAAGATGTTATAATCAAACTGCCCATTCTGGCCTATGGGGACAGGTAGCCTTGCAATAGTGAAAAACTAAATTGGCTGTAATTCACTATCAGGACATGCCACACACATCAGGGCATGTCCTACCTCTTACTTACAATGCACCCTGCCCCTGGGCCTACCTTAGGGGTGGCTAACATGTAGAAAAGGGACGGTTTAGGGACTGGTAAGTGGGTGAACTTACCAGGTCAACATGGCAGTACTAGACTGCACACAGGCTCTGCAATGGCAGGCCTGAGACACACTTTACAAGCTGCTTCTGTGGGTGGCACAACCAGTGCTGCAAGCCCACCAGCAGCATTTGATTTACAGGCCCTGGGCACACATGTTGCACTATACTAGGGTCTGACAAGTAAATCAAACAAGCCAATCAGGGAGTCACTAATCCATTACAATACTTTACAATAGGGAGCACTTGCACTGTGGCACTGGATAACAGTGGCACAGTGCCCAAAGCATCTAAAACCAGCAAAACATATCAAAAACAGAGGAGACAACAGCAAAAAATGGGAGGGAGACTCACGCCAATGGTACCAGGTCTAACACTGACGCTACTACAGATTAGGCTATGAAGGCACAGCTCATACCAGTTAGTGTGATCCAACAAGAAAACTGCAGAATTGAGGAAAAAAAGGATAAACTAAATAAGAGATAAAACTAAGGCAATGGGAGTATGTCTGATTCTTTCCATCCCTGTTGTAATACAGTGCTAACTAGAATGGAAATAACATTGTTACATAATGTTATTGTATGCAGATTTGTATAGGGAGCTAATCACCGATGAAGGTATCCAGGCACTTCACAGGTGGGTAGGCGGGTGTCTGCCTGTATTATTTGAAAAGCCAGGTCTTCAGCTTCTTGCAAAACTCAAGAAGTGATGAGTAGGTTCTGATGTGCTGTGGAAGGTTGTTCCATGCTTTGGGGGAGATGTATGAGAAGGTGCGATCTCTTGCTCTGCTTTTGTGCATGTGGGGTACGTGTGTTAGTGAGAGTTCAGCTGAGCAGAGGTATCTGGAAGGTTGGTGCAAATGTATGCCGCTTTTGAAGTAGGCAGGGTCTATGTTGTGTAGTGCTTTGTATGTGTGTGTGAGAAGTTTGAATTAAGTGCATTTGTGTTTGGGGAGCCAATGGAATTTCCTGAGGAGTGGTGTAATGTGGGTGTGGTGTGGTAGGTTGAGAATGAGTCTGGCCACTGCATTCCAAACGGTTCGGAAGCTGTTCGGGAGCTGTTTGGTGACCCCAGAATATAGTGCTTTGCAGTAGTCAACTTTGCTGACTATGAGGGCCTCTGACTGTTTTACTGGCTGTGAGGGCCTCTGTGTGTGTTATCTGGAAGCCACTGGAAGACATTTTGCAGCATCCTCAGGAAATGGAAGCAGGTTATGATGACGGAATTGACCTGGGTCATCATGTCGAGCTTGTTGTCTATGATTATTCCTACGTTTCTTGCATGAGTTGTCGGTGCGGACCTGAGGCCTTTTGGCCACCAGGTGTAGTCCCATAATGTGGTCTTCTTTCTGAAAATCAATACTTCGGTCTTGTATGAGTTGAGTCTGAGGCAGTTGGACTTAATCCAGATGGCCACTGCGGCAATGAAGGCGGAGAAGTCTTGTCCGTGAGGGACAGTATTAGTTGTGTGTTTTCTGCATAGGTGAGTATGTTGATGCTGTGCGTTCTGATGATGTTGCCTAGTGGTGTCATGCGGGTGTTAAAAATGTAGGGCTTAGTGAAGATCCTTGGGGGATTCCACTGATGAGGTTCCTGGCTTCACAAGTGTAAGGTGGCATGTGGGCTTTCAGGATTCTTCCGGTTAGGAAGGAGTAGATCCAGGTGAGGGTGGGATCTTGGATGCCAGTCTTGTGCAGTCTTCTGATAGGATGAAGTGAGAGACCTTGTCAAAAGTTGCTGAGAAGTCGAACAGGTTGGGGGCTGATGCTTCCCATCAGTCGAGGATCATCCTGATGTCGTCTGTTGCTGCAATGTGGGCTGTCTCTGTACTGTGGTTGCGTCTGAAGCCTGATTGTGTGATGTCTAGAATCTGGTGTTCATCGAGGTAGTCCACTAGTCACTTCCTGATTGCTTTTTCCATGACCTTGGCTGAGTACAGTAAGAGGGAGATTGAGTGGTAGTTTGCTAGCTGGGCAGGGTTTCTCTTGGAGTGCGTTGACTGCTGCGTGTTTCCAGGATTCAGGGAAACTGGCAGTGGCGATAGAGGTGTTTAGGATGTGGTTGAGTGTTTTGCTGATAGTGGAGACCCCCATGTTGTCGATGTGGTGGGAGGACAGGTCTGCCAGGCCCCAGAGTGTATGGCTCTCATGATGGCAGCTGTCTCTTCTGTGATGATAGGTTTCCATGCAGACATGGTTTCCTGTGTCTTCCATCTGTAGGCTGGAGTTTGATTGAGGATGAAAATTGCTGTAGATAGTTGTGATTTTGTTTCTGAATAAGTCTGATTGGTTGTCACAAAGGACTTGAGTGAATGTGATTGTTAGTGGTGGCTGTTGGGCAAGTGAAGTCCTTGAGGATTACAAAGATCTCCTTGCTGCTGTTGGAGCTGAGTTCTATGCGCTCGGTTAGGACCTCTGATTTTTTTAGTGGTAGCGTCTTATCGCGGATTTGTGTTGATCTTGTGAGATTCATTCTGGTTGACTCTCCATTTTTGCTCTAGTTGTTTGCAGTATCTCCTGGTTGATCAGAGTTCCTTTGTGTGCCAGTTAGCTTGTGTAGGAGAGTAGGATCTGCTTCACATGGGTACCCCCACTTTTTGCTGATGCTTCACTGTTTTTCGACATTAGTCTGGCTGGGGCCCTGCTAATCAGAACCCCAGCCTAGCTGCTTCCTCTCTAAAATGGTTTCCATGTGCCTTAGGCACATCACTGATTGGAATCTGGAGTGCCTTATAAGTCCCTAGTATATGGTATACTATGTACCAAGGGCATAGGTACCTCAGAGGCCTGCCAGGGGCTACAGCATGTATTATGCCACCCCTGGAAGGCCATCCAAACTGACACCACAGGTCTGCTACTGCAGCCTGGGTAAGGTGGTGCATGCACCCCTTACTGTGATATAGGTTACCTATATCACTAAATACATACACACATATAAACCTATAAGTCACTCCTAAGGCAGGCCTTATCAATCCTGAAGGCAGAGTGCATGGTTCCTATGTGAGAGGGTGCCCCTGCATGAGCAGGGCCCCTCTGCAGCGTTCGGAGACCCTTCTCTGATGCTGTTTGTAGTGCAGCCTGACCATATACTCTTAAGCGCATTATAACCTCGCGTTAAATGCTAACTTTGGAATGGCTGCACCTAAACATGTCGTGTTTGGTGTCAAACATCTTGGAATACTACCCCCCCCCCCGCCAATTCTGGCGGGGGGGTAGCATTCCACCCTTCTAGAGGGAAAGACATGTTAACTCTGGCTAGCCCGGTAACTTCTTTCTAAAGCCCTGGCATCACAAAATGGATGCTGCTGCCACAGACACGAGTCTGGCCTCCTGCTGCTGGACGAAACTCCGGCAGGGGAGGCCTGGACAATAGGTTTCCTGTCCCAGGGAGGTGTGACCACCTCCCCAGACAGGATAATGTGTATTGGGGCTGGGCGGGAGCACTTTCGGGTGCTTTGAAGTCCTGCACTGGGGGCACACTTGGTGTCCCTGTGCATACCCCAGTTCAAACCGGATCAGGGGCTTGCAGCCCCTGCTTTGGCGCGAACTGGACAAAGGGAAAGGGGTGTAGCCACCCCTCTGCCCTGACCCACCCATAGGTGGGGCCACAGAGTAGTCCAACCCCTAAACTTAGTATAAGTATAGGAACCCAGTCCTTAGGACTTTAGATTATCCCTGGACGAAACTCTGAAACAGAATCCTGGACCTTCGACGCTCTACTCAAGATTAGAGGACAGAAGAATCTCCCTTGGGGTCAAGGAGTGACTCCCCTGCTTGGCAGGCACCAAAGACGCATCTGTCTGGTCTGCATTTCTGAAGCTCCCGTCGGACGCCGAAGTCTTCGCATCACCAGAGGTGAATTCTCAGACTTCCACGAGGCTACCCTGAGTCCCCAGCAAAGCTGAGGCCCGTAGCTATCGTGGGTAACGTGAGACCGTGACCCCTGGACACCGAGCACATTTGCAAGTGCATCCTCTTCTGGGTCTCCCACGAAGTCGTGCTTTGGGCTCCGAGTAGCCCTAGCCTCCAGCACCAACTGCACCGAAGATCACTGGCCTCAACTCCACGAGTGTCCTGTGAGCCAGATCCACGTGCGATGTCTCAAGGCTCCTTCGCGGTCGCTAGCCTGTTGGCTAGTAGCCCTTCACGAAGGCCAATCTTTTTCTTCTTGGGCATCCTGATTGCTCCAGGCCTGCCCTCACTTACCGTCACTGGGTGAGTTCCCCAGACCTTGCTGGTCTGCACCATCGACGATCTTCATCTTCATCGAGACTTGCCGTTGCCAAGGCTTGTTGGGTCCAATCCGGTCGCCGACACCTCAGCACTCGACAGACATCATGTACCAGCCCGAATCCTGCTTCTGATCGCCGACAACACCTCCTGGACCTCGTGGCTGAAGAGTTAAGATGACCGTCAACGCACCTGAAGCACTCGACATCGGTGGGCATCTGTCCATCGCCTTCCTGGTCACTGGCTAGTGACCCAGACTCTGTCCCCTCTGCTTTCAGGTTCTTCAGATCTCCGATCCACTCTTGGATCCACCCGGACACTTTCCACTTGGTCGCCAGCAGCACTTTGCAGCAGATCGCCATTCAAATCGACGACGAAACCCGACCCCGAAAGGCACCTATGCACCCGGCTTCCCTGGGTGAGGTAACACGAGTACTCCGGTGCTCCCGTGGGTAGAGACTCTAGAACGACCTTGTTCTCAAAGGGTTTGCTCCAAGTCCTCCTTTAAGTGTCCCTTTTCTTTAATTTCCTGATCGCGACTTTCCCCATAGAAGTTAACGGCGTATCGCGGTTGTGTATTTACAATGCACGCGTCCCCCGTGGGTCCCCTGTGTCACTACCTTGGGTGGTTCCTTGTGGTCCAAGCACTTCTAGAGGCTCTAGGCCTAGTGTCTAGTTCAGTCGTGGTTCTTATACCACTTTATTGGTATATGGTTTGGTACGCCCCTAGGGCCCAAACGTGTATTTGTGCTATTACTGTGTTTAAATAACTTATAAACTTGTGTACTTCGAACTCTAGCCTCATAAAGAGACTAGAGGGGTGTGTTTAGCAATAAATACATATATTTTGAATATATACCTGGTGTGGTGCTCTTTCATTTGATCACTCAAGAGATTATAGACTGGTAAAACAAGCTGCTTTACATTCCTTCAAGACTGAGCCTGAAGGCTGCTAGGATAGCTTTCAATAAGGTTGTCTTTAACCTATCTCCAATAAGGGGTTGTTTGGACTGGTGCAAGGTGCCCACTATAATTAGTGGACAGCATATGCCAGGCCAACTTCTCACAGCTTGCTTTCAAGTTCTCGTCTAGTGGTTTTGTTTGCTGGGTGCCAGCGCATTGGTGCAGTCTGAGACCTATTTGTCAAAGTGGTTGATGTCTCTGGCTATGTCTCTGGTGTGTTCAGACTGGTCTCACATAGGGTGTGTGACCAGTCTGTTTCGGGGGTATTGTTTCCGCTTTGGTGGGCTTGACTTGTGGAAGTCATTTTTTTGTTGCATGTGGTGTTGTTCTAGAAGTGGACGATGGTGTAGTCAGTCCAGGTGAGTGGCGTGGCTGTGCCGACCTTGATGTCGTTGAACAAGGTGAAAACTGGGGTGTCCGGTGGTGTGCATGGGTCCAGTGATGTGTTGTGTCAGACAGAGGTTGCCTAGGCTTTTCTAGGGGTGTGGCTGAGTTTGGATTAGTCTGATCGTCCCTTTAGTGGTTCAGGTCTCCAAGAAGGATGTAGGCTTTGGAGTCAATGGTGAAAGGGATGACAAAATCTGTGATGTTGGTGAAATTTGCTCTGCCCACTAGGGTTCTGTTTAGGGTGAAATTGTCTGAGATTCATTGTTTGAAGTGCAGGTGCTCCATGTAGTTTGTCTCATTTTCTGCTGACGTAGTGCAGTTGATGGTTTCCTTGAAAAATATGGCAATTTCTCCTCTGGATTTGTGATGGCGGTCTTGTTTGTATCTGGCCGATATAACCATGGCGATGTTGGAAGCCGACACTGCGGTCAGCCATGTCTCCTTAAGAAATAGGAGGTCTGGGGCATCACTTACCAAAGGTCCCAGATTTCCGTGCTGTGCTTGCTGAGTGAGCGGTTGTTGAGGAGCATGCATATCAGTGTCTCTTGGGTTGCATGCTTTGCTAGACAGAATGAGTTGTGCTCTGGGTGTTGCCAGTGTGGGTGTAGGTGGTGCTTATATGGCGGGTTGGTTGCTGAATGTGGAGTGGCAGTGGGTGCGTGAAAAGGGTCCTTCTGCGTTGTGCGGCGATGCAGAAATGCAGAGACTGGCATCTCAGGTTGAGAATCCAGAAGAGTGCAGTTGAGTATCTCTGAGTATCATTCGGGCCAGGGGTTCATGGTTCTGGGCACAGTTCAGGCACATACGGGCTTTCCTTTGGTGCAACTTTAGGGTGCCAGCAGCCACCATTAAGTAGGTCCTAGAAGGGAGAGGAGCGCAGGAGGGCAGTGGGTGAGGCTGGGGAGGAGTGCAGTCAACAGGAGAGCGGGAAGGAGCAAGAGGCACGAGGATCAGGTGAGGAATGGGGGAGGAGGAAAAAGACACAGAGAAGGCTGGAAAAGGGCGCAGGAGATGACACATGGAGACACAGAGTGCGAGCACAAACAACAAAAGCAGAGGAGTAGAGCACTTACAGGATACAAAGGTTGAGAAAGTAGCAGCACAAAGAGTCACAAAAGAGTGTGCGAGATATAAAATGGCATAAAAGGTCACAACAAGAGGGAGAGTGAAATGAAAAAAGGTACCAAAGGTCACAAAAGGGTGAGAGAAAGAGCACAAAAAGATCACAAATGTCACAAAGAGAATGGTGAAAAAAGGCGCAAAAAGTAACAGAGTGGGTGAGTGAGAGGGTAAGTGACGCAAACGGATCCGAGAGATTGAAAGATGGGACAGAGAGGTCAGAAGAGAGAGAAGTCAAAAGGAAAGAGAAGATTGTCAAAGCTTTAAACTCACACCGTTCCCAAAAGAGTAAAAAATGGTGTTGCTAGAAAAAGAATTAGGAATGACATGCAAGATTCTAAACTAAGAATTTGAAGCATAGGAACATGAATAATCTTTTCAAATAAAAAATTGGCACTTTTATCGAGTTAAAACACATCATCATACAAACACTGGAAAAAGTTATTTGGATCTCATGACTACAGATGTCATCAGCATTTAGCTTTCTTGATACTCAGAGCAGAGATGAATTCAAGAAGTTCATCCAGTATTCTCTGTGCAATGTTTATCGTCTTAAGTAGGGTGGGTTTACACAGGCATGGGTTCCAAGCTCACTGTGCCATAGGACTCAAGCTGCATCTCATTGGTAAGGCTGAACAAGGCCGAAAGAAGTCTGGGGAAGATCTATGAACTAGAACTCTTCTCTCTGATTAAACTGATGTAGGGAAAAACAGTAGGCTGCGCCTCACTGATAAAGCCCAAATAACTGGAAAAGGCATCTAGTTGTCTGTGTAAATCAGTGTAACTCACTGTTGAGACCCACCTATGCATCATGATCAGGCCACATATCACTAGGGTGAAATTTTGTTAGGTTTGCTTGAGGGCAAACTGCACTGAAGATGCCTACATATACCAAAACAGATCTGGGATTGTCTGGGGTTGCTTGTGTTCCTGTGATGTAGCTTAGGACTTGTGCTAAACAGCCCTTTTGGTTTGGGCCAAGACTGAATTGCACATGGTTGGCCTCAGACAGTGGTGGCATTGGAGATCTAAGAACAATGGGCGTGCACGCCCCCAGTGTTTTTACCAGTATCTGAAATTAATTCGAGCATTCCACCCATACCTTTTCCTTGTTACCAAGATGGTGTTAAGCACATCATGCGAGCTATATTTGTGCCCAAGGAGGGTGATCTTCATAGAGAGAACTGGGTAAGGGACAGATTTGCAGTCACTAAGAGGCAAGACAACAATGTTTGTAAGTCCAGAGCCCTAATGTTTAAGCAGTCGTTTACACTACAGCTGTCTGTGCTTGATCGCTCTGTGTGGCTCGATGGCATTGGCAAGCAGTATATATAGCAACTAAAAGTGTGTTTTATCTGCGCATTCAGCGAGCTGGTAACAAGCTCCATCTTCCCTCCACCGAGCTTCCATGCTCCCCAGGGTAGGAGGCACTTGACGAGCTGCACCTGTGCATGGGTTTTCTTACTCTGGCCTTCTGAACCCGTTACAGGTTGATGCACACATTTTTCGCATGGTGCGGGATGTGTTGGACCCATGAAACAGCCTTTGTTTTCTTTGATGGATTGTGTCATTAATAATTCAATTACAAATAAATCATTATTTCCTAACATTAACAAAACAATTATTATTATTAGTAGTAGTAGTAGTCGTATTATTAGTAGTATTAATGTTATTATTATATAATTGGCAGATTGTATTAATCGAATATAATAATAATAATAATAATAATAATAATAATAATAATAATAATAATAATAAATAATAATAATAATGATGATGCAACTATAACTTGCCAAGGTGCACGCTGGCTTCACTGCTAATGTTTTCATCTTCCTGTTGTTCGCTGAGGAAGTGGCCTGAAGGAGCGCTTTCCTCGTCGCCAGCTGTAGTGTCATCTTGGTGAGTGCATTGGGCTGTAACTTCATGATGAAGGGGTTTCTGCGATGTTTGTGCTGCTTAAAACGCTTTACTAAGTCTGGCACTTCTCGTTTGGCGCCTCGGTGCTTCCTCTGTACTTGAAGTGGTTGAGAAATTGCTGCGTTTGTCTCTCTTCTCACTAATGTCTTGTTAATTGTGCCAAAGCTGGAGACATACTGAGTGTGCCTTTAATGGAGGTGAGGTGGGCGGGGGGCGTGGCCGTAATTTAAGTGCTTCCAAAACAAAAGCGACCAAGATGCTGAGACTGTCATGAGGAAGTTGAGGAACAAAATAAGCACTTTTCTCAAAGAGGGCACGTGTTCATAGGGCTGATAGGCATTAAATGCAAACATATTTATATTGTGATGTCTACGGTCGAGCGATGTATCATGCACGTAGATCAAAAGGCATTCATTGTTCTTTGTACTGTAGATATGGTTGTGGTGTCGTGGACTGGTTTCTGTGTATTGTATCTTCTTTTTCCTGCTCTTTCTTAAAGTCACCTCATAGTTATGCATCAGAGCATATCGATGCCTCTGAAAACGTCAACAGAAATGGCTGAGTCGCAGAGCTTTTTCAGGTCGCAAATGGGCATGCGCCCATCAAAAATACTAAGGGGCAGATTTACAAGGAAAGTGACTCAGTGCGTGCCGCAAGCCATTTGGCTGCGCCGCACTGAGTCACTTTCAAAGCACAGGAATGTGACATATTTACAACAATATGTCACATCTCTGTGCTTCCCCCTGCGCTGGCGCACAAACTGCTGCCATGCGCCGGCACAGGCACCCTTGCACCATGGTGCAAGTATGCCTGAGTCATGGGGAGATTGTTTATGTGCAGGACGGGTTTCCTTCCTGCACATAAGCAATCTGAAATGGCGTTTTTCAACTTCTATAGAGGCAGATTTACAAGCCCCTTGCGACACTTTTGCGCTGCAGTTGCGTCACTTTTGTGATGCAGTGGCGGCATAAACAATGCGCCACGTTGCGACACATTTACAATGTGATGCATCTAGGGAGATGCGCCACGTTGTAAAGCCCTGCACCACATTATACCTGGGTCAGGTATAATGTATGCAGCGTGGGCGTTCCGACGCAAGAAAGCCTTGCAAAAGTTTCTACTACACCACTGCGTCAAAACCTTATGGCTGCTTGAAGCAGGTGTAAGGAGTGAGCAAGCACAATAGGTATAGGCCTTCCTGAGCATTGCTGGAGTCGCATCGTGCTTGCAACACGACTCCAGCAATGCGTAACCTTTGTGCCAACAGATGCGTGATGCATCTGTCAATCCTTGCGCCACGGTGCGCTGCATTGTAAATGCGACGCATCCATGGTGGCGCAAGGGTTTTTTGCATGTCGCTAGGAAACTGACGCATCTCTGCTATAATGCAGAGATGTGTCAGTTTCTTGTAAATCTGTCCCATAGAACTTGCAAAACGCCATTGTTTTACTGATTCTTTACGTGCAGGAAGGGACACCTGCCTGTACATAAACAATCACCAGAGGTGATTTCCTCTTTCTATGTGTGCTGCAGAATGCTGGGAACAACCACAGCAACACCCATGTAACCCCCCTTTCATGAAAAGTGTTGCGTGCAAAGGGGCCATATTTAAAAGAACAGGAAAAGTCACGCAGGGTGGCTTTTCCTGTCCTTGTAAATATGGGGCACTAAAATGGGCCGCAGGTGCGTCACAAAAAGTGAGGCACTGGAGGCGCAACAGGCGTGTAAATCTGCCCCAAGGTGTATCGAGTGTCAACTGTCCAAGACTCATCAGAAAAGAAGCACTCGATGCGGAAGTGCGTCAAGTACCGCAAGAGCATCAATCAGGCTGCTGTGTGCAAACCTGCACTGCAAGTGGGTGACTTTTTTTATGCCTAAAGTGGATCTAGCTGGCAAAAATACGCACAGCTACAAATCACAAGCTTGCTTCTTTGGTTTGACTTGATTCTCTTATTTGGTGATTCGCTAATTGGAAAGTACCTCAATCGCAGACCTCCAGCCGGTTCCTTGTCCACGGTACACGCGTTGGGGGTTTGTTCACGTGAACAAGTGTTTGACGAATGCATGTCAGAAGTGTGCAAAAGTACAAATGTGTTCTTTTAATTCGTGTGAAAGCCTTTCTCCTGCACAAATCCTTCACATAACACACGAGGTAATAATCTATCATATTCCCAAGGGAAAACACAAACTTTTACTTTTTACGTGAGTGAGATTTCAGGGGGTAAATATGTGAAAATCGAAATCTGAATCAGGCCGAGCAAAAATGTTAAAACTAGTTCTCCCCACGCCACATGAGTCCATGACAATAACTGGCTATGACTGTGAGGGTGTTGGCTCGTGGCAGCCAAGCCTCCTCTACAAGTAGCCCCCTGGCCTGCAGCCTCTCAGGATGGCCGAGATTGGTAGAATAGCCAGTCTGGCCCAGGCAAACCTATGAGTTTATGGGCATTCGCCAGACCCTCATATTCCTAAAATGCCCTCTATATTCTGGCAAAGTCACTACAATTCCAGTTGCGATCACGTCAACCCACGGGCAGGTTCTCCGAGTGCCCGTATTCCTAGATCTGACCTGTGAGTGGAAATGTTGATAGGTCCTGATTGTGGAAATGCTTAGAAACACGTAAATTGCACTTCCGTGAACAAACAAGTGCTGAATTTCGGTCGAAGGTGAATGGGAGGAAACATAAAGGAAGACGGCGGCTGAACTCGCAAACAATCTCATTTGCATGTGTCCTGGGTGCGCCCCCACAGTAGACGGAGCTACGCACATTAGGCCAGCACACACAGTGGAGCAATGGAGGTCTCCCCAAATGTGTTCACGAGCGGTTCCCGACCATGACTTCTTAGTGAGTCGTGCCCTACTAAACTTCAAATGATTCAAAATTGATACGCGCTTTTAGTTTTTGGTGGTTTGGGGCTGCATTCACAGTGTACGGCTTCAGTGCACTATAGCGTGTGATTTATGGGACGGCTATGATCATTATTACTTGAAAATGAGTGTTATGAGGACTATAGGTTTTTAATCTTCATTGCGTGCATTCAACACATGTATGTTTGCTAACACTCAAACGTCCTAACACCCTATTTCCCCTTAACTCTCGCGCACTTGCACACAATTACACACTTATTCACACATACCCTCAGAAATCCTCACACTTACGCTATCATACACTAGTCACTCAGGCACCCTTCTTTCCACTCCCACACGTATTGGCTCACACACTGCATCAGACTTAATTAGTCACATATTTACCCACCTCAAATTCCCTCTCACTCACACTTGTTCACTCACACACACACACACACACACGCAATGTCACACACTGCCTTAGACATTCTCGTTCTCACACTTCCACCCTCATTAAAATAACTGGTAACTTTGACCCCGGCTTGTATGGTAGCTCAGGGCTTGGAAAAACGAAGCCTTTGTGAGTTACATCCGAGGGTCCACTAAGAAATAGGTCTTTACTGGTAGAATCTGAGTTGGGTCGGTGTGTAACTGAGGTATAAGGGACCTCAGTTACTCACTGACTAAGCTCACTCCCAGTCACTGACACTCTTCAGACTCACTTCACCACTCGCACACTCTCCTTGCCATTATCTTACCAAACAATTTACACACTCACACTCCACCACTGACTCCTTCAGACATCCTCTTACACGCTTGGAAACATACAGGTTCACACGCACGTTTTGCCACTCGTACACTTCCTCGAGGTTCAGACAGGTCTCTCTCTCCCACTCACTCGCTCACCGCCTGGGTCTCACTCGCACACTCCCTCGGAGGCTCAGTTCTCCTCTTTCTCCGCTCACTGCCTGGGCCTCACTAACACGCTCCCTCAGTCTCACACCTCCCTTTATCCCACTCACTAACTGGGTCTCGCTCACACTCTCCCTCGGCGTCTCAGATCTCTTTTTTCTCCACTCACTCACTTGCTGGATCTCACTCACCCACTCCCTCAGAGGTTCAGCTTTCCTCTTTCTCCACTTACTCACTCATGGGTCTCACGCGCACACATCCTCCGACCTCCTCTTTCTCCCACTCACTGGCTGGGTTTTACTCGCATAATCCGTCAGAGTCTTTCTCTAATCACTGACTGGGTCTTACTCGCATAATCCGTCAGAGTCTTTCTCTAATCACTGACGGGGTCTCACTCGCACAATCCCTCAGGTCTTTCTCTAATCACTGACTGGGAGTCACACACTCCCTCAGAGGCTCAGATCACCTCTTTCTCCACTCACTGACCGGGTCTCATTCGCCATCTCCCTCACTCGGCCTGTTTTTCATCATGTAACGAAAGCGGGGATGTCGGGTGAGATCATGTGTGAAGTGAAGCGGGTAACAAGGTCGTGGGCAGCTGTGGTAGGCCCAGCAAAAGAACTTTATTAGGTAAATCATTTCCTAGAAACACGCGGTTGGCAAAGCTTCTCCGAGTTCACGGAGGTCAAGGTTCAGAGATAGCGTGACATGTGACCTTCACACGTTCCCCCGTCGCCGCACACCGCGCGCCGCCGTCTGTCCTTGTGGAGTTTCCCTCGTCGAGTGTGTATTTTGCCATCTACTGCACAAGCCGCTGCTAAGAGATTCCTCCCGGTAGGTGATAACAAAACCTTGACCGCAGGCTACTCGTGTCAAAGCCCTGAGCCGTTTCTCTTTCCGCTAAAAAAATGACCTCTGCCCTTCGACAAAACGCAGTAAAAAACCGTAGGGCTTGAAACAGATTATTCGGTCGGTAACTGCGTCAAAGGCGCTGCAACTTTCACAATCGGTGGCGTTTTGAAACCAGCAACCTGTGTTTACTGACAATAAAAACAGACGCCCTTGTCTTTGGAGAAACAGATGAGAACCTGCGAACTTCCATCCGAACCCTGCTGCACTCTACGCCCAGTGGCACACGTGGCGTCCGCTAAAGGGGCACTCGCTGGCCCACAGAGCATTCGTTTCTGGCGGATTTATTTTTTATTTCTATTTGTTTATTATTTCGATCCAATAAAATCTCGTTCTGTTTAATTTCTACCTAAATGTGATTATTTCTCTGTAGAATATGTGTATTGAATGGCCAGAAAAATGTTTTAATTGTAAACATGTGAGGCCATGAGCAAAGATGAAAAATGGACCGTATTTTTGTGATTCTCGATAGATAGAGATAACTCTTAGTGTCTCTATTAGACCTTCAACTGTCGCTCGGCGGGAACCACGAGACGATTTATTATTATTGTTGTTATTAACATAATTATTATCATCATCGTTAAGAGGCAGTGCATTTTAGATACAGTAAAAAGTGACTTCTAAGTGGCCTCTTATTGGCAATCTAATCAGAACATATTAAAGTAAATTATTAAAAACATAACGACAAATATCTTGTAAATGAGCATGCTAGTCATTGTATTTTTTCTTTAATTTTACTGATCTTTAAAAGTAAAATTCAAATAATTAAAGTAGATGTACAAAAATATTGCAGTGTTGTCATAGACACAGATAAAAAAAATGTTTTCGTTATTGTGCTTGCATTGTAGTACATAAGGACTACCAATACGGCATTACACGGGGGATTTGCTGCATTTAAGAAATTTAAGAAAAAAATCATAGTTGCTATAGATGTTATCAACGCTCCACCCCCTCACGCTTTTACTAAGTCAACCTGTGGGAAGACAATCAAAAACAACTGTATCTTAAACCGGCCTATACAGGCAACGAGAATACACAGTAAACAGTGCCTGCGACACTCGGTGCACGAGAAAAAATCACGCCTGTCACACACAGAGACATTACTACATTCTGCAGCAGAAATGTTGGAAGAACGCGCATTCTTTGGCCGGATTCATTTATTTTGAACTAATCTCGAAAGACAAGTTTGCAATTCGCCGTTAAAAAATCATGATAATAAATACAAATAAGCATTGCAATTTCGATAGAAAGAAAAAACAAAAAAAGCATAAATTGATTTTTTTAAACGAATGTACGTTTTAATTCTCTTTGGAGAAAAATGAGCTATCAGTAAAAAAATCCGCAGTCTTTTTTGCAAGGATATGATAAGAAAAGTGCTTCTGAAGAAACTGAATATTTTCTAACTTTGGAAACTGCCGATACAGGTACCGTGATCCATTTAGAAGTAATGAACTTGCATTTATGTTTCCTTTTAAAAGATGCAAGAGGGGAATGTGTTTGAGCCTAGAAAGCAGGTTGTAAAGTCTCCACCGTACCATAAAAGTAAATACATTGGCGAGTGGTGACTCCTGCCTCGCCCGTGGCCCAGTGCACCACGGGTTCTCGCAGAGGGGATGGATGTCCGCCAGGGGGCGCTTTTTACACATCTCCGTCCACAAGGTTGAAGTATTTGCCCGGGTTCGGGAAGCAGAAGTAGGGGATGGTACCCCCGGGGTACAGGAGAGGGAAGGAGACCGGCAGCAAGCACCTGCCCAGGAAAGAGCTGTCCTTGTACATCCCCGGGACCGACCCTGCCTGCACCATGTCCACTGCATGGTCCGCGGACCCTGGACCCTCCATCTCCGCGGACATCTGTCTCTTGAGCTTGTTCCTGCGGTTCTGGAACCAGATCTTGACCTGGGTCTCGGTGAGCTGCAGAGAGCTGGCCAGGCAGGCCCGCTCGGCGCTGCTCAGATAGCGCTTCATGTCGAAGTTGGACTCCAGCTGGAAGATCTGGCTCTTGGAGAAGATGGTCCGCGTCTTCTTTTTGGTGACCATGCTGCCCGGTGTGGCGGCGTCGCGGGCCGGGGGCGCATCGTCAAGGCTGTCGGGGCTGCCAGCCCTGAAGTCCAGCAGGCTTCCCTTGGGAGCGTAGTCTCTGGTAGTGCCGAGGCCTTGATCCAAGCGCGTGAAGCAGGGTCCGCGGCCTGCAGGGGGACAAAGACATCAGCTTAGGCCCACAGTGATGCACCCCTAGATTACCCCAATGATGCACACACAGACTCGCCGACCATACAAATGGCAGTGTGGCCTTTGCAACTGTAGTAACATCCCAGTATACCAGTGCCTTAGCAGAAACACTTCCAGCAACGTCATCCAGTTGACATGCATAGCTGACAAGTTTCCCCGTTCTATGTGACACACATTCAACATTACCTTTTAGATAACGGTACACTGTGCGCGGCCAGGGACTTACAGACTCGCCTTTGCTAGCATGAGCACGTGTTTAAAAGCAGCAGCATGCAAAGTGATGGTGGCTAAATTGACAGGGCTGCCTGAATGTGACGTATGACATCCCTTCACTGTATGTACATTATACGGCAAAGAGCACAGTGAGACCCGACTTCGGATGCACTTCTTCATAATGCCGTACAATAGCTACAAGGTTCACTGGCACCAGAAATGTACGGCACGCATTCCAAAACGAACACAATTGGAGATTACAAATCATGGACTGAGCCTAAAACATGGAAATATAAAATGACACATCGTGGGACTGTGAGTTAAGAGATCGCTGCTGAAATCTGGCGTGCTCTGCGCGTCACGAGGTATCCGAGCAGCACCCTTGCGAGGTCTGTACATTGAGTACAACTAAACAGGCTGCTAGTTACTAGTAAATCTAGGGGCGGATTGCAAGCGCTCAAACATTTGCGCGCTACACGTAATCCGGAGCTGTTATTTACATCAGTCAGAAATTGTGTACGAAGCGCTAGATACAGGGGAAAGACTATTTATAATGATAGAGATTGGGTCTGTAATCAATCAGCACGAAAGACAGAGCTCATAAAACCACTGCGTTTCATGAATTTTTTTTTTTTTACCATAACAGAAGGGTGTTTGACCATAACAAAGCGCTGCTGGCAAACTCGCACTCCAGTTATTCTCCAATGTTCAAAAGTTATCAACCATCCACGATGGCCGTTTTATCTGAAAAGTTCTGCACATTTGACTCTGTTCAAATATCGAGATATGTGGAGACATTTAAAAAAAAAAAAATTGCAAAGGGAGGCAGAGTGGCCCTCGGACGGGCTAGAGGCTATGTTACGGAGGGGTGGGGGGTCAGGGGGGGGGGGCATATTCGCAGCACAGAAAGCATTGGAAACGGCAATCGATGCCTCGGTTAGTAAAGAAACAGCAGTAAAGTGGACCCAGAAGGATACGGCAGCAGATACCACAGGCCACACTTTGAGGTTACAAGGTACGTTTGGCTGAATTCGCGCGCTTATGGGTATTTACCAGTGCTGGTGTCAAGTGATGCCCCCTCTTCCTCCTCATCTTCCTCATCCTCCTCTCTCCGTCTCGCATAGGCTATGGGGTTCTCCCTCGGGTGACTCCTGGGCGTCTCGGGGTAGCTGGGACTGTTCAGCTTCAGAATGCTCTCTATGGTGAACTTGAGCGCCAGCGGCCGGTGCGCTTCCTTGCCGGCGCTCATGTTATGGCCACTGTAGAGCCTCCGCGGTAGTGGGGCCGCTGGGAGAGTAGGTGGGAGCGTCAGACCCGCAGCTGAAGCAGCAACATCCCGTCGCGAGACCCGTAGCCCCTACACTGAGCGCAGAGGTGGGGGTGAATCGGAAGATGCTCTCGCAAGCGCACTGACATCCAAGTGCGCGCAGGAAGTGCGCCTGTGGGAGCACAGGGCGGAGGCAGCAGCAGCCGGCCGACCCTCCCTTTGGCACCGAGGCGGGGGAGGGGCCGCGAAGAAGCGGAGTTCGGGCAATGGACAGTCTGGGAGCTGGCAAGCTGCTCCAGGAGAAGAGACATCGCACGGAATAATGATAGAGCTTACAGTGTTCTCAAATAAGAGCGTAGACGAGTCTTAGCAGTTAAAAAATTGAGAGAATGTTGATTCCGCCTCTTTCAGTAAAAGTTAAACTAAACCTAGGATGACCAGATTTTAACATCCAACAACCGGGACATTTCACAAAAATAGAAATAAGGACTAACGTTTTTCATCAACCGAGGAGCACGCAATCAAGCGCTCAGCAGCATAGAAGCACACACAATCAGGCACTAAGGAAGGTACTAAATAAAACGCAGTTTTTAAACCCGGTATCATACCTGCTAATTAAACTGCTTTATAATAACAGCTGTTAACTAGTCCTGCTTTGGGAGACATAAAATGTGCATCCAACAAAATTTCCCACGTATAGCGGTGCACTCATAGGTAGAAACAGCAATAAGTAAAAGATAAGTAAGTATAAGTAAAAGGATAAAAATAATTTTAGCCGGAAGGGGGAGGTGGGAATTTGGCCGGTAGTTGTTGGGGTCTGTAGGGTTCAGGCTGGGTTTTTTTAATATTGGGAGAATATAGGCTTTTTCTAGATCGATGGAAAGACTCCTGTTGGGAACATGGAGATAAAAAATATCTGAGAGGTTGCTAGCTATGATTGTGGGTGCTAATTTGAGTACTCCGATAGGGCAAGGGTCTTGGTGGACCCGGATTTAGAGCTGGTGAGAAGTTTGGCCACTTGGTCAGGAGTCGTAGAAGAGAATTCAGTCAAAGGAGCATAAACCAGGTTTCCTAGGGACATGGCACTCCCGAACTTTGCCTGAACAGAGTTGTCAAGGTCCTGAAAGATTTTGTCGACTTTATCTCTAAAACTGAACGCTACGCTATTGCAGAAGTCTTGGCTAGGGGCAGTCACATTGTTGCTGGGGCCGGAGGAGAGTTTAATCACTACTTGAAATAGTTCCTTAGTGGAATTTGAGGCTGAGAAAGTGGATTAAAGTGAAAGTGCTCTTCCAGGAGTATATGTGGAGAAGAGAGAGGCTATGTAGCTTGTCGAGGGAAGGCAGTATAATGCCTTGTGGCAAAAGCACAGGGCCATACAAACACAGTGCGTTCACATCAGTAGCCAATAAAGAGAATATCCAATATCAGGTGGCAGTGTATGAATGAGATGAGCCAGCAGTCGTACTAAATGGGAGCTACAGTAGTCCAACCTACTGATGAGAAAGACCTGGACCTTTAGCATAAAGAAGCATGTTGGTAATTTGTGTTCCAAAAGAGAGGTTGTGGTGGCATGAAACTGGTTTATTGGTTGAGAAGGGTGGTAGTCCCACTCATGCAACAACCACAATCCTTGTCAGAGTGAACCACAAAAGTCACTAAACTAACCTGTGCTTAACCCTCTGGTTAAGCACAGGCTTAACTTAGAGGCACTGGGCAAAATATTTATGCAGCACACAAACAGTAATAAAGTGAAAACACAGCACAAGAAAAATCCCAAACTATTTTAGAAAAGAGGCAACATTTTAATGCAAAAAATGACACCAAAACAAATTAAATCCAAACAGTGGAACAGGAGTAATGATTTTTTAAAAAGTTTTAGTGAAATCCAGTGCTTAAAAGATCAAAGTGACAACCACAAGTACCTGGTCGTGGAAGACCGGGTCAAAGTCAAATGTTAACGCCGACTGCGATGGAGCACAGGTCGGATACAAGGGTGGATTAGGCCCATACTCGGCTTACCGTCGGACGTAGAACAATTTCTGAAGAAAAGTTTTGGAGAAGGTAGAGTTCAGCAGGGTAAGCCCACAAGCTGAGTCCTAGGAGGAGTCATCAACGATGGCAGAAAAAATGTTCTGAGTGGGGAAATACTAGATTTCCACGTCCAGGAGATCGTCGTCAGTGATATGGAGGTGGTCATCATCGGGCCTAGTGAAGGCTTTTACCGTCAGATTTAGACAACGTTTTGGAAGTCAAAAATCTCCAGCAGGACGAAGCTGCAGGCTGTTTCCAAAGACGGCGCCATGAGGCGGGAAACAATCACTAGGTGGTCCCGCTGAACAGGATTTGCTGCTGCAGAGAAGAACGTAACTGGAGCTACCGCTGAGTCAGGTCAACCAGTAATACACCTTGGGTGATCAGCTAGCAGGAAAGTCCTTATGCTCTGTCAGTTCTCCAGGAAGATTTTGTTGAAAAAGTTTCTAAGTTCCAAATTTTAGGGTTAGGCAGGAGCAGTACCACCAACACTTCTACCAAGGGTCCAGGACCTGTGGGGAACCACTGGTGGGGTTAGGACTCACTCCAGCAGAGGCCAGCAGTAGAGTTCAAGGCCTTAGGAGCTTGTTTTGCCCCTGTAGCTCACACACCTCTGGAGGTCCTGGGTTAAAGGAGAAGGTCCAATTCTCCCTCAGGGAGCAAGGCTGTCCTTCAAGCAGCCGGACAGTCCTCTGGTATCAGCGGGCAGTCCTCTGGTGACAGAGCAGTCCTTCTGAAGTCTTCTACAGGTCCAGGAGTGTACTAATGAGTGGCTCACTTGGTCCAATAGTTATGCCTGGTGCCAACCTTTGTGTGTCCTTTGTGTGTCATACCCCCAAATCTGGTTTGGGAAAGTTCTTGCCTTCCCCTTTCAAAGCTGCAGGAAGTCTGGGGTACCAATAGGCTGGTGTCAGGGTTCTTTGTGAGTGCTGGAGGTAAACCCTTTGAAGTGTAAGTGGGGTGGGGCACAGCTCTGCCCCCAGCCATCCTGGCAGGATGCCCCATCCTGTCCTCAGCTAGTAGCCCTTTGTGTCACTCCCTGGGAGGAATACACAAACCCCAACAGCAGAGCCATTCACAGTCATGTGACCATGGACACTGGCAGAAAACACATTTGGTTAGGACATTAAAATGCAAACTTTCTGGGGGGCGTGGCCAAGGGGTCCGACATGGCGGACACATCTTAGACGAGCTCCGTGGGCTCGTTCGATATCCTGTTAAATATCCTAGTCATCAGCGGTTCTGGACTTCTCCAACCCTTGGATAACGTGCCGGACGCACTGTGGAGTAGCTGGAGGCCCGCTCCGCGACGATTGCAGCTGGAGGATCGGGGATCGGATTCGCGCCCTTGCCCGCTGCTGCACTGCTGCCGCGCCGGAGCTGGATCAGCGGGGCTGCGCACTGGAGTCCGGCCGCTGCCTCTGAGACTGGAGCAGGTGGCGTGGTGCCCCCGGACGCCCCATGTGAGTCCTCCATTGGTGCTGCCCGCAGTCTGTCCTCAGCGGGACCCCGTGATCAGAGGACTCCGTAGAGCCTGACGTGGGCCTTATCAGCTCCCCGGGCTGGCGGCCATCTTGCGGGCGCATTGAACGCGTTGGAAACCGCAGCCCGCGGCGGTGACACAGCATTACGGGGGCCTAGCTGAGGCTAACACTGGGCCCCCTGCTTGAAATGCTGTCGTGCCCCGGCGGGTGCTGCATGGGGCATTAGACGTCGCCTGGATCGCCTATAACGGGTCCCGGGCCTCTGTGGCGGCAGCCCGGTTGGCAGTGGCTGCCGGTGCTAGATTCTTCGGACAATAGGGTCGGGAGCGGCGGCCCTCGACCCTCTTCTGGGCCGCATACTGGGATCTGAAGGCAATGCGGTGAGTGCAACTGGTTCCCCGGCGTTACCTGCTGCGAGTGGGGTGCTGTTGGAGCCCACTTGAAGTAGTGGCGGTGTAGTGGGGTTTCCCCCCCTCCTGAAATTACCCTTGGGCCTGCTGCTGTCCTGTGTGACCACCTCTCCTTGTACAATTGGACGGACATCGATATAGGTGCAGTGGGGGCTGCAGCGGAGTAGTTGCTGGTGAACGTGGCGGGGCTCCTTGTGTGGGCCCCCCCCCGGGAGATCAGGTTTGCGACAAGAGCGTACAAGTCTGCTCGGCTGAGGATCCTCCTTGGAGTTGGCGTGTGATCCCCATTTGTTGAGGCCTGCTGAGATTTGCCTGGGACCCAGCGGCGGTCACTGAATACTGGAATTGCATGACGATCGGGCGGATTGGTGACACCCATTAGGGGGGCACAGAGGCACCTGTGCGCAGAAGCGGCCGGGCTATGCCTAGTGCGGCCTGTGTGCAGATTGCCTCTGGGCCTGTCTTCCCGCCGATCTGGTACGGGACGAAGGACTGGACTCCCTGCTGCGGGTGTGCTGCAGGTGCAGTGATAGCGGCTGACTATACCTAGTGGCGCCATACTCCTCATCGTTGGGTCATTGTCTAATCGCCAACATTAAAAATGACCAGAGACAAATTATCAAAGCAGAGCACTCTGGATCGCTATGCGGGGCCTGGGGCACACGCACCGGAGACATCGAGCCAGAGCCCTGCTGGCCCGGACAATACTGCCTTGCTGGCGGCGATAACTCAGTCCCGCGAGGCCCTTGAGGCCAAGATCGGAGAGGTGGGATCTGACGTTGCTCTCATCCATCAGGACTTACGTAAAGCGGTGGATAGGATCACTGAGGCCGAAACCCGCATCTCCATCGTGGAAGATACAGCTGTGTCTCTCCAGGCACGGGTGACCTCGCTGGAGTCCATCACGAAGGGGCTGGCGATCAGGGCGGAAGATGCCGAAGGTAGGGCACGGAGGAACAACCTATGCTTTGTAGGTTTTCTGGAGGGATGTGAAGGCAACAGCATGGAGCAATTCCTTGCGAAATGGATAGCGAGTTGCATCCCTCAGACGGCATTGTCGCAGTGCTTTATTATTGAACGTGCGCACCGTACCCTAATGCAAAAACCTCCACCCGGGGCTCGGCCACGATCCGTTATTGCGAGACTCTTGAACTTTCATGATCGCGACGCCGTCCTTGCACAGGCCAGGCTGGCGGGCAAACTCCACTTTTGACTCTCATCATATCTTAATTTTTCCCGACTATACACGCCTGGCACAACAACGACGCCAGTCCTTCACAGCTGCTAAAGCCCGGCTGCGGGACCTTAAAATCCAATATGCCCTGCTTTTTCCGGCCAGGCTGCGAGTCGTTTACAAGTCACGTACTCATTTTTTTTATACTCTGGAGGAAGTTTTCACCTGGATGGATGAGAAACAGAGACACAGGCCGCATACTCCACCACGGTTCGATTCTGAATCATCGTCCAGGGAAGCATCGGGACAAGCGGCCAAGCCTAAGGTGAAATCCACTCGTAGATCACGCTCAAGACGCCGTTCCAAGCCGCGGAGTGCCTCTGACTCCCGGATAGCAGAGACTCGGCGAGACCCATCACCAACATGACTTGAGGCTGGAGAACTTTCATTATAATGGTTACAGTGCTGACAACATTTGCTTTTTTTCACGGGCCTACGTGAGGCCCACCCCCCGTAACTCTTTTCTCAGTATCTGAGAACTATATCTATGTTCAGGGTCAGTTTCTTTGGGAACCTTTGGTATGGGGTCGTGCCCTGCTCCCATTGGGGCAGGTGCGCGACACATACCGCGACAGATGCTTCAACTGTTTTGAGGTATTGGGTGGGGTGGGTGGGGGAGGGGTTGGGACTGTTAAAAGTTGTTGATAATACTGTGTCCTATTCGCTTATTTCTGTGGTCTATATGCCCTGTGGCAAGCCGAGAATTCACTCTTCTATTAGATGCCGTGCCCTGTAATGGACCCCGCTGGTAGGCTTCAGGTGGTTAGTTGGAACATACAGGGGCGTTAAATCAGATCAAACGAGGTGCGATCCTTAGACAGGCCAAGCGTGCCACGGCTGATGTTCTCTTACTGCAAGAGACCCATCTTATGGGCACCAAGGCGCTGTGCCTCGCTCGTTTTGGCTATATTCAAGTTTTTCATGCAGAGTTCACCAGGGGCTCCCGAGGGTTGGCAATCCTCATTCACCGCCGAATCCCTTATGTACACTCTAAAACATGGGTACTCACAAACGTTTTCTCGGGGGCCAAAATTACAGTCTGGCTTGTGGCCGAGGGCCGCACAGATGGGCCTTCGTGATGGGGTGGGCTCGGTGGGAGAGGCGGGGTCAGTAGGGGCAGGGCTACTTGGGTGAAAATAAAATCACCCCCTTTTCAAAACATGACTAGACAACGCTGTATTTGGAAATGCGATATATGTGTGTATGTAACTCGAATAAATGCTGTCAATATTTTTATTGGGGTCTGTGTGTTTCTGACCATAGTTTTCTATCTTTGCCTTGTTTTGCCAAAAACCTAGTTCCCTGCTCTTAGGCCCTCAGTTGCGCAGATACTTGGACACACCCTTCATTTGTCTCTCAGAAGACACAACTCATACCCATATGCCTCTTAAAGTCGCTATGAACAACCCTTAATGGCCCTGTTGAGAGTTTACAGTACCATGCCCCAAGATCATCCAGCAAAACTCAGAAGCGTAAATGCAAAGTACATTGATAGAGGTAGGTTTTCTGTCCTCTGTCCAGCCAGCTGTGCACACCCCAGCTCATGAAACTTACCACATGCTTGTAACCTCAGGCAATACAAGCATCAGTGACAGCATGCTGTCATATTCTTAATGGACCGAGAAAGTACATGCATAAATGGTCCCATGCTGTAATGTGCATGCTTGGGCCCACACAATACATGCATTCATGTTCTTGGGCTGTAATACACATTTACAATGGCAAAATGCCCGGCATAATGGGCAAGAGATGTGCTGCCGTCTCACGCTGCCTTCTCCTAGTCAATGAGCTGGCCCAATAATGCAGCAGAGGTATTGTAGTGTCATCTCCAAAATGACTATCATCTCAGGTAGGTGCATATCATTTAATAATGATGCAGGTATCAGGCAGTACGTCTACTACTATTCTTCCCTATTCTTCCATGTGCCCCACACTCAATTACTCTGCTCTTAGGTTCCGCTGTGATCCTAGGTTTTCACTCTGTCCCTGCACTCTGACCCTACCGGACCCTACCTTATGTGTGTTTCATGCTTGCCATATTCCTCTACTTTACCCCCTCATCCTACCTCTACCCACCACTTTGGCCTTAATAATTCACTTTTTTCCTGACCCGTCCCGCAGCCTGGCAGTCTGTCACAACTTTACACTTCTATAGTTTTACCCTCAATGTACACCACTTATTATACCTCTCCCTTTCCCCCTACCCATCATTATTTCCTTATCTCATAAATGCCCCTCACACTTTCCCTACCCCCACTTTCTATTACCATCATCGCAATCTGCTCCCAGTACCTATTTGCTGAGCTCATAAGCTTCCTCTGTCTGACCCTCCAACCTCATGATTACACCCTCTTCATTCTGCTTATACTCATTTCCTGGCGCTTCTATTTCACTACGCTCATAGCCTGTCATTTTGCACCTACTCTGGCCCCAATTTCTTAAACTGCATTCTCTCTCCACACCTTGACTGCTCCTGCTCTCCCTCCACCAAACTCGATCCCTATCTGGTCACATCTTTTAGGTGCCACACTTGTCTACTTTTGTCAGCATTATTTCTCTCACTCTCCTCATAAGCTCTCAAACTGCCTGCTCTCTAATTGTGCCCTAACACCTCATCCTATGCCTAACCTTGCATTGCACGCTAACGCACCACTCTGCGCCTACCCTCTCATTGTGCCCTACTGTGTTACTCAGTGACTACCCACACATTGTGCCTGTACACCTTCGCTCTACTGAAGGTTTACTCTACTGATAAGCCAGTCACTTTGTCCTTCCTGAAGTTCTGCTTTACACCTTCACTCCACTGCTTCCCTTCACTCTGCTGCTAGCTCATAGCTGTTGCTTCCATTATTGTGTTGTACCCCTCACTATTTCCTTGCCCATGTCCCTGATTTAGCACTCACCTTCCATATATATCGCTCAATATAGTCCTTACGTGTAAATGAGATGACTCTGTCCTTACTCTGCTCCTACCCCCTCACACTCCTCATAACCTGCAATACCCTTACTCTGTGCTCATATTTTACGTTTCTCCTACTCCCTCGCTCTCTTCTGTTAACCCCTAACCTTTACATACCTCCTCACTGCGCTTCTCATTCTGCTTTTATGCTTTACTCATACGGAGTCTGCCAGTACCTATGTTTTTTCTTTCTCTGCCCCTTCCCCTTACCTCTACCATCTCATTCTGCCATTCATCTCTATGTACACACTGTGCCCCTGTCCCATCAGCTCTGACTCTACCTAATGAGTGCGAAAACCAATAACTATTTGCTGTTCAATTCTGCAGCATAAAAGACCTGATGCTACATCTGTGCCATGACTATAAATTAATATGCTTTCTTGAGTAATGTACAAAGCAAGCTGAATTGCCTGTAAGAAATGTGGGGAAGCTGGGATTCATATATAGCTATCAGGCTGCTTCAAAGACATATAACTTCGTGTATAAACTGCATCACCCATCCCCCAATTCCACCTATAAACTTTTCCTAGCACCACTGTTGTCAACAGTGAGCCTGTAGGTACCTCATGTAAAGCTATGCCATAAAACAAAAGGCTAGGCGTAGCCCTCGGATCAACATGAGGACACTGCTGGATCCTCGTTATATTTATTTTGTTTACACCACGTGCAGGCATTGAGAGCCTGAGGAAGGAAAGGCCGGGCTTGGCTGAAACCTAACCCGGGAGCCATAAAAACATACATTTAATTACAGAGACAGCTGTTTTACCAGCACTAATAAGAGGCCACACTGTGAGCAGCATGCACAGGCAGCACAGAGAATGCTCTCAAAGGCAGGGTGAGTAAGTGACGTCAGAGAGACAGGTGAGGGCGGGGGGCTCTGGGTGAGAAAATGGTGTTGAGTCCGTGCCTGCTGTTTTTCATGGGGACCGCATGGAGTGACCTGGCGGGCCGCAAGTGGCCCGCGGGCCGTACTTTGAGTACCGGCCCTCTCAAACATGGTCTGACCCCCAGGGCAGGTACATTATTGTGTCAGGGACACTGCACGGAGAGACTATTACACTGGGCAGTATATACGTACCCCCCCTGCTCTCTGACTCATTTGTAAAGCACCTGACGACAACGCTGATAGAGCTGCCTTTGGGCCTCTCTATTGTGGGTGGGGATTGGAACGATGTGGTAAATGTGGCGCAGGACCAGTGGCGGTCGCGCGCTGCACCCGAGACACCGAGGGATACACGTCTGTACGCACTAATGGGAGATATGGGATGGTTGGACACATGGAGACACCTACACCCAACTACATATGGTTATATGTATTTTTCGGCTGTCCATGACTCTTTCGACAGGCTAGATTATATATTCATACCAAGCTCATATTATTCTCGAATTGCTGCAACTGATATATTACCTAGGGGTCTATCTGATCACTCTCCAGTGGCCCTGACTCTGCGCCTAGGGGTGGCTCGTCCCCCCTTTCGATGGCGCCTGTCGCTGTGGCATCTCCAAGACTCGCAATATAAATCACACATACATCAGGCACTTACGACATATTTTGCCGATAACCCGGGCACTGTGGATTCTCCAGTTCCGCTCTGGGAGGCTCTGAAGCCCACCATTAGAGGGGCAGATATTGTGTACTGTGCCGCTCAAAGGAAGAAGCACCGGGAGGCACTGATTCAGACCGAGGCCCAGATATTGGAACTAGAGCAGAAGAGTAGAGGTGAGCCGCCAACTGCTCCTTCTACAACAAACCTATGCTGATACGCTACGCGATGAGGCCAGACAGGCCTGGCTGGCATCCCGCAGTAGAATTTATCAATGGGGGGATAAATCAAGTTCTCTTCTACATCGCTTGTGCCAGCGAGCTCTCCGCCCTGTGAGCATACCGGGTATTCCCGATAGTAACGGCCAGACACTCACGGACCCCACCCAAATTTCTGCTGGTTTCGCTGCATATTATACAGAGCTTTATGCTCCCAGCGACGCTTTGCCGGAACCTTTGATTCACCAATATCTCAATGACTTGCCTCCCAATGCCCTCTCGGATGCTGCAAGGGAGGATCTAGATGCCCCGCTGACGGTTGAGGAGCTGAGTGCTGCTCTGGTCGACCTACGGTCTGGTAAAGCACCGGGTCCGAACGGCTTCCCATGTGAGTTTTTTAAATTGTTCCAAGTTCAATTCCTCCCTCACTATCTGGGAGTGATCCATGCGGCCCTCAAAGAGGGGAGACTCCCATCAGATTGGCGACATGCTGAAATCACGGTCTTCCCCAAGCCTGGCCGGCCCCCGGATCAATACTCCTTGTATCGCCCTATTTCATTGCTGAATGTTGAGGCTAAGCTATTGGCCAAAGCCTTGGCCAATCGTATTCTTCCTTATATGTCGGAACTTGTTCACCCAGATCAGGTCGGCTTTATGCCCCATCGGGCTACCCGTCACAACATCCGACGAGTGCACAATGCGGTTGCGGCGATTGATCACCTCGGGGGTCCGGCGACTCTGCTCTTAGCAGACATTGACAGAGCATTTGACTCGCTGGGATGGACTTATCTGTTTGCTCTTTTGCAACGCCTCAACATAGGCCCACGCCTTATGTCCTATATTAGACTTTTATATACTGATCTCTCGGCCTCGGTCAGAATAGCGGGTGCAGTATCCCATCCCTTCTCTATAGGACGTGGCACCCGGCAGGGGTGTCCCCTCTCCACATATCTATTTGCCTTAGCTATGGAACCATTAGCTGCATGGGTTCGTATCGACGCACAGGCAAGGGGCTTTGAATGGCCGGGGGGGTTATCGGATCGGATAGCTCTTTATGCGGATGATGTCCTGTTTTTTCTTATGGATCCCCATCGGACGGGACCGCGTATTCTCCGCATCATGCAGATTTTTGGCCAGCACACTGGCCTGCAATGAACACGAAGAAATCTGGCCTATCCGTGGGGGTACGGACATGGGCACATGGACAGCAGAAATAACGTTGGCCACAACCGGACTGAAATATCTCGGGGTGTACATCTCAGACACCCAATCGGTGTCATGGGAAAAGAACATTGCCCCCATCTGGATGCGCACTCAGGCAGAGATGGAGTCTTGGACGAGTATGCCCCTCTCCATATTGGGCAGGTCGTCAATATTCAAAATGGTATCCCTCCCTCGCCTCCTCTATCAACTACAAAACCACCCCTTTCAGATAGCAACCTACTGGTTTCGACAGCTAAATTCCAGGTTGAGCCGCTTTTTGTGGCAAGATCATGCCGCTAGGGTACCACTTAAAACATGCTTTCAATCAACCTACTGTGGGGGTATAGCGACCCCCGATATTCAACCGTATCATGCAGCATCCCACCTTTTGGTCTTAAACGACTGGTGGTATGGAATTAGCAATGACCCGGCCTATCGGGTGGAGAAATGGCTGATGGGAGATATGTTGCCACACAGACTGCTCTATACGCTGAGAGAGCTGCGTAAGCTGCCGCCAGCTACTCGAGTAAACTTCAGGGTGTGGACGGACTCGCTGCGCCGGGTGGGGTGGTGGAGCCGGCTGACGAGGGAGACCCCTCTCTGGCAGAGCGGCCTCATGCCACAGATGACCGCATTAGCAGGGTTTAAACAATGGGACGCTATAGGTATATCCACTTTGGGTGATGTTATGCATGGCACCACGATGAAATCCTTCCAGAAACTCAGACATGAATATGACATGCCACGTACTCAATTCTACAAATATTTGCAACTGAGACATGCCCTAGCCCCATATATTACGAACCTAGAATCCCTTCCCGAATTCAACCCTATTGAGGCCAACGTTTTTATGGGGGACTTGGGCGACCATAAAACCGCAAAGATCTACCAAACATTAGTGACAAATCTTTCCACGACTTTAGATCCCCTCCGTGATAAATGGCAGATGGACTTGGGTCCCATAGACAGCGATGACTGGAGAGAAGCCTTGGAGTCCCCGAGATCCGCTGCGATTGCATCTCGTCTTAGGCTTATCCAATTTAAGTACTTACACCGCGCTTATTTCACTAGATATCGACTGTGGAGGGCGGGACTGATAGACTCCCCTAGGTGCCTACGATGTGGTATCGAGGAAGGTACATTACTGCATACAACTTGGAGCTGCGATGCACTGGGCCGGTTTTGGAGGGGGGTTACTCACTGCTTATCTGAAGTGTTAGGTTGGGTCATACCTCTCTCTCCTAGGTTGGTTCTTCTGCATATTACAGACGAAATTGGGGGTAACATATATAAAAGACACCTACTGTTCTTGGGTCTTACCCTAGCTAAAAGGGATATTGCAAGGGCATGGAAGGATCCG
This sequence comes from Calotriton arnoldi, assembly GCA_963921515.1. Classification (NCBI taxonomy): domain Eukaryota; kingdom Metazoa; phylum Chordata; class Amphibia; order Caudata; family Salamandridae; genus Calotriton; species Calotriton arnoldi. Next base: position 38,397 of record CAWUFW010011780.1, on the reverse strand, counting down.
GCTCCACCTAAATTGAGTGCTTGGAGGGCGGGCCTTGACTGGTGTTTGGGTCAGGAGCAGCCCATCTTTAAAGCGCAAGGGTGCCCTCACAAACACTTTAAAATATGGAAACGATGGGCGGATTATAGGGGCCTCTTTATAGAACCGCCTCCGCCACAAACTGCGGAAGTTGAAACCATATAGAGATACAGCACAGGGCAGTAAGGTTGTTCAACTAGGTATGATGTACATAGATGGGCTTGATGGGCATGATCGGGGTTTTGTTCTGCGGTATGCAACACAGATGTTAAAAATGTTTGGGACTGTCGTTTACGGACCCGAATGGTTTACTTTCTTGTTCTACAAATGCTATATAATAGTCACCTGCTTGGAAATCAGTATATCGACTACTGTACGTTTTCATTACTTTGTAATGCTTGCTATTACTATATCTGCTGACTCAATAAAAAGAGTTTTGAAAAAAAAATGCAAACTTTCCAAAAGGGACATTTTCAGATTTGTGACCTAAAATCCAACGGTAGCATTAAAGAGAATTGTAGATTAGAATTCATTTGAGCCCAAAAAGCATATTTCTATCTGCTCCCAATCCAAAGTTAGCACTTAGTAAATGTAATAAGGTAACCTAGTGTTAGCCAATAAGTGAGAAAGGCCAAACAAATTTAGGAGTTTTTCACTACCAGGACTTGTACAACTTAAACCTACGTCCTACTTTTTAAATACGCACCCTACCCTATGGCTTTTAGGGTCTACCTTAGGGGTGACTTATAAGTATTAAAAAGGAAGGTTTATGCCTGGAAAAAGGTTAATTTTACCAGGTCAAAAGGACAGTTTAAAACTGCCCTACAGGCTGCAATCGTCAGGCCTGAGACATGTTTTAAAGTACTAAGTTAGTGGGTGGCACAACAAAATCTGTAGGCCCTCTAGTAGCATTTCATTTAAATTTCAGATCCTGGATACATGTAGTACCATATACTAGGGACCTACCAGTAAATTAAATGATCCAACCAGGTGTAGGACCACTTTACCGTGTTTCAGGAAGAGAGCACAAGCACTTTAGCACGAATATAGCTGTTTACAACAAATGCGTTGTTTACGCGTTTCTTTACAAGCGGTCGTTACAACGACCGCATTGTTACCACGCAAACCATTACATCGCAAGTCGTTTCAATGAATTGCTGTAGGGGGCGCTCTGGACTTAGGAATAGTATTATTTACTATTCCTACTCCAGTTAGTGCAACAGCACTTGGTGTTGGTGATTCTGTGATTCTGTGATTCACGTTCAGCACGTCCAGCACGTCCAGCACGTCCAGCACGTCCAGACCGGGTGGCTCGCGGCAGTTAGGAAACCTGCAAGCCTGCAAGTCGGCTCTTCCAGGTTGCCGCCGAAACCAGCAGAGTTTCTGCTCCGCACCGCACTCCTCGCCTGCTTAGACCCCCCCGGCCTCAGCTACCTGCTCTGTGTGTCCTGTGCCACGAACCTACGGACCCAATTTGTGACTCGGCGAGGAACAGGCACAGGAAGCTGGAAAAGCGGAGAGCAGGGCAGGAAGAGCCGGGCACGTCGAGGTCAGCCACTTGCCAGCAGCGGGGGCCCTGAGCGAGGGTGAACAAGGGTGAGGAGTAAGGAGTGAGGAGTAAGCTGGGTGAGGGGAGACAGCGGGGGTCAGCGACCAGGTCAGCGAGTCACCCCCACCTTCGACCCACCCTAGCCCGACACAGTGGAAAGCGAAGGAAGCGAAAGTGACGCAACTAGGGAGGAGGAGTCACAGCATCAAAGCATCGCAGCCATCCGCCGCCGCCGCGGCTGCTGCCCCCACCACCGCCAACAAGTTAACCAAGTGGCGCTAATTCCCTGGTCTCTTTGCTCGAAATTCCTGAAGGCAGCCCGAAAGTCAGCCCGCGGAACCTGTGGAGTTTTCCAGGTCCCCTGGGCCCGTTGGGCCGCCAGCCCCCGGTCGCGGAGGCTGTGAACTGAGGGTGAGCTGAGGGTTGAGGGCTGAGGGTCACCAGTACCTCCATACTAGCATACCCTCCGCTTCTACCGCTTTTACCACCGCTATTTCCGCAGTTGCCGCTGCTGCCTCCTCTTGCCTTCTGTTGCTGTTGCGGTACCAGTGGTGCGGTTAGCTTGTGAATCTGCTGGAACTGGAGTCTGGCGAACTTGGTGAGTTTGGAACGCGAAGTGCAGTTGGAGGTTGGTGAAGGAGGGCGCACGATCTGTGGTGAGCGAGGAGAAAAAAAAAAAAGCGTGTACTCTCCCCAGTGAACCTTAAAGAACTGCAGAATGAAAGCCGATTGTTGAGCTGTTCGAGCTCGTGTGTTTGAAAATAGTCTGTTGGAGAGAGGAAACTTAGCGCCCTGTGCTCGGAGCTCAGTGTAGCATAAGCGGCGCATCGGCGCTCAGGCGCATTAGCGCATTGGAGTTTCTGAAGTAATTCCTCTCTGTTTCATGCCGGTTGCATGGCAAAGGGTCCTGTAATATAATATTGGAGCCAAGTTATGACTGCAAAAAAACTTCGCTCTGGTAGATTGATGTACACAAGAGCCTGCAAGTAAACTAGAGCTAACCCTCTAAGGAATAACTCTCTGCAAATTAACTCTTTGAAGAATTTTAATTCCATCCCTTCTTTCTTTTTAAAAAAAGAAACAAGCCAAAACTCAGTTGAAATGCAGGAGCCTCCGGAAAAAAAATATGAAGATCAGGAAGAGGCCAAAGCAATTCTCGGAAAATCAGTATCTGTTGTGTCTCCCATGCTTCTGTCAAAAAATGTGGGATCATGGCCTACAGCTTATCATCACTCGGAACCTAGGGTAGTTGACTCTTTGCTTGTAAACTTAACCACACACTCCTTGGTAATCGGAGCCTCTGAATTCGCAGGAGTTTCTCAATCGTTGCAAAAGGTGGGAGAAGTGGAGGAACGCATAATAGAAGACTTCACGTTGCCTGACATTAACTTAGATCAGTCGCTCAAGAAGTCTTACGCTCACAATCTAGAATCATCCAGGATTCTCTCCTTTGCCACTCCATTACCTTTTAAGGATCTTCCTGTGAAAATGCAACTGTTTAGTAGTACACCTAGTGAAGCAAATTTATTAGATTCACGGGGCTCAATAACCCCTGATCTTTCTCTAAATTTGCCTCCATTAATTACCAATCCGGAATCAAAATTATTGATGTCGGAATCATTAATTTGCCTAGAAAGAGTACTGGCCATTATTTTAACACCACTAGAGAAATCAGTGAGTAATTCTGACTCGATTTTGAATTCTGTCTTGGCGCTGACAAAAATGATTGCATCTGAACAAAAATTACTGCTAGGTAAGGCTTGTGCATTTCCCTCCAACATACCTAATGACGGGAAGGGAATAAGTACTTCCCTCCCTTCGAGGAAAACCTCCGACAACTTAAATCCTATTCGAATAAATTCTCTCCCACAGGTTAAAGGGCGGGACTTTGGTACCCAAGCTGGTAAGCCATTCTGTAGTGGAAATGATAAAATGGAAAAGAAAGGAAATGAAGATATTCTTGATAAGCTACACTCTTCTATCCTACAACAGCTTTTTGACACCGAGCCCTTAACCACAGTGGCTGACTCCACGTCCTGCCTGCATACTAAGATGAAAAACACAAACTCAAACTTATGCGGAAAGGTTTTTCCAATCTTCCTAAAAATAGGCGCAAATTCGTCAAATTCATTCAAGCAGCATGTAGAGGATGGACTGAATGTCAGAAGCTCTCCTACCAAGGAAAAAGAATTTAAGACCAAAAATAACAACGCCTGTAAGGCAAAGCTGAAGAAAAAAAGGAAAAACGCAGAAGGATAAATAAAAAAGGTCTAAACAGTTACGCTTCGATCCAAATCCTATCCACAATATATCATCAAAGTTGGATTTAAATGCTCCAAAGATTGGAGACGGACATACAGAGTACACTCATTCAGGTCCCAGTTCCGTCTCTCTGAACTCAAGCGTACCTCCTAGTCTTCCCAAAGATGCTGAGGCATTAGATATAAGTGTTCCTCCTATTGTTCAAAGTGTGCTGAACCCTAATGCTACTCTGTTTGCTTCTTGTTTAGGTAACAATGTTATTTATAATTCCGATAATAACATCTTTGAGGCACCTAGTTTAGATTCTAACCTTCAGCCTGCCTGTTTTAGCCTGGATTTTTCGTTTATCTTTGACCAAGAACCATACATGAATAGAACCTTTCTGTTGGGCTGCTTTGCGGAAATCCCGGGTCTTCAGATGATAGAAAGTAACGACATCGCTCTGGTTGAGGTCCAAAAATATAACAATCCAAGGGGGGCAAGAGTAACTTTTACATCAAAGGCCATTTCCCACATGATAGTGGCTTACAGAGATAAATTACGGCGCTGTGGCATTGATGTTTTAGTACCAGAAGTATTGTCATCCTTAAAAACAGAGGCCCAAAAAAAGCCACTTAATTCTAATTTAGAAACCAGTGCAAGAGTCATTCCATTTTTGGAGAAAGATAGTACTATGCAAGTTCTTTTTGGTAAAGAAGGTAGGAAAGTTTTGCTCCATACGGAAAAAAATTGTTACCGGGTGCCCCCCGCGGAGGAGGAAGACAAGAAATGGTGTTGGGTTGCAGGCGTTTTAAATTCAAATAGACCCTCAGGCTTAAAATGTGAGATTCCCTCCTAGCAAGGATTTAAAGGTGTTATCATGGAACGCAGCCGGCTTAAGCAACAATATCAACAAGCTTTTATTTTTGAAAGAACAAAATGCTGATCTAATCTGTCTGCAAGAGACCTGGATCTCTAAGAACTGGTCTACTGAAGACTACATAGTGCTGAGCCGGCCTGCGCTTTCCGTGAACAGAGGTCACGCCAAAGGAGGTATTGCCATCTTACTTAGTACTAGCCTCAGATGGTCATACAAAGAAATTTTTCATTCCTCTAACCTAATGCAGGCAATCAAATTAAATCACAAGGATGACCTAGCTTCTTCAAACTCCTTGTTGCTTATAAATGCATATCTGCCACCTGACGCTTCTTATTCTTATCTTTTAAAAGATCTTTTTCTTTTTATCTCCTCTACCATGGACAACGAAGACTGTAGGTCTGTATTACTGGTGGGAGATTTAAACTCTAAAGTATCATCTCATAGCATAAGGGTATTTTCTAACATCGAAAAAAATGAAGCCCTCAACATACCCATAGCTCAATTTCTGGAAAAAAGCAGGACAGACAAAAGAGGAGTTACATTACTTGAAGGTTTGAGAAGTCTAGACCTTATAATTGCTAATGGAAGGCTAGAAAAAGATATCCCAGCAACTTACACTCATAGGGCGCCAACTGGCAGGTCTATTATAGACTATCTAATTGTTTCAGCAGATTCTTTTCGCAAACTTACATATATGGAAGTCCTTGGAAATGCTTTTAGTGATCACATGATGATTTGTTTAAAATTTGATTTTACGTGTGCTAGGGTAGTCCCTGGAATTTTAAAGGTGATGCAGTAGGGTTTAATGGTACAAATGGCAGAATTCACTGGAATACTCAAGCCACCGCTAAACTAAAAACGCATTTATTGACCCTAATAAGAGATCAGCAGTACATAATATCGGATGAGGGTGACGCTACCCAACCGGATCCTCTTGTCATTTTTTCTTACAATATAGGTTTTTGGGCTAAATCCTGTAAATTAACCTGTGCTCTTGTTAAGCAGAGCTCACACTTTAATCCACTGCTCACTTTAAAAAGGGTAATAAATAAATTAGTGAGGGCCCAGTTTTTGAACTTCTCAAGTGAAAGAAGTAATTTAATAAACCTTTTAAAGAGAAAAAGACAGAGGAAAAAAAGCTCCCTTAGACAAATAAAGGAGGATGGTGTTTGGATAAAACTAAAGGAGCCAGCCTCTAAAAATAATTCCAAAAGGTATTGGGAATTAATCGCAGATTGCTGTGGCACTAGAATGAAATCTCTACCCATACCTATAAAAGAAGAGGAATGGAAATCTCATCTGCTAGATTTGTATTCCGCTAATTCTAATTTTCCAAAATCAAATACTGCGGCACCTGATCAATCTACTACTCTTGTATCCAATTATGCACTTTCTATTAATGAAGTGGTTGGAATTATAAAAAAATGAGATCTTCAGGAGCAATGGGCCCTGACGAAATCCCCATGACGGTTATTAAAAAGGAGCCACTTTTGTGGGCTACCTACCTTGCTCCAATATTTAATTTCTGCTACTTCCAGGGGAAGATACCACCCTCTTGGTCTGGAAGTATTTTAATCCCTCTGTACAAAAAGGGCCCTAGAACACACCTAGGTAACTATCGGCAAATAGCCTTGCTGGACGCGGTGGGGAAAATATTTGCACATAGTATCCTCAATCACATTACGGAATGGGTGACTGAGAAGAAAGTCCTCCCCTTAGAACAAGCAGGCTTTCGTAAAAATCTTTCCACTCTAGATAATATATTTATGCTGAAACTAATTGAGGAAAAATATACAATTACTCGTAAATCTAATGTGTATATGGCTTTTATAGATTTTTCTACAGCCTTCGATAAGGTAGATCGACCGCTTTTATGGAGAAAATTGCAAAAAATGGGTTTGCCCTCCCCCTGTTATCTTTATTCATTGCACTCCATTCGCAAACCTGGTGCCAGATTTTAATGGGTGGAAATCAAGGTCTATCTGACATAATCCCTACAAAAAATGGGTTAAAACAAGGTTGCTTGTTAGCACCGCTGCTATTCTCTTTATATATAGTGGACTTACCCGAATGTTTTGCACAAAATATTGGAGATGCTCCCAAGATTTTCTCTCGTCCCTTAACCTGCCTTTTATATGCAGACGACATTGTTGTAATGGACCTAACCCCAATTGGGCTGAATAGAAAGTTGTCATCACTACAGAAATATACAGTAGACCATTTTTTGAAAATAAATGTCTCTAAAAGTAAAATATTAATTATGAAAAGTACGAAAAGTAGAAAATCATGTAAATATAAATGGCACATTGGTATTGAAAGGCTGGATGTGGTAGACTCATACCTTTATTTAGGGAAACTTCTTACAGGCAGCACGCATAACAAACCTCACATCGATCATAGCACTTGCAAAGCTTTGTCCCACGCCAATGGTTTGCGTATTTTTTATAGTGCTATGGGCAGAAGACATTTTTACACCTTTTAATGGTTTTTAAGGCAAAAATTCCGCCGACCTTGCTATATGCGATTGAATCAATCCATGTCAAGGTTTGGAGTTTTTAGAAAGGACAGAAGGTCAAATACTACGTAAAATATGTAATTTTAGCACAGTAGTTCCAACAGCAGCAATCAGATTAGAATTTGGCTTGACTAGTTCTTATATTCAAGGATTATCTAGGGTTCTCGGTTGGGGATATCAGCTAAAAAATAGCGACCCAGATGCACTAAGAGGTCTCGCGCGTTATGAAATTTTTAATGTAAAGGCAGGCACCTACTCTTTTACCGGGACTTTGCATTGGCACAAAAAACGTTCGGTATACAAGAAGAATCAGTCTTCTCACTTCCACCCTCAGGATTTAAATCTCTCCTAAAAACCTTAAGTGGCAAAACTAGCTTTAATAGAGATATTACATTTTGTAATTCTAAGGGAAGATTAAAAATAATAGCCAGGACAAATGCACTAAGAACTCCACAAAAATACGTATTCTGGAATTTAGAGCATGGAGTTCGACGCCTGCTTATTTTATGTCGCATGAATCTCCTACCTTTAAACGATTTAACCGCAAATTGGTCTCAGAATCGGAATGACGGTAGAACTTGTAATTTTTGTAATTTGAGTACTCAGACCCTGGACCATGTTTTGTTTGTTTGTCCGGAACTGGTTCTGAGTCGACATCGTTAGCTTCGGCCGATGTTTTTACAAAACAGCGTAAAAATGTGGCATCAGCCCGAGACTATTTATTTTGTCCAAAAAATGAAGCGGTGTGTGTAAAGCTTTTTAACTATTTTAAGGAGTTCATGTATATATATTACATTTTTCATATATCTATTTTGCTGCTACTAACTGCTATTTTTGCACAATAGAGATACGTATTTTGCATATGTATTAGCTGCTATCAACTGCTTTTTTGCACAATTGAGATATGTTGTGCTTATGTTCTAGTTTGACTCTTTTGTTAATTTTTAAAACTAATTGAAGTGGGATTTCACATGTATTTTGCACAGGTTCGGGCTGTTACTGAATGGTTTTTGCACAAGTCTGGCTTTGTTTAGTCATCCCTTTTGATTATGCTGCCATTGTAAAACCTGTATTCTCCTTGAACTGAAACGGAAACTTAGCTACTATTTGGTAAATGAATAGGTTGTTACTTATTCCGTTTTGCACATTTTAGGAGATGCTCCGCTACTTCCTTTGTTTGGTAACTAATTTTAAACGTTTTTTTTATTTTTTATTTTTTGTTATTATTTGAAATAGAATTTTAGATTTCATATTACATATGACCAGGCAGCTTCCTAGTGTCCTTGATCTTTTTTTAAGACTCTGTTACTCATTTCATTCCCTTTGCTGCTAATTTTAAATGCCATTAATTGTTGAAATGTTTATGTGTTGCTGTAGTTATTTCTAAGATGGTATGTGGTATGACCCTTGCTATGTTTTATTATTGGTGACATTATGTATGTAATTTTATGTGGACCTCCTAGGAGTTCCAAATCTTGAATAAAAATCATTGAATCATAGTGCAACAGCAAGGAAGGTGTTGGATTCTAAATCCAACACCAGTGCGCCCCCTACAGCAAGTCGTAGAAACGACTTGCAATGTAATGGCATGCGTGGTAACAACGCAACAACCGCATTGTAATGGTACTGCGTTGTGGAGACAGCGTTGTAAATGCTGTTTCCCGTTTAGCACTTGTTAGCAGTGATAAAGTAAACAGAGTCCTACAGCCAATTAAAACGAATTCAGCAACCCGTAGGAGTGAAGGCAAAAGGTTTGGGGGTATGCCACACCAAGGATGGCATGTCTAAGAGTGGTCAACAATGCCAGCTAGATGGCACACATTGGAAGAAGGAACAGGACAGGCACCAAGTGTGTTGGGCCACCAGTTCGAGGTTTAGATTACCACAAATTAGGACAACGGTCTTGTCTATGTTACGTTTGAATGAGAAGACATTCATACAGCTCACTACCGATTGCAGGTGCCTTTTAAACTAGTCTTGACGAATCACAAGATGATCCTCAAATCTAAGGTTGATTTTTGTATCACCCACAGACATGTAAGACCTAGAACATGAAGGAAGTGACCCGATTATGGTGACCCGGGTCACTTACGACCACCTCTCAGCCTTCCATACAAATGAAGAGTCGGTCAGACAGTAGAGAATACAAACCAATATATGTTTATTCAGATAGGCTCAAGCGGAGCCCCGTCTGCCCAGTCTCTTAGGGGTGCTGCAGAGCGGGACTGACATCGGCAAACATGGAGATACATTATGTACAATTCAGAACGAATGAGGCACGCCCAGAATGGAATTTCCAGGCTGATGCCGCTACACAGATAAGTACAGAAGGGTAAGATTCGATCCTGAGACCAGGCACACACTATCTCTTAGTCAAGTTCATTCTGTCCATGCCCACCGTTAGACTGGTGGGAAAAGGCCTCTATCTAGTGGGAAAGCTATGCGCTAATGAGAACAGTGTATTCATAGAGAAAAAGAAACAAGGCCCAACCTTGGAGAAACGAGAGCTACCAAAAGCTGCGTTTTACGGAAAGGAAAAATTAGTTTGATCATGGCTCAAAATGGTGGCCAAACATAAAATGGTGCCACGAATGCTAACTTACGTAAAACAATACATAATCAAGACAGCGAAAACATTTTTATTCTAACAAACCCCCCTTTTAGCATGAGCTAACCATGTTATGTTACTATCAAGGGAAGTATAACATTTGCGAGGATAAGAAACACCACTTGAAGTAATTGCTCATATAGTCAGTACTCAACAGTAGTGGCTCACCAAGGGAGTGGTGCGGGATGGTGGGGTGGGGGAGGGGCAGTGTGGGGGGTTAGTGGACTCGGACTTACGATGGACACAACTCCCTCTGAGTTCTGTCCGTCGTACGTCCGACGTATGTCCGAATTCACTACCCCCACCCTACCCCTCCCACCGCCCCGCACCACTCCCTCGGCGAGCCGCCACTGGTACTCAAAGATACCCTCTGCGATCTGCATGATATCGTCAATATCTTTTTATAACATAATTGCGGCATTAGTATCATTGATTGATACAAAAGGGGATGATGGACGGAACGTTTGAGCCAATCAAACACTCACCCCCAGTCAACTGATCTGGGTTTAATCCATCATCATTCTTTAGCTCACTCCACCACCCCAGTTCAGACATGGCCATATGCAAATCAGTCTGACCCTGTGCCTCATAGGAACAGTCCAGCCCGAACTGCCAAGCCATGTCTTCCCTGGACCGGAAACAAGCATCCTAGGACCGGTTTCTGGCATTTCAGCCGTCATCAGCCAGGCTTGCTTGAATCCAGTGGAAAAGTGAGCAAGGGACCCACGTCTGGGCATACCCCGCCAACTTAGGGCGAACAAGCGATACAAAAGGGGATGATGGACGGAACGTTTGAGCCAATCAAACACTCACCCCCAGTCAACTGATCTGGGTTTAATCCATCATCATTCTTTAGCTCACTCCACCAGCCCAGTTCAGACATGGCCATATGCAAATCAGTCTGACCCTGTGCCTCATGGGAACAGTCCAGCCCGAACTGCCAAGCCATGTCTTCCCTGGACCGGAAACAAGCATCCTAGGACCGGTTTCTGGCATTTCAGCCGTCATCAGCCAGGCTTGCTTGAATCCAGTGGCAAAGTGAGCAAGGGACCCACGTCTGGGCATACCCCGCCAACTTAGGGCGAACAAGCGATACAAAGGGGATGATGGACAGAACGTTTGAGCCAATCAAACACTCACTCCCAGTCAACTGATCGGGGTTTAATCCATCATCATTCTTTAGCTCACTCCACCACCCCAGTTCAGACATGGCCATATGCAAATCAGTCTGACCCTGTGCCTCATGGGAACAGTCCAGCCCGAACTGCCAAGCCATGTCTTCCCTGGACCGGAAACAAGCATCCTAGGACCGGTTTCTGGCATTTCAGCCGTCATCAGCCAGGCTTGCTTGAATCCAGTGGCAAAGTGAGCAAGGGACCCACGTCTGGGCATACCCCCGCCAACTTAGGGCGAACAAGCGATACAAAGGGGATGATGGACGGAACGTTTGAGCCAATCAAACACTCACCCCCAGTCAACTGATCTGGGTTTAATCCATCATCATTCTTTAGCTCACTCCACCACCCCAGTTCAGACATGGCCATATGCAAATCAGTCTGACCCTGTGCCTCATGGGAACAGTCCAGCCCGAACTGCCAAGCCATGTCTTCCCTGGACCGGAAACAAGCATCCTAGGACCGGTTTCTGGCATTTCAACCGTCATCAGCCAGGCTTGCTTGAATCCAGTGGCAAAGTGAGCAAGGGACCCACGTCTGGGCATACCCCCGCCAACTTAGGTATGCCCAGACATGGGTCCCTTGCTCACTTTGCCACTGGATTCAAGCAAGCCTGGCTGATGACGGCTGAAATGCCAGAAACCGGTCTAGGATGCTTGTTTCCGGTCCAGGGAAGACATGGCTTGGCAGTTCGGTCTGGACTGTTCCCATGAGGCACAGGGTCAGACTGATTTGCATATGGCCGTGTCTGAACTGGGGTGGTGGAGTGAGCTAAAGAATGATGATGGATTAAACCCAGATCATTTGACTGGGGTGAGTGTTTGATTGGCTCAAACGTTCCGTCCATCATCCTCTTTGTATCGCTTGTTCGCCCTAAGTTGGCGGGGTATGCCCAGACGTGGGTCCCTTGCTCACTTTGCCACTGGATTCAAGCAAGCCTGGCTGATGACGGCTGAAATGCCAGAAACCGGTCTAGGATGCTTGTTTCCGGTCCAGGGAAGACATGGCTTGGCAGTTCGGTCTGGACTGTTCCCATGAGGCACAGGGTCAGACTAATTTGCATATGGCCGTGTCTGAACTGGGGTGGTGGAGTGAGCTAAAGAATGATGATGGATTAAACCCAGATCATTTGACTGGGGGTGAGTGTTTGATTGGCTCAAACGTTCCGTCCATCATCCTCTTTGTATCGCTTTGTTCGCCCTAAGTTGGCGGGGTATGCCCAGACGTGGGTCCCTTGCTCACTTTGCCACTGGATTCAAGCAAGCCTGGCTGATGACGGCTGAAATGCCAGAAACCGGTCTAGGATGCTTGTTTCCGGTCCAGGGACGACATGGCTTGGCAGTTCGGTCTGGACTGTTCCCATGAGGCACAGGGTCAGACTGATTTGCATATGGCCGTGTCTGAACTGGGGTGGTGGAGTGAGCTAAAGAATGATGATGGATTAAACCCAGATCATTTGACTGGGGGTGAGTGTTTGATTGGCTCAAACGTTCCGTCCATCATCCTCTTTTGTATCGCTTTGTTCGCCCTAAGTTGGCGGGGGTATGCCCAGACGTGGGTCCCTTGCTCACTTTGCCACTGGATTCAAGCAAGCCTGGCTGATGACGGCTGAAATGCCAGAAACCGGTCTAGGATGCTTGTTTCCGGTCCAGGGAAGACATGGCTTGGCAGTTCGGTCTGGACTGTTCCCATGAGGCACAGGGTCAGACTGATTTGCATATGGCCGTGTCTGAACTGGGGTGGTGGAGTGAGCTAAAGAATGATGATGGATTAAACCCAGATCATTTGACTGGGGGTGAGTGTTTGATTGGCTCAAAAGTTCCGTCCATCATCCTCTTTTGTATCGCTTTGTTCGCCCTAAGTTGGCGGGGGTATGCCCAGACGTGGGTCGCTTGCTCACTTTGCCACTGGATTCAAGCAAGCCTGGCTGATGACGGCTGAAATGCCAGAAACCGGTCTAGGATGCTTGTTTCCGGTCCAGGGAAGACATGGCTTGGCAGTTCGGTCTGGACTGTTCCCATGAGGCACAGGGTCAGACTGATTTGCATATGGCCGTGTCTGAACTGGGGTGGTGGAGTGAGCTAAAGAATGATGATGGATTAAACCCAGATCATTTGACTGGGGGTGAGTGTTTGATTGGCTCAAACGTTCCGTCCATCATCCTCTTTTGTATCGCTTAGTATCATAGATTGACATTCTTTGTTTGGGAGTGAGGATAGTAATACAATAAGAACAACAAGCTGGGAGACATTGTATGTAAAGGCAACACGTAAAGATGACACCGGCAACTACGGCCAAGAAAATGAGGATCTTCCAGCCCCATGATGTTAGCATATTCCAAAACCACCCTGACAGTGTCCAAGTACCTGTTTCTTGGTGTATCTCAACTGATATTCTATGTAATTTTTGTATAGCAGAGTAAACATTGGGAGCGTTAGCAGGTATATAAACACAACAGCTACTTTCGATGAGGCAACAGGCCCCTCCCCGATCTGCAAGGATAATGTCTAGCACCATCCTGTTCTGCAAAGTGACTAATTTCGCAGCCTGAAGCTCAGCAGTGATATTTGTCATTATCAGCAGTCGTATTGATAACCCCTTCAACAACTCTTGTTAGCTGACGAATTTGAAGGCTATTAGCCATGGGACCCCAATAAGGTAGTAGGCCCTTCAAAGCATCCCCAAATTGCTATGCGGTGGTGTCAGTCTGATCTATATCTTTCGTATCAACAACCCTCTTAACTCGGGATAGGAATGGACTTCTATGTTGCAGTCGATGAGTTTGGTGATAGTTAGACGGGGCAACATATACAGGGTGAAGTAGGAAAGAGAGATAACATGTACCTGACCATCCCCTCGGGAGCCAATTGTGAGCTTGTGACCCACAAACGAAATAGACGTTATGGGGCAGGATCAAAGGTGGACTATTAGTCGTATTCAACTTGTAGGTGAAATTGCATTTACTCTTCCCCAACTTTATCTTCCCGGTCCCCTGGTCACAAAAACTAGCTGTCTTATTGACCACCGACACAGGTATGGGCTTATCGTCAGTAAGATTTTGACTTAGGAAGGATTGGAAGTACTCGGAGGTGTTAAACCATTGGAAATCAGCCATAAACCATGCTTGTTCTTTACTTTATGGTACGTTTTCAAACAAGACTTTGAGGACATTATCCCTAAAGTTCCTTGCCCTGCCGGTCCTATGGGGGTAAACCCTTGATAGAAGCGTACATATTCATTCTCAGTGCGAGAATCAGTGGATGTCATATCTAAAGAAGAAAGATGAAATTGGAAGTACACCAGTCGAAACAATTGAAACCAACCCTCACAACTGCCAATATATGACAGTGGCATAGACAACAGATTGTCACTCTTATGAGTGACCAAAGGAAGAAATCCACAAACCCAACAATTAGTTGTATTGGAGACATTATGAGCATGATGCAACATTTGTATAAATACATTGTCTGTGTATGACAACCTATGCGCTTCTTTGTGCGGAGCTAGAGTAACAAAAATGTGCTCAGGAGGAGCAGGAGTTGTACCAACCAGGGAATGTACAGGGAATTTCTCCTCTAAAAACCAGGGGGCATATTAACAAGTACAAGCGATAATTATCGCTAAACGCGCATAGCGCGTTTATGAATATCGCCGTCTATCGCAGTTTTACTTCGCCATGTTAGTGGCATATCAGCAACGGTTAGCACTTAGGCGAAGTAAAACACAGGGACAGACGGCGATAATCAAGATTACCGAGGGAAATCTAGCGATAATGTCAGAGAAGCTTGCTAATAGGGGAGTGTGGATTTAAGCTGTCAATCCACCTCCCATTGTGAAGATAGCTAAGTAAAGTTGAAAGCAGGCGTTACAATCGGGCGATAACCGCGGTTAGCGCGGCTTTTCTTATCGCTGGGGCCCCATTGTAAATAGGGCGATGTTGTGTTTGCATCGTCTATCATGCAGACATTGGGAGGAACGCCCACTTTGCATGTCATTAGCGATAATAATCGCTGACATGCAAAGTGGAGTAAAAACGGCTGCCAACTCAAGGAAACACGCGTTAGCGTGTCCTTGATAATAGTGAGATATTTTAATCGCCGCTTTTCGGCCGAAAACGGCCGCTAAAGCGGCGATATTGGGCTTGTTAATATGGCCCCAGGTTATTCCAAATATTGTTATTAGCGCAACCACAACAATTAATATGCAAACTATTTTACTCTTCTTCGACCAACCCTGTGCGAAACGCGGTGGTGCAAATGGTTGTTCCTCCTCATCAACAGGCCGGCCAAATGGAGGATGCATTATGTAGCAAGGAAAGGAATGCAACAAAACTGATAGTAAAGGTAAGTGTTCCCTGTGTCTGTCAGAGCCTCACTGGTACAGGCTCCTATTGTTCATCAACGTTGGCCCTCTTGAGCTCTGGCGGTGGAGCTTGCTCTGTCCTATGCTCACGATGAATCCCATGTCGATCAGGCTAATGTACCCCCCTCCAAGGGAGCACGTTCGATCTATCCTGTCCAATGTCAGAACAGTGCACCAGTCTCACATCACCCTAAACTAACTCCGTTGGAACTATAGCAAAGTACACCCTAACTTACATAGTCCATCCCTGGCTAAGCTGACTTCTCCTTTGGTGCACTATTCCTCAGCCGAGGACGCAGATTGTACCTGGTGACTCTAGGCACAGAGGGGTCAACAAAAAGGGGCTCCTGAATTGCTCGTATCTCTGGTGGAACTGCTGCATTCAGCATTTCATTATTTTCCGCATCCATTTGGGTCCAAGTCAGTTTAGCGTCACTGAAGGGGACGAACTGAGGCACCTTCTCACACTCAGCATCCCCAATGCCATCCCTCACCCATTGGTCATAGGGCAAGGGCAGAGGCACTCTTTTGCAATGAGTACCATGGATCCAATTCTTTTAGCCAGCGACCTTGACTGCAGTACGTGTAGCTAGAAGGACCTGTTCTGGCCCCTTCCAGCGCGGCTCCAAACTCTTTCTCTGCTGAACTTTGCGCACAAGGATCCAATCACCAGGCTGGATGTCATGTCCGGGCCCCTCTGGTATATCTGACGGAGTGTCCCAGACCTGTTGGTGAATAGAACGCAATTTTTCAGTTAACTGGCAGAGATAGTCAATCAGCAATGGATACTCAATATCCGAAAACCTTCGAGGGCGCGGGACGTCCCAGACATTTGCCGGGCGTCCGAACACGACCTCGTACGGCAGAGGTCTTCAAAGTGTGGGGCGCGCCCCCCTGGGGGGGCGTGGATGGGTTCCCAGGGGGGCGCAAAGGCCTCTGTAAGCACATGTAAATGAAGACGCCTGGAAGTGCGGCGATGTTTATTTGCTGCATTTCCAGGCTGTCTTCATTTACTCCGAAGCCCTCAGAGTGCCCTGGGGCCGGAGGTCAGTGAGTGTGCTGCTGGGGGCTCCGCTGGGCAGTGTCTGGAGTCTTATTAAGACTCCGGCATGCCCGAGTTTTTCACAGGTCTTTAAGGACCATTTGCATACCTTTAGAAACTAGTTACCGAGGCTTAGTTTTTATTTCTGTTTCCAGTACCCCCTGGGCCCCGACTCTGCCTATTCCTTACATTTGTATTTTAAATTTACTGCTGTAGTGTGAAAATGCATTTCATGAAAAGGAATACAAGCATTGGCATAGCCAATAGGTCTCGCCTTTGGGGCCTTATAAGTGTTTAGCCAGAGCTATTGACTTTGCCAATGTCTTCAAGCTGTGCTGTAGAGAAGTGTGGCTGCTGTGCGGCATGCTGAAAAGTTATAATAAAAAAGTGTCAGAAGCATTTTTGTTACTTTATATATGACCAAGAAGGCATTATGTAAAACTGAACGACCATATTAAAAAAGTATTTACAATAAAACATTTCCTCAGTTTTCTTTTGTTCTTGCAATGCTGGCAACTTGTTTCTGCCTATTGCAATGGTTGTTTGTTAAAGCTTTTTTTTTTGAGGGGGCATAAACAATCGGAGGGTGAAGGTTGGGAACTAGTACCTGTATTATAACACTAGCAGCGGCCAGACGCTAGGGGAGAATCAACAGATGCCAGATTCCGAGAGCAGGCTGAGGTGGTGCTGAGTGATGCTGAGGTGGTAGTGGTGGTGGTGGTGACTGTTGCGAAGACGATGCTGAGGTGATGCTGAATGATACTCAGGTGTTGCTGAATGATACTGCTGTGGTGCTGAGTGATGCTGTGGTGGTGCTGAGTGATATTGTCTTGGCGCTGAGTGATGCTGTGGTGGTGGTGAGCGATGCTGTGGCGGTGCTGAGCGATGCAGTGGTGGTGCTGAGCGATGCTGTGGTGGTGCTGAGCGATGCTGTGGTGGCGCTGAGCGATGCTGTGGTGGCGCTGAGCGATGCTGTGGTGGTGCTGAGCGATGCTGTGGTGGCGCTGAGCGATGCTGTGGTGGCGCTGAGCGATGCTGTGGTGGCGCTGAGTGATGCTGTTGTGGCACTAAGTGATGCTGTGGTTGTGCTGAGTAATGCTGTGGTTGTGCTGAGTGATGCTGTGGTTGCACTGAGTGATGCTGTGGTTGCACTGAGTGATGCTGTGGTTGCACTGAGTGATGCTGTCGTTGCACTGAGTGATGCTGTGATGGCGTTGAGTGATGCTGTGATGGCGTTGAGAGATGTTGTGTTGGTGCTGAGTGATGCTGTGCTGGCTCTGATTGATGCTGTGCTGGCTCTGATTGATGCTGTGGTTGCGCTGAGTGATGCGGTGGTGTTGCCGAGTGAGAGATAGAGTGAAGATATAATGCCCAATTAGAGAGGGTGGTGAGAGAGAAAGAGAGAGAAAGGGTGTACATAGAATAAAGAGTGGAGCGGGATAGAGAGAGAGAAAGAAGGGAGAGAGAGTGAATGAAGGAGTTTGAAAGAGAAACAGATAAAGGGGTGAGAGAGAATGAAAGGCTAAAAAGATAGAGAGGGGAGAGTTAATTAAGTAGAGAGAGAATTAGAGAGGGAGAGAGAGAGAAGGAGAGAGACAATAAGAGTGGGGGGTGTGGAGTTTAAATAGAGTGAAGAAGTGACGCGGAAAAAGTAACCTTAAATATAGCTTTGTGCTTTGCGCGAATAAATATTTAAAAAAAAACAGTGAGAGACAAAAATACTGGTAATTAGGCTGTGACTCCCAATATAAAACAAATAGCGATATAAGGTGAAATCAACCCACCGAAGCAATATATCTAACTAGACAAAAAAAGCTTGCATTTCAATGCTAATCGCTGTTGTTTTTCATGTGACTGTAGTCCAGGGCCCTCAGTTGGTAATGTGAGCTGCTGCTGCGATTGAAACATCAGAGTCCAGAGAGTTAATGAGCCATGACGAGGAAATGAGGAAGAGATAGGAAACCCAGTGTCACATGCACACTCGACTCACCGGAAACCAGGAGAGGTATCCCCCCGTCTTCCGAGGATGTTAACCTTCCGGGAGCTGTCTGCAAGGCCTGGTCTTGGATGACAAGGTGGTGGACCGGCATGGATCGGGAGGACGAGTGTTCCGACATTCGGCGAGAGGAACGCGCGGTCGGAAGGAACTACAGTTCCCATGAGGCAAAGCGGAAGTTCCGCGATTGCCTCATGGGAAAGAGCCACGTGACCCGGAAGCAGGAGGAGTTCAAAAGAACCTCCGGTGCCGGACTCGGGGCTGATTATTCTGAGTAATACAGCGCGCTGCGCTGCCGGCCTCGTTGGTGTTTCCTGGTACTGGTAAGGGTGCACATGCACCACTAGAAACAAGAATTGATAAGTATTTAAAGAAATACGCTTGACCAGCAGACTTTGAAATACCTTGGAGGCAATTGGGAACTGTTGACCAGCCACGGGTTGGTGTGCTTGTACTTTAACCTGAGGGTTCATGTCCACAACCTGGTTGCATTTTCGAATTACTAGCACCCATGAGTGCATTAGGTGTTTAGGAACTCAGACCGTATGGAACAGACAATTGCGCACAATTCATATGGCATGATTTAAATATGAATCCAGAGACAGTTAACCAAAAGAAGTATTTTGGGGTGATTGTTATTTGTATATTCTAACAGGGGTTCAAGAGGCGGCCTTCTGCTCTTCCCCTGTGAGGCGGGCATGGTCAGTCCTGATGGTGTGTACGGTACCGCAATGAATGTTATATGTAATAGTTATGTGTGAGCCATCTATTGCTATAGTGAATTGGGGTGCTTATGGATCCTTCTGTTTTTTGGCCCCTTTCCTAGCGCAATCCCCCTTTCACTGCAAACCAAACAATAAGGTTATTCCTACAGTCCTCCTTGGGAACGAGGACAGTTATTTTGTGTTACAGGTACGCATGGCTCAGTAGGTACCGTGAAGGCTACTTAGTTTAAGTCTGTACTTACCTGTGTTGTTTTTGCCTTACAGATCTCCCTCCCTGCAGTCCCCTTCCTTTCCTTCCCCCACTTGATCATCCCACTCACCTGTGCTATTATAGCATTCAGGGTTGGGACTGTCGAGAGGCGGACCCCTTTTGGCATCGAACCGTTCCCGAGGAATCATCGAGCTGACAGAATAATCAGCCCACGTATTTTAATTCCTCCTGGGCGGATCGATACAAAGATGGCCACGTTAGAGGACGTCATAGGTGTCCTAGCAGGGCTACAGAGTGAGCTAGCCGCCTCTCGCGCAGAAACCGATAACCTGAAACAGAAGATAGATCAGATGCAGCGAAACCCGTTTGACGTAGGCGTAGGGAGGTATACGGGGGAGGTTTTACTAATCCTTCGGCACCCTTTTGCGTAGAGATGCCCATGCCTATCCCGCTTGCTGCACCAGAAAGGTTCTCTGGGGATCCCTGTAAGGTTCAGGTGTTCCTCACCCAAATCCTATTACACTTTAATTGTAAGCCCAAGGCCTTTACTGCCAATCAAGCTCGGGTAGCGTTTGCCATTTCCTATTTAACAGGAGACGCGGCGCAATGGGCGGTTCCACTGGTTTGCCGAGATGACCCTTTACTGTACGATTGGTCGGCCTTCCGTACAGAGTTCGAGAGGGTGTTTGACCGTAGAGCTGCCGCCTTTACCGCGGACAGGGAATTACTTGAATTAAAGCAAGGGAATAGAGAATTACTAGTGTACATTAACACCTTTCAAAGATTAATAGCGGAAACCGACTGGCCCGAAGCTAAACAAGCTGCCTTGTTCTACCAGGGTCTCAAAGACGATCTGAAAGATGTGTTGGCATCAATAGACCCCCAACCCACTACGTGTATGGGGCTAATTAGTTTAACCTTGCGACTGGACCATAGACTTAACGAACGCAAAAGTGACAAAAGACGACTTGACCGACCAGCACCTAGGTTCGAGAGAAACAAAAGCTCGATGGGGAGCGGCGGTAACAACACAGAACCGATGGAGATAGGCTCCATAAGAGCTTCCCTCACCACTGAGGAAAGAGAACAACGAAGGAAGAACGGGCTCTGTTTATACTGTGGAAGAAAAGGCCACTACGTAAAGGATTGCTTAATCAAGCCTAAGGGTCGGGCTAGAGAAGGGCAAACCACAGCCGTTATGGAAGTACAGAAAACGGAAAACCCCAGAGCTCAAGAAGACAGGAAGGGAAGTTCTTGGGCATGAAAATGATACCTTCCGTCAATCAGGAGTCAGGAGAATCCTCTGTTCATTTTTATGTTACCTTGCAGGTATACATCGATAACCAGTGGCACTCTTGTAAGGCCATGGTCGATTCAGGAGCGACGGGCCTCTTTATGGACACTGAATTAGCCAAAACTTTACAGCTAGAATTTGTGAAAAACGGGAACCCGAGTCTGTGGTAGCTGTTGATGGGAGACGTTTGGCGTCAGGGCCTATATGCTATAACACTCAGGAATTGGAAGTCATGTGCGGGGAGAACCATAGGGAATTGCTTCTCTTTAACATCATCCCTGCCCCTCAATATGGCATAATCTTGGGACTTCCATGGTTGCGAAAACACAATCCTTCTATCAATTGGAGTGATACTTCTCTGGAGTTTGGGTCCCCCTATTGCTTACAACACTGCCAACAGTCACAGAATATACCCGCCACAGCGTTATCCCAGATACATATGATTGCCACCGCCGAAGAGCAAGATATCGACTTGCCTTTACCTTATCATGATCTGGAAGATGTATTCAATGAAAACCAGGCCAACATCTTACCCCCGCATCGAGCATATGACTGCCAAATCGACCTGGTCCCTGGAGCAGTGATACCTTGTGGCAGGATTTATGCGCTTACTGAGCCAGAAAATGAACATTTGAAGAAATATCTCGATACCTACCAGAAGAATGGGTTCATACGACCATCCAAGTCCCCAGCGGCTTCGCCTCTTTTTTATTCCAAAGGCTAACGGAGAGCTAAGGGCTTGTGTGGACTTTAGAGCGCTAAATAACGTTACGGTAAAAAACAGGTATCCTTTGCCATTGATACCGGTTTTATTGGACCAGGTTCGCCAAGCAGTGATTTTTACGAGATTGGATCTGAAGGGCGCCTATCATTTGGTAAGAATGCGCCAGGGGGACGAATGGAAAACGGCCTTTCGGACTCGTTATGGTCTATTTGAGTACAGAGTCATGCCGTTTGGGCTGTGTAATGCCCCTGCGGCGTTCCAATTCTTTCTAACAGATGTGCTCCGAGAGTTCCTGGATATAACGGCCATTGTATATATCGACGACATCTTGGTCTATTCCAAGAGTGAAGAACAACACATCTCCCATGTAAGAGCGGTGCTACAGACGTTACGTCGGAACCATCTGTTTTGTAAGCTCAGTAAATGTGAGTTTAATGTACGTAAGGTGGAATTCTTGGGAGTCATGTTGTCAGCGGAGGGACAGGAAATGGCTAGTCGCAAGATACAGGCCGTTATGGATTGGCCCCAGCCCAACACGGTTAAAGATGTGCAATGCTTCCTGGGCTTTGCGAATTTTTACAGGCGTTTCATCAATCATTTCTCATGGGTGGTGACGCCTATCACAAGACTATTGAGAAAAAACCTTCCATTCCAGTGGACAGACGAAGCCCAGCATGCCTTCTTGGTGTTAAAACAAGCATTTACGTCAGCACCAATATTGGCACATCCGGATAATAACATCCCTTACGTCGTGGAAGCAGATGCTTCGGGTACCGCAGTAGGAGCTGTGCTATCACAGAGGAATAAGGACACAGGACAGCTTCATCCGGTTGCCTACATGTCCCATAAGCTGAATCAAGCTGAATCTAACTACACCATCGCCGAAAGAGAATTGTTAGCTATCAAGGTAGCCTTTGGAGAATGGAGGCATTACCTGATGGGGGCAAAACATACAGTCACGGTCTATACAGACCATCGGAACCTGCAATTTATGAGATCAGCTCGTCTGCTTACCCCGAGGCAACTAAGATGGATGCTATACTTCGCTGAATTCGACTTTGTGGTGACGTATAGACCGGGTGTAGACAACAGAAAAGCAGACGCCCTATCCAGACAGAACAACACAATTGAACCAGAGATGCCACGAAAACAGGCCATCATTCCTACCAGTAAGGTGATTGGCCTTGTACAGACAGATCGTTTTCTTGATCAGATTAAACGCCCAGTACAGAGAACCAAGTGGAAGAACTGGTTACAGAGTAATCCCACCTGGCGGCTCAAGGAAGGGTTGCCTATGAGAAAGCAACAACTGTTGATACCTTGCCCTGAGTTACAGAAGGAAATCTTCCAGTGGTGTCATGAAAACCCCTGTGCAGGACACCCTGGAACAGAGAAGACCTTGGAGAACGTGTTACGCCGATTCTGGTGGCCCACCATCCAAAGTGACATTCAGCAAAAGGTTAGAAGTTGTGAGATCTGCAACCAAGCCAAGATGGATAAGGGGAAACCTAGGGGTTTTCTTCATCCCCTAGCTACACCAGATAGACCGTGGGATCATATCTCGTTGGACTTTATCATAGGGTTACCTAAGGACAAAGGATGTACCACGATACTGGTGGTTGTTGACAGCCTCACAAAGATGGGGCATTTTATAGCGTGCCCTGCTGTCCCATCCGCTGCTCAATTGGCTCGGCTGTTGCTCACGAATATTGTACGTTTGCATGGCTTGCCGACAGTCATCGTGTCTGACAGGGGTTCACAATTCACCAGCCAATTTTGGAAGACCTGGTGTAACATTCTTCAAATCTCTGCTAACTTGTCAACTGCTTATCACCCGCAGACGGATGGTCAAACGGAGCGAGTCAATCAGACTCTTAAACAATACCTCCGATGTTACGTGGACCACACCAAGAATGCATGGGTGGACTTATTGTGGCTTGCGGAAGTAGCGTACAACAGCGCCCATCACAGCTCTATTAAGAAGGCTCCATTTTATTGTACCTATGGAGTACACCCGAGACTCATTCCCTTGGTTCATCCTCTAAAAACAGAAAAAATCCCGGAACTAACCGAACGCACCAAAAAGATACAGCAGACGTTTAAGGTTGCACGACAATACCTGATGGAGGCCAAGGAGCGTTATAAAAAGTATGCAGACAAAAAACGACGCCCTGGTCCGAGCTACAAAAAAGGGGATTACGTATGGCTATCAACCCGAAACATAAGATTCCGCCGGTACAGCATCTTTAACCCTAGATTCATAGGTCCATACAAGATTGTACGATGCATCAATCCTGTAGCGGTACAGTTGGCGTTGCCTTCTGGCATGAGAATACATCCGGTATTCCATGTTTCTCTGTTGAAACCCTCTGGTAAACCAATAAAGAAGCAGCCTACACCAATCTGGGTAGACCAAGAACCTGAGTACGAGGTTAAACGCATCCTAGACTCGAAAAGAAGGAAGGGTTCCTTGTGGTATCTCATTGCATGGAAGAACTACGGTCCTGAGGAAAACTCCTGGGAACCAGCCACGAACGTTAAGGCCCCACGTCTTACTCAAGCCTTTCATAGAAGGAATCCTGACAAACCCCGGCCGGCGAAGAGCCCGCCAGAGGAGGGATGTGCTGTCACATGCACACTCGACTCACCGGAAACCAGGAGAGGTATCCCCCCGTCTTCCGAGGATGTTAACCTTCCGGGAGCTGTCTGCAAGGCCTGGTCTTGGATGACAAGGTGGTGGACCGGCATGGATCGGGAGGACGAGTGTTCCGACATTCGGCGAGAGGAACGCGCGGTCGGAAGGAACTACAGTTCCCATGAGGCAAAGCGGAAGTTCCGCGATTGCCTCATGGGAAAGAGCCACGTGACCCGGAAGCAGGAGGAGTTCAAAAGAACCTCCGGTGCCGGACTCGGGCTGATTATTCTGAGTAATACAGCGCGCTGCGCTGCCGGCCTCGTTGGTGTTTCCTGGTACTGGTAAGGGTGCACATGCACCACTAGAAACAAGAATTGATAAGTATTTAAAGAAATACGCTTGACCAGCAGACTTTGAAATACCTTGGAGGCAATTGGGAACTGTTGACCAGCCACGGGTTGGTGTGCTTGTACTTTAACCTGAGGGTTCATGTCCACAACCTGGTTGCATTTTCGAATTACTAGCACCCATGAGTGCATTAGGTGTTTAGGAACTCAGACCGTATGGAACAGACAATTGCGCACAATTCATATGGCATGATTTAAATATGAATCCAGAGACAGTTAACCAAAAGAAGTATTTTGGGGTGATTGTTATTTGTATATTCTAACAGGGGGTTCAAGAGGCGGCCTTCTGCTCTTCCCCTGTGAGGCGGGCATGGTCAGTCCTGATGGTGTGTACGGTACCGCAATGAATGTTATATGTAATAGTTATGTGTGAGCCATCTATTGCTATAGTGAATTGGGGTGCTTATGGATCCTTCTGTTTTTTGGCCCCTTTCCTAGCGCAATCCCCCTTTCACTGCAAACCAAACAATAAGGTTATTCCTACAGTCCTCCTTGGGAACGAGGACAGTTATTTTGTGTTACAGGTACGCATGGCTCAGTAGGTACCGTGAAGGCTACTTAGTTTAAGTCTGTACTTACCTGTGTTGTTTTTGCCTTACAGATCTCCCTCCCTGCAGTCCCCTTCCTTTCCTTCCCCCACTTGATCATCCCACTCACCTGTGCTATTATAGCATTCAGGGTTGGGACTGTCGAGAGGGTGACCCCTTTTTGGCATCGAACCGTTCCCGAAGAATCATTGAGCTGACACCCAGATGGCAGCTGCGCGTGCACGCTATCGTGAACGCAAGCTGGCTGCCAGCCGAAAGCCAGTGGGTTTGCACTTCCAAAACCCGCTTACTAAAACTCTCGGCCAGACCAGCGCAAGCGCTGGTGCAGGCCGAGACCTAAAAATCACCACTCCGTGAAACTGACTCCTCCCGGCCCAGCAGGCCGTCTCAATGGGAGGCCGACACACAACTGATTCTGCTAGTCCCACTGGCCCTTCAGAGGCCCATTCTTGGCCGTCTCTGCCCTCGTCGCACTGTCCTTTCAGAGGCACTGCCTGGCACGGCGTGACTGAACCAGCCCTGTCGTCCTGGACCTTCGCCCTACTTGAAATAGAAATCTATCCGAGAGTAAACTGTTCGCTCGTGATAAGTACAGTACTCGTCCGCTAAAAGTTGACACCCTTGCTGAAAAAGTGCGAGTCCTCTCTCCATTTAAAAAAAAAAAAAGGAAATGCCCGTGCTCAGTACCTGCTCATTCAAAGCACCGGCACCTTGAGACCCGTAAGGGTGAGTAGTTCGCGCTTTACAAATACAAATACAGATTTATTATTCCAAACTCGTACACTCATAACTGACTCTTCACCAGCCCAGTTGGAATTTTAGACACAGTGAGTGGTGCGATTCTCTGCCCGTGTCACTCCGCCTCTGCAAAAGATACAATAATTGGTTTCTGAATAAATGCCAGCGTTTGTGTGGAGTGCGAGGCCAAGCTCTGGGTACAAAATGAATTGGCCCTTTCTCCTCCGAGTTACCAGCAGACAGAGAGTTCGTTATGTTGACCAAATTACAAATCGGCTGATCGCAGAGAATGAACAATACACGCTGGCCTTTGACCTCAGATATTTAAAATATTACTTCCTGTCAGATCGGGCTTGGGGTATAGTCGAAATGGCCATCATATTCTCCCAGAGTTTCGCATTACCTCAGCAAAGAGGAACTTACTATTGGTTTAATAGGGTAAATATTTTATTCATGTGCGATGCAACTAAGGTGCTGTATTGCAGTGCTGCGAACACGACCAACCACCCTGCAGACATAGCAACATGCACAACAGCCAGCTAGTGTGAGGGTTTGCGCAGATGTCTGTTGCCGGGGGCTGGTGGTACTTTGGGTTAGGGTTGGAAACTGTAGTGTTTCGTTATGATGGGCGCGGCGTGCCACGTGCTGCCCCGGCTAGATTTGGTGAGGCGTCCCTAAAATGTCACATAAGCGTACTGCCCTTCTACGCACGTTAAGTGCATTTTATAGCAGTGGCAAGTGGATCTTTGAAAGTGGTGGGGCGTAAACTGAAAGGAGTAAACACGCGAGCCCTTCTGGCTTCACGAGGGTTTTGGGGTGGGTTCTTCCCTAAGAAAAATGTACCTAAAATGGTACATTTTAAAGCACATTTTGACATGCATTATGATAAAAAGCTATTAAACTCTGAAAAGGAACTCATGAAATAATTAATCACTTTCATAGTATGCGAGCTAAGCCTGACCCTCACTAGGAATGTTGCACAATCGCTTGCCTTAAAAAACAAGCGCACGCGCCTCGCACGGCAGCAGGGGGAGAGGAGGGAGCCTGCGCGATTCACTTGCGGGAGCGAGCGGCGTCAGTAGCGATAATTGCTACCATATGGCGCCGCTCGCTCCGCTAGTGAATCGCTAAACGTGCACGCGTTGCCATTGAAGGCAATGGAACGCGTGCACGTTTTTGGCTGAAAAGCCGAATCCATCGCAAAAGGTCTTTTTGCCTAAGCAGCGCATGCGCGCTGCGTAGGCGAGACCTAATAAAAAAGGGTTGCCAATAGAAAAATGCCCACCATGTATGTTTAAAGAGCCTGCAAAGACCTTGTTTTGACAATAAACAGGGTTTTAAATAAAAAAGTATGTATTCATTTGTAATCTGACTTTGTCTGTTCCCTTTATTTTCATTCATGAATCATTCAGGCAGCCCTAGAACACATTTAAAAGTGCTTTCTATTTATATTTGCTTTTCGAAGTACGCACAGATAAGTGCTGAAAATAGGGCTTTAGGTGACTGTGTATTTTTGTACCGTCTGCGACATCAAAATAATGAGCTGGCAATCCTAATCATAAGACTGGAAGTTTGTTGCACGATCAGCACATTATTTATTTCCTCCACCCTCGATCCCAGATTAATACCATAATAGCAATAGTTTAACTTATATCTGAAACCCTACACCCCGTCAATAACATGCTGATTTACTTCAAATGTCTGGGAATGCACTCTGCATGCAACTCACTCATTCTCACCCTTCAATTTCACGCTCACCCTGCACTCACAGCGCATAGTTATGGATTTACCGCATTTGCCATATAATCCATCATCTGCTGCATAATTTGCAGATAAAAAAATGCAGCAACACATGTTACCTCACAGTGGAAGGCCCTTTCTAAAGGTTGAATGGTCACCTTTCTGTTGCTTATTGCTATATGTGGGTGTTAATGTGATACTTATGAGGGGCAATAAAGGCCAGGACAGTGTTAACAAGTGTAAAAATAGCAAAATAATGCAGCAATGCTATCACAAAATATGCAGCATAATTCACCTTTGCTTGCTGCTGAATTTAGTCAACCATGCTGCATAATCTGGCCTTCTCCGCCGCATAATTCCAATGGCACTGTTTATAGTGCTATGAGGTCCCAGCCTGTGGCAGAAAGCACTGTGAATATGTAAGTCATTATTTTAAAACAGTATTTACATACTCTAAGCTAGGCTGCTGCAAAATGATGCAGTGATTGAGATAAAACAAGTTCTTACAAAATATACTTTTTAGTAATAATTAATCAAACTGTATCTAATGCAGACATTTTTGTAAGTGTCTCCACTATTCCAGATCTCAGCTGATAACACCCTTACATTACATCTCAAAAAGAATAGATCTTTGCCACCATGAAGCTTTAAGCAGAGCCACTGGAATTATTCAGCAGAAGAGGACAATATTATGCGGCAGGTTTGACTAAATTATGCAGCAAGAAAAGGTAAATTATGCGGCATAATGCGCCACATTTTGTGGTTAGCATTACTTCATTATTTTGTCATTTTAACTCAAGGTAACCCTGTCAGGGGAAATATTTCACCCCATTAGTACCAGTTTAACACCCAAATACAGCAGTAAGCAACTACAAGATTACCAGTCAATCTTTGCAAAGGGCCTTCCACTGCTCTGGAACACTTTGTCACGCGTTAAGTAACTTTTGTTCCGTTTGAGCTAGAATCTAGTTTTCTTTTGTTGAAAATCTGCAGATTATGTAGCAAATGCAGTAAACTGATAATTATGTGGAAAACGCTGCTGCTGCAGAAACTCTTAATTCCAGTGGCCCTGGCTTTTAGTGACTCAATCAATTATTGGCTGGTAAGAAGGCTGGTTTCTTTTTTAACTTTATGCACTACCACCACACCCTTCGATTTCAGGCAGAGGCATCTCAAAGTCAGTATTATCCATTCAGGGGCATTGTGAAAGCTGAGTCCATGGGGTGGCAGGTAGCAGGCCAGAAGGGTTGCATTTAGATCCAGCGCCCTAATCCTCTCGATCCCTGGGGCGTCACAGTAATGGTCCAAGAGTCAGAGGAAAGGAGCGAGATTCATAGATATTGTCAAAGAGTAGGCCCAGAATAGGGAGCACTGTATGCGGACTCATTTTTGTGTTTACAAATGGCCAGAGGCAGCTTCTTCAGAGAGATACCCCAAAGAAGGGGACAATATAAGTTTTCTTTTTTTTTTAAAGGGGCATTCATTAGTGAAGCTGGTACTGCTGCCAAGTGTGTAAGTGGCCACTGCTGGTTATCATTAAGGAGTAGATGCAGCAGGACTGGGGCCCAGGGATTTGAGGGGCCCACTGCATCACAGTTATGACTGTTTACCTTTAAAAAAGGGGCATCGAAGCTTATTTTCCTTTCAAGCATTAGGACAGAGTTGAAGATCCGTCATGGTGGGGAAGAGGTAAAAGATGCAGAGGAGATGGCCTGCTACTCAGGACTGCAGTTATCATTAGTGCAGCAGGTATAGTTGCATTGGGGTCAAAGAGTGTGAGGGGCTCACAACATCCCAATTATGGGGAGCAGTTTGTTAGGGATATCTGTTTTTGTTTGATGCATTTTCTGTTTTATAAGTCTCATATTTAGTGCGGTTTATAAGCTATAGAAAACGTATTCCTGAAATCCTCTCATAAGCACCTCTCCCTGCACGCAGCCATGTCCCTCCCACTCCCCCAATGCTGCCATAAAGTTTTAGAGGGGGGCCCGACCTCAAAACATTTTGCTTAGGGGGGGGCTCAGAGTAAAAAAGTTTGAAGACCTCTGTCGTACGGTGACAATCCTGTCCTAGCATGTGCCGTTGTTCTTGTCGACATAAGAGCTAACGGTAAAGCATCTGGCCACTGTAAACCTGTACCTTCCTGAAACTTTGCCAATTTCAGTTTGAGAGTACCATTGTACTTCTCAACTAAACCTGCTGACTGTGGGTGGTTTGCAGCATAAAACTTCTGTTTTATGTGCAAACCGTTGCAAATTAGCTGAATGACCTTGGCATTAAAATGACTTCCGTTATCGCTCCAAATAATACAGGGCAAACCGAAACGAGGAAAGAACTCCTTTAGGAGTACCTTTGCAGTCATAACAGCTGTATTGTCTTTAGTGGGGTAAACCTCAACCCATTTACTGAATGTACAGACAACCACCAACACGTACTTTAAGTTATTGACCCTGTCTAATTCGATATAATCTATCTGAAGGACCTCAAAAGGGAAAGTGAGTGGTGCAAAATTGCCGGGTGGTGTAGGGGTACCTTTTCCAGGATTGTGCATCATACACACCATACAGTATTTCACTAAATGAGCAGCTGTCTTTGGGATGCTGTCATTCTGCCATACAGGGTCTAACATCTTGCAAACACCTTTAGCGCTGATATGGGCTGGGCCATGGGCCATCGTAACCGCAGGGAGAACATATGCATCTGGTAACATCCATCTCTGTTTCCTTGACTTGTCAATTGAACATCCCTCATCGTTCAATTGGGCCGTGCTTTCTTGCCATATTGCTAATTCCTCTATTGTAGCCTCACTCTGTACCTCCTTCACGTTCTCAAACATATCCTCAAACATAGTGACTTCCGGCACCCACCTAGCAGGGCCTGCTACAAACATTTTCTTCATTTTAGTCCGTGCCGTTTCCTTAGCTGTCTGGTCAGCAAAAGCATTCCCCCTACCTATTTCATCAGTAATTTTCCTATGGGGGCTACACTTCACTATTGCCAACTTCTTAGGTAGTGTCAAAGCGGACAAAAGCTTCAATATAAGGTGACCGTGCTGGATCTTTGTACCATGGGAAGTAAGGAACCCTCTCTCAGCCCAGAGTTGCCCAAAATTGTGCGCAACTCCGAAGGCATACTGGCTGTCAGTATAAATATTGACAACCAGTCCCTCGCTCAATTCACAAGCTTGAATGAGGGCAGCTAACTCAGCTGCTTGGGCTGACTGATAAGGGACTCGTGATGTCTCTACCACTGTGCGCAGTGTGGTGATAGCATAAGCAGCAGTTGTAGTACCATCTGGTAATTTAAAGCAAGATGCGTATAAACAGGGGGCTTTGGGGAAGAAAATCCCCAATGCCTGGAGGGTTGAGAGGATCCTACGTTGGAGTATAACCTCCCATGTAAAGACATTAAACCACAAAAGATACTCCAATAGACCGGCAAGTGGTCAAGAAACTAGGTAACCTAATAATGATGTGAGGATATAAACCTACCAACACCAAATGGTGCGTAAGGAAACAATTCCTTTTGATTTAGTTACCCTCACACACCCTAGTGGTGTCATGCTTCATCATCGGGTCAACCCGACGCCTACAAGTCGGGGTGGGCTCAACCACAGTATTGGGAGCTCTTGGAACAATGAGGACCAGGGGGATTAAAGATAAAAAACCTCAGACAGACCCCGGTTTCCCTTTATTATTGGGTCTGTCAGGGATATTAAAAATGATTAAAAATCAGGTCAATGGGAGTGATTATGGTCCTATGACCCTATTGCCAAATTGAGGAGAAAGCCGGGGACTCGGACCAAGTAGGTACACAGGCGGGGCAGGATCCTTGATGAAGGTTTGACTACAGGGCTACCCTTTTATGCCTAGCGGTCCCCTGTGACACAGTTTCTCTCCTAATTTGGATGGAGAACTGCGCATAACAGATCGAACATCTGTAACTTTTACTTAAGGAGCAGCTACTCTGCCCTTAATTCTTCACAGGATAGGGACTTCCCTCTTACTGTTTTTTCCAGGGTGGTTGACCTTTGCCCTGAAGAAAGTCCAGGACCTTTACGGCCGACTCAGGACTGAAACATGTTGGCAATAGGGTCATAGGACCATAATCACTCCCATTGATCCGATTTTTAATCATTTTTAATATCCCTGACAGACCCAATAATAAAGGGAAACCGGGGTCTGTCTGAGGTTTTTTATCTTTAATCCCCCTGGTCCTCATTGTTCCAAGAGCTCCCAATACTGTGGTTGAGCCCACCCCGACTTGTAGGCATCGGGGTGACCCGATGATGAAGCATGACACCACTAGGGTGTGTGAGGGTAACTAAATCAAAAGGAATTGTTTCCTTACATACCATTTGGTGTTGGTAGGTTTATATCCTTACACAGACACTTCCCCTATCATTATTAGGTTACCTAGTTTCTTGACCACTTGCCGGTCTATTGGAGTATCTTTTGTGGTTTAATTTAAAGCAAGAGCCATCGAAATTAAGTTCTCCTTGAGGGTCAGATAAGGGAACATCGGTCAAGTCTACCCGTCCTTTCGTCTCTTCCTCCGTCCGGAAGATACAATCATGTTTATCGATCTCATCATTCTCAGAAGGGAGGGGTAGTAACGTGGCTGGGTTCAGAGTGGCACATCTTTTGATCGTGATATGTTTGGCAAACAGCGTTAATTCATAACCTGTCAGACGTGCACTGGTGAGGTGCTGTGTCTTTGTCTTATTCAAAAGGGTATCCACAGCATGGGGTACCATGACTGTGAGGTCAGTGTCAAGTACGAGTCCAGCCGATTGTCTTATCGAGACAGCCACAGCCGCGACCGCTCTTAGACAGCTCGGGAGGGCTCTTGCGACAGGATAAAGCACAGCAGAGAAATAAGCACACGGCCGTTGCTTATCTCCAAATTTTTGTGTTAGAACAGAAAGCGCACAACCAGCCATCTCATGGACATAAAATACAAATGGTTTGTTGTAGTTAGGCGTGCCAAGCACTGGAGCCGAGCAAAGCGCACTCTTTAGTTTCTCAAAAGACTGCTGACATTCAGGCGTCTAAGGCAGGGTCTCAGGCACATCTTTAGTGGTTAGTGCGAGCAGGGGCTTGGTTAGTAAGGAATAGTTAGGGATCCATTGGTGACAATAGGAAGTGATACCTATGAAAGCGCACACTTCTTTCTGAGTTTGTGGAACGGGCATTTTAACAATGGTACTGATGCGCTCAGGAGTCAATCTCCTACCCTCCTTCGACAGTAGGTGACCTAAATAGGTGACCTCCTGTCGACAATACTGAAATTTGGAAAGGGACACTTTATGTCCATAATGTGCCAAATGCAACAACAATTTACCTGTACTGTCCTTGCAGCCTTGTTCTGTTGCAGAAGCGATCAGGAGATCGTCAACATACTGGAGCAATACATTACCTGTAGGAAGCAAAAGGGAATCCAATTGGCTCTTTAAAGCTTGACTATAGATACTGGAACTCTCAGTATAGCCCTGAGGAGCTCGACAGAATCTAAAACTTCTGCCAGCTAGTGTAAAACCGAACAAATACCTGCTGTCTGGATGGATAGGAACACTGAAGAATGCATTTTTCAAGTCAATGACAGAGAAGAATTTAGCAGTAGAAGGAATCATCGTCAAAAGAGTAGTAATGTCAGGGACCACAGTAAACTGGGGAACTACTATTTTGTTAACTTCGCGCAAATCAATCACAAAACGATAAACATCTGCATGATCATCAGAGGAACCCGAAGGTGTCCGTTTTAGAATGGGAAGAATAGGGCTATTACAAATATTAGCAGTTGTCTCCTTGACCACACCTTTCTCAATCAAATCCTATACAATTTGCAATAAAGCTCGCTCACCTGCCTGCTGTATTTTATATTGAGGGATACTAGGCAAAGTAGCCTTGTCTTTAACTTGGATCGAAACCGGCGGTATCTGTAACAGTCCCACATCCGCGTCACCTGTTGCCCACAGAGTGGGCAGCACATCTTTAAACTCAGCAGGAAGAGGTGCATCTTTGGACAGACACTGCTTAGCGTGTACCACATCTGGACCCATTGTCATGTAAACACCCGCCGGGGAGCAGTAGATCGTAGCATGAAATTTCTTCAACAAATCCAAACCCATAAAATGTTCTCCACAATTAGATGCTAACAAAAATGGCGAATCCACAGTAAAAGGGCCAATGGTCAATGCAAGAGGTTTCAAAATGGGGCTTACAACCGGTACACCAGAAAAACCTACTGAGACATTATTATGGCCAGACAAAGCAGCCCCAGGGACCAAAGAGCGAGAAATAGAACTATTCGTTGCACCTGTATCCACCAAAAACTCCTTAGCCGAGCAATGCAAATCCGCAGTAACATACGGACCGCGTTGATGTACAGGTATCGGAACTGGTCCCTCACTCTGTCCCTGGCTGTCCTAGCTGTAAGACATTCCTGTCACCTTATCTGTGTCATAGTCATCATGATAGTACTGTCCGCCCTGTGGGTCATCAAAGTAATTATTATCAGAATGACCCTGTGAGGCTGCAGCATTCTGAACCCTGTCCGTTCCTCCAGCTCCACGACCCCGTCCATGAGAACCTCGTCCTGTGGGGGCCCCCACCTTCTGCAACAACACAGGACACTTGCTATGCCAGTGTCCTTCCTCCTTACAATATGCACATTGATTCGGCCCTAACAGCATAGTATTAGGCTGCCTGCTAGTGCGTGGAAGCTGTCGGGCCAAACCACCACGTCCTCTACCATTTCTCCTAGAACCTGCTGCAACAACACCTTTGTCTTCAAATACTTATGCTTCTTCTCCATCCTCATTTTCCCTGTGTTCATAATACTGAGCCATATTCAAAATAACAGAAGGGGAAAAGGTGGACCAAGTGCTCTCGGAAGCCTGCAATCGAGTCGCTATTTCAGGAAGCAAATTAGAAACAAATCTATTGACAAACAACCGAACACCTCCCTCAATAGACAAATCCTGCCCACTATAATCCAGAAACACATCTTCAAACTGAGTGAAAAAATCAGACGCACTCATCTTTCTTCTGGCGACAAGCCGATAACTTGTCCCAATCAACCTTTCTCGGTGGAATAAGAGAATGCATATACGTGATAATGGGGCCTGGCAAAGCAAGTATCTCTGCTTTAGGCTTCTCACTGTGCTTCCTCTCCTGATCCCATACTTTAATTTGATCCCAGGTACCACCCAATTTTGTAACATGATACTGTTTGTGTACTTGTCTCCATATATCAACCAGAACTAGTAAACCAAAGAACATTTCAATGTCCGCAAGCGTCATTACTGTTGAAGAGGCAGCTTCAGTCAATTCCTTATAATATGCAGTAGGATTCTTCCTAGAATCAGGTAACTGAGTATTAAGTGACAAAACTTCACTCCTTTTCCATGGAATATAAACTAACCCTGGGCAGAGTTCGCGGAGTTGCGCTACGTGAAACTCCGCGAAGTGGTAAAAAAACTCTGCCGCGCTACGCAGAGCTCCGCAAGCGGCGGAGTGTGTGAGAAGTTGGCCTGGCATAT
The DNA here is from genome assembly GCA_963921515.1 of Calotriton arnoldi. Classification (NCBI taxonomy): domain Eukaryota; kingdom Metazoa; phylum Chordata; class Amphibia; order Caudata; family Salamandridae; genus Calotriton; species Calotriton arnoldi. The sequence continues at coordinate 3,446 of CAWUFW010011780.1, read as the reverse complement.
GCTGTCCCTAATTATAGTGGGCACCTTGCACCAGTCCAAACAACCCCTTATTGGAGATAGGTTAAAGACAACATTATTGAAAGCTATCCTAGTGGTAGCTATGGAGAGCAGCCTTCAGGCTAAGTCTTGAAGGAATGTAAAGCAGCTTGTTTTACCAGTCTATAATCTCTTGAGTGACCAAATGAAAGAGCACCACACCAGGTATATATTCAAAATATATGTATTTATTGCTAAACACACCCCTCTAGTCTCTTTATGAGGCTAGAGTTCGAAATACACAAGTTATAAGTTATTTAAACACAGTAATAGCACAAATACACGTTTGGGCCCTAGGGGCGTACCAAACCATATACCAATAAAGTGGTATAAGAACCACGACTGAACTAGACACTAGGCCTAGAGCCTCTAGAAGTGCTTGAACCACAAGGAACCACCCAAGGTAGTGACACAGGGGACCCACGGGGGACGCGTGCAGTGTAAATACACAGCCGCGATACGCCGTTAACTTCTATGGAGAAAGTCGCGATCAGGAAATTAAAGAAAAGGGACACTTAAAGGAGGACTTGGAGCAAACCCTTTGAGAACTAGGTCGTTCTAGAGTCTCTACCCACGGGAGCACCGGAGTACTCGTGTTACCTCACCCAGGGAAGCCGGGTGCATAGGTGTCTTTCGGGGTCGGGTTTCGTCGTCGATTTGAATGGCGATCTGCTGCAAAGTGCTGCTGGCGACCAAGTGGAAAGTGTCCGGGTGGATCCAAGAGTGGATCGGAGATCTGAAGAACCTGAAAGCAGAGGGGACAGAGTCTGGGTCACTAGCCAGTGACCAGGAAGGTGATGGACAGATGCCCACCGATGTCGAGTGCTTCAGGTGCGTTGACGGTTGTCTTGACTCTTCAGCCACGAGGTCCAGGAGGTGTTGTTGGCAACCAGGAGCAGGATTCGGGCTGGTACACGATTTTTGTCAAGTGCTGAGGCATCGGCGACCGGATTGGACCCAACAAGCCTTGGCAACGGCAAGTCTCGATGAAAGTGAAGATCGTCGATGGTGCAGACCAGCAAGGTCTGGGGAACTCACCCAGCAAGGGTAAGTGAGGGCAGGCCTGGAGCAACCAGGATGCCCAAAAAGAAAAAGATTGGCCTTCGTGAAGGGCTACTAGCCAACGGGCTAGCAACCGCAAAGGAGCCTCGAGATGTCGCACGTGGATCTGGCTCACAGGACACTCGTGGAGTGGAGGCCAGTGATCTTCGGTGCAGTTGGTGCTGGAGGCTAGGGCTACTCGGAGCCCAAAGCACGACTTTGTGGGAGACCCAGAAGAGGATGCACTTGCAAATGTGCTCGGTGTCCAGGGGTCACGGTCTCACATTACCCACAATAGCTACGGGCCTCAGCTTTGCTGGGGACTCAGGGTAGCCTCGGCGAAGTCTGAGAATCTACCTCTGGTGATGCGAAGACTTCGGCGTTTGACGGGAGCTTCAGAAATGCAGACCGGACAGATGCGTCTTTGGTACCTGCCAAGCAGGGGAGTCACTCCTTGACCCCAAGGGAGATTCTTCTGTCCTCTAATCTTGAGTAGAGCGTTGAAGGTCCAGGATTCTGTTTCAGAGTTTTGTCCAGGGATAATCTAAAGTCCTAAGGACTGGGTTCCTATACTTATACAAAGTTTAGGGGTTGGACTACTCTGTGGCCCCACCTATGGGTGGGTCAGGGCAGAGGGGTGGCTACACCCCTTTCCCTTTGTCCAGTTCGTGCCAAAGCAGGGGCTGCAAGCCCCTGATCCGGTTTGAACTGGGGTATGCACTAGGGACACCAAATGTGCCCCCAGTGCAGGACTTCAAAGCACCCGAAGTGCTCCCGCCCAGCCCCAATACACATTATCCTGTCTGGGGAGGTGGTCACACCTCCCTGGGACAGGAAACCTATTGTCCAGGCCTCCCCTGCCGGAGTTTCGTCCAGCAGCAGGAGGCCAGACTCGTGTCTGTGGCAGCAGCATCCATTTTGTGATGCCAGGGCTTTAGAAAGAAGTTACCGGGCTAGCCAGAGTTAACATGTCTTTCCCTCTAGAAGGGTGGAATGCTACCCCCGCTGCCAGAATTGGCGGGGGGTAGTATTCCAAGATGTTTGACACCAAACACGACATGTTTAGGTGCAGCCATTCCAAAGTTAGCATTTAACGCGAGGTTATAATGCGCTTAAGAGTATATGGTCAGGCTGCACTACAAACAGCATCAGAGAAGGGTCTCCGAACACTGCAGAGGGGCCCTGCTCATGCAGGGGCACCCTCTCACATAGGAACCATGCACTCTGCCTTCAGGATTGATAAGGCCTGCCTTAGGAGTGACTTATAGGTTTATATGTGCAGTATGTATTTAGTGATATAGGTAACCTATATCACAGTAAGGGAGTGCAGGCACCACCTTACCTAGGCTGCAGTAGCAGACCTGTGGTGTCAGTTTGGATGGCCTTCCAGGGGTGGCATAATACATGCTGCAGCCCCTGGTAGGCCTCTGAGGTACCTATGCCCTTGGTACATAGTATACCATATACTAGGGACTTATAAGGGTACTCCAGATTCCAATCAGTGATGTGCCTAAGGCACATGGAAACCATTTTAGAGAGGAAGCAGCTAGGCTGGGGTTCTGATTAGCAGGGCCCCAGCCAGACTAATGTCGAAAAACAGTGAAGCATCAGCAAAAAGTGGGGGTACCCATGTGAAGCAGATCCTACTCTCCTACACAACCCCCCAAACGTAGGGACATTAAACTAACCTTGCCCAGTTAAGTCTTCATGTTTAAGTGGAAGTACCTAGAGAGTCCATCTGCATTGGCATGGTTACTCCCAGGTCTATGTTCCACTGTAAAGTCCATCCCCTGTAGGGAAATGGACCACCTAAGCAGTTTGGGGTTTTCACCCTTCATTTGTTTTAGCCATAAGAGGGGCTTATGGTGTGTCTGAACCAGGAAGTGTGTACCAAACAAGTATGGCCTCAACTTCTTCAGAGCCCAGACCACAGCAAAGGCCTCCCTCTCTATGGCTGACCAACGTTTCTCTCTAGGGGTCAGCCTTCTGCTAATGAAAGCTACTGGCTGATCCTGACCTTGTTCATTCAATTGTGACAGTACAGCCCCTACCCCCAATTCAGATGCATCAGTTTGAACAATGAACTTCTTGGAGTAATCAGGACTCTGTAGAATGGGAGCAGTGCACATGGCCTGCTTCAGGTCATCAAATGCCTTTTGACAGCTAACTGTCCACTGAACCTTTTTGGGCATTTTCTTAGAAGTTAAGTCATTCAGGGGTGTCACTATTGATCCATACCCCTTGACAAATCTCCTATAGTACCCAGTCAGGCCTAAGAAGGCTCTCACCTGAGTCTGGGTAGTTGGAGCAGTCCAGTCCATGATAGTCTGGATCTTGCTCTTCAAAGGTTGAACCTGGCCTCCACCCAC